>OX333078.1:27777140-28422140 GCA_946863875.1 Alloplasta piceator
TTTTGATAAAATCCCGTTTTTTACTAATGTTTTATCATTTTTAAACATTATATAATATCGGAGAATACAAAAAAAAAAAAATGGCGTCGCCACCGGAATCGAACCCTCGACCCTCCTCTTTTACGCGTATCTTTGAATTGAACATGAATTAAATATTAAAAAAACGATCTTTTGAAAATTAAACCGATTTTTTAACGGATTAATTTTTCTTGTATATACGCGGACCAAGGAATATTTACGAGCCTAGTCTGGGATTTGAAACCTACCTACCTATTGAGCCTACCTAGTGACCTAATACTGAAACGCTAACCACTACACCATCGCCTACTTATAATATTTGGATGTGTTCATCATATTTATGAACTATACGCCAGTAAAATATATACGTACCCGAAGTTTCGAAGACACTAGGCACAGAGATACATAAACAAGGCTATTCTAAAAATGTCAAAACGGGAATTTCAAAATAGAGAGAAAATTCTGAAAAAACGTTCAGAAAAAAATGCGGTTGGAAAAATTAACGCATCGGATTTGTTTGAGAAAAAAAGAACTTACCCAAAAATTGTTGAATAATTATTTGTTCAAACAATTTATTAATAAGTTTTGGGCAATATCATAATTGATAATGGTTGTTCATGTCATGCCAAATAGAAAAATTTACAACGCTGGAATCGTGCCTCTTGGGACAGCCTCTTCGTACAGTTTCCGAAGGCCTTGGATGGCCTCTCCGTTGAGTTTCTAAAGGCCTTGAATAGCCTATTCGTAGAGTTTCTGAAGGTCTCGGACAGCCTTTCTGTTCAGTTTCAGTCTACGTACACGGAAAGAATTCCTAAAGAAATTTTACTGTGAAATCACAGTAACGGGGGGACAAATCTATAATTGTCCAGATTTCGAGGGAATAAAACATAAAGTTTCATATCAATAAGTCAAAATTTACTGCCGCCACAGGGATGAGGCGGATGAGGGTTCGAATTCCGGTCAGACAGAAAAACTAAATCGGAGAATTAGCGCAGATTTTTCATTTTTTTCCATTTATCTCTTTTTGGTGCCGGTACACTATGCATATTAAATAATTTGGCAAGGGCTATATATTTCTTATAACATGTTTATAAACAATTAATAAACCCGCACTTTATTGAATCCATCATTTCTCGAGTTGATTGGACTAATTACCGGTTGGATACAACTCTATTTTAGTTAATGAAAAATAGCATTCCATTCAACCAACAATTTTATGTATTGGTTAGACTAATTGCCGGTTAGATGCGACTCGATTTCAATCAACTCGAAATAGCATTTCATTAAACCCAAATACGTTCGGCTATTGAATGAAAGCATAAGCCAACTCACTCAATAACAGCACATTTGTATTTAACCACGCGGCGGAGTTGAGCCAATCGATATTCATTTGGCAACACGATTTTTTTTTGAGAAGGTCTCATTCTTCGTTATTTCAAATGCCGTGCTGCTCAAACTTCGTGGTCAAATGCCGTGTGTATCAAACTCCGTTCTGCATTTTCCGGCGTTTCCCCCTTCTCCCTAATAATCCGAAAGGGTCGCCACTCGCTCCGAGCTCGACCCTCGCACCTTTTTTTTTAAATCGCCTGTGTACCTGCTTTGTCTATACCCCATTACTAATAATACGGTTCGTAGCAACGAGGAACTGGACGGCCACGTGGTTCAGTTGACATCTCACGAAATGTCATCGCGCCGCACTGCCTCCGTGATTCTCAACACTTCAAGTCGCAGCCGTTTTTTCCAATGTTATAGATTAATATGTGAAATAATATTATGATATTAATTAATCACAGATAATAATCGCTCGCTCGGATGTATTCATACACGGAATAATTCACGGTAGATTCTCTAAACTGAATTCTCGTAGTATATTTTGTACCGCATGAAATAATCCCTCCGTGATTATTAACATTCATGTTCTTGTAAAAAGAAGAGAATGAAAGAGGCACTGTTTTTGTACATATATCACTGTTATGATTCTATCAGCCCATACCATACTAACAGATATTCATATTATATAGAGGGCATTCCACGCCAAATCAACCACTTTAGAATCCAACCCCTTTCGATTTGGCTAAAACATTTTTATTTTTTTCTACCCCTCCAAAAACATTTTACAGAATTTTTTCAAATTTTTTCACCCGACCGGTAAAAAATTATGAACTTTTCAGGAAAAATAAGCATTTTATTTTTCAAATATCCATAACTTTTTCAAAAATTGACATATCTGGATGTTTTTTTTTTATGTGTGTTTTTCTATGTACTTTTTAGAAATAAAATAGAAAAAAAAATTCGGGCCGATCTTCAACGTTTTTTTTGTGAATTTTCAGAAAAAAAAAAATTCTCGATGATTATCATTTTTAATTTTTCTTATCTTTTTTTTGATAGAAACGTTTCCATTTTATGCAAATTCACTGAAATTTTCAGAGTGGGATTTTTTTGTTTTCTATTTCTTTTTTCAATTCAAAATTTTTTTTTCACTCAGCTTATTTCCTATAATACCACTTTGGGGATTTTTGAGGACGTCGCAAGAACCTCAAATTTTGAAAAAAAAATAATAATAAATGCAATCGAAAGTGGTATCCATCGAAAAGAAAATTTATTTTTCAAATATCTATAACTTTTTTGAAAATTGACTTTTCGTGACGTTGTTTTTTTGAAAATTTATGTTTATCAATGTACTTTTCAGAAAAAAAACGGAAAAAAATATTCGGGCCGATCTTCAACGTTTGTTTTGCGAATTTTCCAAAAAAAAAACAAAAATTTCTCGATTATTGTCATTTTTTATTTTTCTTATCGTTTTTTTTATGAAAACTTTGCCATTTTCTGCAAATTCACTGAAATTTTCAGAATAGGATTTTTTTTCAATTCAAAAAATTTTTTTTTTTACTCAGCTCATTTCTTATATTATCACTTTGGGAATTTTTGAGGATGTTGAGAGAATGTCAAAGTTCGAAAAAAAATAATAATAAATGAAATTGAAAGTGTTAATCATCGAAAAAATTTCAATGTTTTTTGAAAAAGTGGGACAAAAAATGGAAGATATTTCTGGATAATTTTTTCATTCAGAACTATTCAGACTTTTCAAAAGCGTCCACTTCATCATTGCACAATGATTTTCATCGTCCTTAATTTAGCATTACGATTTTTGCAATTATTGAGGAGTTATGGGCAAAAGAAATATTAAAAAATCAATAACTACCGTGGTTCACGGTATTCAGACTTTTCAAAAGCGTCCACTTTATCAATGCACAATGATTTCCATTGTCCTTAATTTGGCATTGCGATATTTGCACTTATTAAGGGGTTATGGGCAAAAGAAGTATTAAAAAATCAATAACTACCGTGGTTCACGGTATTCAGACTTTTCCAAAGCGTCCACTTTATCAATGCACAATGATTTTCATCGTCCTTAATTTGGCATTGCGATTTTTGCAATTATTAAGGGGTTATGGGCAAAAGAAACATTGAAAAATCAATAACTACCGTGATTCACGGTATACAGACTTTTCAAAAGCGTCCACTCCATCATTGCACAATGATTTTTATCGTCCTCAATTTGGCATTGCGATTTTCGCAATTATTAAGGGGTTATGGGCTGAAGAAATATTGAAAAATCAATAACTACCGTAGTTCACGGTATTCAGACTTTTCAAAAGCGTCCACTTTATCATTGCACAATAGTTTTCATCGTCCTTAATTTGGCATTGCGATTTTCGCAATTATTAAGGGGTAATGAGCGAAAGAAATATTGAAAAATCGATAACTACCGTAATTCACGATATTCAGACTTTTCAAAAGCGTCTACTTTATCAATGCACAATGATTTTCATCATCCTTAATTTGGCATTGCGATTTTTGCAATTATTAAGGGGTTATGAGCAAGAGAAATATTGAAAAATCGATAACTACCGCGGTTCACGGTATTCAGACTTTTCAAAAACGTCCACTTCATCATTACACAATGATTATCATCGTCCTTAATTTGGCATTGCGATTTTTGCAATTATTAAGGGGTTATGAGCAAAAGAAATATTGAAAAATCTATAACTACCGTGGTTCACGGTATTCAGACTTTGCAAAAGCGTCCACTTTATCATTGCACAATGATTTTTGTCGTCCTTAATTTGGCATTGCGATTTTTGCAATTATTAAGGGGTTATGAGCAAAAGAAATATTGAAAAATCAATAACTACCGTGGTTCACGGTATTGAGACTTTTCGAAAGGGTCCACTATATCATTAAACAATGATTTTTATCGGCCTTAATTTGGCATTGCAATTTTCGCCATTATTAAGGGGTTATGAGCAAAAGAAATATTGAAAAATCGATAACTACCGTGGTTCACGGTATTCAGACTTTTCAAAAGCGTCCACTTTATCATTGCACAATGGTTTTCATCGTCCTTAATTTGGCATTGCGATTTTCGCAATTATGAAGGGGTAATGAGCGAAAGAAATATTGAAAAATCGATAACTACCGTAATTCACGATATTCAGACTTTTCAAAAGCGTCTACATTATCTATGCACAATGATTTTCATCATCCTTAATTTGGCATTGCGATTTTTGCAATTATTAAGGGGTTATGAGCAAGAGAAATATTGAAAAATCAATAACTACCGCGGTTCACGGTATTCAGACTTTTCAAAAGCGTCCACTTCATCATTACACAATGATTTTCATCGTCCTTAATTTGGCATTGCGATTTTTGCAATTATTAAGGGGTTATGGGCAAAAGAAATATTGAAAAATCAATAACTACCGTGGTTCACGGTATTCAGACTTTTCAAAAGCGTCCACTTTATCATTGCACAATGATTTTTGTCGTCCTTAATTTGGCATTGCGACTTTTGCAATTATTAAGGGGTTATGAGCAGAAGAAATATTGAAAAATCAATAACTACCGTGGTTCACGGTATTGAGACTTTTCGAAAGAGTCCACTATATCATTAAACAATGATTCTTATCGTCCTTAATTTGGCATTGCGATTTTCGCCATTATTAAGGGGTTATGAGCAAAAGAAATATTGAAAAATCAATAACTACCGTGGTTCACGGTATTCAGACTTTTCAAAAGCGTCCACTTTATCATTGCACAATGATTTTTGTCGGCTTGAATTGGGCATTGCGATTTTTGCAATTATTAAGGGGTTATGAGCAAAAGAAATATTGAAAAATCAATAACTACCGTGGTTCACGGTATTGAGACTTTTCGAAAGAGTCCACTATATCATTAAACAATGATTCTTATCGGCCTTAATTTGGCATTGCGATTTTCGCCATTATTAAGGGGTTATGAGCAAAAGAAATATTGAAAAATCGATAACTACCGTGGTTCACGGTATTCAGACTTTCCAAAAGCGTCCACTTCATCAATGCACAATGATTTTCATCGTCCTCAATTTGGCATTGCGATTTTTGCAATTATTAAGGGGTTATGAGCAAAAGAAATATTGAAAAATCAATAACTACCGTAATTCACGGTATTCAGACTTTTCAAAAGCGTCTACTTTATCATTGCACAATGATTTTCATCGTCCTCAATTCGGCATTGCGATTTTCGCATCTATTGAGGGGATATGAGCAAAAGAAATATTGAAAAATCGATAACTACCGTGGTTCACGGTATTCAGACTTTTTAAAAGCGTCCACTTTATCATTGCACAATGATTTTTATCGTCCTTAATTTGGCATTGCGATATTTGCACTTATTAAGGCGTTATGGGCAAAAGAAATATTGAAAAATCAATAACCACCGTGGTTCACGGTATTTAGACTTTTCAAAAGCGTCCACTTTATCAATGCACAATGATTTTCATCGTCGTTAATTTGGCATTGCGATTTTTGCAATTATTAAGGGGTTATGGGCAAAAAAAATATTAAAAAATCAATAACTACCGTGATTCACGGTATTTAGACTTTTCAAAAGCGTCTACTCCATCATTGCACAATGATTTTTATCGTCCTTAATTTGGCATTGCGATTTTTGCAATTATTAAGGGGTTATAGGCGAAAGAGATATTGAAAAATCAATAACTACCGTGGTTCACGGTATTTAGACTTTTCGAAAGCGTCCACTTCATGACTGCGTAATTATTTTCATCATCCTCAATTTGACATTGCGATTTTCGCAATTATTAAGGGGTTATGGGCAAAAAAAATATTGAAAAATCAATAACTACCGTGGTTCACGGTATTCAGACTTTTAAGAAGCGTCCACTTTATCATTGCACAATAATTTTTGTCGTCCTTAATTTAGCATTGCGATTTTCGCAATAATTAAGGGGTTATGAGCAAAAGAAATATTGAAAAATCGATAACTACCGTGGTGCACGGTATTCAGACTTTTCGAAAGCGTCCACTTTATCAATGCACAATGATTTTCATCGTCCTTAATTCGGAATTGCGATTTTTGCAATTATTAAGGGGTTATGGCTAAAAGAAATATTGAAAAATCAACAACTACCGTGGTTCACGGTATTCAGACTTTTCAAAAGCGTCCACTTCATCATTGCACAATGATTTTTATCGTTCTTAATTTGACATTGCGATTTTTGCAATTATTAAGGGGTTATGGGCAAAAAAAATATTGAAAAATCAATAACTATCATGGTTCACGCTATTCAGACTTTTCGAAAGCTCCCACTTTATCATTGCATGATGTTTTCAGTCATCCGTAATTTGGCATTGCGATTTTTACAATTATTAAGGGGTTATGGGCAAAAGAAATATTTAAAAAACAATAACCATCTTGTTTTACGGTATTTAGACTTTTCAAAAGCGTCCACTTTATCATTGCACAATGGTTCTCATTGTCCTTAATTTGGCATTGCGATTTTTGCAATTATTAAGAGGTTATGGGCAAAAAAAATATTGAAAAATCAATAACTACCGTGGTTCACGGTATCCAGACTTTTCAAAATCGTCCACTTCATCATTGCACAGGGATTTCCATCGTCCTCAATCTGGCATTGCGATTTTCGCAATTATTAAGGGGTTATGAGCAAAAGAAATATTGAAAAATCGATAACTACCGTGTTTATCGGGATTCAGACATTTGCAAACATATTGATGATGAACATCGTTGTACAGTGATGGAGTGAACGCTTTTAAAAAGTCTGAATCCCGATAAACACGGTAGTTATTGATTTTTCAATATTTATTTTTTCGATAACACCTTAATTATTGCGAAAATCGCGATGCCAAATTAAGGATGATGAGAATCATTGTGCAATGGTAGAGTGGACGCTTTTGAAGAGTCTGAATACCGTAAAACACGGTAGTTATTGATTTTCAAATATTTCTTTTGTCGATAACACCTTAATAATTGCGAAAATCGCAATGTTAAATTAAGAATGACTGGAAACATTGTGCAATGATGAAGTGGAAGCTTTCGAAAAGTCTGAATACGGTGAACCACGGTAGTTATTGATTTTTCAATATTTCTTTTGCCCATAACCCCTCAATAATTGCAAAAATCGCAATGCTAAATTAAGGACGACAAAAATCATTGTGCAATGATGGAGTGGACGCTTTTGAAAAGTCTGAATACCGTGAACCACGGTAGTTATTGATTTTTCAATATTTTTTTTGCTCATAACCCCTTAATAATTGCGAAAATCGCAATGTCAAATTAAGGACGATGAAAATCATTGTGTAATGATGAAGTGGACGCTTTTGAAAAGTCTGAATACCGTGAACCGCGGTAGTTATTGATTTTTCAATATTTCTTTTGCTCATAATCCCTTAATAATTGCAAAAATCGCAATGCCTCATTAAGGATGATGAAAATCATTGTGCATTGATAAAGTAGACGCTTTTGAAAAGTCTGAATACCGTGAATTACGGTAGTTATCGATTTTTTAATATTTCTTTTGCCCATAACCCCTTATTAATTGCAAAAATCGCAATGCCAAATTAAGGACGATGAAAATCATCGTGCATTGATAAAGTGGACGCTTTTGAAAAGTCTGAATACCGTGAACCACGGTAGTTATTGATTTTTCAAGAGTTCTTTTGCCCATAACCCCTTAATAAGTGCAAATATCGCAATGCCAAATTAAGGACAATGAAAATCATTGTGCATTGATAAAGTGGACGCTTTTGAAAAGTCTGAATACCGTGAACCACGGAAGTCATTGATTTTTCAATATTTCTTTTGCCCATAACCCCTTAATAATTGCAAAAATCGTAATGCTAAATTAAGGACGATGAAAATCATTGTGCAATGATGAAGTGGACGCTTTTGAAAAGTCTGAATAGTTCTGAATAAAAAAATTATCCAGAACTATCTCCCATTTTTTGTCCTACTTTTTCAAAAAACATTGACATTTTTTCGATGATTAACACTTTCAATTTCATTTATTATTATTTTTTTTCGAACTTTGACATTCTCTCAACATCCTCAAAAATTCCCAAAGTGATAATATAAGAAATGAGCTGAGTAAAAAAAAAATTTTTTGAATTGAAAAAAAATCTTATTTTGAAAATTTCAGTGAATTTGCAGAAAATGGCAAAGTTTTTATAAAAGAAACGATAAGAAAAATTAAAAATGACAATAATCGAGAAATTTTTTTTTTTTTTTTCTTGGAAAATTCGCAAAACAAACGTTGAAGATCGGCCCGAATATTTTTTTCCGTTTTTTTTTCTGAAAAGTACATTGATAAACATAAATTTTCAAAAAAACAACGTCACGAAAAGTCAATTTTCAAAAAAGTTATAGATATTTGAAAAATAAATTTTCTTTTCGATGGATACCACTTTCGATTGCATTTATTATTATTTTTTTTTCAAAATTTGAGGTTCTTTTGACATCCTAAAAAATCCCCAGTGTGGTATTATAGGAAATAAGCTGAGTGAAAAAAAAATGTTTGAATTGAAAAAAGAAATAGAAAACAAAAAAATCCCACTCTGAAAATTTCAGTGAATTTGCATAAAATGGAAAAGTTTCTATCAAAAAAAAGATAAGAAAAATTAAAAATGACAACAATCGAGAATTTTTTTTTTCCGGAAAATTCACAAAAAAAACGTTGAAGATCGGCCCGAATATTTTTTTCCATTTTATTTCTAAAAAGTACATAGAAAAACACACATAAAAAAAAACATCCAGGTATGTCAATTTTCGAAAAAGTTATGGATATTTGAAAAATAAAAAGCTTATTTTTCCTGAAAAGTTCATAATTTTTTACCGGTTGGGTGAAAAAATTCTGTAAAATGTTTTTGGAAGGGTAGAAAAAAATAAAAATGTTTTAGCCAAATCGAAAAGGGTTGGATTCTAAAGTGGTTGATTTGGCGTGGAATGCCCCTCATATAATATGAATATCTGTTAGTATGGTATGGTCTGATAGAATCATAACAGTGATATATGTACAAAAACAGTGCCTCTTTCATTCTATTCTTTTTACAAGAACATGAATGTTAATAATCACGGAGGGATTATTTCATGCGGTACAAAATATACTACGAGAATTCAGTTTAGAGAATCTACCGTGAATTATTCCGTGTATGAATACATCCGAGCGAGCGATTATTATCTGTGATTA
Source organism: Alloplasta piceator (assembly GCA_946863875.1). Lineage (NCBI taxonomy): Eukaryota > Metazoa > Arthropoda > Insecta > Hymenoptera > Ichneumonidae > Alloplasta > Alloplasta piceator. Next base: position 27,786,703 of record OX333078.1, read on the forward strand.
ATTAATATCATAATATTATTTCACATATTAATCTATAACATTGGAAAAAACGGCTGCAACTTGAAGTGTTGAGAATCACTGAGGCAGTGCGGCGCGATGACATTTCGTGAGATGTTAACTGAACCACGTGGCCGTCCAGTTCCTCGTTGCTACGAACCGTATTATTAGTAATGGGGTATAGACAAAGCAGGTACACAGGCGATTTAAAAAAAAAGGTGCGAGGGTCGAGCTCGGAGCGAGTGGCGACCCTTCCGGATTATTAGGGAGAAGGGGGAAACGCCGGAAAATGAAGAACGGAGTTTGATACACACGGCATTTGACCACGGAGTTTGAGCAGCACGGCATTCGAAATAACGGAGAATGAGACCTTCTCCCGAGTACCAGGAATATCCTCCAATAAATTTGCGAATCGTTTGGCAAAGATTTAATATTGATTTTACCGTCAGTACGAAACTATTAGTCAAGTATAAAAGACCCTGTTGTCTCTTTACTTTTATTGAAAAAAAATCGATTTGATACGACAAAAAATAAAACGAATTTGTGGTATGAAAAGTTGGTGGTTTGAGACACGCGCGATAAAAAAGTCGACGTAGTACAACAAGATAGACTGGTATTTAAAAAAAAAATCCGACAAAAGCATACGTCCGCCGAAGCTTTTACTAAGAGCAAAATAAAAGCGCTCACCGGTGGGAAAAATGTTTTCGCGAAATTTTTTTTCTCTCATACAAGCTGAAAAGCCACAGTTATGCAATAAAAAATACACAGATATACAAAAAGCTCGTGGCAAAACACAGAAAGCGAGCGTAAATCGAAACTCCGGTGACACGTTAAAAATGTATGTACTTGGTCGCCAACACTATCACGTGCTTTTATTTCCTTTTTATAAAGAAATATTTAGTAACCGTATACGCACGTTATACATTCCATTTTGACATCATTTTTGCCACATGTTTCCAGAAAAATTGAGAAATGAAGTTCGTTGAAAATTGCCATTAAACGCATTTTTTTGCAGCATTATAATGTTCTTTGGGCTTGTATATGTGAAAAACCTCGAACGCTCTTCGGGCCTTTGAAACTGGGAAAAAGCAATTCCACTTTCTCTCATTCTTGGTGTACCTCAATTATAATATGTGCATGAAGAGCGATGGCAATTAAAAAGTTATTAATTGCATGATTTATAGACGCAAATTGAACGAATCACATCCTTTTACTTGCCAGACGAAGTCTTGTCGTATTTCGAGTACAGAGGTACTCGTGACATTCTATTGCTTATACCAGTGGGAAACGTGGTTGTGCTCAGCGCTGTTGCAAATGATGCTAAGATTTATGTTTGCTTTCTTGTCGACCGAGCTCTTTTTTTCCTTCTTGGTAATAAAATAAGTTCTGTCGAGCTTCGATTGTTTTTCATCGTGACTGTACGTTTATCTTTGAACGTGAACAGAATGCAAAATGTCGACGCACTTTTTATTCATGTATCTTTACTACTTCCTGTAGATTCAACATTTTTGCCCATTGCAAAAACAAAGATTGACCTCGCGTTACACTTAACAAACAGCAAAATTTTCACAAGCCAGACACGTCTGTTTGTATGGAAAAAATATTGAATATATGCAAAAACTCTGCGCGTTATCAAGCGAGTGGGAGAAAATATGTATTGGCAATTATTTCTGCATGCCCAAACGGCACGATGAGAATTCGGATGTTTATATAACATTCAATTAACTAATTAATGAACAGTCGATTACATATAGTCCATTGTTCGTTGACATTTTACTACACTGTATACTATTTGATGTTTATATTAATATCGAATCAACGCGAGAGATTGGAATCGATCAAATGAAAAAAAGCATACACATTGTGGTAAAAGAATGTCATTAACTATGCTTAAATAAATGAATCAACCTTTTTATAATAATGTATAATCGGCACTGATTATGCCAGTGGCCGAGTGCTGCTGAGTTCAAGCGTGCATTATCGTCAGCTTCAGAATCATTAAAAGTGAATTTTAATGAGTTTTCCGAACGAATATTCCGTTGGCTCTAAAATTCTTCGAAAAACACGCGGTGAGACGTACACATATAAATACAGGCACACCGACGACAATCGAGAAACTTTGTTCTACTCGACGCGTCTCGTAATACATAAACCTGCCAGGCACATGAGCATAAACTTCGATGAAGAGTGAAGAGGAAGAAGAGCAGACTCTCAATTAAGCTCAGTAAGGCTTTCATCCCCGCGCTTGAAACACTCGTGCCAACCCCGCTTTGCGACAAGTTTGTGATGCAGGGCTCTCAATTTTTTTTTTGCAGCATGAAAGATAAAATTCTCTAACGAGAGTAACTCTTATGAGTGTCGAGCGTAGGTTGTTTGAAACAAGGCAACATCATACTAAAAATGCAATTCAAATACAATGAATTAGGTAGAAAATTGTGCAAATTTAAATTTTCGTAATAATATCACATGCAAACGAAAATGAAGTTTGACATCAGTATTGATTAAATCAAGCGACCCAACTTTATCATTATGCTCCTTTCGTCAGACGCCTCCCCGAAATGGGCATTCGTAAAAAGTTTGAAAAACGTGGTTGGAAACTGGGTTGATGTAAAAAAACCGTACTATGATAGTATGGCGATGCCGAAAAAAAACACTATCCATCGGAGAAAACTAGTTTGATGGTTTTTGCCAGTGGAAGTTAAAGGACGAACAAACACCGAACTAGTACGAAACCGTGAGGTAAAAATAGAGAGAGGGATAAAAGAGGGTATATGAGAAAAGCGATAAAGGTGACGGAGATCGTCGTTTACGGAAACTGGCGAGATTACTACTCCAGTAAACGTGCCCCCGCAGTGTCCCACTTTCAGTGGGCTCTCGGACTACTACTACTACTACTACTACTACTACTACTACTACTACTACTACTACTCCTACTACCACTACTACTACTACTACTACCACTACTACTACTACTACTACTACTACAACTACTACTACTACTACTACTACTACTACTACTACTACTACTACTACTACTACTACTACTACTACTACTACTATCATTCTTAGTACCACTACTGGCCAGAAAGAGGTTTCGCTGTTACTATTAGAGTTTCTCGAGTCTCGATCGGCGACTCGAGCGCGCCGGTCACTGATCCGGAGAAGCGACTCGCTAGTGAAAAAGTACGTCAATGGTCAGACATAGATGATTATCTTCCTTTTCTTTCTAAGCCTCTGATCATTGTTTAGACTAGGTTAAAATGATTATGGATAATTCTCATGAAACTTCTTTCGAAAAAAAGTAATGTCAAATCGTTCTGAAAAATTATTTGTAGAAACAATGCGTAAAATTCATAAAAATTGGAACGAGCCCTAAGAATTGAAAGAGATGACCATTGTGACTGTTAAGCATTCTTGAGCCTTCTAGAAACCTGCATACCAAGATCGTTGATGTCTTATTGACATTTTTTCCAGGCTCCACATCTTTTTTTATATGTATTTTTTAATTGCATTGTACTTTCTCTACAGATTTCGACAATTTTCACTTAATGCGGGCACATGCTCATCAAATTTTTATTTTATTTCCTACCAGATAGTTTCAATTTTAACGCTGTAACAGATTTTTGTAAATTCTAACGGAATGCCGGAAAGGGTTTACTCTTTGTATGTCGAAATCTCTCGAGAGTCGGGTGCACCTGGCGCTTGAACGAAGGTGATCGTACTATTCGCTTTCTCATCGTGACACATTGATGTATGAGGTCACGAGGGTGGCATGCCCACACAAGCAATGTTGTGATGCCGGGAGAGGGGATGAAATGAAAACTTAGCAGCGATCGGAGACCGAATGTAGGAAAGAGAAAGAGAGCGATGGAGAAACGCAACAATACAATCCTTCTTCGTTTCGTTGCCAGAGCCACAGAGAAGAATCTCGTTATCGGGTGTTCCATACTCCATGGTGTGTCGACCGGAAAAATAAGTCTCAAGCAAACTTGCAACTAGTGAAGTGGCTATATACCGGAAAAAAAAGATTTTTCATTTCTATCCAAGCATCATAAAATATTCGAATGATTGAAAAAATAAAACTAAATTGTCTCTGTATGTTACCTTTTCTTCGATAAATGTTGTTCCGGCTATCTAGAGATCTTAAATGGACGAAAAACAATTTTACAAGAGCTCACGCATATCTATGACTATGAGGAACGAAAAGTGTGTTTTTAGAAAGAAAAAAAAATATGCACCTGTACCGGTGTCTGCGAGAAATTTCATTCACTTTGGCCATCTTGCGAACAGCTGACTGCTCACAATTTTCATCGTTGCTCACGATATTTTCTCAATCATTGCTTCCTTATCGGGCGAAATGTAGTTAAGAGAAGAAAAACTATTTCACAAATTTAAAAAATAACATCGCGGCGTTCGAACGTTCTGTTCTATTTTTTCCAATTATTCTCTAACGTTGCGATAAAGTCAAAGTTAGTATTACGACCGTGATGACCATAAGAATTTTTGTAATACAAACGCGTGGACTAAGCTACGGGGTCGTCCCGATTGCGTGGGCGCGACTTACGACGGCGCAGGACGTACTGGTGAGCTCGACGATTTTCTTCGGGCCCGCCACCCGCCCGCCTTGTCATCGTCATATCGCTCTCCCTCTATTTCCCTCTCTCTCTTACTCTATGTGTGTACAAACGAACGGCTATGGGGGAAACCGGCGCCGACGCCGACGTCGACGTAGTGACGGCGTCTCATCGGCGCGGTTCAAGCGAAGCCACTGACGACAAACGAGAGGCGACGCGTATCTCACTCTCTCTCTCTTTCTCTGTCATGGTTGAAATTTCCACCGAACGCACGCGCGTATCAGGAAACCCCTCTGCTGTATCAAAATATATATGTACATCAATGCTCTAACAGTGGAGAGACCAAAAGTTCAAGGTGGATAGTCTGAAAAACACCATTACGATTTTCATACAACGGTTTTACAACTGGTTAACAAAATGGTGGAACTGGAATGAATTCAGTCGTCGAATCGGTCGAATTACGCAATTTTGTTTTGTACACCTACCAACGTATATATGTGTACTTATATTTGATATGATATGATAATCGTAAGAAGGGTCGTCAACCCCTCTACGACAGACTCGAATGGAGGTGAAATCTCCAAAGGGGGTGCGAGAAAAAAAAGACGCTTTTGCTTCACAGCGTAAATGCTTCGCCCGTTTCCCTCCTGTCCTCCATAATCTTTTCCTCCTCTGCTGGTTACTATTTTCGTTCATGTCTCCTTTATTCTCCCGAGAGGACCGTTTCTCTTCAGGTCCCACCCCCTCTGTATAGGATTCTTTAGCTTTTCTTACTTTCCAACTCGATCAATCACATTCGCTCTTTATGTATGCAAAGGAATAAAAGAACCATTTTGTTTCAATTTGACAGAGTGTCAAGAAATTTCAAAAAATCGATATTTTAAGGGCCCATATCTCAAGTGTTTTCTATCCGAATAAGGCGCTTAGATAAACGTTTCATGCTGATATCGCGATTTTTTGTCTTGCCAGAGAAATTTAAAGATCGCGCAGAGTTGACGAAATGGGCCTGTATGTATATGTGTACATTAGGGTACTCCTTATTTAGGGTCTGAAAAAATTCCATGTTGGAGCCTGTCAAGTAGGTTCCAAATAGTTAATAAAAATGCTTGAATTTTTTTAGATTTTCATTTCATTGCTTTCGTCTCCCTATTTGAGCGGGAATTTTCAAATGATTCAATGACATGTTTTTATATTCACTATTGTTCGTTTAAGTTGTATTTCAAGGTTAATCCCCGGCAAAAAATCCATATTCCCGAATGTTCAGTGAAATTCATCTTTTTTTCAGTGAACAATAATTAATCATTAAGGCTGCGTCAATTAAATTCGTAAAGGAAACGATTTTTTTTTAATTTTGTTTTATGTTTTTTGCATCATTTGTACGGCGGTAAGCCGGAATTTCCAAAAATGGCTGAGTTATGGACCAAATCGTGACAAAGTGGATGAAAAAATTGAAAACAAAGAAAATATTTTTCAAAAAGTTCCAAAAAATCTGGTTTACAATACAAATATTTATGAACCATCACTTAAAAGTTGTTGAATTTTTTTTCACTGCGTTCTCGATGGTTTTATACAACAAAAAATTGAAAACCAGAATTCGTAAAATTTTACGAGCTGTGTTTGATGGCTGATTCATTTTTAAATGAGCAACTGGATTTTAAAATTTTTTTTTCATATTTTAAAAATGCAAAATTTTTTCACTGCTTCGAAGTGATTGAAAGAAAGCTGATAGAAAAATCTAAAAAAAAAAATCGGGAATGTCCTGTAGCTTGTGTTTATTCGACATGGAATGTTATTAATAATTACTATATAATTAAGTAATTACCGTAACACGGTAATTACTCGCGTATTTTACCACGAACAAAAAATTGTTACGTCAAAAATGGGAGTTTTTGTAAACTATTAATAATTTTCGACGTTTGAAGCGCTGAATCTGACTGAGACTAGTCGTAAAAATAAATTTCTAGTACTACTCCTGGAATCAGTCTTGAACATATCTGCCTCTGTTTCTGAGTCTAACCTGTCGGAAAAATACTCGGGAAATGTGTTTGGAATTACTGTTTAATTTCCAGTCACGTTTGATGTATATTGAATTTTCGGATTTTCCGTTACGATATAATCTACTGTTAACTTTATCACTGTTACTTTTATTGAACAAAGGGGTGAGTGAGGGAAAATCGATCGGTTTGAATTTATAAATAATTACAGGATGTTTAATAATTTTAGTGGAAATGTTTTTAGGTTTTGGAGTCTCTCTTACTACTTCTGTTTCTTCTGATAATGTATGGTATACCCCGTAATAATTTGATTGAGACCTTTGAGCAGGATTTAACTTTTTTGGCCACGGATCCGAAAATATTGCTTTGAGCTTACGTATCTGATACCGTCTTCCAGCTCTGCGTGTTCTTTTCTTTTTTACGAGGTATGGAGGGGTTGGTAGATTTTGAAGCAGAGAAATCTCCCATGGAATTTAAAGGGAAAGGAGTGAAGGCTGAATTCCGGTGAGCGTGCAGCCCGACGCAACTCTTGTCCCAACCAGATTTTCACCCGAGAAAGAATACGAATCCTTGGTGAGCGTTCAGCCCGACGCAGGTCTAGTCCCAACCAAATTCCCGCACAGGAGAAAATAAAGGAAAGAACAAGTATCCTTGAATGAAGACCCAGATTGACGCTACTGTACTGAAGTTCAAAATCGAATGAATTGATCAGATTGAAGAGAGTATGGGGAAGGTCATAGCTTTGAATTTAAACGTTGAAATAAAGATTTGCATAGATTCACTAGGTCAATTCTTTAAAGATTTTATGAAATTCCGAAAGAAAAATCTGAACTGAAACTTCGTTCCGCGGTCTTCGATCAATTACTTGGTTCGAGAGTTTCAAAATTTGTCAAATGGTAATCACAACTTTCACTGCTTTTATTTACCCATGATCTTCACACTAATTCGAATGTAAGAACGAAAGAGTTGGTGACGAGCATTCGATGGTGGGATTGCAATAAAAGATCAGAGAAAAGGGGTCCGAAGGGGTTCATCTTCACTTAGATGAATTTTGTTGATTCACATTATTTGAGGAAATTATTTTTGAATGAAACTTCAAAAGAATTATGTCACCAACGCCGTAAGAGTAATCGATGTTTAGGATTGGTTTTATTCAATTAATTGATTCTATCCGGACTGGTGATATTCACTGAATTTAGAGATTGGGGCGCGGCGAGGGCGCTAGCGTAGATCAGTGAGTGGGCCTATGCGTGTGTCTGTATCCCTGCACAATACTGTAGCGTTATTTTTTCAAAATTTTATTTAACGGGCGCCAGGTACAAAAGTACCAGAGGGAAATTCCACGATACCAAAACGACGATCACGGTTGCTCGGCTAGCCGCAGCCGCGAAAATTGCGGAGAGTGGTGGGTTCGAAAAAATAATATTCGGTCAAGAAATTTCACACTCACCATGAAATGATTTGATTTCACAAAAAAAATACATTCCTCGATAACGGATCCCGACTGTTCTACTATTCACCGAGTCTACCGCGTCTCGGAATAATTCTAATTTAATCACAATTTTTGAATTCACATGACAAAGTAATTACAATTGAAGAATTTTAATGCACAAAATAATCACTTTTTTATACCTTTTCGATATTCTTGAATTGACACAAAACTGACACAATGTTCTCTCCCATAAATTATAATGGTGCAATATTTAACTGAATTCGACGTCGCTATAATAAACCCTGATCCGTCCCGAAGACATGCCCGCGATCTACGTTACCACCTTTAAAATACCTTGAACGTAAGACTCGTCGGGCACCGATCCTCGCAGGACAAAGACTTAATCCTATCAAGGACGCCGACACGATAAATATGCCACCGAAAGATACAATTTAACGAGGGAAAACAATAATCGCATGGAGGAGAATAAAAATGGCACTCACCGCTTCTTTTTCTTGATTTATTAAGAACGACTGTTTCGGTTTCCTCCTTTTCTTCCTCCTTCTCCCAGCTATTCTTTTTGATACTTCTTTCACTTTACTTCCGCCTTCTACAATGACTCGGGAGAGACTCTCGAGAGAGACCGTCTCGCGTGACGCTCGTCCCATAAAAAAATTTACAACGCTGGAATGGTGGCCAAGGGTATGCCAATGTTCAGCTGCTAAGTATTGGAAAACGACAGTTAGCTAAGCATGGGCCGATTGAACAACCATTGCTTGACCATGGTTCTCATTGAGTACCGAAAGCCGGCGAAATACCAAGGATTAGGCGAGAGTCGGTCTTAGATCGGCTAGCAACCGTTGATCGCCGTTGTTTTGTCTATCCTTGGACCAATGCTAGTTTCTACGACTTATCCAATTTTTGATCGAGCCTCGAATAACTGTTGATAACCAGCATCGGTTCAAGAGTGAGAAAATAATGATTATCAACGTTCGATAAACGTTTTGAAATTAATGCTGCCTCAATGCTCGGCATTCTACCGATTTTCGATGTTCCATAAAAAAAATGGACGAGCATATATCTCTCTATATTATATGAAATTACCATCGCCACCGCTGTGTACAAGAATCGAGGCCATGGCCAACTTAGATTTGGGGGTTTGCGTTTGAAGGTTTGAGTTTGAAGGTTTGGGGGTGGGGTGGGAGAAGAGGTTGAGGGAAAGGGATGGGAGGAGGCGGTGAGCGGGGGGTCAGGGTTCGGTTCTGCTTGCAGAACCGAGTTGCCGCCAGAACTCTCGATGTAGGCGATGTGATTCCCGTTGCATAGTATGTATAAAAAAAGATCTGTTGCAGAGTTTTACTTAGACGAAATTTTAAAAACGTCTTCAAAACTGTCTGCAAGCAGAACTGAGTTGCCGCCAGAACTCTAGATCTAGGCGGTGTGCTACCCGTTGCATAGTATGTATAAAAAAAGACTCCTTGCCGAGTTTCACTTAGACGAAATTTCGAAAGCGTCTTTAAAACTGTCTTACTATGAGTTTATATATGTATATTAGGCTGTTTCGAAAAAAAAAAATCGATTTTCCAACGGGCCACACCTGAAATAGTAAGTTTAGGTAAAAAAAAAAAATTCTGTCAAAAGATGAGAATTTTAGGTTGAGTGGAAGATTCGCCGCAAATGGTTTTTAATTTTTTTTTCCTTTTTTTCGAATTTAAGACGGATAATTATTGGAAAAAAATGTTCTCTTTCTCACAGCTCCCAGAATGTCAGATTGCATCCTCAAAAAATACTTTTTGAATTTTATCATTTTTCTTTATTTTTAAATTGGGTTCCAAATGAATTTTCCCTACATTATTTCACTATTTTTCAAAACTATTGTTCATAATAAGTGAAAAAACCATTTGCGTTATGGGTATCACTTCAACAATCGAATAGAATCTTGAATAAACTCGTTTTAAAAAAATGAGTTAGATAGCTGAAGTTCCTTCATTTTGATTTGTTCTGGGCTCCCGTTTCGTCATAGCAGTTGACTGCTGTTGCAGTTGCCAGCTGATACGAAAAGTATTAATCATAACGAAATAGGTTGACATTTAAATAACGTGTGAAGGTTAATCAAGATACGTATTGCCTAGAGTTGTGGAGTCACTCTTCTTTCATGAAATTGAGAAGTGATTCCTTTTTATATTACCGACATTCACTTATGTACCAACAGCGCATTGTCGATATAGTAGATCTCCTATTTGCCGACTTCACTCACTTATGCACCAACAGATGGCAGTCATCTGTAAAAGTGGCGGTGTCACTACCGCCAAAATCCTGTTCACGAAATGACCCCTATTACAAACGAAAACATAGGAGGATTCACGTCAAAAGTTTCAGATAAAGTTAAACACTTGGAATTAAATATCCCTCTGAAGAATATCATTTCAAAAGTGCGTGTGATTAGAACACTATATAGTGGTAAGCAATTGGTCTAATAGTGATAATAGTGCGCAGAACTTTATTTCTGGAGTCTGCGTGTAGTGTTTTTGAATTGATTGTGACTAAAATTTACATGTAGAATCGAAAATGTCGACCGATTCCCTGGTTAATATATATTTGATCGACGAGGAATCAAAGAGTCTCCCAAGATTTCAGCTGCCCACAAATCGAAACGTTTTGAGCTATTATAAGTATCAACAACGCTCATCTCTCAAAACTGTTATCCACGAAATTGCTACAACTATTGTTGATGATGTTTACATTCTGTGGAGTAAACTCAACGTGCCCTTATGTCCGAAGAAACACAGCATTTCCAAATTTTGAAAACTTCATCAACAATGGAAGATGTTACAAAGGAGCAAAAGTCGTATCAATTCCTCAACTCGAAAAAAAAGAAGAAGCGTTTGAGAAAAGGTTGGATACTTTTTTCAACATAAAACACCAAGATGCTGATGTGTCTTTAGAGAAATTACAAGAACTGATGGACGCTGCATGTCAAAGTGGTAATGATTAACTTGAATGAATATGCTAATATTTATAATTATTTAATAAACGAAATTTTTATTCGATTTAAAGAAAAGCGGAACTATGAAGCTAGTAGTCAGTGTTCCGGTTTAAATGATTTCATTGGAGTTGACAACGCTTCTCAACCACTGAGACAAAAAGAAATTGACATAATGGAAAAACTCGCACGGACAACAAGTGAATTAGGTAAATTTGTACTCCTCGCTAGTATACTCTACTTTTGTTATATGAATCACTTAATCACAGACATTATTGCCGATAAATATATTTTATTTTTTAGACGTAAGTCAATCTTCTGGCTCAGATTGTCGCGAAAGCGATAGTGTTCGGCAGCCATTGAAAGAACCGAGAATTGCTATCGTAGATTAACTACTAGTCGCAGATTCCAATGAGCCAGATAATGTCAAACTTATTTCAAATAGATGTTTTTGTTTTGCTACTATGGTTACTTAATGATGATGCATTAAAGGAATCAATTATTTCTTAGGATCAAGTCAAGCTTCCGATTTTAGTCACTCGTCCAGCAGTGAGACATTAACTCGGAGCTGTTCAAATATTTCGGATCAGTTGTCAAGTTATCACCGCCCGAAATGTCCAAAGCTTGAGATTGTCACGGAGAATGTGGCATTAGCTCTGGATAGAACACAAACCAGCAGCAGAAGTGCAACACATATTTTGGCAGCTGCTGCAGTTGGTTATAGTTATAAGCTTGATGACTTGAATCTGAGCCATAGTACTATTCACAGATCTCGTGTGAATGTAAGGAGAAAAATGGCTGCACAGTTGAAGGAGAACCTAAAAGTGACAGATCATCTTACAGTGCACTGGGATGGGAAACTGCTTCCTGAAACGGGTAAATTGAAGAAAGTGGAAAGAGTACCAGTAATTTTGTCAGGACTCAATAGTAAGCAATTTCTGGGCGTGCCGAAATTTGATAAAGGATCAGCTATGAATGAAGCTCAAGGTATTGCAGAGACTATACATGAGTGAAATCTCGGAGATCGAATTAAAGCGATGTGCTTTGACAGTACACCTCTGAACACAGGTAACTTAGTGCAAATAAAACTTGGTACTGAAGTTTGTCGATCTTTCGTCATACCGTATTAATCTTCTCATTTTTCTGTGTTTCTTTAAAGGTCGGAAAGGTGGAATCTGCGTCTTGTTAGAAAAAAAGTTGGGTAAAAAATCATTGCATTTCGCCTGTCGCCACCATGTTTACGAATTAATATTGAGAGCAGTCGTTGAAATATATTGGCCTGAGACAAACGGTCCAGACATGCCAACTTTCAAGCGTTTTCAACGAAAGTGGCAGGAAAATGATCAAACCCACACGGAACATTAGGGCCATGGGACGTCCAATATCCATACATGGTGGATGAATGCTCCATCCCAGGGACGTCTATGAGTATCCCTATCACTGCTAAAAGGAGTGCGAAACGGCACCTGTTCTATGTACTGGGAACATCCCTTATACGTACCTTGAGACGGTTTTTAGACGGACTAGACCCCAAAAAATGACGTCTGATTTACGTATCTAAGACGAATAAACCAGTGATCCGAAAGATGTCCAATGATCATCCATTATACGTCCCTTTATTTAAATAATTTAATCGTTATTAACTACACATTATTAATTAATTATAAACTTTGTTACTGATTATATAATATTCGGGGCATACGAGATATCCATATTTTACAGAAAAAAAGAAAAAAAAAATAGTTTTCGATTTTTCACACTGCGGTCACCCATCCAAGTATTGGATTCAAGGGGTGCTGCTTAACTTTTCTAATCTCCTACCTACCTACCTACCTACCTACACTAACTTGACTTATGAGAAACTTATGCATGTAAAAACCTTATACGATGTAGTTTGCTGATATACTTATATATCTTTGTTTCACAGGCCTTGAATAATGTATAATCGTAATGAAATTTATAATTAATGGATAATGTGTAATCAATAGTGTTTAAATTTAGGGACGTATAATAGATGATCATTAGATATCTTTTGCAATATTGGCATTCGTCTTAAATACGTACATTAAATGTCACTTTATGTGGTCTATAGGTACCTCTAAAAAATATCTAAGGGTACGTATACAAAACGTTTTCAGCACATAGAATCGCTGTCGTTTCGCATCTCCGATAGTGGTTTAAGGAATGTCCCCTGGACTTCCCCGGAATGAAATTTTCATCCAACTTAAATGATTATTGGACGTCCCCTGGCTGTTAAGTTACGCGCGGAATATATTTATGACTCCAAAAATATGTGTCGTGGACGTCGAATAAACTTCCGCGTTATCCTTCGATAGACGTAATTTGTACGTACATACGACGGTCAATCGGCGTACCCATACCACAGCTGCCCGAAATACTTAAATGTACATCTAAAGGACGAATGCTTTTGATTGGACAACACGCGATGGATCACACAGGACGTATATTGTATGTTCACACACGTACTATTTATTAAGCTACAGATATACACAACACGGCCATCTATGGTATGCCCATAGGTAGACATTCAATAGCTCTTAATTCAGTATAGTAATTGGACATCTATTGGACGTTCCAGGTTCACGTCTATATGAAATCCTACATACCCGATAGACGTTCAACACCCGATAGACGTTCAATTGACGTCCTCCGAATGTGATTTTCGTTTACGAACCTGGAACGTCCAAAGGATGTTCAATTACTATCCTGAATTAAAAGCTATTTAATGTCTACCTATGGACATACCATGGATGGCCGTGTTGTGTATATTTGTAGCTCAAGAAATAGTACGTGTCGTGGACATACAATATACGTCCTGTGTGATCCATTGCATTTTGTCCAATCAAAAGTATACCATGGATGTTCAATGGATTTCCGCATTACATCCATCGTGGATGTAGACGTGTTAAGGATCTATGGATCATAGATGGACGTCCAATGGACACTCGGTTCCGTGTGGGAACCGATTATGACGATGGATTAAGAGATACATTAGTACGTCAAGTTCTCGAAAACGAAAAAGACGAAATCCTTGACTTTTTACTACTTCGATTGGAGGTACAATAACAACGACGACTACCACCGTTTTCATTTAGTTTTAATTTAAAAAATAATTTGATTCGTTTGTTCAATTTTTCATGAATCTCAACCTAGAAATGATTGAAAGGAATTCTTGCAACTTTCTTGTATATTTTTAGGTGGCATTCCACCTACACGGAAAAAAGGAACAGTTAATATAACAGGAGGGCCCGGTTCGCATTGGATTCGAGGACAGAAATGATGACTTTTACAGTGTACACTGGCTCTTGTCCTGTATATACTGAGATTTTTCTTGTGCACACGGTGATATTTACAGTAAATACTGTAAAAAGTACAGTAAATACTGTAAAAAGTACAGTAAATCCTGTAAAAGTCTCAGTATATACAGAAAAAAGCCAGTGTACACTGTAAAAGTCATCATTTGATGTCCTCGAGTCCAATGCGAACAGGTCCCCCTGTTACTATATTAACTGTTCCTTTTTTTCCGTGTAAAGGAATTACGTTCAAAGTGCCAGAAGCAGTGGATCATGCTAGATGGATGGGAAAAGCTATTTATTCTTTAAAGATTTTTCTCTTTAAGAAACAATTCGATCTTCAAAAAGAAGAAATTGACGGTTTACGACAAATCTGCATTTTTATTATTCGCTTCTATGTAAAACCGTGGTTCGATACGCCAAATGCCTTCGAAGCACCCAATCGAGATTTGAAATTGCTTCAACATTTAATCAAGTATCGGAAAATCAATGCTGAGATCTCCAAGGCAGTTTCTTCGAAACTACGTGCGCACTTGTGGTATATATCCGAATATCTTACACCTTTGGCATTTTTTGATGACACAGTGTCGATTGAAAATCAATTAAAAATGGTTCACGCCATTAAAGAAGGAGAGGGTGCACAGATAGTCCAAACACGAGTTGTAGTTAAAGAGGCTGATTGTGTGACAGTGCTTGATAAGGATGTGAGTGATTTCATCACTAAAAAATCGCTGTTTTTTTTTAAATCAATATGATTTGCCTTGTGATTTTCTCCACATAAGTCCGGAATCATGGAATACAGATGCATCTTGTATGAAATGTATCGAAACTGCTGACTCTGCTGAAAAAGCAGTTGCTTTGGCCCAGGATATCAATTTATTATTGACAAAAGACGAAGATCGAATCCAAATACCTTTTGCAAGTTGTCAAATTTCACCGTGAAAAATATCCCACCTGTCAAAAGCAAGAGCTCTTTAGTTGAAATATCAACTCAAGCTCTTTAGTTGACATCAACTAAAGAGTTGAAATTCTAAGAACATCTTATTTAAGACACCAATTAATCCTCTGGCAGCTATGAGCACAAAATAAAATTTACTAACAAGTACCGATCATAAATTTAATAAAAAGGAAAAAAAATGAAAAATCAATTGCGGCGGATCTTCCACTCATTGTCAACCTGAAATGTTCATCTCTTGACAAAAATTTTTTTTTACCTGAACTAATTATTTCAGGGGTGGCCGAAAAAGTGAATTTAAACTTATGGTTAAGTTATGTTACGGCCGCGGCATGAACTAAGCACTATAGGCCGTTGATGTAACAGTTGACAAGTTGGCTACTGCAACGGCAGTAAACTGCTATGACGGGATGGGAGCCCAGAACAAATCAAATTGAAGGAATTTCAGCTACCCAACTCATTTTTTAAAAAGAGTTTATTCAAGATTCTATTCGATTTTTAAAGTGATACCCATAACGCAAACAGTTTTTTCACTTATAATGAACAAAAGTTTTGAAAAATAGTGAAATAATGAAGTGAAAATTCGTTTGGGACCCAATTAAAAAATAAATAAAAATGAAATTCGAAAAGTATTTTTTTAGGGTGCAATTTAACGTTTTGAGAGCTGTGAGAAAGAGAACTTTTTTTTCCAATAATTATCCGTCTTAAATTCAAAAAAAAAAGAAAAAAAAATTGAAATCAATTGCGGCGAATCTTCCACTCATCCTAAAATTCTCATCTTTTGACAGAATTTTTTGTTACCTAAACTAACTATTTAAGGTGTGGCCCGTTGGAAAATCGATTTTTTTTTTAACAGCCTAATGTATATCCTAGGGGTTCTTGTGGCTCGGGCGCTACGCGCCGACTCCTCGATTGTTGTACACGGCGGCGGCGGCGGCAAAATATTTATATGATATAGAGAGATATGCCTTGTTACGTCCTAACGTAACGTTCATAAATGTTATCCTTTGACGAAATCATCACCAAAAACATAATTAATAACTTGAAGATATGCAAGATGAAGGTTTGTCGTTTCCGATGTTATTCCGTTCAATTTGATGGAAAAATTAGAAAGTCATATTACTGACAGAAAATCTCAAGAAAATGGCCATTGGTGAAATCGGGTAGTATGGAAGAAAAACCAGGGACGAAGATCTCTACGAAAAGCCATAAACTCACAGCACCATCTAGTGGGTCAGGCACACTAACGTCACTTTCCTAAATGACGTACACCGGCCTATCGACCCAAGCGATAGATGCAAGGATCTATAGCTTGGGTCGATAGGCCCGATTTCTTCATTTCTTGATAAGTTCTGGATAACTTTCTTCGACAGATATCTGGCAGAATTCGTTTTCTTCACCTCTGGAAAGTCGTTACCCGGTGGAGAAAGTTATCCGGCACCTGAAGTACCGGATATCTACTAAATATTGATTTCTGCGCCTCCTACAATGAATAGTAGAAACTAAAACCCCGAAGGTATGCTGGGCATAGCCTACAAAATTTCAAGCGTGCATTTTCATAACAACCCGTGTAAAAAAAAGGGCTATGTGTACGAGAGATAGATCTACGAAGGGACGTCTATGTGAGTACACCAACTGGGACGATTACAGACTTGAATGTTGACTAGACGATTGCAAAAAAAGTCTAGCTGCAAGCCACGCACATCTAGATAGATTATCATAGACTATCAGATAGATTTCTTCAAAATACAGGGTGTTACATAAATAATGGGACGGCTGAATATTTCCTCAACTAAGATATTTTTCCAAAAATCAAGGTCACTCTTGTAATAAATTTTGACGAGTAATTCAATGGTGACCTCAATTTTGACCTTGACAATCACCTTCAAGGTTATTTCAAGGTTGATTTTTTTTCAAATGGAAACCCTCTTTTTGACATTGGCAATCGAAAGAGCGGAAAATTTCACTTTCAAATATGAGGCGATCCATATCACTTCCGCCAGCAAAAAAAAATTCCACAAATAATTTTGAAAAATCAAGTTACTTTAAAGAAAAAAATTCACCAAGGGTCGAAATTAAAAAAAAAAAATTTTGACGTTTTTCTCGTTGATTACCATTTTTTAACATTTTTCCATTCAAATGGCTGTATCTTTGGCAGGATTTGACGTATTTACATTTGTAAAAAACGAAAATCTGCGTCTTTTTATGGCCTTCCAGAAAAAAAATCCTTCAGTTTTTATTGAGTAAGTTGAACGTCCGTTTCAGCGCAAAATATGCAAAAATATTTTATTTTCTCAAAGAAAGACACTCATTATATTATTTTTATAAATTTCCCCGAATTGTGAATACGAAAAACGAATTTTCGATATTTTTTCTTTTATGGGATAACTAAACACCGTGCCGTAACAACTATTTTTTGGTATTTTTTTTTATGGGATTCCTAAACACCGTGATTTAAGCAACAGCTATTTTTTTTTAAATAATTATAATAATTAAGAAAATAGCCGTTATTAATTAATGTTCATAATATATTAATAAAAAAATAGCTGTCAATTCACGGTGTGTAATCCCATAATATACAAAATACTAAAAATTCGTTTTTCGTATTCACAATTCGGGGAAATTTAAAAAAATAAAATAATGAGTGTCTTTCCTGGAGAAAAAAAAATATTTTTGCATATTTTGCCCTGACATGGACGTTCGGCTTGCTCAATAAAAACTAAATTAATTTTTTTCTGAAAGGCCATACAAAGACGCAGATTTTCGTTTTTTACAAATGGAAACACGTCAAATCTTGCCAAAGATACAGCCATTTGAATGGAAAAATGTTTAAAAAATGGTAATCAACGCGAAAACCGCAGATTTTTTTTTTTAATATTCCGACACGAAGTGAATATTTTTCAATAAAGTAACTCGATTTTTCAAAATTATTTGAGGAATTTTTTTTTACCGGCGGAAGTGATATGGATCGCCTCATGTATTTAAGTCATATAGGTGGGTCATTCCATGTCAAATCGACCAAGAGTTGGAATCGACCCCTCTCAATTGCGATGAAATTTTGTCAGACGTTTTCGTTTTCAATAAAACGGAGTTCTACAAAAGGAAAAAAATTAAGACAATTTTCTTCAAAAGTTATTCAAATCTTAAAATTTCACAATGTTTCAAATCTTTCAAGTTTATATTTCAAATATCTCGAAAACTATTATAGTTACGAAAAATAGTTCTGCAATCGTTTTGAAGAGTATACTTGGGGCTACGAAAACAAAAATATTCTGAAATTTTTTTTTTAATGATGAATTCGGAGAATTTTGAATTTTCAAAAATCGTGAAAATTCGAGTTCCATATTTTGTTTTTGGTTCAATTTTTTTTATGTAATACCTTGAACTGATCTTAAAAGATCCTGAAATTTTCAGGATGGTGTGTTTTTGTTCAAAAAAATACAAATTATTGAATTGTGTAAAATTTTTTTTTCGTTTTTCCTCTAAGTTAAGTAAAGTTAAGCAATCATGTCATTCTGTAATTTTGAGTAGTAAGAATTTCAAATAATGACAATTTAAAAAAAAAACGCATTTTTTACCAAAATTCGAAAATTTATATTTTTTAAATAAAAATACCATCCTGAAAATTTAAGAATCTTTTAAAATCAGTATACGGTATTACATAAAAAAATTATATAAAAAAAATAAAACCAAAAATAAAATAAGGAACTTGGATTTTCACGATTTTTAAAAATTCAAAATTAACCAATTTCATCATTATTCAAAATATTTTTTCGGAATATTTTTTTTTTCTTAGCCCCAAGTGTACTCTTTGAAATGAATTTTGAACTATTTTTCGTAACTATAATAGTTTTCAAGATATTTAAAAATAAACTTGAAAGATTTGAAAAATTGTGATATTTCAAATATTGTATAACTTTCGAAAAAAAAAATTATTTATCTTACTTTTATTGTAGAACTTCGTTTTATTGAAAACGAAAACTTCTGACCGAATTTCATCGACATTGAAAGGGGTCGATTCCATCTCTGGGTAGATTTGACATGGAATGATTCATGTACATTTTGACCTTGAAGGTCCTTTAAGGGGAGGCTAAATACCGACATTGGCGCCTCGAAAATGGATTCCAAACTTGCTCTGGCACAAATGGATGGAAATCAATAAAATTTCGACAGTATCATCATAATTATGGCACAAATGGAGCCACACTTAAATTTTTTCGAAAAACAAAAAAAAATTACAGATCCGATTGTCATGAGGAATTTGTAATAACTGAAAATATTAAATTATAATGTTTCTACTGCATTTCGGCTGAAACCAAGAGTGGGGCTCCATGACGAACACCAAAGTACGAATATCGATATGTCTTCGACATTATTTTATGATAAAACTGCGACGTAAGCTTGGAATCCAAATCACGAGATGAATGTTGATAAATTTATTGTATTATCGAAAAACGAAATGGCGAAATCGAGTTCACAGGAATCCGAGGGCAGCTCCATATGGAATCCTCATGAAATAAATAGTATTCTCATCAGATTCTATCAAAACTGTCTGACAAGTCAGTGGTAATTAACGAAAACGTTAATTTATGTCTCGCCTTTGCATTTTGCAATTCATTCATCGTTCATGCATAAATTTGATTAATATTCAATCACCGGTATTGAAAAAAATGTGGATAGCGATTTTGAGTCGATAATGTAGGGCTCCAGTAGTCATGTCGGTATTTAGCCTCCCCTTAAAGTCAATTAAACTTAAACAAGACCAGAATACCGCCTTAATTTTTTTTTATGATAATATATATCTTATGCAAGGTGTTTATTTAACCATATATTAGCTGCAATTAATAGTATTTTATGCATCTAGGGCCAGAGATAAGTCTTTTTGACGAGCGTGAAGTTTGCCGCAACGCGCGAAGCGAGGGCCGCAACCACGCGAGAGAAAAGACGTATCTCTGGCCCGTGTTACAAACGATCTTTTTTTCTCCCAATGGGCGATTTGAGTGTATTTTCGCTATATGCGTGAAGGGCCAAAAAGAGGATCTTTTTGACAGTGAAGAGTGGAAATAGACGAGTTCGGTTCCGAACTCGTCTGTTTGTTGCTCATAACTGTCAGAAAAGGGTCACTTTTCGTCTATCCGCGCATATGGCGAAAAGCACGAAAATCATGCGTGCGCGAAAAAAAAATTATTTTTTTTCGAGAATACCCTAGCGGAACTGGTGGAACGCGTTGCTAATAGGTCAAAAGAACGGCAAAGCAACACAAAATTTTGTACATATTTTAATTTCACTATTTTCCAACAGGTGGCGTGGTGATCTTTTTCAATGATAATTTCTGTTTTTCCTCTTCTGCTTTACCGGTAAACAACGCCACCCAAACCGTTCCGAGTGTCTTTTTTACCACCGTCGGTCAAGTAGGGAGCAGCGAAAGGTGATTTTCACCGAATTTCACGTTGTTTCCACCGTTGTTTTAACGATTTTAAAAGTTGGAAAACAACGCGTTGCTTTGGCGTTGTTTGGACCGTTGCAGCTTCCGCTAGGCTATTATAAATATTCCTAGAGACGTTTACATTTACTTATCCTTAACGGCATGATAAATCCTGGAGGGTATCTCCTGCGTGTTATTTTTACCCGTTCGTGTCATTGTTTTTAACACATCGGTCTCAATTATAATTTTCAGTAAGCGCGGAGTCATTTCCCCGGGATTTCTTTTGTATCGTTTTGTGACGTGTTCGAGATCTAAATTGTTTATGTAAACATCCGCCGTCGGCAATAACTTAACCTAATGAAATAAAATCTACGTAAATATATAACTAGAATACTTCTTTTAAGGAATCTTGGAAGGTAACGTTTTCTGACTTTTCCATCTGCTGGCAGTGAATATTTTCCTGTGAAAGCTGGTCCTCCGTCTGCTTTTTCGCTTCGAACCCCTAGGTGTTCCAGTTGATGTTTCAGGAATATTTTTATAAGGGTAGTCTATCCGCGAAAAATGACATTTTTATTTAAATAGTAGTTCGGAAATAAATACGCTAGTGGAGAAAATGAAAAGATCAACAAAATTTTCCAAATTTTTAGTGGTTTTTAACAATGCTGTATCTCAGTGAAAAATGGTCGTCTCGAGGTCTAAAAAAAAGCATTTTGAAGCTTGAAGTTTCTCGTTTTCAGATATTTCAGACAAAAAAATTTCGTAGGTACAGGTATCACGCAATACTAAGAAGTACCAAGAAAAAAAAATTTAGCAAATTTGCATCACATTTTTTGGCTGTAATTTCTGTGAAAATTTTGTTCTAGCTAAAACATCACATGGACCGGAGAGCTTGTTTATTTTGCTTTAATTTGCTTTTTTTGAGACCTCGCTGCGACCATTTTTCGCTGAGATATCGGACTTTTAATGAAAAAAGATCCTCTCGTGTTTAACCATTGATATCCCAGTAACTAATGATAGCACAGAAATCAGAAGGAGCGTCTCACAAACTTAATTAATGCTCTACAAGGATTGATGATGGTTTTTTGAAAAAAAAAATTTTGTTCCATCCTTTAATTTGTTTTAAAAATTTGAATGCTTGAAACGAAAAAACCGTTCGATATATCAAATTGAAACTTTACAGGAATTTCGTGGGTATATTGAGCTGTAAAAGTCACGCTCAACATTAGTCGATTTGTCAAAATTTTTAATTTGGCCGTTGATTTTCTAAAAAACCATGAATAGCTCTTTTGCTCCTGTTTTTTTTTTTCAAATTCATGGCAAGGATGAATAGTATTTTGTGCATCTAGGGCCAGAGATAAGTCTTTTTGTCGAGCGTGAAGTTTGCCGCAACGAGCGAAGCGAGGGCCGCAACCACGCGAGACAAAAGACGAATCTCTGGCCCGCGTTGCACACGATCTTTTTTTTTCCCATGGGAGATTTGAGTGTCTTTTCAGTATATGCGTGGATAGCCAAAAAGGGGCTCTTTTTTGACAGTTAAGAGTGAAAACAGATGATTTCGGTTCTTTTTTCCCCGGAGGGGAAAAAAGAAGCGAAGCGAACTCGTCTGTTTTCGCTCTTAGCTGTCAGAAAAGAGTCACTTTTCGGCTGTCTACGCATATGGTGAAAAGCACGAAAATCTTGCATGGGTGAAAAAAAAAACATTTTTTTTCAAATAACCATCGTCAGTCCTTTTAGAGCATTAATTCAAGTTTGTGAAACGCGTCTTCTGATCTATGTTCGATCATTGGTTGCTGAGATATCAATGGTCAATCACCAAGGGATCTTTTTTCATTAAAAGTTCGATATCTCAGCGAAAAATGGTCGCAGCGATATTTCAAAAAAAGCAAATTGAAGCTTAATAAACAAGCTATCCGGTCCGTATAATGGTTGAGTGTGTAAAAAATGTTTCCCAGAAATTACAGGCAAAAAAAAGTGATGCAAGGTTGCCAAATTTATTTTTTCTTGGTATTTCTCAGAATTGCGTGAAACTTGCAGCTACGAATTTTTTTTTTGCTGAAAGATCTGAAAATTAGAAACTTCAAGCTCCAAAATGCTTTTTTTTAGACCTCGGAACTACCATTTTTCCCTGAGATACAGCATTTTTAAAAACCACTAAAAAATTTCGAAATGTTGTTGATCCTTTAATTTTTTCTACTAGTGTAGTAATGTAAAAAAAAAGTGAAATATGAATAAAGTTTGAGTTAGATACAGTCTGTCAAGTAAGAGCGTGGTCGACTTTACCGACAGTTAATGAAAGATTTTGCTCTAATTCCTTCGCGAGCCGATAGAGGGAAGCTTTGTCCTTGATGCATTGTCAACAAAGGTTCAGTTGTCGTTGATCTTTTGAAAGAGAATCACGTTAAACGCCATGAGTGCTAAGTACGCGTCGCGCTACGAGGCTGGGTTCCTTTGCATCCACCCGAAAGGTCCCAAAATGTCGCAATCAGCGGCTGCTAAATATATGAGAAAGTCGAAGGCATTTGTACAGAAGTGGATACAGCGATATAAAGTGGCTAAAAATGTCGATGATTTACCAGAACATGGTTCGATAGGAAAAGTGAACAAAAAAGATGAAAAAAGAATAGTGAATCTGTTTTCGCAGAATCCTGCTTTAACACTGCGGCAAGGACAAGCAAAATTAATGGCAAAAGGTTTAGATATATCCTACGAAACTATCCGAACCCTTCTTCGTACTCATGAACTGAAATGGCGCAACACAATGAAGAAGCCTCTGTTGACTGAAAAACATGTGACAAAGCGACTCGCTTGGGCGCATGAGAATATTGATAGAGATTTTGAAAATGTCATTTTTACTGATGAATGTTCTATATGGGCAAGTTCTGTCCTCACGCGAGCCTGGTCAACTTCCACCAATAGGTTTGTTCAGCGGACCGTAAAACATGGAATAAAGGTGCATCTTTGGGGCTGCTTCCCAAGGCAGGGATTCGGCACTTTGTACCTCTTTACTGACAACCTAAATGCCGAGAAAATGATAAAAATCTACAAAAAGGCTTTACTGCCATCTGCCAAACGATCGTTCATCACAAAAAATGAAGATTGGATTCTGCAGGAGGACAACGATCCTAAACACCGCAGCAAGCTCTGTAATCAGTGGAAGACTCAATCTGGCATCGTTACATTGGATTGGCCGTCGCAGTCGCCCGATGCAAACCCTATTGAAAATGTGTGGGCATATATTAAACAGAAGCTTCGTGGAAGACGCACATACACTTTGAAGCAGTTGTCTTACCAAATTCGTCGGATCTGGAGATCCTTGCCACTAGAATACGCCGGCAAATTAGTAGAAAGCATGCCTCGGAGATGCCAGGCAATTATCGACGCCGGTGGTGACTGGACACATTATTGACCAAATTGCATCATTGTTTGTAATGTGTACAATGTATATATAAATATGAAAGTTCGATAAAATAATTTTTTTTATAAATTAACACGACCACGCTCTTACTTGACAGACTGTAAATACCTCGCCATAAAGCAAGGCATGTCTCGCAATTAGAAATTGATTTTTTTTGTTTCACCATGTTTTTATTTCAATTCCCTGTGCAGGGTTGGCTTCATCTTGGGAACGACTATTGTTCATCTGATGGTCCTCTTCGTCGTCATCGAAATTTCCGTTTTGTTCATTATCTGAATCGATGGGCTCGTTACATGAATTTATATCGTCTTCATTGTCGGAAGAAATTTTTTTGGCGCTGTCGCGGTCATACTGCACTTTCATTATAAAATTATCGTCCTCGTCGTCGGCGTTACTGCTGTAATTCTCCTCATTTCCATAATCCTTGTTTATTTGTATCCTTTTTTGGTCATTGAATGTGTCGTCTTTCACATTACAGTTGTCAACCGGGGATTCGCAGTAACTTTTATCAAAATTTGTTGGTTCTTCGTCCTCTTCGAAAATATTTGTCCTTTGTATTAATAACGCGTCGGTAATCTTCCGCGTTTCAGACTCCACTTGTTGGCGATGTTTTTTGGTTATTTTCAAATTTTTGTTTTCAAATTCTGCAGCCAGATGTGGTGGGGTCTTATTTTGACCAGGGGTCCAAGCTTGCCCATCCATGCTTACTTTAAGCAACTCCAAATGATGTTTGTTACATGTTTAAATGTGAGAATCATGTGTAAAAAAAATCTGCTCTACGCAGAGTGCCGACTTTTCGACATCTGTCGTTACTCTGTGCGCACGGATCAGATTTTTACTCTGACGATTTACTGTTTTTTTGGGTTGCTATATTTTTTTTGTCACATTTGTACTAACCATTTTTACATACTTTTGCTTCCTCATAAAGGAAGCTTTGTTTTCGTGAAATTTTTTTTTCTGAGATTTTCATGTCAGTATGTTCAAAATGTCCCAAAACGTCACAAAAAAAAGGAATTAGAAAACATGTCCGGACGTGTTTTTTCGTTAAATTTTCAAAAAAAAATTGTCAACGCTCTAATATTCGCATTTTTAAAAGTACCGAGCTGAATATTTTGCACGAATACACTAGATGACAAAAACAATTAATGAATAAATTGAGCGGAATTGCTAAAAAATTATTCAAATTGGAATCTTGCACACAGCTTCTTAATTTGTTTCCGTCGTTCGTGAAGCTTCCTTTATGAGGAAGCCATGACAATAAACATACGATTTTAAATTATTTAATGTTTCCATAAATAAAATTAAAGAGTCAAATGCTTTTTAACGTGCTTTTTTCGTGCGCGTAAATATAATCAATAAAATTAACTGATTAGTTATAATAATATAAAAATCCCTCTCATCATCACACACTTGACTTTCTCCACACCATTTGTGATTGTCAAGATAGGCAAGGGAAAATTCGTTAACATACTCACGGCTTTCACGCAATATTGTCACTGGATAAAATTTGTTTTTCCATTTAGTAGATACACCGTTTTTCTTTCCGATCTTGATATCTGAGGAGTCGATGATACTAGTCGTTCGTGATCCACTCAACCACAGCACCAACACATATTTCATTTTGTCCGATAAATTAGCCATGATACCTCTTGGTTCACAAGCTGTAATCTGAGATACACGCCAAATCAAAGCACGAGTGATCTGCTGCTCGATCGGACGCAACTGTTTTGAACAGACGTTCTTTTGCAGATAAAATTTTATAATTTTTTTCGGATGTATGTCAATGTCCCCCATGGCAAAAGTCCCCCACGGTATAATGACAGCGCGACGTTCGCTTTTTTTCGCGTGAGCCAATTCAGTCGGCGGTAATTTGACCGAAAAATTTTATACCGTGTGTTGAAAGAAGTAAATGACCGAACAAGATTGCGACGAAATGTTTTTTTCGTTTTATTATTATCATTATTATTATTATTATTATTATTATTATTATTATTATTATTATTATATGCTTATTATATGAACGATTTGAATCTTTGAGTAATAAAAAATAATATATAATGTTCAGGATAAACTGCTTCATATTCTCGGATGTCTAGGTCGATAGCTTCGTAGATTTCGGTGTCCAGGTTTACCGCTGCGTATTTTTCAGAGTCCAGGTCGACAGCTTCGTAGTTGTCGGTGCCCAGGTCGACCGCCACGTAGTTTTCGGGGTCCAGGTTGACCGCCGAGTAGTTGTCGGCGACCAGGTCGACCGCTACGTAGTTGTCGGCGTCAAGGTCGACCGCTACGTAGTTTTCGGTGTCCAGGTCAACAGCTTGATAGTAGGGGTACGCGAGTATTCGAATTTACGAATTATTCGAGACGAATCGAATCGAATAATTCAAATAGTTCGAATAGTTCGAAAAAAGTTCGAATAGTTCGAATTATTCGAAATATCCAAGAATTTTTTATTTATTTATTTATTTATTTTCTTTTATTCTTGAAAGTGCCAAATAAATAAATAAATAGATAAATAAATAAATAAATAAATAAATAAATAAATAAATAAATAAATAAATAAATAAATAAATAAATAAATAAATAAATGAATAAATAAATAAATGAATAAATAAATAAATAAATAAAGGAATAAATAAAAACTAAATAAATGAATAATCAAATGAACAAATGAATAAATAAAGAAATAAATAAAAACTAAAGTAACCTTGAAAATAATTTTTTAAAAATGTTTTTTTTTGCTTACTTTACATTTTATTTCTTTATTGATTTATTTCTTTGCGTATTTGTTTATTCATTTATTTATTTATTCATTAATTTATTTATTCATTTATCCATTTATTCATTTATTCATTTATTTATTTATTTATTTATTTATTTATTTATTTATTTATTTATTCATTTATTTATTCATTTATGTATTAATTTATTTTTTTGCACTTTCAAGAATAAAAGAAAATAAATAAATGAATTAATAGAAAATTTTTGAATATTTCGAATAATTCGAATATTCGATTCGATTCGACTCGAACGCTACACTGTAAAAAATGTTATTAAATTGAATATACAAAAGTATATTAAATTTCAAAAACAAGTATATGAAACCGAAATTAATATACAAGGTATCGGAAAATTAACAATTTCATCTTAAATTTAATATTTGTATATTAAAATTAAAAGAGTGAGCATTGAAAATTAATATACCCGTATGTGAAAATAGTTTTTGTATACTTTTTCGCAATTTTCAAATACATTATTGAAAATTAAAACACTTATTTCTTAAAATTGCAATCAACCATTGAAATTTTTTTTCAATATTGTAAAGAAATTTAATATACAGTATAGGGAATTTCAATAACAAGTTTACGAACTTAAAATTAATATACATGGTATTGGAAAATTAACAATTTCAACTTAAATTTAATATTTGGATATTAAAATTAAAAGATGAACGTTGAAAATTCAAATCCCCGTATATTAAAATGATTTCTATATGCTTTTTCGCATTTTTAAGATACGTTATTGGAAATAAATACACTTATTTTCCAAAATTACAATCAATGTCAGCAGCCGTGCTAGTTGACGCATCCACCACTATGCGTCGCATGCGCTCGGACCTCTGTGCCCAAGCGAAATAGGCGTATGACGGAGTTAAATACCGGACGGCCAGCGTGCCCAATATACTTACCTGGTGCAGAGGTTATAAGGTAAACGGCCCAGTTACTGACCCTTCTAGCGCGGCAGCGTCGGATTTCGACTATTTATTCATGTGTGATATAGCCAAACCGGAAACTAATGGTTTCAACGTGTGCATTAAAGCCCCCCAAAGGAGATTCACCGGTTATGAAAGTGAAATAATCAAGATTTATTAATAAAATCATTGTTTTAATAATGCTTCTCTGCTGTCCGGGTTACTGACCCTGTACATAAGCCCCATCTTCGTTTGTGAACCCTACGTGTACCGATTTCGATTCACTGGTCTATTTCTATTTTTAATATCTCTTTTAGAAAGGTTCCTCTCTCCAATAATGGAAAGTGAAAAATTCTCTTCAATTAGCCGATAATTGGATTATTATTCGACAAAAACTGTATTTATAGCAGTCAAAATGGTGCCGTTAGGGTTACTATCTGGGACAGGGTCAGTAACTGGGCCGTTTACCTTACCATGATGATTAAGGCGGTTCCTCTAGGGCGAAGCTCGTCCATTGCACTTTTCGGTCGAGCTGACCCTTGCGAATATCCCTAATGTGGATATCTCGGGCGTACAATTTTAGTTGCACTGTAAGAAATTTTTGTATTAAATTAAATAAAAAAAATATGAAGTTTGTATGCATATACAGGATACTAAATTTCATATACAATGTGTACAGTAATATTCCAAATATTCCAATATAAGTATATGAAAAATCAAATAACTTCTTTTAATTTTAATTTACAAAAGAATATTAATTTTCATATCTTTTTTCATGATTCTGCTTTAAAAATCATACTATGTATTGGAATTTTAATATACGAACGTACATTAAAATTAAAAGAAGTTATTTGACTTTTCATATACTTATATTGGAATTTAAATATACAAACGTATATTAAAATTAATATATTGTATATGCATAAAAACTTCATATTTTTTTTATTAAATTTAATACAAAAATTTTTTACAGTGTATTCGCACACCCCTACTTGATAGTTATCGGTGTCCAGGTCGACTGCTACGTAGTTTGCGGTGTCCAGGTCAACCGCTACGTGGTTTGCGGAGTCGAGATCAACCTGCTCCGTAGTTTTCGGTGTCCAGGTCGACAGCTTAAGAGGATGCTGGACCTTTCTGTTTTACCGACATTTTACCGACAAAATAGCGATTTCGTAGAATACACTATACGTCCATAATACGCTATGCATATACTTCAAATTGATCAGAGCAGTAATAATAACATCAATGCACCGGCGTCCGGTCGAATTTTGATTGGAAACGTTGAAAAATTGGAAAAAATTGTATATTACTGAACCTTCATAAGACCAATATGGCCGCTTGAGAAGTCAACAACAACTGTTTTGTAGTAAATAAAATTTTCCAGTACTCACACACGTCAAACAAGCCCGGACGCCGATTCTTCGAGGTTCTCTGTATACTGGAAAATTGTCGGAAAGTTGTTGAAAGAAAATAAATCGGAGAAAGGTGTAAACTACGGTCCCGTCGTCTCTCTACTTTTGACATAGGATCAGAGTCGATAAAGAAGAGCATCAATATGGTTGCCGATTCGGACGCAGAGTGGCGCCAACGTCTGTTTCCAAAGAATAAAAGTGACCTTGGAAAGGATAAGTAGAACATATTTCTAAACGATTTGTTTCAGAAAAAATTGTTAGCTACAAAGAATTATCGTAAAAAAAATCTATATAGATGCGAAACGAGAAACTCGGCGGGCATTTTGAGCAATGCCAATGGTCGGTATCAGCTTTACCCGATAATATCTCACCTCCACAGTTGATGAAATTTCCTGAAACTGTAACCCTTCCACCGATCCTCGCCGTACGAATCTTTCGTAAAAAAATCTAGCTAAATATTTCAGTATTTGTGGCATAATCTATTTTTACAAAAAAGGTGGATATATCGATAAATGCGAAATGTAGAGTGTGGGCGGACATTTTTGAAAAAAGAATGTTACAAAATATTAAATGTTTGCGAATTTCCGACATAAAGGAAGCTTTCTTTTCGTGAACAAATTCTTTTTGGATATTTTTGTGAAAATGTGTTCAAAATGGCCCAGAACATTGAGAAATCATATTTACAAACAATGTCCCGATGGATGTGTGTTGTGTGTGTGTGTGTGTACGTATCGTGAGTTTCTGATGTAAATAATTAATAACTGAAGAACGCTTCGAGATATTGAGCTGAAATTTGACACGTTTGTCCAGAACTAATTGCCCTTCATTATGAATTTTTTTTGTTTCAATTCTAACGGGCTTTCTGATTTTATCGACTTTTTTCATTTTTGCAACAATGGCGTAAACGCTCTAACTTTTGCAATTTTCCAGATATTGCACTCAACCCTTTTACACAATTATACTTTAATTATTAAGGTTGTTTGGTATTGAATTTGACAACAATCCATCGAAAGATCATATTTTTATCAACTTTTTTAATTTTTCTTACAATAGCATAAACGCTATATCTTTTGTATGTTTTCGATATTGCACTGACGTTGTGCAGAGCTAGTCTGGCTATCAATGTTATTCGCTATTGAATTTGGCTAAAATCTATCCAATGATTCAAATTTGATCGCCATACTTTGTGATGAAGTTCACGCCATACGTAAACTATGGATACAGATGAGGAAGCAATTTACAAATTTCAATGTGCAGGGTTTTTTTTATTTTTAATATTTTTTATAAGTTTTTATTTTTAAACATTTTTTTTTTTTGAAGAAGTACTCATCGAAATGATGACACCAATGATATATTTGAAAAACTTCAAACTTGATTTATCATTATTAATTTTTTGTATACCAAGTATAAAACAAATTAATAATCATAAATCAAGTTACTTCAATTTTCTTCTTGGCCGAAAAAATCGTCTCATACTATTTTTTTCAAGTACAAATGTTGAGTTAAAGGTTATTTGATAATTTGTGCACTCAGGCAAGGTGTCCAGCCGTCCTTGAAGTCCTTGAAGTCCTTGAATTGTCCTTGGATTTTGTTTGTCCTTGAAAAGTCCTTGAAGTGTTCTTGAATTTCGTGTGTAGTATTGAATTTTTCTATGATTTCATATCATTTTCGTCTAATTTTTTTTCCGTAAAAGCACTTATTTAAATAATTTTATTACGCATTCAAAGATGAGAGTTTATTGGGTGTTACGAATTTCGGAACGTATTCCCAATTGACTGTCACGGCTTCATCTCATCGGCCGAGCGCCAGATTGGCCCAAAATAAACCGGTTTTTTTTTACTTATTTTTGATAAAATCATAGTTTTTACTGTAATTTCATCACAAAGGAAGTTAAAAAAAATTCTTTTCACTATTCTTTTCTTCAGGAAGCTCCATTTTCATGAAAATTTATCATTTCAAATTTTGAATCATATTTCTAAATATATTTATTAAGCTGGCTCGAAATTAACCGTTTTTTTACTTCCTTTTTGATAAAATCTCACATTTTACTGTAATTTCATCAAAAAGGAAATTTAAAAAAAATTCTCGTCACTATTCTTTTCCCCAGAGATTCATTTTCATGAAAATTGTTCATCCCAAATTTTGGGTCATATTTAAAATTTTTTTATTAGACTGCCCCAAAATCAACCTTTTTTTAAACTTTCTATTTGATGATATCGGCATTCAATACTACAAAAAACATTATAATTTCATCAAGTAGAAAGTGAAGAAAAAAAAATACTATTTTAGGCCAGCCTGAATGTACGAAATTAAGAATAATTGATTACAATTTAGACAATTAGTTATAATTGAATATATTGAATATAATTGAATTATTGATCTAAACACGGAAGAAATAATCCACAGCTAAATTAACATTTTCAATACATTTTTATTTTCAACCCTCGCAGCTTCAATTTTGATGATGATAATGATTGGCGAACTCCAGGAAACAAGTGAAAATAAGCGTCCAGTATTGTGTTTCATTATGTAGGGTTTTTCCATCATGTAGGTCCTTGGAAAATCCTGTAAAGTCCTTGAAATGTCCTTGAATTTTTATTTCAAATTTTATTAGACACCCTGTCGGAACGTAAAATTATCGAGCTCTATTTTTTTTCTTCCAAATCTGTATATATATATGAGACAATCCACGCCATTTCGCTCGGCCCTGAACCTGACCATTTTTAATTTTTTCAATTTTTTCTTATAAAGTTGTATACTATGCAAGGAGTATTTTGACCAATTCGTAAATTTTTATCGCATGTATTTCAGAAGTTACAATTTTTCGAAAAATCTGGATTTCAGAAATTTTGGAAACGTTCTAACGTCGATATCTCTTAAATTAATCGATATATCGAAAAATGTTTGGAGATCGATTTTTTTCATATCAGTTCACACTTTCATAAACAAAATGAGAAACAAATTTTGAATCATCGTTATCAACATTTTTTCAGCGTGTAAAGTGAAAATTATTTTTTTTAAAGATGATTGCCATTTTTTATTTTTTTCAAAAAATTCTCTAGAATAATATGATGAATTATATGAATTTTAACGCTAGTCCCATCGTGGGCTCATTTATGCTTTTATTTTTTAGAAAAAAAATTCAAATTTTTTTCACGAAAATTTTGAGTGTTTCGTATGAATTACTATAATAATTTTTATAACTAATAATACACGTAAGTAATAATTATTGTACTTGTTTACAATTAGTAATTGTAGTGATAATTTTACAATTAGTAGCCCGATCTAATATGTTGAAGAATTATTTTTCCATTACTTTCCTATAGAAGAAACGTATGCATTATAGGAGAATATTTGAATGAAACACTCGCACATATTTTACCTTGAGAGAGTTATAGATATTTATTTTCTCACTCGTTTAAAAAGTTTACACAATCAAGACTGATCAGATTTTGAAAAATCTTTTACTCTTAAGGCACCATCATTATCAGGCACAACACAGTGCAATTTTTGGGTACCCGTTATAGTTTTCACCCGTTTGTACCAGTCGCTTAGTTTTTGTGCTATACATTTTGATCTCTGATCAGTCTCGATTGTGTTAACTTTTTACATGAGTGAGAAAATTAATATCTATAACTCTCTCAAAATACAAAATATGTAAGTGTTTCATTCATATATTCTCCTATAATACATACGTTTCTTCTATAGGAAAGTAATGGCTAAATAATTCTTCAACATATTAGATCGGGCTATCAATTGTAAAATTATCACTATAATTATTAATTCTAAATAAGTACAATATTATACGTACGAGTATTATTAATAATAAAAATGATTATTGTAATTCACACCAAACACTCAAAATTTTCGTGGACAAAAATTGAATTTATTTTTCAAAAAATGGAAAGAAAAATGGGCCCACGATGGAATTAGCGTTAAAATTCATATAATTAATCATATTATTTTAGAAATTTTTTTGAAAAAAATAAAAAATGGTAATCATGTTTAAAAAAAATAATTTTCACTTTACACGCTGAAAAATTGTTGACAACGATGATTTAAAATTGTTGTCCCTTTTTTTTATGAAAGTGTGAACTAATATGAAAAAAATCGATCTCCAAACATTTTTCGATATATCGATTAATTTAAGAGATATCGGCGTTAGAACGGTTCCGAAATTTCTGAAATCCAGATTTTTCGAAAAATTGTAACTTCTGAAATACATGCGGTAAAAATTTAAAAATTGGTCAAAATACTCCTTACATAGTATACTATTTTATGAAAAAAAAATGAAAAATGGTCAGGGTCACGGCCGAGCGAAATGGCGTGGATTGCCTCATATATATAT
Source organism: Alloplasta piceator (assembly GCA_946863875.1). Classification (NCBI taxonomy): domain Eukaryota; kingdom Metazoa; phylum Arthropoda; class Insecta; order Hymenoptera; family Ichneumonidae; genus Alloplasta; species Alloplasta piceator. The sequence continues at coordinate 27,820,240 of OX333078.1, forward strand.
ATATATATGGGTTCCACGCCAACTCGGGCACCATTTAGCTTTTGCACCTCCGATTTTTTGGAAATTTTTTTATCTTTTAGAATTGGTTGAAAGAAGCCTCCATGATTTTTTTTCAATTTTATTTGTCAAACCGCTTTCAGGATAGCGATTTTTCAAAAATTACGTTACTTTTTCGTTTAAATGTCCATAATATTGGGAAAAATGAACCAAATAAGACGTTTTTTTCCTAAATTTTTGTTTTTAAACGTACTTTTGATAAAAAAAATATCGAAAAAAATTCCAGGCCGTATTTCTATAGGATTTTTAAGTTTTAAATATAAATGGTTGATTTACAATAACGGGGTGGCCCCTGTCAGGGAAAACCTGGAAATGTCAGGGAATTTTTTCCGGGTCAGGAAAATCTGGGAAATGTCAGGGAATTATATAGTAAGTCAGGGAAAATTATCAAATGGAGAAGAAAAGTGTATGGGCAAATATTTTTTGTTCTGCGTATCGCTGAAAAACAGTTATGGGTGGACATTTCCAACTTCAGCTTCTTCAGAAGGATCTTTTCAACTTCTGCTTCTATATCTCGTCATCTCTATTCTATTCATTATTTATTATTATCATTTATTGTTATGATTATTCATTTATTTATTATGATTAGTTCCTTCCCAATACATAATGTAATAAACAATACCAAAGAATGAATAACAATAAACATATGTAATGTTCCTACCGTGTTACTTTCTTCTCACAAATTTGAATGGTTGGTCAGGTAAATTTTCGAAAATATCAGTGAAAAGTCAGGGAAATGTCAGGGAATTTTTGTCGTCCGATTTAGTGGCCACCCTGAATAAACACGTACTAATCGATTTACTTCAATTTTTTTTTGTAAAAAACTATCAGTCATTCCACAACTTTCAAGCGTAAGTAGATCATGGGATAACGATGGGATCTATTTTTTTGGATTTTTCTATTTAGCAACATTTAGCTTTTGCATCCCGATATTTTTGAAATTTGTTTATGTTTCAGTATTGGTTGAAAGAGACGTCCATAACTTTGCGAAAACAATAGATTCCATCGTTATCCCATTATCTACTTAGGCTTCAAAGTTGTGGAATAAATGACAGTTTTTTGCAAAAAAAAATTAACAAAATTGATCAGTACGTGTTTTTTGTAAATCAGCAATTTATATTTGATACGTGTAAATCTTATGGAAGTAGGGTTTGAACATTTTTTTCAATATTCCTTATCAAAAGTATATATTGAAAAAAAGAAGTTTGGCCCATTTTTCGCAATGTTATGGACATGTAAACAAAAAAGTTGAGTGATTTTTGAAAAATCGATCTCTTGAAATCGGTTCAATAAAAAAAATTGAAAAAAATCATAAAGGCCTCTTTCAACCATTACTAAAAGATCAAAAAATTTGAAAAAAATCGAAAGTGCAAAAGCTAAATGGTGTCCGAGTTTGCGTGGAATGCCCCATATATATACATATTTATACCAATGGTATTTAATTTTCAATGCATTTCCTTGAAGGCCTGTTTCACATATAAAAGAAAAAAAAGAAATAAAAATTCCTAAATCTTTTCAGAATTTTTTGGTCACGCGTTTCTTTGTTTTTTTTTAACTGTACCGCTTTATAAAATCCGAAATAGTTAAGAATAATCGAATGAAATGTAACAAAGCCCAAAAATTTGGTTATATTTTATTATATTATTCTAAATTTTTTCAGATTTTACAAGATAATCCCTTCTTTTCAAAAATAAACATAATGAATCCAAAAATGCGTGACCAAAAATAAATGTATATACCAAATAAATAAATAAATAGATAAATGTATATACCAAATAAAATTGAGTTCTGACTTTATTTTTATAACCAATAACTTTTTCGGTAATAATTTTCATAAAGTTTGTCTTATAACAAAGATAATAAACTTATAAAAAAAAGAAACTTATAAAAAATAAAAGAAGAAACTTAGAAAACGATTGTTATCCCCTCTACGAATTACGTAAGCGAGCTAAGGGCGTGACGTAGCCCGCTGCCACTAAATGCGCGTCTAATTCCTTCAACGCTTTTAGTTCCTCACGGGTCTTTCGATTTTTTTCACGACGCCTTGTAAGCCGTCGCTCTTCAGCGGAGAGGTATCCCAAAGATTCAAGATTCCCACCGTACTGCTGCGGCTGCAGTTTGGGCTGCGGTTGCCCACCGTACTGCTGCAGATGGGATTGCTGCGGCTGCTGCTGCAGATGGGATTGCTGCGGCTGCTGCTGCAGATGGTACTGCTGCGGCTGCTGCTGTAGATGGTACTGCTGGGGCTGCTGCTGCAGATCATACTGCTGCGGCAGCTGCTGCAGATGGTACTGCTGCGGCAGCTACTGCAGATGGTACTGCTGGGGCTGCTGCTGCGGCTGCTGCTGCTGATGGTACTGCTGCGGCAGCTGCTGCTGTAGATGGTACTGCTGCGGCTGCTGCTGCAGGTTGTACTGCTGCAGCTGCTGCTGCCCACCGTACTGCTGCGGCTGCTTCTGCCCACCGTACTGCTGCGGCCGACGATACTGCAGCGGCTGCTGGTGCTGCCCACCGTACTGCTGCGGCTGCTGATTTCCTCGGTGGTACTGCTGCTGCTGCTGCTGCTGCCCACGATATTGCTGCCCCTGCTGCTGCCCACCGGCTGTTATTAATTTTTATTTTCTATCTTATCCTACACTACTGGAAAAAACTGAAGGATCAAAAAAAATTCTCAATTTTTGAATGCTTTTTAACAATGCTATCTCAGTGAAATATGGTGGTATCGAGGTCTGAGAAAGAGCATTATGAAGCTTCAAGTTTCTAGTTTTACGATGTTGTAGCAAAAAATGATTCGAATCTACAGGTTTCAAGTAATCCTAAGAAATAGTGAGAAAACAAATTTGGAAAATTTTTATCACTTTTTTATTTGGCTGCAGTTGCTTGGAAAAATTTTTCTAGCTAAACCATTATATGGACCGGATAGCTTGTTTATTTACCTTCTATTTGCTTTTTTTCAGAGTTCGCTGGGACCATTTTTCGCTGAGATTCCGGAATTTTCATGAAAAAGAAACCTTTTGTGTTCAACCATTGATGTCTCAGCAACCAATGATCACAAAGAAAATAGAAGGGGGGGGGGTCAAAATCTGGAATTAATGCTCTACAATGATTGATAATGGTTTTGTGAAAAAAAAAAATTTTCCCATCCTTGCCATGAATTTGAAAAACATGAGAAATAGAGCTATTTATGTTTATTTAGAAAATCAACGGCTTAATACAAAAATTGACAAAACGACTAATGTTGAGTATGACTTTCACAGCTCAACATACCCGGAATAACCCTGTAAAGTTTCAATTTGATCTATCGAACTGTTTTCGTGTTTAAAGTAATCGAATTTTGGAAAAAAAATAAAGGATCATGTTTATTTCCCCTAAACACTTCATAATCATTATTTGAATGAAGAAAAAAAAAATTCTGTTCACACATTTCTATCGCAAACAGCCTTTAAATTTATGAAAAAAAATCAAAACGGGTTTTTTCGATAATTCTTCAAATTTTTATTCCGATACATTTCAACGCTGTTTGCGATAGAATGTGGAAAAAGCTAAAAAAAAAAATTTCACATCAATAGTGATTATGACGTTTAGGGGCATGGAAATGATCCTTTAACTTTTTCAAAAATTTAATTGCTTGAAACAAAAAAACCGTTCGATATATAAAACTGAACCTTTACAACATTTTCGTGGGTATATTGAACTGTTAAAGTGACACTTAACATTAGTTGTTTTGTCAATATTTTTAATTTAGCCCTTGATTTTCTAAAAAAACTACGAATAACTCTTTTTCTCCAGTTTTTTCAAATTCATGGCAAGGATGGAACAATTTTTTTTTGGAAAAAACCATCGTCAATCCTTGTAAAGCATTACTTCAAGTTTTTGAAACCCTCCTTTTATTCTCTGTGCGATTATTGGTTGCTGAGATATCAATGGTCAAACACAAAAGGATTCTTTTTCATTAAAAGTCCGATATCTCAGCGAAAAATGGTAGCAGCGAGGTCTTAAAAAAAGCAATTGCGCAATTGAAGCTAAATAAACAAGCTATCTGGTCCGGTAATGATTTAGCTGGAAATTTTTTCCAAGTAACTGCCGCCAAAAAAAAGTGATAAAAATATTCCACATTTATTTTCACCCTATTTCTTAGTATTGCGTTAAATCTGTAGCTTTGGAAATTTTTTTGCTACAAAATCTTAAAACTAGAAACTTGAAGCTTCAAAATTTTTGTTTTTTTGACCTCCATACGCCATTTTGACCTCCGACGACAATTTTTCACTGAGTTACAGCATTGTTAAAAACCACGAAAAATGTGGGAAATTTTTTTAATCCTTCAATTTTTTCGACTAGTGTCCTAGTTCCGGTAATTTGCGCTTTTTTCCGAAAAAAGAGAAAATGGGCTGTTTTAACATTATAGCTATTTTTTATTCAAAACTATTAATATTCAAATAAAATGAAATTAATTTCCCTATTTATTTATTAATACTTGCTCGCTACGCGAGAACAAAGAAGCCGATACATTACCTCAGGGCCATACGAATCCGGCTGTGGCGGTTTACTCGTGAACATCAGCTGTAGATCGTACGGCGCTGGTTCCTGCTGCGGCTCGTCGAATTCCTCCAAATTCTGCTGCTCCGAAAACAACGAGCCGCAATCAATCTCATCCACGGATGAGAGCGGTGGCTGCTGTCGCTGAACCACCCGTTCCCGCACCTTCCGCAGCTCGTCCCATATGAGCTGCTGCTCATGTCTGAGGGCTTTAAGATGAACCTATAAAAATTGCATGCAATCAAGCTATGACATTTTTTACTTTACCAAGGATTTTTGTTATGTTAGTACGAATCCTGTTCGTTCGACCCCTGACGTTCCCACAACAAATTCAAATGTTTTTAACAGGTCGTTTTTACCCTAAGAATTGTTACAACATTTCAAAAACACCTTAATTGATTTTTATAAACCAAGAAAAAACATTTCGTTTTCAGAATGAAACATTTTTATGCAAGATTCAGAGTCGAAGTATGTTTTTTCTTCTTTTTCAAGCTTTTTTCTAGATTGTTGTAAGTAGTTATTTATCACATTCTACAACTCAGATTCTACTACACTACTGCAAAAAATTAAGGGATCACCAAAATTTCCAAAATGTTTAGTAGTTTTTAACAATGCTGTATCTCAGTGAAAAATGGTCATATCGAGGTCTAAAAGAAGCATTTTCAAGTTTCAAGTTTCTACTTTTCACATCTTTCAACAAACAAAATTTCGTAGCTACAGGTTTCACGCAATCCCGAGAAACACCGAGAAAACAAAAGTTTGAAAATTTGTGACTTATTTTTATCTGCAGTTATTTGGAAAAAAAGTTTCCAGCTAAACCATTACATAGACCGGATAGCTTGTTTATTTAGCTTCAATTTGCTTTTTTGAGACCTCACTGCGAGAATTTTTCGCTGAGATATCGGACTCAAAATGCAAAAAGATCTTGTTGTGTTTCACCATTGATATCTCAACAACCGATGATCGCAAAGAAATCAGAAGGGGGGTTTCACAAACTTCAATTAATGCTCTACAAGGATTGACGATAGTTTTTTGAACAGAACTCTTTTGTTCATCCTTGCCATGAATTTGAAAAAAGGGGAAAAAGGGCTATTTATGGTATTTTAGAAATTCAGCGGCCAAATTAAAAATATTTATAAAACGTCTAAAGTAGAGCGTGACTTTGACAGCTCAATATACCCACAAAATCCCTGTCAAGATTTAATTCGATCTATCGAACGGTTTTTTTGTTTCAAGCAATCAAAATTTAAAAAAAACTAAAGGATCATGTTTTTTCCCCTTAACGTCATAATCATTATTAAAGTGAATAAAAAATTTGTTTCGACTTTTTCCACAATTTTATCGCTAACAACGTTTAAATGTATGGAAAAAAAAATTCGAAGAACTTTCAAATTTTTGTTTGAAAATTTTGTCGATTTCTTTTCCCATACATTTCAACACGGTTTGCTATGAGAATGTTCAAAAAGCTCAAACAATTTTATTTCCTTTTAATAATTATTATGAAGTGTCGATTTCTTTTCCCATACATTTCAACACGGTTTGCTATGAGAATGTTCAAAAAGCTCAAACAATTTTATTTCCTTTTAATAATTATTATGAAGTGTTTAGGGGCAATGAACATAATCCTTGAACTTTTTTGATAAGAAAAAATTTCAAAAAAATGTTTAAAAAATTTTTCGATTTTTTGTTTCCATGTATTTAAACGCTGTTTGCGATAAAAATGGAGGGAATACTCGAACAAAAATTTCTTTTTTCATTTTCATATGGATTATGAAGTTTTAAGGGACACTAAACATGATCCTTTCATGTTTTTAAAAAATGTCATTGCTTGAAACAAGAAGACCATTCAATAGATCGAATCGCAACTTTACAGGGATTTTGTGGGTATATTGAAGTGCAAAAGTCCTTCTCAACATTAGTCGTTTTGTCAATATTTTTAATTTGGCCGTTGACTTTCTAAAAAACCATCAACAGCCCTTTTTCTCTTATTTTTTCAAATTCATGGCAAGGATGGACAAAATTTGTTGTTTCAAATACCATTGTCAATCCTTGTAGAGCATTAATTAAAGTTTGTGAAACGCCCCTTTTGATTTTTGTGCGATCATTGGTTGCTGAGATATCAATGGTGAAACAGAAAAAGATCTTTTTTCATTAAAAGTCCGATATCTCAGCGAAGAATGGTCGCAGCGAGGTCTTAAAAGAGCAAATTAAAGCTAAATAAACAAGCTATCCGGTCTATGTGATAGTTTAGCTGAAAAATTTATTTTCCAAGTAACTGCAGTCAAAGAAAAAGTGATAAAAATTTGCTCAATTTTTCTGTTTCAGTATTTCTCAGGATTGCGTGAAACCTCCAGGTTCAAAAATGTTTTCGCTGAAAGATTCGAAGCTAGAAACTTGAAGCTTAAAAATGGTTTTTGTTAGACCTCGATACGACCATTCTTTCACTGAGATACAGCATTGTTAAAAAGCACTGCAAATTTTGGAAATTTTTTCGATTCCTTAATTTTTTCCAGTAGTGGATTACAATACATACCAAACCTCCTATTGAGTAGATTTTTTTTTCTTTTTCTAGCTCTGAAATACTCACAATTCTTACAAATTTTTGTTTCAATATTTTTTTATCAAGGATTTCTGTTTGTAGTTGAAATGACTAGTGTGTGAGGACAATGGAAATGAATCGAATATTTGCATACCAATACCAATTCTGGTGTTTTCAACGAAACAACTGTCTGATTTATAGAATTTGATTAGGGTGTTTTTGAGATGGTTTCAAGAATTTATAGGGTACAACGAGTAGTCAGGAACATTTCAAATAATTTTTGGACCGTTTTTATGGGTCGTACCAACATAGGAACATTCGTTGAAATTAAAAAAATGTTTCTATGTTGGTACGACCCCTACAAAACGTTCCAAAAATTATTTGAAATGTTCCTGACTACTCGTTTTACTCACAAATTCTTGATACCATCTCAAAAACAGCCTGATCAAATTCTATGAATCAGACAGAGGTTTAGTTGAAAACACCAGAATTGGTATGCAAATATTCGATTCAATCCCATAGTTCTCAGGCACTAGTCATTTCAACTACAAACAGAAATCCTTGCTAAAAAAATATTGAAACAAAAATTTGTAAAAATTGTGAGAGTATTTCAGAGCTAGAAAAAGAAACAAACTATCTACTCAATAGGAGGTTTGGTATGTATTGTAATCCACTGCTGGAAAAAATTAAGGGATGAAAAAAAATTCCAAAATTTTTAGTGGCTTTGAACAATGCTGTATCTCAGTGGAAAATGGTCCTATCGAGGTCTAACAAAAAATCATTTTGAAGCTTCAAGTTTGTCGTTTTCGAATCTTTCAGCGGACAAATTTTCGAACCTGCAGGTTTCACGAAACCCTGAGAAATACCGAAACAAAAAATGTGGCAGATCTTTATCACTTTTTCTTTGGCTGCAGTTACTAGAAAAATAAATGTTTCAGTTAACCCATCATCTAGACCGGATAGCTTGTTTATTTAGCTTCAATTTGCTTCTTTCAGACCTCACTGTGACCATTCTTCGCTAAGATATCGGACTTTTAATGAAAAAAGATCTTTTTGTGTTCCACCATTGGTATCTCAGCACCCAATGATCGCACAGAAATCAGAAGGGGCATTTCACAAAGTTTAATTAATGCTCTACAAGGATTGACGATTGTTTTTTGAATCAACAAATTTTGTCCATCCTTGCCATGAATTTGAAAAAACAGGAGAAAGAGGGCTCTTCATGGTTTCTTAGAAAGTCAACAGCCAAATTAAAAATAGGTATTGACAAAACGACTAATGTTCAGCGTGACTTTTATAGTTCAATATACCCACAAAATCCCTGTAAAGTTTCAATTTGATCTTTCGAATGGATTTTTTGTTTCAAACAATGACATTTTTGAAAAAAATTGAAGGATCATGCTTGTTGGCCCTTAACACTTCTTAATCCATATAAAACGGAAAAAAAAATTTGTTCGAGTATTCCCTCTATTTTTATCGCAAACAGCGTTTAAATGTATGGAAACAAAAAATCGAAAAAATTTTAAAACATTTTTTTTAAATTTTTTCATTTCAAAAAAGTCCAAGGATTATGTTTATTTCCCCTAAACACTTCCCAATCATTATTCGAAGGTAAAAAACATTTTTTTTTCAGCTTTTTCAACATTCTCATAGCAAACAGCTTTTAAATGTATGGAAAAACAAATCGACAAAATTTTCAAACAAAAATTTGAAAATTCTTCGAGATGTTTTTTTTCCACACATTTAAACGCTGTTTGCCCAGTAAACACACTTGGATGATTTACGAAACATTTACGTATAATTGAAATGTAATAACTACGTCATATAATGTTCATCACAAATTCGTAAATTTTTCATAACGCACGTAAACGAGATGTATATAATACGTCCTGACGATATGTAGTAAGGATGTCAATGAAAGATGTAGGAATTACGAAAAACTATAGACATCACAAATACGTAACATTGATACGTCAAGATCTCGTCACTCTTATACGAGATATTTACATGTACTGTAAACTTGTCAAACTGTTCCCAGTGAACACGTTATGTTGCCGCAATGTAACATGGAAGTTACATATAATGTTACAATGTTATCCCTATGTAACGTTGCTGTTATATAACATGCAAGTAACAATGTTATGTAACATTTGTTACATGTAGGTTACATAAATGCAATATAACTTTGTTACATTACAGCAATGTAACATATGTTATATTGCGGCAATATAAATTTGTTACATTACAGTAACGTAGCAAATGTTATATTGCGGCAATATAACATGGAAGTTACATGTAATGTTACAATGTTATTCCTATGTAACGTTGCTGTTATATAACCCGCAAGTAACATGTTATGTAACATTTGTTACATGTAGGTTACATAACTGCTATATAACCTTGTTACATTACAGTAATGTAACATATGTTCTATTGCGGCAATATACCATAGAAGTTACACACTGTAAACATTTTTACTACGAGGGGTCAGGGGTCGCGAAATTAAGTTATGAGGGGTCAGGTATTTTGGAATAAAGTTTTGAGAGTTCACATGACACTAGGGGTCAGAGGCCCCCAAATTAAGTTATGAGAGGTCACTTAACTTATGAGAGGTCACAGCTCTTTCAAACATGTTTTGAGGGCTTACATAATTTATGAGAGGTTAGAAGCTCTGAAATTAAGTTATGAAGGGTAACGTAAGTTATGAGGGTTCAGGTATTCTGGAATAAAGCTTACATAACTTATGAGGGGTCGGGGGATTGGAATTCGCAAATAAAAAAACGAACTTTCAAGGTTTATTGCTCATTCAAATGCATATACTATTATTATTATTATTATTATTATTATTATTATTATTATTATTATCATTACTATTATTATTATTATTATTATTTTACTACCATTATTATACTACTATTATTTGTTCGGCACTCCAGCATTCATATATTATACAAGTAGAGAGAATTCATAAGTAGTCGGTAGCGTAATCGGTAGCGTGTTAGGTAGATAGGTAGGATGGTAGGTAGGGTCGAGGGTTCGATTCCCAGTCTCTGAGAAAAGTTCGATCAGACAATTCGTGCAGATTTTTTTTTTCTATGAATCTCTTTCGGGCCGGTAAACTATGCATATTAAATTATTTTGCGAGAGCTATATATTTTTTATAACATGTTTAACAACAATTAATTCTATTTACAGTAACGTAACACAATTACATAACTGTTACGTGACTGTTACATAACTGTTACATAACTGTTACATAACTGTTACGTAACGGTTACATAACTGTTACGTAACTGTTACATAACGTTACAGAACTGTTATGTAACAATGTTACATTGCTGAGTAGGAAATTGTAACTTACATGTAACTTACATGTAACGTCCATGTAATGTTACATGTTACAAACGGTAACATTGCCGTTACATTGCTGCAACATTACTGTGTCCACTGGGTTACGAGTCGATGCTGTAACAATTATAGAACATTAGTGATATTATAATCTCGTAGTATAGGCTACGTAGCAAATATGTCACACTGTGACATAAATGTTATAAGACATTTCTTGTAACAAATCCGTAACAATTATAGAACATTGCTGTAACAATTATAGATATTGGTGATATTTTAATCTCGTAGTGTAGGCTACGTAGCGATTATGTATAATGTGTGACATAAATGTCACAAGTCATTTCTTGTAACAAATCCGCAACATATACGTATCATATATTACGAGAAATGTCCTTACATTTTAAGGTTATGTCGATTAAGGAACGTAAACAATAGGTGAGTGTAAAGTACAAGGAGGTGATATCGAATAATCCAGCGTAATACAGAATAAACCAGAATAATACAGCATACATTGCAAGAGGTAAGTTTAATGTGATCCCTTTATTTAAAAGAAAAAAATAAGTTATATGGGTATTTGCCGTGATGGAAAAACACCCAGGAATTTCCCTTACTCGGTTTATAACCTTATTCGCGTTGCACGTTCGCTTAATTTCTCTTTGCCCTTTTTTTCTGTGTTGCAGGCCTGTTTTGAAATTGATAGCCTATTTTCAATTTTCCAGGCATTGTTCTGGTCACAATTTTGACTTTAATCAAAATTTGCCGCGCTCATTCCATAATAAGAAGTGTTACGAAGGAAATGAGACGTCGTAGAACAAAATCTATCTAGCAATTCTTTCTGAATCATGCGCAGAGTGTAAGAAACCAGTTTTGAGTTTTTACACTCTGTGTCAAAACCTAGCTTTGAGTTTTTACACTCTGCGGCTGATTCAGAAAGAATTGATAGACAGATTTTGTTCTACGACACCTCATTTCCTTCGTAACTCATTTTCCCATGGGATGAGCACGGCACATTTTTTTTGCTCTTTATTTCAGAATTGCAGGCCTGCTTTGAAATTGTTAGCCTATTTTGAACTTTCCAGGCATTGTCCTGGTCACAATTTTGACTTTAATCAAAATGTGCCATGCTCATCCCATAGGAAAAAGTGTTACGAAGGAAATGAGACGTCGTAGAACAAAATCTATCTAGCAATTCTTTCGGAATCATGCGCAGAGTGTAAGAACCCAGTTTTGAGTTTTTACACTGTGTAAAAACCTAGCTTTGAGTTTTTACACTCTGCGCATGATTCGGAAAGAATTGATAGACAGATTTTGTTCTACGACGTCTCATTTCCTTTGTAACTCGTTTTCCCATGAGATGAGCACGGCATATGTTTTTTGCTCTTTATTTCAGAGTTGCAGGCCTGCTTTGAAATTGTTAGCCTATTTTGAACTTTCCAGATATTGTCCTGGTCACAATTTTGACTTTAATCAAAATGTGCCGTGCTCATCCCATAGGAAAAAGTGTTACGAAGGAAATGAGACGTCGTAGAACAAAATCTATCCAGCAATTCTTTCGGCATCATGCGCAGAGTGTAAGAACCCAGTTTTGAGTTTTTACACTCTGTGTAAAAACCTAGCTTTGAGTTATTATACTCTGCACATGATTCAGAAAGAATTGATAGACAGATTTTGTTCTACGACGTCTCATTTCCTTCGTAACTCATTTTCCCATGAGATGAGCATGACACATGTTTTCTGCTCTTTATTTCAGAGTTGCAGGCCTGCTTTGAAATTGTTAGCTTATTTTGAACTTTCCAGGCATTGTCCTGGTCACAATTTTGACTTCAATCAAAATGTGCCACGCTCATCCCGTGGGAAAAAGTTTACAAAGGAAATGAGACGTCGCCAGCAGTTTATCAGCGTAGAGTATAAAAACTCAAAACTAGGCTTTTCAGGACACCGGTGCACCTTGAGGGTTCTAACTAGTCCCAAAAAATTGTTCATTTGGTACCTCAAATGGTGGACGATACATCATATTTGTAGGTATTCTACAAAAATTATAAATTACAATTAAAATGTACTTTTTAAATGTTAAAATAAAAATAAAATTCCAACCTAATATGTAGGTTAGAAATACATAAATTTCTTGTAATTTGTTGATAAAATATGTATATACGTAAATTACCTGTAACCACGAAATCACATTGACATCATTGTTACGAGTATTATGCACCAGGGTTACGTTTCGTTTCGTAGGAGTTACATCAATGAGCTGAGTTTGTTACAACTATGATCTGAGTTTGTTACATCTATTATCTGAGTTTGTTATGGCTATGTGATGAGTTTGTTACATCTATGAGCTGAATATGTTACATCTTGGGTATGAGTTTATTTCATTATTATTCCTCGTAGATGTTTCGTATCTGTGACTTGTTTATAGGATGACATATTTGAGAACAAACTCTGCTTCATTCACGGAGTTTGTGACATAAATGTTATGTCCAATGTAATACATGTTACGTAACATTTTCGTAACTATTTCGGAACTGTGTTTGCTGGGTTGCAATAAAATTGTGGAAAAAGTAAAAAAAAAAAATTTCACTTCAATAATGATTATGACGTTTAGGAGAAAAAATATGATCCTTTAGTTTTTTTCAAAAATTTGATTGCTTCAAACAAAAAAACCATTCAATAGATCAAATTACAACTTCACAGGGATTTCGCGGGTATATTGAGCTGTAAAAGTCACGCTATACTTTAGTCGTTTTGACAATATTTTTCATTTAGCCGTTGAATTTAAAAAAAAACCATAAATAGCCCTTTTTCCTGTTTTTTCGAATTCATGGCAAGGATAAAAAAAAAGTTCTGTTTATAAATCCATCGCCAATCCTTGTAGAGCATTATTTAAGTTTGTGATACCTCCCTTCTGATTTCTTTGCGATCATTGGTTGTTGAGATATTAATGGTGAAATACAACAAGATCTTTTTTCATTAAGAGTCCGATATCGCAGCGAAAAATTATCGCAGCGAGGTCTCAAAAAATCAAATTGGAGCTAAATAAACAAGCTATCCGGTCTATGTAATGGTGTAGCTGGAAAATTTTTTTCCAAGTAACTGCAACCAAAATAAAATCATACAAATTTGCAAATTTTTTTTCTCTGTCTTTCTCAAGATTCCGTGAAACCCGTAGCTACGAAATTTTGTTTGCTGAAAGATCTGAAAACTAGAAACTTGAAGCTTCAAAATGCTTTTTTTTAGACCTCGACCATACGACCATTGTTCACTGTGATACAGCATTGTTAAAAACTACTAAACATTTTGCTAATTTTTTTGATCGCCTAATTTTTCCCAGTACTGCAGCCAGGATCTCAGCTGTAAAATGTGATTAATGTGTCAGCTGTAAATGTGAACTAAACATTCGTTAAAATTAAAAAAATGTCAGGGTCAACCGTGTACCGAGCTCGACCCACCGTTGAATTTGAAGCCTCGTCCGGTTTTTCGATTGGTCTAATCTCCGTTGATGGCGGTGCAACGGTCGAAGCTTCGCCTGCCTTTGAAAATGAGGCTTCACCCGCCGTTGAAGCCGTTGTTCTCGTTGTCGTTGCCGCCGCTGAAATAACCTGAAATGGAGACGCCGTTGTCACATATAGGATTTAGCATTCATTACGATGGTCTTTTCATATTCAAATTCGAGTACATTTTGTTCATAAATAATTTATTATTCATGAGACCAATTCTTTCGGAAGAATTTGGTGAGAAAGTTAATCAAAATACCATCATTTATTGAAAACAGCTTTGCAATTGTTACGATTACTAGCAATGTTGACCAAAATTACCGGAATCTCAAGGAACAAGAATCTTTCAGTTACAAATAAATGATCTACAAGCGTTCAATGTGTTTAAATTATTCTTCAAATATATTATTCAATAATCATTTTTCAATAAACGCGTTTTTCCCGATGTTATGACTAGCACAACGAATATATATTTCTCTTGACAATTGAAAAAAAAATGACTTGAAATTTTGAGGGCCATGCAATAAATAGTACATGCCTGAAGAATTACCTGAATTTGCAATGAAAATACTTTTTTCTCAGGATTGGCCGAACTGATTGATCTAAATTTTTAATATGTTTTGGGGGCTGATAATAGCTCTAAGAAAAAAATTTATAGCTATAAGGCTTTATAAGATCCTTGAAAAAAAATTGTTTTTCTTTTAATTGCAACTTTTAACCATGATCCAATTTTGGCACAATTATTCAACTATTTTTTTCATAACTTGGATTTTTCCCTATAACACTACGAATTTATCAAATTTTTAAAAACGGTCCGCTAAAGTAAAAAAAACCACTTTTTGGTCCCAATAATGAATTTGTTCGTATATTTTGAGGTTCAATTTTTGTATTTTAACACATGTTCATATAATTTGTATCTATGAAAAATAATATTTCATATCCAAAACAGCATTACACTTTTTTTACCATAGTCAAAAGTTGAATCAGGTAAATATTAATAATCAATTTTATAGTCATTTTAACAAATATTTTTAGGAACAACATTTTATTAAAAAACTCGTTTATTTTATATATTTTTATAGATTTGAGGCATAAATATAACAAAACATTATCGAATTGATGAAACACAACAACATTTTTCTTCAGAACAAATGTAAACTTTCAAAAAAATCTAAGTTTCATTTCATTCATTTATTTATTTTCTTTAAAACTAATAAACCCAACAGTTCACACTAATGAAACAATTTTTAAAACATTGATAGATATATTATACGATAGACAATTATAACGTAAAGAACGGTTAAAAAAAAATAATAATGAAAAGTGAAATAAATATTTCAAAGATATTTCAACTGTGAGTGTGCAAATGGTCTTGGAACTATTGGATATTGGAGATATTTGTCGAAAATTCCGAAGCCTGCTGAAACATTGATCAAATTATCTCACAAAGATTGATCAAATGTGATTCTACAAAATTTTGGAAAAATGTATCTGTAAGATATTTATTTTCCTTTTTATTATTTATTCATTACAAACTGTTTTTTATGTTATAATTGTATTTTACAGTATATCTATCGGTCTTTAATAAATCCTTTCATGATTGCGAACTGTTCGGTTTATTAATTTGTTCAAAAAAAACTATACATGAATAAAATTAAACTTACATTTGTTTAAAAGTTTAGATTTGTTCAGAAAAAAAAATTTTTGTCTTTCATCTATTAGATAATTTTTGGTCCTTATATCTATGTCTCAAGTCTCTAAAAATTCACAAATAATCGAATTTCATAATAACATGTTGTTATTCTTTTGTTTTATTCGGAAAATTTGCAGAGCCAAGGCAGTTAAAATAATCCCTTTGTTCCTTCGACTGTCTGTTTATATTGTTCGATCGCACGGGCACATTACTCGTAACCTCGAACACAATGCCCCCCCCCCCCCCCGCCCTTCCTTTCGCACATGCAACGACGCTCGCCGTACGTATGCACGGAAGTTGTACGCCATTTCAAGTACGAGCACCTTAATATTTGAAGACTAATTATTAACAAAAAACATACGTATCTAGAACTGATAAAAATATTTTGAGTCTCACCTGATCCGTTTTGGTCTTTGGGCCCTTATCGGCCGATCGCGTTGCCGGACGCTGAGCGGCTGCGCCGGGGTCCGCCGGCAAACTTTTCGCTATGAACAATCGAATATATATATATATAAATATGACGCTTTCCGTGGTATTTCGATCAAAATCTTGCGGTGATGATTTCGATTTATTTATCCGCTAATTTTTATCCGCTAAATTTTTCATTTAAAAAAGGGCATTGAAAAAAAAATGCACCAATTTTTTCCGAATTTTTTGGTCACGATTTTTTAAATTTATTTTTATTTATTTTTAAAAAAAGGGACCTCTTTGTAGAATCGGGGAAAATTCAGAATAATCCAACAAAATATAACAACATTTTTGGGCTTTGTTTCAAAATGAAGATTTTCAAACTCTATGAGTAAAAATCAAAAAATTTCAAAAAAAAAACTTTTGAATTTTACTCATAAAGTATTAGAATCTCCTTTTTGGAACAAAGCCCAAAAATGTAGTTATATTTTATTAGATTATTCTGAATTTTTTCCGATTCTACAAAGGGGTCCCTTTTTTAAAATAAAAAAAATCCAAAAAATGCGTGACCAAAAAATTCGGAAAAAATTCAAGAAATTTTTTTTCAATGTGTTCTTTTATTCAAAAAATTTAGAGGACAATCGAAATCATGAAGGCAAGATTTTGATCGAAATAGTGTGGAATGCCTCACATATCCATGATTTCGATTTTCCCCTACATTGTTCATATCAAAAAAACATTGAAAAAAATGTCCTACATTTTTCCACAATCGTTTGGTCACACGTTTTTTCGATTCTTTTTTTTCTGGAAAAAAGCAGGAACAACTTCGTAAAATCAGAAAAAATTCAGAATAATCAAATGAAATATAACAAAATTTTTGGACTTTATTCCAAAATGGATATTTCAATACTGTACGAGTGAAATTCGAAAAATTGCAACAAAAACAAATGTTTAAATTTCACTCATAGAGTATTAAAAGACATCTTAATGAGTTCCGAAAGTAGTCTTATGCGTCACTTTGAGGGATGATTTTGATATCTGTGAAAAGTTATCTTGAAGATAACTTTTTCAGACTTCTCAAAAAAGAGATCGTAAAGACTACTATTTCGAGATTTCTTCACAAGACATCGTCAAGATAACTTTTTCAGGGTTCCTTTAAAATTATCAAAAATTAATTTTTTTCTTATTTCTATCGTTTGCAAAATTTTTTAATACGTATTTTTATTTATTTACATAGTTACTGGACCGACTGTATTAAAAAAAAATTAGAAAAAAACTCGATTTCATCATTTCAATTTCATTTCCCTCCACGGGGATTCGAACCTGCGACCTGCCTATCTATCCTACTTGAGAACCTATCACGCTACCTATTACGCTACCGACTACTTATGAATTCTATTTACTTATATGATATGTCAGTGGCTATGGCCCTGGAAGGCGTTTAGAGACGTTTGGAGGCTACCAAACATAATAATAATGAAAATAGTAACAAATTAAGATAATAACAATTAAAAAAATCAAAACCCAAATAATTTTAACAATTTTTTGGGTTTGTTAGTTTTGGTATTAGGTTTCTCTCTCTTTCTTAATTCATCGGCAGAAATAATTTGTCGCGTCAGAGAATTGCATACACCAAAACTCGGATTTAGTGCCACCAGATTTAGTTCCGGATCTATCTGATTATGCGATCTACCCCCTCGCGCTCCGAGCCATGCAGGGCCGTGCCCATCAACTCCGGTACTGTCGGAAATAAGGTATAGTAAATGCTATATTAAGCCGCGTATACACTTGAGTAATGAGTACCCCAAAAAACACCAAAAATGGTGTAAAAAACTGGAGACAAGTACATTTACGAAAATGTCACTAGTTTAAGCCCGAGACACCATGAAAAAAATTAGATATAAAGAATAATAGACAGCCAATCGCCGTGCACTTTAGAGAAGCTGCGCTACCTGGAGTCTCGGGTTTTCGGGCTTAGTCTTCTTACAAAAAGTTGTGAAATAAATAGACAGGAAACTCACAACACGTATTGTCAAGCACATTTAGCGTCCTTATTTAAGCACAGCCGGGCACGGTGCGATGTATTCCGCTGTATTCCTTTACTCTGATTGGTTGGTGTTGACGTGATAAATGTACTATGTGTCACACCGTTCGAAGCTGTGCCTGCATTGGAAAGCACCCGTAGTTTCCTAATGTAGCGTTAACTTTGCAATCATGATTTTTGAGGGTAGAGCCGAAAAAAAACGACAAAATCTTAACGGTACAAATTTATAAAATAGTGAAATCCAGTACAAATTGTCAACACAAAAAAATTATCAATGAAAAAAATAATCAAAAAAAATAAAAAGTACTTGGCGAGTTTTTTCACTGAGCATTTAGTGACATTCTGGTGTTCACCTGTCCAATAAGGGTGCTTTCCGCTACGATACGGTCCGGTACAACATGTAGTAGATTTCTTGCAAGAACGGCCAATTCTGGCACAAAGATGCAGCAGAATTCTACTGGATGTGTCGCACTGTGCCGCATCAGCTGAAAATTGCAATTAGAGGTACAGTCGAGCCCAGTACAACACATAAAATTTCTCATGTGAACACTATTTGGAGCGAAGGAATACAGCGGAATGCGTAGCACTGGGCCCGGCTAATTGGAAAGCGCCCAAAAAAACTCGCCAAGTACTTTTTATTTTTTTTGATTATTTTTTTCATTGATAATTTTTTTGTGTCGACAATTTGCACTTGATTTCGATATTTTATAAATTTGTACCGTTAAGATTTTGTCGTTTTTTTTCGGCTCTACCCTTAAAAATCATGATTGCAAAGTTAACGCTACATTAGGAAACTACGGGTGCTTTCCAATGCAGGCACAGCTTCGAACGGTGTGACACATAGTATATTTATCACGTCAACACCAACCAATCAGAGTAAAGGAATACAGCGGAATACATCGCACCGTGCCCGGCTGTGCTTAAATAAGGACGCTAAATGTGCTTGGCAATACGTGTTGTGAGTTTCCTGTCTATTTATTTCACAACTTTTTGTAAGAAGACTAAAGCCCGAAAACCCGAGACTCCGGGTAGCGCAGCTTTTCTAAAGTGCACGGCGATTGGCTGTCTATTATTCTTTATATCTAATTTTTTTCATGTTGTCTCGGGCTTAAACTAGTCACATTTTCGTAAATGTACTTGTCTCCAGTTTTTTACACCATTTTTGGTGTTTTTTGGGGGATTTGTCTACTTTTTGCAAAGTGTTTCCATTCGTTATATAATATAATATTATTTATGATTTCATGGAAATAAAAAATTGTTATGTAATCACAATAATTAAAAATAGAAATCGGATATTGTTTTCTTTCTGTTTTTTTTCTTCATTTCTTTTATAAACAGACAAGGAATAGAAATGTGAGAGGGGACTTATTATAGTTTTTCGATTGAATGGTTAATATATATACAGTAGGAGCTCCCACAATCTTAACTCCAATTTTAACAATTTTACTACCCGCCCTAGCGGCGCGCCACATGTCAGGCACACTTGTACGCCATCTATGACCAATCTCGCGAAGTCGGTGGCAACGCGCATTCCTGGACAATCCTGGGAAGCGCATGACGAACCGAGCGTCAACTCTCGCTTTCTCGGCTGGTTTGGATAATAAGGCCTAGTTTACACCGATGAGGATTCAGAACGTGGATGCGAATGAAACATCCGAACGAACCAATCCGCTCCCAATAGGTGTCGGTGTCAACTAGAAGGATAAAGACCGTGATCTGAAAACATTCTACGTGACGTTTTCATTAATAGTGTGTGCGAAAAATGTGGGACGAAAGATACGACAAAAATTGGATTTTTTATATATTTATCCGTTCAAAAGAATTTTTAATAATTTTTTAGGGCTATCTCGTAGTATCGGCACCAAACATGTAGGCTGCATTCGTTTAGACGCTCACGCGCCTGTGAGAGTTTGAGCACCGCATCCTGTAACATTTTATATGTCGATATTATATGTCGATGTGTATCTGTATATATGTGCTGAAAGCGTGTAAGCGTCCAAGATGAATGTAAGTAACCAAGCTGTTGTGCGGGACACAGGAGACGCACTTTTGTCTCTCTCTCGATCCCTATAGTGCTATCTCTCTCACACTCATCTAACATGTGAAAACGGACCACGTGACGTTTTATAGCCAACTTCACATTGGGCCGAAAAAAAGTGGCTGAAAAATATGGGACGAAAATGGAATATTCATTGAGAAAAATTAGTCTATAAAAATACGTATCTCCCATACGCGACCAGCTACAGCTTTCTTTTAGATATCAATCGAAAGAGAAAAAATCTGCAGACAAAACGTACATCTCAAATTTTCTCGAAAACTCTGTATAATGAGTAATTATTAAAAGTAAATTTTTCGCTATACATATACTCCCATGTATAAGCAAGGTTGTGGCGTAAGAGAATCTTGGTGCGACTCTCGATATGTCGGTATAGTCGGAAATGTACTTGTCTCGAGTCGCTACCGCGACTCTTGATACATGTCAACAAATGGCGAAAGACCGCAGCAGGCTATCCGTGTGTTGATATGTATACTCAAGTGTATACGAAGCGATCAAGCGAGAGAGTGAGAGAGAAACCAGTGTGTCGGCAAAGAACACAACGAGTGGTATAGGCGCAGGAGGGGGCAGGTCTAGGCTTCCGCACGCCGAGACAAAACATTTCCATCTCTCGGGGCTACGCTTCCGCACGCCAAGACAAAACATTTCCATTTCCATTTTGGGGCCCGTCCTCCAAATTGTTACAGCACAATGTTTACTAGCGCTCGAGTTTCGTCTCATATATGGGGCATTCCATCCCAAATCGGACTGTTTGAAAAACTTTTTTTTTTATTTCCTTAATTTTTTTATATTCTTGAGTACCCATCAAAAGACCCTTCCTGTTGAACTTTGAGATTTTTTTGATTACCCGTTCAAAAAATATTAGATTAACAAAAAAAACCGCTCTTTTTTTGGTATTTTGGTCATAACTTCTTTAATAATAGTCCAAATTGAAAGTTTTTTTTTCAAAGATTTTGTTTTTTTCATGGCCTTTCCAGAAAAAATACAACATTCGACGTGTTTTTGAATGAGTTTTTTTAGTTTTAAACGTTGAATCGCGTTTTTAAAAGTGAATGTCATTATTGATTTTTTTTAAATTTTTTGTTTCAAACATCTATCTATTCAACAATTTTTAAGACTAGTCCGATCGTGGGATCTGAATAACTACTATTCTTTTTTTTTGAAAATGAATTTTTTTTTTATATAAATTGTTATCAATACCAATTTTTGTTACCGTATAGTATTTTTTTCAACATTTGGAATTTATTTGGACCCAATTTTTGTTACTGTATAGTATTTAAATTTCTATTTAAAAGAAAAGAAAATAAATCAAAATGACAATCGTCGATAATTTTTTGTTTTTTTCCGAAAATTCATCGAAAAAAAGTTAAAGATAGATCTGAATAGTGTTTCTATATTTTTTTTCGAAACGGTGAAATTAAAATTGAAAATGTTGGAAACACAAAATCGACCTGGTAAGTCAATTTTGGAATAAGTTATAGATATTTGAAAATAAAAAGCCAATTCTTTTGAAAAATTCATAAATTTGGTAAATATTGCGAATCGGGGCTCCAGCTGGAAATCGCTTGAATTTTTTTTTACTAATCAATATCGATCTAGGGAATGTGTAATTACCAATTTCAAGTGGGGGGAGGGGCAGGGGGAGGGGTAAAAAATGTTCTTAAAATTTAAAAAAAAATTAAAAATTGAAAAATTAAAAATCAAATAAATTGAAAAATTTACAATTTAAAAAACTTTTTTAAATTAAAAAGAAAATTAAAAATTGAAAAATTTAAAATTAAAAAAAAACAACAACAACAAATTTTTGAAAAAAATTTATCGTGATAATTTTTTAAAATTAAAAAACTTTTTTAAAATTAAAAAAAAAATTTAAAATTAAAAAATTTAAAATTAAAAAAAAAACAACAACAACAAATTTATTGCGAATCAGATATTTTATAATAATTTTTGAAAAAAATTTATCGTTACAATTTTTAATTTATTGTATCATAATAATCTTTAATTTTTAATCTATTGTATCATAATAATCTTTAATTGCAATACACAGAGCGTGTAATCGATCTTTATGATGGGGATAATATCGACGAAACATAAATTCAGCAATATATCCACTCATGTTATAATTCTTCCGACCATATTTGGGTATGTTTGATCGTGCATCGTGCCACGTGCGCTCGATGTTTTGGGTATAAGCCCCCGAATCTGGATCAATGAAATTCATCGAATGATTCACAGTAAGATGTTGGTATCCTAGAAAAAATTCCCGTGAAAAGAATAATACAGAATAAATGCCCAGACCGAAAATACATTTATACAACACTATTCATGCCTTTATCACTGAGACAATTATATGCCTTCCAACAATCCGACATGACGATTGTTCCCGGCTTAATTCTTTTTTTTATAATTGTCAGCAACGTAGTGGCATTCCGATTCGGTACCATCTCCATGAAGATTTTGGTGGATCCACGTTCAATACCTCCAAATATCCATTGACCATCAACGATACGACCGCGATTGTATTTGCGTTTTCCGAATTTCGCTTCGTCAATTTCAACAATAATGCCGGGGCCTCCCAATTGCGATGCCGAATGTATCAAACACCAGTGTTCTAATACTTCGCGAATGAAATTTGACCAATCACACACAGTATTTGAACCCATATCTAATTCATTCATTAAGAATGTTTGATGCGGTGGATTGAGTAACAAGTACATGGTAATGAAAGTGCAACATTTTTCTGGCGATAAATTAGCATTTTTCAACCATGTATCCGTACGAAGAGATTGCTTGAAATTACATTTCGTACGAATTTTTTTTTTCCCATTTTTCGTTTCGTGACGTCGTTGACATCGCCATAATAACTTATTTTCGTTCAATACGGCAAGATTATTGCAATTCGGACATCTTAATTCGTTTAACAGAATACCGTGATCCCGTAGAAACTGAATGCTATGCGAACGTGTTTGAAATTTCACCAACGCTTGTACAAGCGTGACATTACATCCTTCGCAAGCCATGGCTCGAATATTACTAAATCTACTATCCATGATCAATTACGGTTTTGTTTACATCGATGTAAACAAGTGTCAAGCAGAAAGAACATTTTTGGTAAATATTTCAAATATTTTCAAATTCATACACGACATACTATACATACACATACACACATATATATTATACATACATACACACACACAAATATTGGTAAATATTTTCAAATTCATCCATACACGACATACTGCACATACACATACACACACACATACACACATACATATTATACACACACACACACACACACACACACACACACACACACACACACACACACACATGTGTATACATACAAATATATATACACATTCTCTAAGTCGAAATTGACCAATAACAAAAATTGAAAATTCAAGAAATAAAAAAAATTTCACCCCTCCCCCTGCCCTTCCCCCCACTTGAAATTGATATTTACACATTCCCTAGATCGATATTGATCAGTAAAAAAAAATTCAAGCAATTTCCAGCTGGAGCCCCGATTCGCAATAATTACCATAAATTTTTATCGATTGAGTAAAAGAATTTGAAAAATTCTGAAATATGTTTTTGATAGAGTGGAAAAAGATAAAAAAGTTCCAGCTAAATCGAAATGCATCGGGTTGAAAAATGGTATAACCCATTATATATTGTAATAAAAATAGCTACATGATAATATTTATACTTTGATTTTTAGTAATTCTGTGGATGACAATGTGGTTGTACCGGCATACAACCTGTGGCCTTATTAGAGCGAGTGACTCGGAGTGCTGTCCCTGAGGATCGAGTTGTGGTGAGCCCGTCAATTCACTCGCACCGCCAATAAGTGACTATCTCACATGGGATTATTTTTTAAAATAATGGCGCTCATAATGAATATACGGAAACATTTCGGACAACTTTTCTAGTAGTACCCAAGATTTCCTACATTACTTAGATCGTTTCATCGTCATGACGAAAAAAATGGACAACATTTTTATTACAATTGTCAATTCGTTGAAAAATATGCGGGTAGAATTAAAAAATCATCCATGGTTGTTTTGTAAACCTCCATATGGATGGAGTGTAATGATACCTTTCGTTACACCGTGCGCGCAGCAGAGAGAGTCACTCCACGTGCTCGCGTCGAGGTTCGAATACTGGCGAGCCCTTAGATTCACTCGCTCCCCAAAGAAGCAGCTTTTAGGCATGGCATTATTTCATATAAAAATGAGCGTACGGAGAAATTTATTACAAGTATTGTTTATTGTAATATATATTAACATTAATATATATTATTTGAATATATTTCATAATATTTTTTATTAATACATCAATAACAAAATAAAAAAAACATCTGTTACTTCACGGTCTTTAAGAATCCCATAATATAAAAAATACCAAAAAGTTGTTTTTCATACTCACAACTCGGGGAAATGTAAAGAAATAAAATAACGATTGCTTCAAAAAAATTTTTCTGGAAGCTCATAAACAGACGCAGATTTGCGTTTCTTATGAATGTAAATACGTCGAATACTGCCAAAAATACAGCCATTTGAATAGACACGTCTATATTGCACTAAGCTGTGCTGCGTCATCAAACGAGATTGTAAAGGTTCGAAAAAAAGTCTTTTCACGAGTATGTAGAACTGGTGCAATATGCATGATTCGAATTTCTATGATACTCTCTGGAGACATTTTTTTTTTTTGTAATTTTTCTTTCAGCCCATCGGTCACCAAACGAGATTGTAAAGGTTCGAAAAAAAAGTCTTTTCACGAGTGTCTAGAACTGGTGCAAAATGCATGATTCGAATTTCTATGATACTCTGTGGAGACTTTTTTAAAATCAATTTTCTTTACTCCATCAGTCACCAAACGCGACTGTAAGGGTTGGAAAAAAAAACTTGTCACGAGCATCTACAACTGATGCAGAATGCTTTTTTGTTCAGCCCATCAGTCACCAAACGGGACTGTAAGGGTTCGAAAAAAAAGTCTTTTCACGAGTATCTAGAACTGGTTCAAAATGCATGATTCGAATTTCTATGATAATCTCTGGAGACATTTTTATTTTTTTTGTAATTTTTTTTTCAGCCCAACAGTCACCAAACGGGATTGTAAGGGTTATAGAACCAAGTTTTTTCACGAGTACCTAGAACTGGTGCAAAATGCATTATTCGAATTTCTATGATACGCTCTGGAGACATTTAAAGAAAATTTTTTTTTTAGCCCATCAGTCACCAAACGAGACTGTAAGGGTTAGAAAAAGTCTTTCCACGAGTACCTGGAACTGGTGCAAAATGCATGATTTGAATTTCTATCATATTCTCTGGAGATATTTTTTTTACAGATTTCTCCTTGAGACCATCAGTCATCAAACGTGACTAAAAGGGTCGGAAAAAAGGTCCCTCCACAAGTATCTAGAACTTGACCCTTGATTCTTGACTTTGCTTCGTTCCTCATCGTAATCTACGGATTTGTATTGACTAGGAAAGCAGTTTTAGTTAGGGAGCTACGTGCTAAAATTTTTATACGATTTGTTTGTCTGACAAACATGATTAATATCGATTCACGGTGTTTAGGAATTCCATAATATAAAAAATACCCAAAATTCGTTTTTCGTACTCACTATTTGGGGTCATTCCAAGAAATAAAATAACTAGTGTCTTTCCTTGTGAAAAAAAAAATTTTTTGCATATTATGCCCTGAAACGGACGTTCGACTTAGTCAATAAAATCTAAATTAAGTTTTTTCTGGAAGGTTACAAAAGAAGCAGAATTTCGTTTTTTACAAATGTAATTACGTCTAATCCTGCTAAAGATACAGCCTTTCGAATGAAAAAATGTTAAAGAATGGTAATCAAGGAGAAAAAACTTTCGAAAATTTTCAAAAAATTTCGACACTCTGTGCATATTTTTCTATAAAGTAACTCGATTTTTAAACATTATTTCTTGATTTTTTTTTCCTACTGGCGGAAGTGGTGACATGGATCGACTCATATGCACGATTTAAAAACAATTGTTCACATTTATGGATCCACGGATGTAAAACACGAGGCTCGCTCTGGATTATTTTTTTTTTTTAACAGACGAAGGCCGTCAGCGGAATTCTAGATCGGTCCACCGTTTCATCCAAGTGTACGAAACATCACACATATTCGCGCTGTGAACGGATCTTTAATTGGTCAATAAAAATTATTTTCGAAGCACTTGTTTCGCCTATCCGGTTGAGAATATTGGGAGAGTGTACATCATTTATTGAAAATTTTTTAAGTTGACCCGGTTTTCTTATGCGACATGTGACATTTTTCTGGAATTTTCCGAATTTTGATGGTTTTAGGACGTTTTTTCCCTTTTTCTCAAAAAGATGTTAAAAATTCCCATAGCGAGGGAAATTTCCCAGGATCTGACAACACTGATATAAAGAGCCAGTATAATTAACAAATCCGTCGGCTGGGTTTCGACGCTCTCCGTTCCGCGAAAATCTCGAGCGCGTACGCGTATTGCTTACATTGTATGTGTCGCGTTTATTATAGGGTGTTTACATTATATCATTAGAACACGGCAAAATTTTAACTACGACTCTGTTCGAAACGTGTCGAATTCGACGCACTATATCGATATAGATGCCTCTCACTGCAATTAATAAACCCTCGTTTTGTTCATTATAATGAGAATCCAGTGTACCTACAAGGTAGTACAGGAAAAAAAAAATATACCACAAACAATACTTGTTATATAAGGCAATACACAAAATATAAATGTAATCTTCGATTATATAAATGAGACATTCCATGCGGTTTCAAGCGGTCAAAAAATTGTCCACCCTCAAAAAAATTGAAATGTTATCAAATTATTAAATTATCTTGAAAAAAGTAGCATAATTTGTTTTTAAATTTTTGGATCGCATTTTTTTCAGTTTTTCAAAATTTCAAAATTTTCTAAGTACCGTTATATCTTGGAAGCATACGATTGAACAGAGAAATGTTTCAAACAAAAAAGTTGCAGTTTTACATCAACTGTGTGAAATTTTTTTCCATCGATTTTGTAATGTTAAAAAAATGACCATTTTCATTCAAAATATACGTAAATAATGTTTTTCAGTCGGTTTGTCACTTTCGATTTATCGCAAAAAATTACAAAAAATACTCTGAATTAAGTACAACAGACACGTATATTTTCCCAGATGGCTCGATTAGTTGTTCCGAAGCTCTGCTTTGCTTTATCATAAAGATTTTCTTATTTTCTTAGAAAAACCAATTATTACTGAAAATTATTACTTTTATCGATGTTTATTACCTGAAATATGTAAAAAAAAACGTGGGAGAAATCAATTTTTAACGATAATTGATTTTTCTACAAAAAAAAAATCATAATAATAAAACGAAGAATAGGTTTGGAACGACTAATCGATCCATCTAAAGAAATACATGTTTACTGTACACACTTCAGAGTATTTTCTGGAAATTTCTCCGATAAATCGAAACGGATATACCGACCGGAAAAAGTTAATTTCGTATATTTTTGATGAAAATAGTCATTTTACAAACTCGAAAAATTCGAACAATAAGTTTATTCAAAATCTGATGATATTGCAATATTGTTAATGTATATGGGGCAGATTCCACGTTAAATGGTTAAATCATGCGGTCATCGGCCTGACCTACTCGGATTTTGATGCCCAATAAAAGGTGGGTTTCGTTTGATCCAAAATATGAACTTCAATTTTTAGAAATTTTTATTTCATGTTTTAGGGCTTGCTTGAGCTACAAAATCATTGAATTGAGGAAAAACATAAAAAGGGCCCTTTTCAAATGACTGAAATTTTGTACAGGAAAACCAGGACCCAAAACAGATATTTTCGTCATAGTTCGATAATGGGCCAAAAAGAACTACCAATGTTTTATTGTATTTGAATTAATTTCTTTTTATAATTTTTTATTTTGATTGGTTGGTGTAGTGCAATAACAACAACAATAATATTTTTCTAGTGGAGTTTGGCTTTTTTCTTGATTTCAAAGTGAACCGACAACATTTTTCAAAAATTTATTAGCGTCGACGACCTGATAGAAAATCTATGATCAAACAGAATTAAAAAAAAAAGAATAGCAAGTTTGTTTATTAATAAAATGATTTTTTAGCTCGCGCAAACCCTACAGAGGTGATAAAAATTTTGAAAAAATTTGAGGTCAAATTTTGGGCCAAACAAAACACAATTCATTGAATATCAAAATCCGAAGGGGTCAGGCCGACAACCCAGTGACTTGACGTGAAGTGCCCAATGTGTATTACATGTGGTTGAAAATTCCAGAAGACAGCATACGTTTGGGCCTCATGGTCGACGATTGTTTTGTAACTTTATGGATATATGAGGCACACCGTATGACCTAAATAAATTCATTATACTCGTACAGTGACGCTTTTTACAGACCCTCTCAGTCACTTTTGGTGACTGATAGTCTCTAGGAAAAATTCGTAAAACAAAAAAACGTCTCCAGACAGTAGTATGGAAATTCAAATCGTGCATTTTGCACCAGTTCTAGATACTCGTCGAGAGACCTTTTGTCCCAACCCTAGCAGTCACTTTCG
This sequence comes from Alloplasta piceator, assembly GCA_946863875.1. Taxonomy (NCBI): domain Eukaryota; kingdom Metazoa; phylum Arthropoda; class Insecta; order Hymenoptera; family Ichneumonidae; genus Alloplasta; species Alloplasta piceator. The sequence goes on from OX333078.1 coordinate 27,849,009, forward strand.
GTGACTGATGGTCTCTAGGAGAAATCCGTAGAAAAAAAAGTCTTCAGAGAGTAGTATAGAAATTCGAATCGTGCATTTTGCACCAGTTCTACATACTCATGGAGTAACGTTTTTTCCAGACCATCTCAGTCACTTTTGGTGACTGATGGTCTCTAGGAGAGATCCGTCGAAAAAAAAAGTCTCCAGAGAGTAGTCTAGAAATTTGAATCGTGCATTTTGAACCAATTCTAGAAACTCGTGGAGTGACGTTTTTTCCAGACCCTCTCAGTCGCATCTGGTGACCGATAGTCGCGAGGAGAAATCCGTAAAAAAAAAAAGTCTCCAGAGAGTAGTCTAGAAAATTCGAATCGTGCATTTTTCACTAGTTCTAGATACTCGTGGAAAAACCTTTTTTCCCGACATTCTCAGTCACTTTTGGTGACTGATGGTCTCTAAGAAAAAAAAAAAATGTCTCCAGAGAGTAGTATAGAAATTGGAATCGTGCATTTTGCACCAGTTCTAGATACTCGTGGAAAGACCATTTTCCCCGACCCTCTAAGTCACTTTTCGCGACTGATGGTCTCTAGGAGAAATCAGTCGGAAAAAAAATAAAAAGGTCTCCAGAGAGTAGTATAAAAATTCGAATCAGGCATTTTGCACCAGTTCCAGATACTCGCGGAGAGACCTTTTCCCCTGACCCTCTCAGTCACTTTTGGTGACTGATGATCTCCAGGAGAAATCCGTAAAAACTAAAAAAAATGTCTCCGGAGAGTAGTTTAGAAATTCGAATCGTACATCTTGCACCAGTTCTAGATACTCGTGGAGAGACCTCTTTTCCCGACAATCTCAGTGACTTTTGGTGACTGAGGGTCTCCAGGGGAAATCCGTAGAAAAAAAAAATGTCTCCAGAGAGAAGTATAGAAATTCGAATCGTGCATTTTGCACCAGTTCGAGATACTCGCTGAGAGACCTCTTTTCCTAAACCTCTCAGTCACTTTTGGTGACTGAGGGTCTCCAGGAGAAATCCGTAAAAAAAAAAAAAATGTCTCCAGAGAGTAGTATAGCAATTCAAATCGTGCATTTTGCACCAGTTCTAGATACTCGTGGAAAGACCATTTTCCCCGACCCTCTGAGTCACTTTTCGTGACTGATGGTCTCTAGGAGAAATCAGTCGGAAAAAAAATAAAAAGGTCTCCAGAGAGTAGTATAAAAATTCGAATCAGGCATTTTGCACCAGTTCCAGATACTCGCGGAGAGACCTTTTCCCCCGACCCTCTCAGTCACTTTTGGTGACTGATGATCTCCAGGAGAAATCCGTAAAAACTAAAAAAAATGTCTCCAGAGAGTAGTTTAGAAATTCGAATCGTACATCTTGCACCAGTTCTAGATACTCGTGGAGAGACCTCTTTTCCCGACAATCTCAGTGACTTTTGGTGACTGAGGGTCTCCAGGAGAAATCCTAAAAAAAAAAAAAAAATGTCTTCAGAGAGTAGTATAGAAATTCGAATCGTGCATTTTGCACCAGTTCTAGATACTTGTTAAAAGACCTTTTTCCCTGACCCTCTCAGTCACTTTTGGTGACTAAGGGTCTCCAGGAGAAATCCGTTAAAAAACGAAACAAAAAAAATGTCTCCAGGGAGTAGTGTAGAAATCCGAATCGTGCATTTTGCACCAGTTCTAGATACTCGTGGAGAGACCTTTTTAGCTGACCCTCTCAGTCACTTTTGGTGACAGGGTCTCCAGGAGAAATCCTAAGAAAAAAAAAGCAAATGTCTTCAGAGAGTAGTATAGAAATTCGAATCGTGCATTTTGCACCAGTTCTAGATACTCGTTGAGAGACCTTTTTCCCTGACCCTCTCAGTCAGTTTTGGTGACTGAGGGTCTCCAGGAGAAATCCTAGAGAAAACAAAAAAAAATGTCTCCAGAGAGTAGTATAGAAATTCAAATCGTGCATTTCGCACCAGTTCTAGATACTCGTGGAAAGACCATTTTCCCCGACCCTCTAAGTCACTTTTCGTGACTGATGGTCTCTAGGAGAAATCAGTCGGAAAAAAAATAAAAAGGTCTCCAGAGAGTAGTATAAAAATTCGAATCAGGCATTTTGCACCAGTTCCAGATACTCGCGGAGAGACCTTTTCCCCCGACCCTCTCAGTCACTTTTGGTGACTGATGATCTCCAGGAGAAATCCGTAAAAACTAAAAAAAATGTCTCCAGAGAGTAGTTTAGAAATTCGAATCGTACATCTTGCACCAGTTCTAGATACTCGTGGAGAGACCTCTTTTCCCGACAAACTCAGTGACTTTTGGTGACTGAGGGTCTCCAGGGGAAATCCGTAGAAAAAAAAAATGTCTCCAGAGAGGAGTATAGAAATTCGAATCGTGCATTTTGCACCAGTTCGAGATACTCGCTGAGAGACCTCTTTTCCTAAACCTCTCAGTCACTTTTGGTGACTGAGGGTCTCCAGGAGAAATCCGTAAAAGAAAAAAAATGTCTCCAGAGAGTAGTATAGAAATTCAAATCGTGCATTTTGCACCAGTTCTAGATACTCGTGGAAAGACCATTTTCCCCGACCCTCTAAGTCACTTTTCGTGACTGATGGTCTCTAGGAGAAATCAGTCGGAAAAAAAATAAAAAGGTCTCCAGAGAGTAGTATAAAAATTCGAATCAGGCATTTTGCACCAGTTCCAGATACTAGCGGAGAGACCTTTTTCCCCGACCCTCTCAGTCACTTTTGGTGACTGATGATCTCCAGGAGAATTCCGTAAAAAATAAAAAAATAAAATGTCTCCAAAGAGTAGTATAGAAATCCGAATCGTGCATATTGCACCAGTTCTAGATACTCGTGGACAGACCTTTTTCCCCGACCCTCTCAGTCACTTTTGGTGACTGATGGTCTCTAGGAGAAATCCGTAAAAAAAAATGTCTCCAGAGAGTAGAATAGAAATTTAAATCGTACATTTTGCACCAATTCTCGATACTCGTGGAGAGACCTTTTTCCCTGACCCTCTCAGTCACTTTTGATGATAGTGGGTCTCCAGGGGAAATCCGTAAAAAAAAAAATGTCTCCAGAGAGTAGTATAGAAATTCGAATCGTGCATTTTGCACCAGTTCTAGATACTCGTTGAGAGACCTCTTTTCCCGACCCTCTCAGTCACTTTTAGTGACAGTGGGTCTCCAGGAGAAATCCGTAAAAAAACGAAAAAAAAAAATGTATCCAGGGATTAGTGTAGAAATCTGAATCGTGCATTTTGCACCAGTTCTAGATACTCGTGGAGAGACCTTTTTCCTGACCCTCTCAGTCACTTTTGGTGACAGGGTCTCCAGGAGAAATCCTAAGAAAAAAAAAAATGTCTTCAGAGAGTAGTATAGAAATTCGAATCGTGCATTTTGCACCAGTTCTAGATACTCGTTGAGAGACCTTTTTCCCTGACCCTCTCAGTCACTTTTGGTGACTGAGGGTCTCAAGGAGAAATCCTAAAAAAAACAAAAAAAAATGTCTCCAGAGAATAGTATAGAAATTCGAATCGTGCATTTTGCACCAGTTCTAGATACTCGTTGAGAGACCTCTTTTCCCGACCCTCTCAGTCACTTTTGGTGACTGAGGGTCTCCAGGAGAAATCCGTAAAAAATAAAAAAAATGTCTCCAGAGAGTAGTTTAGAAATTCGAATCGTGCATTTTGCACCAGTTCTAGATACTCGTGGAGAGACCTCTTTTCCTGACCCTCTCAGTCACTTTTGGTGACTGAGGGTCTCCAGGGGGAATCCTAAGAAAAAAAAAAAAAAAAAATCTCCAGAGAGTAGTATAGAAATCCGAATTTTGCATTTTGCACCAGTTCTAGATACTCGTGGAGAGACCTTTTTTCCTGACCCTCTCAGTCACTTTTGGTGACTGAGGGTCTCCAGGAGAAATCCTAAAAAAAAAAAAAAAAATGTCTTCAGAGAGTAGTATAGAAATTCGAATCGTGCATTTTGCACCAGTTCTAGATACTCGTTAAAAGACCTTTTTCCCTGACCCTCTCAGTCACTTTTGGTGACTAAGGGTCTCCAGGAGAAATCCGTAAAAAAACGAAACAAAAAAAATGTCTCCAGGGAGTAGTGTAGAAATCCGAATCGTGCATTTTGCACCAGTTCTAGATACTCGTGGAGAGACCTTTTTAGCTGACCCTCTCAGTCACTTTTGGTGACAGGGTCTCCAGGAGAAATCCTAAGAAAAAAAAAGCAAATGTCTTCAGAGAGTAGTATAGAAATTCGAATCGTGCATTTTGCACCAGTTCTAGATACTCGTTGAGAGTCCTTTTTCCCTGACCCTCTCAGTCACTTTTGGTGACTGAGGGTCTCCAGGAGAAATCCTAAAGAAAACAAAAAAAAATGTCTCCAGAGAATAGTATAGAAATTCGAATCGTGCATTTTGCACCAGTTCTAGATACTCGTTGAGAGACCTCTTTTCCCGACCCTCTCAGTCACTTTGGGTGACTGAGGGTCTCCAGGAGAAATCCGTAAAAAATAAAAAAAACGTCTCCAGAGAGTAGTTTAGAAATTCGAATCGTGCATTTTGCACCAGTTCTAGATACTCGTGGAGAGACCTTTTTTCCTGACCCTCTCAGTCACTTTTGGTGACTGAGGGTCTCCAGGAGAAATCCGTGAAAAAAATATGTCTCCAGAGAGTAGTATGGAAATTCGAATCGTGCATTTTGCACCAGTTCTAGATACTCGTTGAGAGACCTTTTTTCCTGACCCTCTCAGTCACTTTTGGTGACTGAGGGTCTCCAGGAGAAATCCGTAAAAAAAAAAAAAAAATGTCTCCAGAGAGTCGTATAGAAATTCGAATCGTGCATTTTGCACTAGTTCTAGATACTCGTGGAGAGACCTTTTTTCCTGACCCTCTCAGTCACTTTTGGTGACTGAGGGTCTCCAGGAGAAATCCGTAAAAAAAAAAAAAAAATGTCTCCAGAGAGTCGTATAGAAATTCGAATCGTGCATTTTGCACTAGTTCTAGATACTCGTGGAGAGACCTTTTTTCCTGACCCTCTCAGTCACTTTTGGTGACTGAGGGTCTCCAGGAAAAATCATAAAAAAAAAAAAAAAAATGTCTCCAGAGAGTAGTATTGAAATCCGAATCGTGCATTTTGCACCAGTTCTCGATACTCGTGGAGAGACCTTTTTCCCCGACCCTCTCAGTCACTTTTGGTGACCGATGGTCTCTAGGAGAAATCCGTAAAAAAAAAAAATGTCTTCAGAGAGTAGTATAGGTTCGGGGGAAAAGGTCTCTCTACGAGTATCGAAAACTGGTGCAAAATGCACGATTCGAATTTCTAAACTACTCTCTGGAGACATTTTTTTTTTTACCGATTTCTCCTAGACAATCAGGGACCAAAAGTGACTGAGAGGGTCGGGAAAAGAGGTCTCTCAACGAGTATCTAGAACTAGTGCAAAATGCACGATTCAAATTTCTATACCACTCTCTGGGGACATTTTTTTTTTACGGATTTCTCCTGGAGACCCTCAGTCACCAAAAATGACTGAGTGGGTCAGGAAAAAAGGCCTCTCCACGAATATCTAGAACTGGTGCAAAATGCACGATTCGGATTTCTATACTACTCCCTGGAGACATTTTTTTTTGTTTTTTTACGGATTTCTCCTGGAGACCCTCAGTCAATAAAAGTGACTGAGAGGGTCAGGGAAAAAGGTCTCTCCACGAGTATCTAGAACTGGTGCAAAATGCACGATTCGATTTTTTTTTCTTACGGATTTTTCCTAGAGACCGTCGGTCACCAAAAGTGACTGAGAGGGTCGGGGAAAAAGGTCTCTCCACGAGTATCGAGAACTGGTGCAAAATGCACGATTCGAATTTCTATACTACTCTCTGGAGACATTTTTTTTTATTTTTTACGGATTTCTCCTGGAGACCCTCAGTCACCAAAAGTGACTGAGAGGGTCGGGAAAAGAGGTCTCTCCACGAGTATCTAGAACTGGTGCAAAATGCACGATTCGGAATTCTATACTACTCTCTGGAGACATTTTTTTTTTTTCAGGATTTCTCCTGGAGACCCTCAGTCACCAAAAGTGACTGAGAGGGTCAGGGAAAAAGGTCACTCAACGAGTATCTAGAACTGGTGCAAAATGCACGATTCGAATTTCTATACTACTCTCTGAAGATATTTTTTTTTTTTTTTGGATTTCTCCTGGAGACCCTCAGTCGCCAAAAGTGACTGAGAGGGTCAGGAAAAAATATCTCTCCACGAGTATCTAGAACTGGTGCAAAATGCACCATCCGGATTTCTATACTACTCTCTGGAGACATTTTTTTTTTTTTTTTTTTAGGATTTCTCCTGGAGACCCTCAGTCACCAAAAGTGACTGAGAGTTTCAGGAAAAAAGGTCTCTCCACGAGTATCTAGAACTGGTGCAAAATGCACGATTCGAATTTCTATACTACTCTCTGGAGACATTTTTTTTTTTTCTCATGGATTTCTCCTGGAGACCCTCAGTCACCAAAAGTGACTGAGAGGTTTAGGAAAAGAGGTGTCTCAACGAGTATCTAGAACTGGTGCAAAATGCACGATTCGAATTTCTATACCACTCTCTGGGGACATTTTTTTTTTTACGGATTTCTCCTGGAGACCCTCAGTCACCAAAAGTAACTGAGAGGGTCAGGAAAAAAGGTCTCTTCACGAGTATCTCGAACTGGTTCAAAATGCACGATTCGAATTTCTATGATACCCTCTGGAGACTGTTTTTTTTGTAATTTTTTTTTCAGCATATCAGTTCCCAAACGGTACTATAAGGGTTAGAAAACTCAGTTTTGTCACGAGTACCTAGAACTGGTGCATAATGCATTATTCGAATTTCTATGATACGGTATACAGACATATTTTTTGAATTTTTTTTTTGTAGCCGATCAGTCACCAAACGAGACTGTAAGGGTCAGAAAAAGCCTCTTCACGAGCACCTGGAACTGGTGCAAGATGCATGATTTGAATTTCTATCATATTCTCTGGAGATATTTATTTTTACCGATTTTTCCTTGAGGCCATCAGTCATCAAACGTGACTAAAAGGGTCGGAAAAAAGGTCCCTCCACGAGTATGTAGAACTTGACTCTTGATTCTTGACTTCGCTCCGTTCCTCATCGTAGTCTGCGGGTTTTTCTTGACTTGGAAAGCAGTTTTAGTTAGGGAGCTGGGTGCCAAAATTTGTATACGATTTGTTTGTCTGACAAACATGACTAATATCGATTCACGGTGTTAGGAATTCCATAATATAAAAAATACCCGAAATTCGTTTTTTGTGCTCACAATCCGGGTTCATTTTTAGCAACAAAATAACGAGTGTCTTTCCTTGTGAAAAAAAATATTTTCGCATATTACGCCCTGAAACGGACGTTCGACTTAGTCAATAAATTCTAAATTATTTTTTTTCTGGAAGGTTACAAAAAGACGCAGAATTTCGTTTTTTTACAAAGGTAATTACGTTAAATCCTGCCAAATATACAGCCTTTCGAATGGAAAAATGTTTTAGATCGGTTATCAACGAGAAAAAAAGTTCGAAAATTTATAAAAAATTTCGACACTCTGTGAATAATTTTTAATAAAGCTACTCGATTTTTAAACATTATTTGTGGATTTTTTTTTCTTACTGACGGAAGTGACATGGATCGCCTCATATGCACGATTCAAAAACAGTTGTTCACATTTATGGATCCACGGGTGTAAAGCACGAGGCTCGCTCTGGATTATTTTTTTTAATAAACGAAGACCGTCAACGGAATGCTACATCGGTCCACCGTTTCATCCAAGTGTACCAAGCAATTGACTACATTGTCCATTCGCTGCTGTCATGCGTGTTAACAGTGGACGCACTTTCAATTGAAACATCACACATATTCGCGCTGTAAACGGATTAAAAACAGACAGATATATTCGCAGCGTGTCAACACGCATGACAGTGCGAACTTGTAATGAACAAAATATTTTAGTACATCATCGTCTGTTTAGGCGATGTTTATAATCGGCATTAAATCACTGTTTGCCGACAAGTTGTTTTTGTCCCACCTATGCCCTCTGCGGTATACTCAACACGCGCTCCATCTCCGTCTCTCGTATACGAAGCTCCAAGCGCTTACTCTCTCGCAGTACGTAGCGGCAGGCGGGCGCGAACGTTTACGTAAAAACCCTCTGCGCGCATAAGACTGTGGTCGCAAGCTCGATCCGCGATTTTTAGCGTCATTGTAAAATCGTGACAAGCTATTCCGCAAAACCGACATGCGACTACGACGTCTCATATTTAAGAATTGTTTGTAGAGAGAGAAAGATACAAGTAAACAAGCGAAGTGTGGCTCAGGTCGCTTCTACAAGAAACGACGTTATAATTTGCTAGCATCATACAAGCCGGAATAGTGTTGAACGGATACCGACACTCAGCGGTGTAAGTGCGCTGGTATCCAACCGGCTCGTGTGTGTGACCTTTGTGATAGGCTTTGTTTTCGTTTCTTGCGCAAGCATTGACGTGATCTGTTAGTAACGTGTTGATAGTTACAGATTAGTCTTAAAAGTCCCGGCAAGGTGACGCGAATGCGACATGCCGGATTGATATTCGATTGTTATAAATTACAATATATGAAATAATAAGAAGAGACAACAAAAGCAACATATAACAAGTGGGCAAGTGTTGTTGCCAAAGCAGTGTATCAGCGGTGTGTTGACAATGGGAAACCTCAAAAAACGAGGGAAACTGTGTTTAACCAGTCGAAGACGATCCTTCAAAGTTGGATGGCTGAAAAGGTAAATGCAAGATTTTTTTTGGTAAATATTACCCAGTAAGTATTTCTAATATCCGAACATTCGATAATTCATGTTCGATTATTATCGAATAAACCCATAACTTGTAATTGAGATCAATTAATTACTCAATAAGCAAGTAATTAAAATTTTGCTCTTATGAATTACTGATTTTGTTTTTAATTAGGTAATTATTCCATCTAATTATAAATTATTCAAGTAATTAAATAATTAAGTACTCTAATTACTTATTCTTTATGAAATTAGTTAATTATTCTTTCCAATTATTAATTATTTGAATAATGAGATAATTAATTCTTCCAATAACTAATTTTTCCAAAAATAAGTCAATCATTCTTTCCAATTTCCGACTACACTGCAAGAGAGATAAAGCTAAATAAAAACTTTTAATACTGCATTTTTCTCGGCGATGGATTTATAGAAAGTAAAAAATAGTGGGGCCACCAGTACATTAATTACGTAGGCCCACTCTCTTTTATTTATTCTATCATGTCATCTTGGAGAAAAAAGTGTTAAAAATATGTTGAGGTTGTATTGACCTTCCGACTCCCTTCAAGCCGCATACATCTTGGACGCTTACACGCTTTCAGTACGTAAATATAGATATACATCGACATATAAAATGCTACACGATATGACGCTCAAAGCGTCCAAGCCGAATGCATCTATAATTCGTCAATAACAATTATTATTGAAGCATTTGTTTCGCCTATCCCGTTAAGAATATTGGGAGAGTGCACCAGTGATCGGCAAACAAAAATCTATCTATTTTTATTATCAAATTTTTTCGAAAAATTTTTCCAAAAACTGAGTAATTACATATAAAATATTACTAATTTTTTCCAAGAATTAGTAATTAGCGAGAAAGATATTGCTAAATAACCAAAAAAAATCAATAATTTGTGAAGAAATGTTGTATCAATTTTGGAAAAAGTAATAAATAAAATAAAAATTACTAATGTACTTTTTAATAGGTACTGATTAAATATTCGTATTAATAATAACTTATGTGATATCGTATGACATTCGATACAATAAATACAAATGTGTGAAATATTCAAAAGATCCAGTTATTATAAAAAATAAAACAACTTTTTGAATAGAGTTGTTTGAGTTTATAAAGTTATAACCATGACTCAATCCGTACACACAAGTACGTAAAAATACACAATACTTTTCTACAAATTACTGTTTTTTTAAATTAATTAGTAATATTTTTTCGCTAATTACTAATTTTTTTGGAAAAATTAGAAATATTTTTTTATTAAATACTAATTTTTTAGGAAAATTAGAAATATTTTGTCACTAATTACTAATTTTTTTGAAAAAATTACAAATATTTTGTCACTAATTACTAATTTTTTCGAAAAATTAGAAATATTTTGGCACTAGTTACTAACTTTTTTGGACAAATTGGAACTATTTTCTTACTAACTACTAATTTTTAAGAAAAATTACAAATATTTTTCCGCTAATTACGAATTTTTATAAAAAATTAGTAATCTTTTTTGACTAATTATTAATTTTTCGAATAAATGATTAATAAAATCAATATCGTTGAGGAAAAAATCGATACTGCCGATCACTGGAGTAAACATCTTGTATTGCAAATTTTTCAAGTTGACCCGGTTTTTTTAGGCTACGTGTGACATTTTTCTGAAATTTCCCATATTTTGATGGTTTTAGTACGTTTTTCCATTTTTCTCAAAAAGATGTTGAAAATTCCCATGACGAGGGAAATTTCCCAGGAACTGACAACACTGATACAAAGAGCCAGTATAATTAACAAATCCCACGGCTGGGTCTCGACGCTCTCCGTTCCGCGAAAATCTCGAGCGCGTACGCGTATTGCTTACATTGTATGTCGCGCATTTATTATAGGGTGTTTACATTGTATCATTAGAACATGGCAAAATTTTAACTACGACTCTGTACGAAACGTGTCGAGTTCGAAGCTTTATATCCATATAGATGCCTCTTACTGCAATTAACGAACCCTCGTTTTGTTCATTATAATGAGAATCCAGTGTACCTACAAGGTAGTACACGAAAAAAAAAATTATACCACAAAAAAGACTTGTCTTGCCTGATTGATTGTTTGTTATATGAGGCAAGACACAAAATATAAATTTAATCTTCGAATTACATAAATGAGGCATTCCATGTGGTTTCGAACGGTCAAAAAGTTTTTCACCCTCAAAAAAATTGAAATTTTAGCAAATTATTTAATTATATTAAAAAAGAGTGGTGTAAATTTATTAAAAATTTTTGGATCGCATTTTTTTGAGTTTTTCAAAATTTTAAAATTTTCGAAGTACCGTTATATCTTGAAAGCATACGATTAAACAGAAAAATGTTTCAAACAAAAAAGTTGCAGTTTTACTTGAACTGTGTGAACATTTTTTTTATCGAATTTGTAGAGTTTAAAAAATGACCATTTTCATTCAAAATATACGTAAATAATCTTTTTCGGTCGGTTAGTCACTTTCGATTGATCGCAAAAAATTATAGAAAATACTCTTAATTAAGTACAATAGACACGTATCTTTTCCCAGATGGCTCGATTAGTTGTTCTTAAGCTATGCTTTGCTTTATTATTAGGATTTTATTTTTTTTGTTAGAAAAACCAATCATTATTGAAAATTATTACTGTTATGGATGTTTATTACCTGAAATATGTGAGAAAAATGTGGGAGAAATCAATTTTTAATACTAATTGATTTTTCTACAAAAACGAAAGCATAATAATAAAACGAAGCATAGGTTTGGAACGACTAGTCGAGCCATCTAAAAAAAATACATGTCTACTGTACACACTTTAGAGTATTTTCGGGAAATTTTTCAGATAAATCGAATGGGACGTACCGACCGAAAAAAATTATTTTCGTATATTTTTGATGAAAATAGTCATTTTACAAACTCAAAAAATTCAAACAATAAGTTTATTCAAAATCTAATGATATTGTAATGTAATATTGTTGATGTATATGGGGCAGATTCCACGTTTAATGGTTAAATCACGCGGTCATCGGCCTGACCTACTCGGATTTCGATGTCCAATGAAAGGTGGGTTTCATTTGGTCCAAAATATGACCTTGAATTTTTAGAAATTTTTATTTTATGTTTTAGGGCTTGCTTGAGCTAGAAAATCATTGGATTAAGGGAAAACATAAAAAGCGTCCTTTTTGAAATGACAGAAATTTTGTACACAAAAACCAGGGCATAAAACAGACATTTTCGTCATAGTTCGATAATGGGCCAAAAATAACTACTAATGTTTTATTGTATTTGAATTAATTTCTTTTTATAATTTTTAATTTTGATGGGTTCTTGTAGTGCGATAACAACAACAATAATATTTTCCTAGTGAAGCTTGATTTTTTTCTTGATTTCAAAGTGAAACGACAACATTTTTCGAAAATTTATTAGCCTCGACGACATGATATAAAATGGCTGATCGAACAAAATTAAAAATTAAAAAAAATAATAGCAATTATTTTTGGCCCATTATCAAACTATGACGCAAATATCTGTTTTGGGCCCTAGTTTCTGTAAATTTTTTTTTATTAATCAAATGATTTTTTAGCTCGCGCAACCCCTACAAAGGAAATAAAAATTTCTAAAAATTTGGCCGATGACCCAGTGATTTGACGTGGAATGCCCCATGTGTATTACATGTGGGTTAAGATTCCAAAAGACAGCGTACGTTTGGGCCTCATGATCGACGATTGTTTTGTAACTTTAGAGACATATAGTACCGTATGAAAGTTTACTCTGGAATTTTTTTTTGGATTTTTAAATCGACCAGTTCAACTGTACCGAGACGTCATTTTTATGAAATTTCTTGAATGCAGCACTTCAGATTATATTTAATATATAACGGTCTGATGCCAAAGAGATCCCACTCTGGAAAAAGGGTTTTTTCGTGTAAAAAAACCTCAGAAATCTGAAAAAAATATGGAAAAACAGATTGGAGTGTAGGCTCATCGATAAAACGCCTTTTTCAGGAAAAAAAACCTATTTTTCTATGCTTATATGAATTGGCACGTAATTGTAAATATTTTGTTTTAAAAGCTGATATCTTTTTCGATGAGAAACCATGTCGAAATTGTTTTTTTGAAATTACAGGAGTCCACAGAAATTAATTGAAACATGACATTCAAGAAATTTCAAAAAAATGACGTCATCGGTACAGTGAAACTGGTCGATTTAAAAATAAAAAAAAAAATTCCAGAGTGTACTCTCATACGGTACTATGTGTCCCCAAAGTTACAAAACAATCGTCGACCATGAGGCTCAAACGTATGCTGTCTTTCGGAATTTTGACCCATGTATAATTGTACTTTTGTAAGGCATTGCGTAGGCATCAGTTGTTTATTTTGCGTACTGGAAATATGATAAATATGGTCTTTATTATAGGCGAAAGGCTTCGGAGATGACAGCTCATCCTACACCACCGGATACAGTGCAAGACTCTTTGGATGTTGCAAACGAACCGACGCAATATCTGGAGTATAAAAAAAATTGAACGCCCCGAAAGATCTGGGGGTACAAAACCAAGAAGCTCCAGTCATCTCTCGAGCGAAGAAAAGGAAAGTGGAGAGCGGCGATCCATTTATGGAGGTTGTGCCGATGGCAACGATTCCTCTGACCATCAAAACGCGGATAGTAATAATTCGGCTGTTAGCGTAAGCTTTGGTGACAATGGTCTAGCTGTTTGTTCATGCGCAGATGGCGACAAATCCAGCCATCGGTGAAAACGTAGACAGTCGACGTTTTGTTGTCAACGCTAATATGGAGGTTGATAGCATTCCAGAACCAACTATCGAAGGTCGTCGGATCGTTGATATTGGTTTTGTATGGAATGAGATCCATAGATCATTCGATGATCATGCGCGAGAAACCGGTTGCCACTACCAAGATTGGAAATTAACGAATACTCGCCGTCGTGGATTTCTGACCCAGTTGTTCTTCGAATGTCTTACATGTGATCACAAGGATAACATTTGGTCAGAACCTATTTGTGCGACCAGCACGGATGTAAATTCAGGGGCTGCAGTCGGAACTCTGACAACGGGAATTGGTTTTTCCCAATTGGAAGAGCTCTGCGCAGCTATAAACGTCCCTTGTATGTCTAAAAAGACTTACATCAAGTACCGGCAAATCCAAGTTGATCAAATTCTGATAACTGCCAAAACGGAGATGAAGGCAGTGGGTGAGGCTGAGAAAGCGTTGGCTATCAGAAGAGGAGATGTTCATGGGGATATTCCCTACATCTCAGTTGTCGTTGATGGCAGCTGGATGAAGAGATCATATGGTACAAACTATGATTCACTTTCCGGCGTTGGTGCCATCATAGGTTTTCAAACAGGTAAAGTTCTCTTCGTCGGTATGCGAAATAAGTTTTGCACAGTTTGCGACATTGCGGAACGGGGAGGAGTCGAATCCCAACCGCACAAATGCTATAAAAACTTCGATCGCAGTGCAAGCTCGACAAGCATGGAGAGCGATGCTATTGTCGAGGGTTTCAAATGTAGTCTGGAAATACATGGGTTGATGTATAAAACTGTCGTTGCCGATGGCGACAGCAACGTTTTCAAATCAATCCGGGACAACGATCCATATCGCGACCAGGGGGTGCAGGTACAGAAGATTGAGTGCGTCAATCATCTCCTGCGCAATCTGTGCAAAAAATTAAGAGCCACGTCAGAGGTAACTCAGGCGAAGGGACAGAGGAAATGCGGATTTGTCAAGGCACGAAATGCAGTGAAAGGGAAAATTCTGACCATCCGAAAGCAAGTGATGCAGGCGGCTGCTCGGTGGAGAGAAAATAAACAGCCTTATAACTGCAGAGTCAAAGGACTTCAGCAAGAGCTGCTGAATCTCAGCAGCCACGTCTGTGGTGAGCACAAGAGATGAAAAGGCTGCAAATGTCAAGAAGACGGCGAACAACGAGAACAGAATATTGTTCCCGCTCCAAAAGCCCATGGACTTTATCAAAAAGTGGGGTCTGCGGTAGAGTACATCAGTCTTTTAATGCCATCATCTGCAAAGACATTGGTGGTAAACGTATAAACTTCGACTTGCGAGATTCATACAATGGAAGAGTTGCCAGAGCAGTTGTACAATATAATACCCAGCAGGTACTCACGCAATTTCAGAAAAGCGTGTACAAAACCGTTTCTCCCATTTCCGAGAAACTCGAAAAACGGCGACAAACAAAGATTGCGGGAACGAGGGAAGCACGAGCCGTGATGGGGCGAAAAAAAGTTTTTCGGCGCTCACAGGGACTCGATAAACATTACGGCCCAAATTCAGAAAAGCCAGACGCAGAGCCCGAAATATACAAGCAGCTGCGCGAAAATCATTTGCAAAAGTTGTCCGAAAATGCGGGGAACTGGGAACAAATTGAACGCGAAACGAGAGATCAAAGTCAGTCTGATTTGTGGATGACGTTGCGGAAACAGATGTTGACAGCATCTAATTTTGGGATTGTGTGCCGAATGAGATCGACGACATCGTGTGGAGCAAAAGTAAAAGACACATTGTATCCACCGATATTAGACATGCCGGCTCTCAGTTATGGTCGTGAAAACGAAGATGTAGCCAGGAAGCAGTTGGCAAGCGAATTGAAGAAAAACATCCAACTCTGCGGTTTGTTTGTTGATGGCAAATTGCCCTTCCTCGTTGCCTCCCCCGATGGACTCATTGACGATGATGGCTTGGTTGAAATCAAATGTCCTCTTACGGGAAGGGATTTGACAACTGAAGAAGCAGCGGAGTTGTTGACGCACATGAAAGGCGTCTTCGACAAGAAAAATCCTGATTCTATGAACCGAAATCGCAGGTATTTTTATCAAGTGCAGGGTCAATTGCACATTTCACAGCGAGAGTACTGCATTTTCGCTGTATGGACCCCCAAACACATGAAATGGATTCGAGTGGATAGAGACGATTATTTTTGGGATCATCACATGGAGAATCTCCTCACACGTTTTTACCACGAGTGCATGCTGCCTGAATTTGTGGACAGTCGTTTCAACAGACACATGCCTATTCGGAATCCCGAATATATAACAAAAGCTATCGCTGAAGCTGAAGCGAAAAAGATGGTTGGCAAAACTGACAAAAAACTAAAGGCGCGAAGTGACATTGATCGTCAGAGCGAACTATGCAACACTCCTATTTCAGGAATTGCTATCGCCGAAAATGACGACGATTGCTTGATTGCTGGCCATCAGGTGGGTAACGGTTTCACATCTGAGGAGGCGAAAGCGTTCAGAGAAATGCTTGACAATGGAGTACATAATCTCACGAGCATCCGAAATAACGTCCTACCGTTACAGAGTCGATTGAGTGACGAATCGTTAGATGCCTTCTTGCTAATAGTTCGAAAAAAGTATAATTTCGAAACGCAAAGTGTGCAATATATGTATTCTCATCCAACTCTGGTTGAACTTGTCCAGGGCAAGCGCAGTGTCCAACTCATTGGAGGAAATGATACGGACCACTGGAGATGTCTTTACTACGAACACCCGAAACTTCATGTTTACGACAGTCTACCAGGCGGCAAGTATGATAGGTTGACCGATAAAGAGAGAGAATACATTCGATTGCGGTATCCAACGATCCGCGAAATTGACATAATTTGGGAAAAGGTTCAACAGCAACCAGTCGGTGTTAGCTGCGGAATTTATTCTTCCGCCTTCGCCACGAGCGTAGTTTTAGGACAAAACCCTTGCAATGAAAGGTACTCTAATAATGAGAATCTGATGAGGCAACACTTTCTTCACATTATTGAAAGTGAGTCGCTATTGTTGTTTCCTCACGAATGATTGTTCCCCTTGGAATTCATGGATACGTACACAATGTACATTTCCACCGAGAAATTCAGCATCTCCACAGAAGTGCGCTGTTTTTGATGAGCAAAGTGTCAAAGTCATGGTAGTCTATCGAGACATCTGCTGATTCTGACATTGCGAATTGAAGACAGAGTCATCTAACGAGACATATATTTATTTTGACAGACTGCTATCCGAGTCAATGAAAGTCAGCAGATTTCAATGAGCATTGAGTCGAAGTCAAGAGCATTTCAAGAAAGCATTCAATAAATAGGCATGTAGTGAGCCGGAACTAGAGGCATCTCCAGTGAAGAGCGCCTTTTTCAATGAGCCACGTATCGAACCCACAATGGTCTTCCGACACACGTGCTGATATAGACAAATTACGAATTAAAGGCAGATCATCTAATGAAATGTATGCTGATTTGAACAAATTGCTATCGAAGTCAATGAAAGTCTACTGATTTTGGTTACTATCTAGTCAAAGTCGAAAACATTCGATCAGAAAATTTCGAATTTTGACATGTAGCGAGCCGCGGCGAGGAGCATCTCCACAGAAGTGCGCTGTTTTTGATTAGCAAAGTGTCGAAGCTACAATGGTCATTTGCGACATATGCTATTTTCGACAAGTCGCGAATCGAAGACAGAGTTATCTAACGAGATAATATGCTGGTTTTGACACATTTAAAAAGCTGGGTGTCATTTTGGTATATGATTTGTTCGTCTTTGATATCGATAGTTAATCTGAATACGAATCGATTTCGGTGCCATGCCAATGGGGCTGCTATTCAAAATTCTTCTGAAAACGAAGAAAACGAAGAAAATCGAAGAGGCAGACATGCAGGGATCTGTTTTATCACGAGGAGTGGTGGTAAAAATGTAGAAAAAGCAATACTAACTCATTTATTCGTGATCCTCGCTGCATCCATTCGATTCCTTAGGACTGCTCGACAGCGTTGCCAGAAGACGGTTAATTCGTACTAGATTATTTGAATAAAGAATAGAATCTATTTTCAGATACCGGCTATGTAGTACAAAATAACGGATTTCTGGTAACGCTGCTCCTCGAATGCAAAAATAGTTGGCAGACATCTAGAGCACTGATTTTGAGGTGTAAAATTTTATCGAGTTTACGCATAATCACAGGAAAGCGGGTATTATGGCTGATTATTGTTATTATAAATAGTTCACGTTATATTATGTTATTTAGTGTTTTCTTTATTGAATCGAGCTAACTGTTAATTATTTAAAAACAAAGCTTCCGTTATGAGGAAGCAAAAGTGAAGAGCAGTAAAAGTACACAGCTTATAAATTTTCACACAGTTTTTCGTAGAGCTTATAAAAAAACATATTAAAATGGTCTCCATTTGAATAATTAGAGGTCTGGGTGTCTGCCTCGCCAATTTTCGTCGTTTCAAGGATGATTCTGACCATCAGTCCAAGAGGCAGACTTGAACAAATGATTTAGCACATGTTTTTTTTTATTACATTTTTGAAGCGCAATCAAATGACAACGCAGCGCTACAATGGTGGCAGACCATTTTTCTGTGGTCCTTTAGATTGTCATTTAATTGAATAATTCCGGTCTGCCAAACGAACATTTCATATGCACTTTTTATAATCATACCATTAAAAAGAATTAATTACTTAAAAAGTCAGAGGTCAGGTCTGGATGTCTGCCTCTTCGATGTTTATCGTTTTGAGGATGAATCTGACCGTCAGTTCGAGAGGCAGCCACGAACAAATGATTTAGCACACGGTTTTTTACATTTTTTAAGTGATGTCAATTGACAACGCAGCGCTGTCATGGTGGCAGACGCGGTGCTTAATGTTTCTTATGGGACGGTAATCGATATTAATAATGTTTGCCGGACAAGTAAATAATATAGAAATGTTAGCACCCGGCTCCTCAACTAAAACCGCTTTCCAAGTCAATGAAAACCTGCAGATTACGATGGGGAACAATGATTAGTCAAGACTCAAGAGTGAAGTTCTAGATACTCGTGGAGAGAACTTTTCTTCCGACCCTCTCAGTTACCTTTGATGACTGATGATCTCAAGGAGAAATCGTTAAAAAAAAATCCCACTGAAAACATTTTATTTTTGAGGTTTATTTAGGTTTACGAGCTGAGGCTAGAGGCATCTTTGCAGACGTGCGCTGTTTTTTAATACGCCACGTGTCAAAGTCACAATGGTCTTCCGAAACATGATATTTTTGACAAGATGCGTGTCGAAAGAAAACTTCTAGTCGAAAAAAGCGTCTAGTAAAAAAAGCTTACTAGCATCGTTTCCGACAAAAAGACAACAGCAAACAATTCTGACTATTTTGTTGATTTGTTTCACTATTATAAGTAAGCGATGGGTAAGAAAAAACATTGACGACATTTTTTTCTCTTAAAAATAAAGAACAATAGTTGTAATGAATTTGTCTGTGCGCTGATTTTTTTATGAAGTAATTCCACAGCTAGAAGCCGCTTCTTCGCGGAGTGAGTGAATTGAAGGATTCGCCGCTATTCGAACCTCGATGAGAGCACGTTCATCCACTCCCTCTGTTGCGCGCACGGTGTAACGAGAACATTTCGCACCAGTTCTACCTACTCGTGGAGAGACCTTTTTTTCCGACTCGTTCAGTCACTTTTGGTGACTGATAGCCGCAACGAGAAATCGGTCAAAAAAAAAATGTCTCCAGCGAGTAGTATAGAAATTCAAATCGTCCATTTTGCACCGATTCTAGATAGTCGTGGAGAGACCTTTTTTCCATCCCCCTTAGTGTCGTGGGGTGACCAGCGGAAAAAACAATTAAAAAAAAATGTCCCGAGAGAGTATGGTAGAAATTCGAATTATGCATTTTGCTCCGGTTTCACATACTCGTGGAGAGACTTTTTTTCTAACCCTGTTAGTCCCGTTTGTTGACTGATGGACTGAAAAGAAATTAATGTTAAAAGAGATGTCTCTGAAAGGTATCACAGAAATTCGAATCACGCATTTTGCGATATTTTCAAATACCTACGGAAATACTTTTTACTCAAAGAAATTTTTCGTGTAGTCGTGTATATCTATACACATGGTGTATATATATAATACTGGGCGTTAATAATTTCATTTCTTGCGACGCCGGTCGAATAGCTTCTGTTTTACGAAAGAGCGGAAGGTAATTTTTTCTTTTTTTTCGAAATGAAAATAACCCGTGACCTGTCTATTATATACATATATATAGATATATATATGGGGCATTCCAAGTGAAATCGTGGGGTCATTTCCCTCGGGTCATCAGATCCTTGCGTAACTTTTTTTTTCGCTTTGGTTCCACTTCAAAAACAGCATCATTTTTTTAAAGAATTTTCTCGCCATTCCTTAAGGTGGCGCGACGATCATTTTTGTGGAAAAAAGGGATTTTCACGGATTTCTCCTGGAGACCCTCAGTCACCAAAAGTGACTGAGAGGGTCGCACAGTGGGGCCAAATCCCAAAAAGCTGGCCAAAAGTCGAAAAATAAAGTCTAAGTTTCGGTAATTTTTAGTCGTGGGTTAGGTGGGGGAAGAGACCGAAGGTCAAATTCTTGGCATCAGCGGGCCCTAGCCCTTATACCTGCTTTTGTACGGCAGTTGAAAGGGAGCCCTCGAGCGAGCTCGACGCGTCGTGCAGTAAACGACCATTTCAACGGTGTATTGAACAGGACGCCAAAACTTTACAATATATCCGATTCGAATTTTTTCGAATGGAATCAACAGCTGAAAGTGAGTAGAAAATCATTGTGTAACTGAAAATTGATAATAATAGTTCATGCGATAATAATAAATAAATCATTTGTACGAAAATTCACGGAAAATTACAAGTGAAAATTCTAAAAACGTAGAGAAAAGTTGATAAGTTCCACAGTGTTCCACGAGCTGACCTATCACATGTTGTAGATGGATGTATTATTGAATAGAAAACATCGAAAATGGCTGCGCTTAGCTGCGCGCGTGTCATTGCTACGAGTTTTTGGAATATAAAACATAGTTTTCTGAATTTCGTACATTAACGACGCGGAATGTCTTTCGTGAATTGAATCTTTTTCTCGAATTTTATTGCGGTCTTCATTGTACACTGAAATATATTGGCACCCATCCAAGCAGCGTGTCGCGCTCGGTCGAGTTGAAAAGCGCTATATCTATATATGAGGGATTCTCTGTCAACTCAGCCACTTTTTTTTCGACCATCTCAGATATGCTCCATAATTGGTTATATTGAAGTGCTACTAATTTGTAAATTTCTTCACATTTTTAAATTAAAAATTTCACAAATCACCGTTTTCTTTCCAAATGAATATATCTCGGAAATTTGAAGTAATTGAAAAAAAATGTCTGCACATAAAAGTTGTAGTTTTGTGTTAGCATTCGAGCGGAATATTTGAAATAGTTTTTACGTTCCGGTAACGCTGATTTTTTACCAAAAAATAGAATGATAATTTTTTTATTCAAAAAAGGCCACTTTTTTGACTGAAAAAATTAGTCTTCCAGTATATCTGACGATATCGCGAAAAGATCACTAGAGTGACACGGATCGAGGTTCTAGGGTAAAAAAATGAAACCACACAAATTAATTTTTTTTTCTACCGAAACCTGTGGCAGAGTTGACAGAGAATCCCTCATATGCCTCTTAGTTATATGGTTAAGCTCCAGCGGGGAGAGAATATCAGAGAGTTTAATGTATTGCGTTATATGGACCGTAATTCTTTTTTATGCATATTTTATTTTTATTTTCAAAATTCCCTGAGTACTGACTTTCAGCCGAATTTGTAACGTTTTCGACTTTTGGCTAGCTTTTTGGGATTTGGCCCCACTGTGCGCTGTATTGAACAGGACGCCAAAACTTTACAATAGATCCGATTCGAATTTTTTCGAATGGAATCAACAGCTGAAAGTGAGTAGAAAATCATTGTGTAACTGAAAATTGATAATAATAGTCCATGCGATAATAATAAATGAATCGTCTGTACGAAAATTCACGGAAAATTACAAGTGAAAATTCTGAAAACGTAGGGAAAAGTTGATAAGTTTCACAGTGTTCCACGAGCTGACCTATCACATGTTGTAGATGGATGTTTTATTGAATGGAGAACATCGAAAATGGCTGCGCTTAGCTGCGCGCGTGTCATTGCTACGAGTTTTTGCAATATAAAACATAATTTTCTGAATTCCGTACATTAACGACGCGGAATGTCTTTCTTCAATCGAAGCTTTTTCTTGAATTTTATTGCGGTCTTTATTGTACACTGAAATACATTGGCACCCATCCAAGCAGCGTGTCGCGGTCGGTCGAGTTGAAGAGCGCTATATCTATATATGAGGGATTCTCTGTCAACTCAGCCACTTTTTTTTCGACCATCTCAGATATGCTCCATAATTGGTTATATTGAAGTGCTACTAATTTGTAAATTTCTTCACATTTTTAAATTAAAAATTTCACAAATCACCGTTTTCTTTCCAAATGAATATATCTCGGAAATTTGAAGTAATTGAAAAAAAATGTCTGCACATAAAAGTTGTAGTTTTGTGTTAGCATTCGAGCGGAATATTTGAAATAGTTTTTACGTTCCGGTAACGCTGATTTTTTACCAAAAAATAGAATGATAATTTTTTTATTCAAAAAAGGCCACTTTTTTGACTGAAAAAATTAGTCTTCCAGTATATCTGACGATATCGCGAAAAGATCACTAGAGTGACACGGATCGAGGTTCTAGGGTAAAAAAATGAAACCACACAAATTAATTTTTTTTTCTACCGAAACCTGTGGCAGAGTTGACAGAGAATCCCTCATATGCCTCTTAGTTATACGGTTAAGCTCCAGCGGGGAGAGAATATCAGAGAGTTTAATGTATTGCGTTATATGGACCGTAATTCTTTTTTATGCATATTTTATTTTTATTTTCAAAATTCCCTGAGTACTGACTTTCAGCCGAATTTGTAACGTTTTCGACTTTTGGCTAGCTTTTTGGGATTTGGCCCCACTGTGCGCTGTATTGAACAGGACGCCAAAACTTTACAATAGATCCGATTCGAATTTTTTCGAATGGAATCAACAGCTGAAAGTGAGTAGAAAATCATTGTGTAACTGAAAATTGATAATAATAGTCCATGCGATAATAATAAATGAATCGTCTGTACGAAAATTCACGGAAAATTACAAGTGAAAATTCTGAAAACGTAGGGAAAAGTTGATAAGTTTCACAGTGTTCCACGAGCTGACCTATCACATGTTGTAGATGGATGTTTTATTGAATGGAGAACATCGAAAATGGCTGCGCTTAGCTGCGCGCGTGTCATTGCTACGAGTTTTTGCAATATAAAACATAATTTTCTGAATTCCGTACATTAACGACGCGGAATGTCTTTCTTCAATCGAAGCTTTTTCTTGAATTTTATTGCGGTCTTTATTGTACACTGAAATACATTGGCACCCATCCAAGCAGCGTGTCGCGGTCGGTCGAGTTGAAGAGCGCTATATCTATATATGAGGGATTCTCTGTCAACTCAGCCACTTTTTTTCGACCATCTCAGATATGCCCCATAATTTGTTATATTGAAGTGCTACTAATTTGTGAATTTCTTCACATTTTTAGGTTCTAGGGTAAAAAAATGAAACCACACAAATTAATTTTTTTTCTACCGAAACCTGTGGCTGAGTTGACAGAGAATCCCTCATATGCCTCTTAGTTATATGGTTAAGGCCAGAAATTCCTTTAGAAGCGTGAAAAATAGGTATTTTTAAATAGGTATTTTGTTTAATTTTATTATAACATTCAAGTTTAGAAAGAATTTTTTTTTTTTGGGATGACGATCAAAATGGCGGCGTTATTAAGGGTCTTCGGACGCCTGTTTTCCGTGACATCGAAAAGTGCTGCAGTTGTCACTCTTTTGCTGTTGATCTGAAAAAGATTTAACAAGTGTCATTCGTTTACTGACATATTAAGGGGAAGTATACCAGGTGTGTAAGTATGAAACCGGAATTTGCCCATAGGTAGCGCTAGATGTCGATGCAGTTACCGACACATCACGTCAGCGGTGTCTTGTTATTGTATTGATATCCGACAAAGATTTCAAACTCACAATAACACGAGTTCCATTCAGTAGCATTAGTTTATTAGAGATAAACATGTCGAGTTTTGTGCCAACAAATTACGATTTGCGGACAGCCCTACTTTTCTGTTTTCATCTGAAGAAAACCGCAGCCGAATCGCATCGAATGCTTCTGGAGGCGTTTGGTGAGCATGCTCTCGGTAGAACACAGTGTTTCGAGTGGTTTAAACGGTTCAAAAGTGGCGATTTTGACGTGAG
This sequence comes from Alloplasta piceator, assembly GCA_946863875.1. Classification (NCBI taxonomy): domain Eukaryota; kingdom Metazoa; phylum Arthropoda; class Insecta; order Hymenoptera; family Ichneumonidae; genus Alloplasta; species Alloplasta piceator. The sequence continues at coordinate 27,872,944 of OX333078.1, forward strand.
GAACGAAGAACGTGGAAGACCACCGAAAAAGTTTGAAGACGCTGACCTGCAAGCCTTGTTGGACGAAGACGACGCTCAAACACATCAACAACTGGCGGATCAGTTAAAGGTGACCCGAGAAGCCATCTCCCTTCGGTTCAAAGCCATGGGAAAGATACAAAAGGTGGGGAAATGGGTTTCATATTTTTGAAATTCTGGTTTCATACTTACACACCTGGCATACCTAAAAAATGATGACAAAGTGCAAAATTGAAAGTTTGGGAGCCTTTTTACTCTAAAGTTAGAATTTTCGACCGTTTTTTCGACATATTTGACCCCAAAAAAATTATTTATTTACACGCTACCTTTTCAACTTTAGGTATAACCTTCCGATAATACTACGGAGAGTAATCTCCCAAAATTTCATCGAAATCGGTCGATAACTTTTTGAGCTGCAACACGAGCATTTTTTGAAAATGTAGTTTCGAGATAATCGCGTTTAAAGTTTCAACATGTGAAAACTATTAATTCTAGTGACTTACCGATTAATCAGCGATTCCGGGCACGTACAGCAGACCTTTTTCTTCCTCGAAAAGCTGATTTTCTTCCACTAGCTGTTTTTTCCGGGCGGTACGAGCTTCTTTCGTCACAGAAAGACTCAGCCTGTTTTGCCGTACAATTCGCGCCTCATCAGTGGTTTCGGCAAAAACTCTGCAGTTGGTGCCAACGACTATGTCCAACGCATTTATAATCCTCAAGATCGAAGAGAAGCCATCGTTGAATATACCAGCAGCGATGTAGGCCGCAATTTCAACAATTTTTAAGCCAGAATGGAAATTGTTTTGGAGCCAGTCGCCAGATCGTCGAGTTGAAGCTTTCATTTGCATTTTGGGTATGACCTCCCAAGCACCTTTTTAGCAAATCATCTCTGGACAAATCTTCATAAATTGGCAGGAGATGCTGTTTGATACTTTCGCCAAGTAACGGTGAAAGATCTTTTAATTTTGGATTTTTATTTAAGGCGATTGCTTTCTGCGTCCGAGCGTACGACGCTCTACCTGACCGCGCATGCTGTCGCTCCGCTCTACACTATATGTGATAACTCCGCAAATATTCATTATTTCGGGTTTCCCTTTGGTCAGTATATTCTTTGGGTATTATACTTTCGAAATATGTAATAAAAAAATCGATTTTTTGAAAATTCTAAAGGGATTTCTGGCCTTAAGCTCCAGAGGGGAGAGAATATCCGAGAGTTTAATGTATTGAGTTCTATGGACCATAATTCTTTTTTATGCATATTTTATTTTTATTTTCAAAAACCCCCGAGTACTGACTTTCAGCCGATCTTATAACGCTTTCGACTTTTTGCCAGCTTTTTGGGACTTCAAATGCGCCATTTTGTTTTTATTTACAATTTTGACTTCAGATTCGTAATCAGCGACCCTAAAAATCCCCGAGTACCGACTTTCAGCCGAATTTGCAACGTTTTTGACTTTTGGCCAGCTTTTTGGGATTTGGCCCCACTGTGGGTCGGGAAAAGAGGTCTCTCCACGAGTATCTATAACTGGTGCAAAATGCACGATTTAAATTTCTATACTACTTCCTGGAGACATTTTTTTTTTTTTTTTTTAGGATTTCTCCTGGAGACCCTCAGTCACCAAAAGTGACTGAGAGGGTCAGGGAAAAAGGTCTCTCAACGAGTATCTAGAACTGGTGCAAAATGCACGATTCGAATTTCTATACTACTCTCTGAAGACATTTTTTTTTTTTTTTAGGATTTCTCCTGGAGACCCTGTCACCAAAAGTGACTGAGAGGTTTAGGAAAAGAGGTCTCTCAACGAGTATCTAGAACTGGTGCAAAATGCACGATTCGGATTTCTATACTACTCTCTGGAGACATTTTTTTTTTCTTACGGATTTCTCCTGGAGACCCTCTGTCACCAAAAGTGACTGAGAGGTTTAGGAAAAGAGGTCTCTCAACGAGTATCTAGAACTGGTGCAAAATGCACGATTCGAATTTCTAAACTACTCTCTGGAGACATTTTTTTTTCATTTTTTACGGATTTCTCCTGAAGACCCTGAGTCACCAAAAGTGACTGAGAGGGTCGGGAAAAGAGGTCTCTCCACGAGTATCTAGAACTGGTGCAAAATGCACGATTCGAATTTCTATACTACTTACTGGAGACATTTTTTTTTGTTTTTTCACGGATTCCTCCTGGAGACCCTGTCACCAAAAGTGACTGAGAGGGTCGGGAAAAGAGGTCTCTCCACGAGTATCTAGAACTGGTGCAAAATGCACGATTCGAATTTCTAAACTACTCTCTGGAGACATTTTTTTTTATTTTTTACGGATTCCTCCTGGAGACCCTGTCACCAAAAGTGACTGAGAGGGTCGGGAAAAGAGGTCTCTCAACGAGTATCTAGAACTGGTGCAAAATGCACGATTCGAATTTCTAAACTACTCTCTGGAGACATTTTTTTTCATTTTTTACGGATTTCTCCTGAAGACCCTGAGTCACCAAAAGTGACTGAGAGGGTCGGGAAAAGAGGTCCCTCCACGAGTATCTAGAACTGGTGCAAAATGCACGATTCGAATTTCTATACTACTTACTGGAGACATTTTTTTTTGTTTTTTCACGGATTCCTCCTGGAGACCCTGTCACCAAAAGTGACTGAGAGGGTCGGGAAAAGAGGTCTCTCCACGAGTATCTGGAACTGGTGCAAAATGCACGATTCGAATTTCTAAACTACTCTCTGGAGACATTTTTTTTTATTTTTTACGGATTCCTCCTGGAGACCCTGTCACCAAAAGTGACTGAGAGGGTCGGGAAAAGAGGTCTCTCAACGAGTATCTAGAACTGGTGCAAAATGCACGATTCGAATTTCTATACTACTCTCTGGAGACATTTTTTTTTTTTACGGATTTCTCCTGGAGACTTTCAGTCACGAAAAATGACTGAGAGGGTCAGGAAAAAGGTCTCCACGAGTATCTAGAACTGGTGCAAAATGCACGATTCGAATTTCTATACGACTCTCTGAAGACATTTTTTTTTTTACGGATTTCTCCCGCAGACCCTTAGTCACCAAAAGTGACTGAGAGGGTCAGGGAAAAAGGTCTTTCCATGAGTATCTAGAACTGGTGCAAAATGCACGATTTGGATTTCTATACTACTCCCTGGAGACATTTTTTTTGTTTTTTTACGGATTTCTCCCGGAGACCCTGAGTCACCAAAAGTCACTGAAAGGGTCGGGAGAAGTTTTAGCGAAAAATTTAATACCGTCAGTCCATTTTCACAATTTTGTAAATTTCAAGATCCTGTGAAAAAACAATTTTTTGAAATCTTTGTTTTTAAATATTTTTTTTTGCTAGCACAATGTACGACATTTTTTCAACTATTGTAAAACTGTCGAATAGTTGAAGAAAATGCAAGTAGCATTTTTACGTCACTGCAGTTACATACAAAAGTCACCCATGGTTATTTCGTATATCTCGATGTGAATGGAGGGTGACGATACCTCCCGTTACACTGTGCGTGCAGCATAACAGTGAATCAAGGTGCTGTAGTGGAGGTTCAAATAGCAGCGAGCTCGTCAATTCACTCGCTCCGCAAAGAGGCGGATTGTAGCCATGGAACTATTTAATGAAGAAATTAGCGCATGGAGAATCTGATTACAACTATTGTTTTTCATTTTCACGAGAAAAACACAGTCTTATCTGTACATGTATTTTCTTATGTATCGCTTAGTTGCAATAGTGAAAGAAAGCAATGAAATATTCTGAATTATTAGCTGTTGTCTGTTTGTCTATGAAAGTAGAAAATAGAGAAGTTTTCCAATTATAATTATCACATGTTGTAGCAAAAAAAAGAAGATAGAAGAATATCTCGCAGAAATGTATTTTGCTTACTTTTCTGTTCAACTTAAAAAATAAGCTTCATTTGTAAATTAGTGAGGTTGCGAAAAATGGAATTGTATGAAAAAAGTATAGTGAGACTTCGGCCGACTTTGCTCCAACGAAAAAAGTCACTTTCATTTGATGCAAAATAACTGAAAGAAATGAATAATGTAAAAAAGGTAGTTTTTCACGTTTCCTCCTGCATTAGTAACGAAAAATACGCGTTGGGACGACAAGGGAGAAGAGAGAAATTTATGAAGCGAGCTTCAATGTAATGAAACAATTATAGGTGGACACGAATTTTCGTGATGAACGTCAAAGCCGCTGGATGTAAACAAAGTGTTACTGTACGCTGACGACGGCACAAGATACGCGCTCTCTCCCCCCGCCATCCCGCACGTCCCGCGAATGAGAGGAAAGAGGAGATGGTGAAACGAAAAGAAAGAACCGCCAGTTGACTTTCGACAGCGTACGAGAAAGTTAGCTTTGGTGGATGTTTCATTTTTTAGTTTATCGTGTTTTAAGAAACAATGAAAGTGTTTACCACGAAGTTATCAGGGATCGATTATGGATTAGTGAAGGATCACGGGAAGTGCGATCTTCAGAAGGCCAAGTCGAAAATTGCCAATACACCGATGCGGGATTACCCTTATGCTGTACACGTGGTAAGTGTAAAAACAAATTTAAAAGAAAAACACACAGAGACACACACACATAAGATAAACACACGAACAGGAGCGCCAGCATGCACATGCTGTTTATAGGTTATAATAATAACTGTCGTGATAGTGCTGTGGTAATTTGGGAAATGTTTTTGTAGGGGGCAATCCACGCCAAGTAAATCGATGGGTTTCTAATTTTCTTGCCCTTTCATAAATAATATTGCCTGAACTAATAGTAGTACAGATACAGTGAAGGGTAATGTGTATGGGGCAATCCGTGTTAAATCGACCAAGAGTCGAGAGAATACAAAATAATCCGTTTTCTTTGAGTAAAATCGTTATTATTTCGAAGTTCGACATTTTTTGTTTTTTTGTGTTTTCTCAAAAAAACTTCAATTGATATGACAACTATTCCCGCTATTCCTAGAGAAGGCCGATTTTTTTTTATATTTTTTTTATTCAATCGAACAAAAATCTCCAAATTTTCATGAATGAAATTTTTTTTTGTCATTTATTTCTATAATAAATAGTACATTACGACCCAAGGCCCGAAAGTTGGATTTCCTGGCCTGTGTGATAAATGGCCGAGGCGAACCCGAAGCCGTTATATCACACATTATTATATTAATATATTAATAACATATTATATTTCATATCACATAGAAATATAATATATTATATTTCTAACATATCTCATGACCAGAGAAATGCGAAAAATTGTAACCCGAACGCGCGGCAGAGTGAGTGAATCGACGTGCTCGCGTCGAGGTTCGGAAAGCGGCGAGCCCGTCGATTCACTCGCTTCACAAAGAAGGAGCTCCGAGCTGTGGCATTATTTCATGGAAAGATGGGGGCACGGAAATAATTATTACAAATGTCGTTTACATGTATATTATATATTCACATACATCGTGATTTTATAATTATTTTTCATTTGCTTCCGTTTTAGCACCTTTCAAAGTACAATTTTTTTTTTCTACAAGAGTGTATCCTCCGATTTTTTTCAAATAATTTGACAGAAAAGTACATTTAAAACCACATCTTTTGATCGCTATCCCATCATGGAGAAATCGTTTTTTGATTTTTTCTATGTGTAGACACTTTAAAAAATGTGTTTTGATTCGTAAAAAAAAATAAAAACACATTTTAATAAATAACAGAGGAATACGAACACATTTTTTAAAGTTTCATGCACATAGAAAAAATCGAAAAATGCATAGAAAAAATCGAAAAACGATTTCTCCATGATGGGATAGCCATCAAAAGATGCGGTTTTACATGTACTTTTTTGTTAATTTATTTGAAAAAAATCGAAGGATACACTCTCAGCGAAAAAGTTAAAATTGTACTTTGAAACGTGTTAAAACGGAAGCAAAAAAAAATAATTTTTTTTGAGACATACGTATACTTTTTTTTGTCGAAAAGTAACTGAAAAAAAATTGGCGTCCCGATGCAATGGCCGCTCGGTTATAGCTGGAATGACCCATATATATGTATATATATATATACATATATATATATATATATATGTCAATCGCATTATTCCGGGTCCAAATTAAAGTTTGATTTTTTAAAGTATATATTGATAATAAAAAACATGTAGATGCTATATATACTATCTATTTCGATGTACGTTTGACGAAAAAACGGAAAATTTGAAAAATGGTTTGTTTAGCATTGTACAAGGTCTTAAGTCCCGAAAGTATCTATTTTCCATATTGAACTATATGAAGTCCTTGAACTCTACATTATATATACGTGAGGCCTGGAACTATTCAATGTACCCCAAAAATATCATCATCAATGAAAAGCCCCGGAAGTATCTATTTTTCATATTAAAATATATGAAGTCCTTGAACTCCACGTTATATATACATAGTATTATAGATACATGAGGCCTGGAAATATTCAACGTATCCAAAAAATATCATCATCAATATTGAGGATAAACGAAAGACACTATGCAGTTGCAATCGCATCGACCGAGATCAATTTAGAATAAATGAAATTTATCCTCTATTCAATGTATTGGAAATTATTGAATAAATGAAATAGACAGGAGTTCAGTGTAATAAAGAAGTGAACTGATATGCTGGCTTCTGTTCTACTTATACGAAATTTATTAACGATCTCCTAGTGATTGACCCAAGTTCGTAGAACGAACTACCACTTCTGTTCAGGTTAAAGAAGCTAATCTTTTCATAAATATCGAACATATCGAAATTTTAAGATAAAAATGCTAGTTGCGACATCCATTCAGCATTTAGAAGATTTCCATTCGGAATACCATGAAATACAGTAAATGTACAACATTTTCTTGTAGCAGAAGTGTTTATCAAATATGTTCAGGAACTGCACGATTACTAACTAAAATGTCCCAGAACTGTACAGTTCCCATACTTAATGTCCCGGATCTATACTGTTGTTACCTAGAAGGTCACAGAACTACACGATTGTTATCTGCCATGTTCTAGGAATATTCGAGATCATCATAAACGTCTAAGAAATAGACGACTCCGATACAGAATATCATAAGCGTATGTGGATTTTTAGAATTCAGGAAATAGTTTAAAACGAAAAAGGCCGGGAATAATAGAACGAGTGATTTTTCTCATGATAAGATTTCATGTACAAATTCTTGCAGCAGAGTACTTATCTAGAATGTACCGGAACTAGTCGATTACCATCTGAAATGTCCCAGAACTGTTCGATTTCCATCCTAAATGGCCCGGATATAAGCTATTTATACCTATAACGTCGCCAAGATACACAATTGTTATCTGTAATGTCTCGCGAATATACGATGATCTAAGAAATATACGACTGCGATTAAAAATATCACAAGCGAAGAGGAATATAAAGGATTCGTCACCTTTTTTATAATTCTTGCATTTATTTGTAATGAGAAAGGCCAATAATAATGAAACGGGAGATTGTTCGCATTGTAAGATTTAGACATTGAGCTTGTACGATGCTTGGATTTTTCTCAATGAATAAATCTTACAATGCAAAAATTTATTTGTTCCATTATTGTTGGCTTCTTTTATGTAGAACAATTGCACGACAGTTGCAGAACTTATGGTTTTTGTAGCTTAAAATTTGAAACTATGCAGTGTCAATCAGAAGAGACCTGGAAGTATGCTTTCGATACTCGAGACTCGATGCATCGACCGAAGTCAATTTACAATAAATAAAATGTTATCTAAATTAAATTAATTGCACTTGTTTGAATGAATTAAACAGACAAGAGATAAGTGCATGAAGTAAGTGGATTGATATGCTAGCTTATGTTCTACCTATACGAAAATTTCCAACGATCGCCTAGTGATTGACGTGAGTTCGTGAAACGAACAACCACTTCAGTATCGGATTAAAGAAGCTTATACTTTCATGAGTATCGAACATATCGAAATTTCGAGATAAAAATCCTAAATGCGACATCCAATCGTTATCTGGTAGATTTTCATTCAGAATATCTTGAAAAAGCAAAATTGTACAATTTCTGGTAGCAGAAGTAATTATCAAATGTGTTCCGGAACTGTACGATTTCTATCTGAAATGTCCCGGAACTGTACGGTTTCCATTTTTGATGTCCCAGACTTAAACTGTTTATACCTAAAATGTCCCAGAACTACACGATTTTTATATGCAATGTTCCGGGGATATACGATGATCATCTCAAACATCTGGGGAATATACGAGTCTGATACAAAATATCGGAAGCGTATGTGGTTTTTCAAAATTCAGGCATTAGTTGAAAATGAGATAGGTCGGGAATAATAGAACGAGTTATTTTTCGCATTGTAAGATTTAATCATTGATCCTGTATAATGTTAAGCTTTACCCAATGAATAAATCTTACAATGCAACAGAGCACTTGTTTTATTATTCCTAGCTTCTTTCAATTGAATCAAATGCACGGAAGCTGCGGTAATAATAGTTTTTTGAGGGTTAATATTTGGAACTGTGCAGTTTCGATTAAGAATGATCTGGAAGTAAGCTTTTGATTAACGATACCCGATGAAGGCACGGAATTAAATTAAGAATTGTTTATTCAATGAATAAATGAGACAAGGGTTAAGAGTAAGGAGTAAGTAGACTGACTTATGTTCTACTCACTCATACGATACTAATCAAACGATTTCTCAGTGATTGACGAAAAATCGTCGAAATAACCCCCACTCCCGTGTCTAATAGAGCAAGCTTATGCATCTATAAATATCCTACAAATCGATTTATTAACATAAAAATCGTTTGCAGGACTCCCATGCGTTACCTGGTAGAATTTTATTCGAAATATTTCGGAAATCAGAGTTTCATGTACATATTTTTGTAGTAGAGTATTTATTTTAAATGTTCCGGAACTGGACGATTCCCATCTGGAATGTCCCGGAACTGTTCGATTCCCATCCTAAATGTCCTAGATTCATACTATTTATACCTAGAATGTCACCGAGATACAAAATTATTATGTGTAGAGTCTCTCGGATATACCATGATCATCAATATCATGTAGGAAATACATGACTCCGATTTGAAATATCATAAGAGTAGAGAAATGTATAGAATTCGTCACCTTTTTTGGAATTCTTGCATTTATTTTTAATGAGAAAGGCGAGGAATAATGAAACGCGAGATTGTTCGCATTGTGAAATTTAGACATTGAGCTTGTACGATGCTTGACCTTTCTCAATAAGTAAATCTCACAATGCATTTGCTTCATTATTGTTGGCTCCTGTCGTTTAGAACAATTGCACGACAGTTGCAGTAGTTATGGTTCTTTTAGGTTAAAATTTGAAACAATGCAGTGTCAATCAGAAGAGACCTGGAAGTATGCTTTCGATACTCGAGACTCGATGCATCGACCGAAGTCAATTTACAATGAATAAAATTTATTCTAAATCAAGTTTATTGCACTTGTTTGAATGAATTAAATAGACAAGAGTTAAGTGCATGAAGTAAGTGGACTGATATGCTAGCTTATATTTTACATATACGAAATTTATAAACGATCGCCGAGTGATTGATGTGAGTTCGTGAAACGAACAACCACTTCAGTATCGGATTAAAGAAGCTTATACTTTCATGAGTATCGAATATTTTGAAATTTCGAGATAAAAATCGTAACTGCGACATCCATTCGTTATCTGGTAGATTTTCATTCGAATATCTTGAAAATGCAAAATTGTACAATTTCTGATAGCAGGAGTAATTATCAAATGTGTTCCGGAACTGTCCGATTGCTATCTGAAATGTCCCGGAACTGTACGGTTTCCATCTTTAATGTCCCGGACTTATACTGTTTATACCTAGAATGTCCCAGAACTACACGATTTTAATATGCAATTTTCCACGGATATACGATGATCATCTAAAACGTCTGGGGAATATACGAGTCTGATACCAAATATCGGAAGCGTATGTGGTCTTTCAGAATTCAGGCATTAGTTGAAAATGAGATAGGTCGGGAATAAATCTGAATGAATAAATCTTACAATGCATCAAAGCACCTGTTTTATTATTCCTGGCTTCTTTGATTTGAATCAAATGCACGGAAGCTGCGGTAATAATAGTTTTTTGGGGGTTAATATTTGGAACTATGCAGTTTCGATTCAGAATGATCTGGAAGTATGCTTTTGATTGACGATACCCGATGAAGCTACGGAATTCAATTGGGAATTGTTTATTGAATGAATAAATGAGACAAGGGTTAAGAGTAAGGAGTAAGTATAGACTGACTTATGTTCTACTTACTCATACGATATTAATCAAACGATTTCTCAGTGATTGACGAAAATTCGTCGAAATAACCCCCACTCCCGTGTCTGATAGTGCAAGCTTATGCATCTATAAATATCCTACAAATCGATTTATTAACATGAAAATCGTTTGCGGGACTCCCATTCGTTACCTGGTAGATTTTCATTCGGAATATCTCGAAAATACAGAGTTTCATGTACATATTTTTGTAGTAGAATATTTATATTAAATGTTCCGGAACTGGACGATTCCCATCTGAAATGTCCCGGAACTGTTCGATTCCCATCCTAAATGTCCCGGATTCATAGTACTTATACCTAGAATGTCACCGAGATACACAATTATTATGTTTAATGTCTCGCGGATATATCATGATCGTCCAAGTCATGTGGGAAATACATGACTTCGATTTGAAATATCATAAGAGTAGAGAAATATATAGAATTCGTCACCTCTTTTAGAATTCTCGCATTTATTTTTAATGAGAAAGGCCAGAAATAATTAAACGAAAGATTGTTAGCATTATAAGATTTAGACATTGAGCTTGTACGATGCTTGACTTTTCTCAATAAATAAATCTCACAATGCAAAAATGTATTTTTTCTATTATTGTTGGCTTCTTTCATTTAGAACAATTGCACGACAGTTGAAGTACTTATTGTTTTTGTAGCTTAAAATTTGAAACTATGCAGTGTCAATCAGAAGAGACCTGGAAGTATGCTTTCGATACTCGAGACTCGATGCATCGACCGAAGTCAATTTACAATAAATGAAATTTTATCTAAATTGAATTTATTGCACTTGTTTAAATGAATTAAATAGACAAGAGTCAAGTGCATGAAGTATGTGGATTGATAAGCTAGCTTATGTTCTACATATACGAAAATTTCTAACGATCGCCTAGTGATTTACGTGAGTTCGTGAAACGAACAACCACTTCAGTATCGGATTAAAGAAGCTTATACTTTCAAGAGTATCGAACATATCGAAACTTTGAGATAAAAATCCTAACTGCGATATCCATTCGTTATTTGGTAGATTTTCATTCATAATATCTTGAAAATGCAAAATTGTACAATTTCTGGTAGCAGAAGTAATTATCAAATGTGTTCCGGAACTGTACGATTTCTATCTAAAATGTCCCGGAACTGTACGGTTCCCATCTTTAATGTCCCAGACTTATACTGTTTATACCTAAAATATCCCAGAACTACATGATTTTTATATGCAATGTTTCGGGGATATACGATGATCATCTAAAACGTCTGGGGAATATACGAGTCTGATACAAAATATCGGAAGCGTATGTGGTTTTTCAGAATTCAGGCATTAGTTGAAAATGAGATAGGTCGGGAATAATAGAAAAAGTGATTTTTTGCATTGTAAGATTTAATCATTGATCCTGTATAATGCTAAACTTTACCCAATGAATGAATCTTACAATGCAACAAAGCACTTGTTTTATTATTCCTGGCTTCTTTCATTTGAAGTAAATGCATGAAAGCTGCGGTTATAATAGTTTTTTGGGGGTTAATAGTTGGAACTATGCAGTTTCGATTAAAAATGATCTGGAAGTATGCTTTTGATTTACGATACCCTATGAAGCTACCGAATTCAATTTAGAATTGTTTATTGAATGAATAAATGAGACAAGGGTTAAGAGTAAGAAGTAAGTAGACTGACTTATGTTCTACTTACTCATACGATACAATTCAAACGATTTCCCAGCGGATGACGAAAATTCGTCGAAATAACCCCCACTTCCCTGTCTGATAGAGCAAGCTCATGAACCTATAAATATCCTACAAATCGATTCATTAACATGAAAATCGTTTGCGGGACTACCATGCGTTACCTGGTAGATTTTCATTCGGAATATCTTCAAAATACAGAATTCCATGTACATATTTTTGCAGTACAGTATTTATCCTAAATGTTCCGGAACTGGACAATTCCCATCTGAAATGTCCCGGAACTGTTCGATTCCCATCCTAATTGTCCCGGATTCATACTATTTATACCTAGAATGTCGCCGAGATAGACATTTATTATGTTCAATTTCTCGCGGATATACCATGATCATCCAAATCATGTAGGAAATACATGACTCCGATTTGAAATATCATAAGAACAGAGGAATATATAGAATTCTCCACCTCTCTTACAATTCTTGCATTTATTTTTAATGAGATAGGCCAGGAATAATAAAACGAGAGATTGTTCGCATTGTAAGATTTAGACATTGAGCTTGTACGATGCTTGACTTTTCTCAATAAATAAATCTTACAATGCAAAAATTTATTTGCTTCATTATTAATAGCTTCTGTCGTTTAGAACACTTGCACGACAGTTGCAGTATTTATGGTTTTTGTAGCTTGAAATTTAGAACTGTGCAGTGTCAATCAGAAGAGACCTGGAAATATGCTCTCGATACTCGAGACTCGATGCATCGACCGAAGTCAATTTACAATAAATGAAATGTATTCTAAATTGAATTTATTGCACTTGTTTAAATACATTAAATAGACAAGAGTGAAGTGCATGAAGTAAGTGGACTGATATGCTAGCTTGTTTTATATACACGAAATTTATTAACGATCGCCTAGTGATTGACGTGAGTTCGTGAAACGAACAACCACTTTAGTATCGGATTAAAGAAGCTCATACTTTCATGAGTATCGAACATATCGAAATTTCGAGATAAAAATCTTAACTGCGACATCCATTCGTCATCTGGTAGATTTTCATTCAGAATATCTTGAAAATCCAAAATTGTACAATTTCTGATAGCAGGAGTAATTTTAAAATGTGTTCCGGAACTGTACGATTTCTATCTGAAATGTCTCGGAACTGTACGGTTTCCATCTTTAATGTCCTAGACTTATACTGTTTATACCTAAAATGTCCCAGAACTACACGATTTCAATATGCGATGTTCCGGGGATATACGATGATCATCTAAAACGTCTGGGGAATATACGAGTCTGATACAAAATATCGGAAGCATATGTGGTTTTTCAGACTTCAGGCATTAGTTGAAAATGAAACAAGTCGGGAATAATAGAACGAGTGATTTTTCGCATTGTAAGATTTAAACATTGATCCTGTAAAATGCTAAACTTACTCAATGAATAAATCTTACAATGCAACAAAGCGATTGTTTTATTATTCCTGGCTTCTTTGATTTAAATCAGATGCACGAAAGCTGTGGTATTAATAGTTTTTTGGGGGTAAATATTTGGAACTATGCAGTTTCGATTTAAAATGATCTGGAAGTAGGCTTTCGATTTACGATACCCAATGAAGCTACGGAATTCAATGTAGAATTGTTTATTGAATGAATAAATGAGACAAGGGTTAAGATCAAGAAGTACGTAGACTGACTTATGTTCTACTTACTCATACGATACTAATCAAACGATTTCTCAGTAATTGACGAAAATTCGTCGAAATAACCCCCACTCCCGTGTCTGATAGAGCAAGCTTATGCATCTATAAACATCCTACAAATCGATTTATTAAAATAAAAACCGTTTGCGGGACTCCCATGCGTTACCTGATAGATTTTCATTCGGAATATCTTGAAAATACTGAATTTCATGTACATATTTGTGTAGTAGAGTATTTATCTTCAATGTTTCGGTACTGGACGATTCCCATCTGAAATGTCCCGGAACTGTTCGATTCCCATCCTAAATGTCCCGGATTAATACTATTTATACCTATAATGTCGCCGAGATATACATTTATTATGTGTTATGTCTCGCGGATATACCATGATCATCCAAATCATGTAGGAAATACATGACTCCGATTTGGAATATCATAAGAGTAGAGGAATGTATAGAATTCGTCACCTCTTCTAGAATTCTTGCATTTATTTTTAATGAGAAAGGCCAGGAATAATCAAACGAGAGATTGTTCGCATTGTAAGATTTAGCCATTGAGCTTGTTCGATGCTTGACCTTTCTCAATAAATAAATCGTACAATGCAAAAATTTTCTTGTTCTATTATTGTTAGCTTCTTTCATTTAGAACAATTGCACGACAGTTGCAGTACTTATGGTTTTTGTAGCTTAACATTTTCAACCTATGCAGGATCAATCAGAAGAGACCTGGAAGTATGCTTCCGATACTCGAGACTCGATGCATCGACCGAAGTCAATTTACAATAAATGAAATCTATTCTAAAGTTCATTTATTGCACATGTTTGAATAAATTAAATAGACCAGAGTTAAGTGCATGAAGTAAGTGGACTGATATGCTAGCTTATGTTCCACATACACGAAATTTATTAACGATCGCCTAGTGATTGACGTGAGTTCGTGAAACGAACAACCACTTCAGTATCGGATTAAAAAAGCTTATACTTTTATAAGTATCGAACATATCGAAATTTCGAGATAAAAATCTTAACTGCGACATACATTCGTCATCTGGTAGATTTTCATTCAGAATATCTTGAAAATGCAAAATTGTACAATTTCTGATAGCAGAAGTAACTATCAAATGTGTTCCGGAACTGTACGATTTCTATATGCAATGTCCCAGAATGTACGGTTTCGGTTCCATGACGTTTGATCACATGCCAAAATATCACACAACAAAATATCACGACAAAATATCACGCGACAAAATATCACCGTGACAAAATATCACAGTAAAAAAATATCACACGACAAATCATTACCGCGACAATATATTACAATCCCAGTCAGAGAACAATCACAAACGCGGACAAATGGTGCATCAAAAAAACTTCTCCTTTTAAGGATGTATGAGCACTACGCGGTAGTTAATACACATGATCTTATTGAAATTTCGCAGAAAGGGAACAGTAGGTAGTAACATTTAGCAAAATATTAGTGAAAAGTACATAGATGATGTTCAGAGAGCATATAATATCAAATTGATATCGTTTTAAGAATTATTTTGTTCCGAGTAACTGACTGACTCCGGTGGTGTATCGTATGCTCCCCAGCTTTAACCGCCAAATAAAAGTGAAGAAGGCCGTGTTTAGCTTGATATATCTAATCCGAATATTGGGTGACCCCTGTTTTTCAATATATCATCATAATCCGTGACATTCAATGGATATACTCGATGATTTTCATCTACGGTATCTTATATACAAACGATCGAACCATAGAAAACAAAGAGTTGCAAATTTTTTGAGTACTGAATATTAAACCTCAACAATATCATATAAAAAAATCAGCGTTTGATCTAATACTAAGCCTAGCGCTTATACATCCTTAATGTAACGGTGAATGGCTCGAGAATAATCATTTCTCTGCGTGAATTCGAAGTCGGAAAATGTGGATTTGGGGGGTGGGTAAGAAGCATCGGGTGTGGTGCGTGCGTCCGTGGGGTGCGTGCCTCCTTGGGGTGCGTGCGTCCATAGACTAGGTGTAAATCCGTACAAAGCTAGTAGCCAAATTCAATTTTTTTTTTATCAAACCTAAAAAACCGACAGAAACTCTTAAATCGGCAGTTAAAAAGAAAAAAAATAGTACATAGTGTGATATTTTTGTATTCATAATGTTTTGGTCGTTGACTGGGATGGTGATATATTATCGCGGTGATATTTTGTCGTGTAATATTTTGTCATGGTGATATTTTGTCGCGTGATATTTTGTCGCGTGATATTTTGTCGCGTGATATTTTGTTGTGATATTTTGTCGTGTGATATTTTGGCATGTGATCAAATGTCGTGTTACCACGGTTTCCATCTTTAATGTCCCAGACTTATACTGTTTATACCTAAAATGTCCCAAAACCATACGATTTTAATATGCAATGTTCCAGGGATATACGATGATCATCTAAAACGTCTGGGGAATATACGAGTCTGATAGTAAATATCGGAAGCGCATGTGGTCTTTCAAAATTCAGGCATTGGTTGAAAATGAAATAGGTCGGGAATAATAGAACGGGTAATTTTTCGCATTGTAAGATTTAATCATTGATCCTGTATAATGCTAAACTTTACTCAATGAATAAATCTTACAATGCATTGAAGTACTTGTTTTATTGATCCTGGCTTGTTTCATTTGAATCAAATGCACGCAAGCTGCGGTAAAAATAGTTTTTTGAGGGTTAATATTTAGAACTGTGCAGTTTCGATTAAGAATTAACTGGAAGTATGCTTTCGATTTACGATACCCGATGAAGCTACGGAAATGAATTGAGAATTGTTTATTGAATGAATAAATGAGACAAGGGTTAAGAGTAAGGAATAAGTAGACTGACTTATGTTCTACATACTCATACGATACTAATCGAATGATTTCTCAGTGATTGACAAAAGTTCGTCGAAATAACCCCCACTCCCGTGTCTAAAAGAGCAAGCTTATGCATCTATAAATATCCTACAAATCGATTTATTAACATGAAAATCATTTGCGGGACTCCTATGCGTTACCTGGTAGTTTTTCATTTGGAATATCTCGAAAATACAGAGTTTCATGTACATATTTTTGTAGTAGAGTATTTATATTAAATGTTCCGAAACTGGACGATTCCCATCTGAAATGTCCCGGAACTGTTCGATTCCCATCCTAAATGTCCTGGATTCATGCTATTTATACCTAGAATGTTGCCGAGATACACAATTATTATGTGTCATGTCTCGCGGATATACCATGATCATCCAAATCTTGTAGGAAATAGATAACTCCGATTTGAAATATCATAAGAGTAGAGGAATGTATAGAATTCGTCACCTTTTTTAGAATTCTTGCATTTATTTCTAATGAGAAAGGCCAGGAATAATGAAACGAGAGATTGTTCCCATTGTAAGATTCAGACATTGAGCTTGTACGATGCTTGACCTTTCTCAATAAGTAAATCTCACAATGCAAAAATTCATTCGCTTTATTATTGTTGGCTCCTGTCGTTTAGAACAATTGCACGACAAATGCAGTACTTATGGTTCTTTTAGGTTAAAATGTGAAACTATGCAGTGTCAATCAGAAGAGACCTGGAAGTATGCATTCGATACTCGAGACTCGATGCATCGACCGAAGTCAATTTACAATCAATGAAACGTATTCTAAATAAAATTTATTGCACTTGTTTGAATGAATTTAATAGCCAAGAGTTAAGTGCATAAAGTAAGTGGACTGATATGCTAGCTGATGTTCTACATATACGAAAATTTCTAGCAATCGCCTAGTGATTGACGTGAGTTCGTGAAACGAACAACCACTTCAGTATTGGATTAAAGAAGCTTATACTTTCATAAGTATCGAACATTTCGAAATTTTGAGATAAAAATCCTAACTGCGACATCCATTCATTATTTGGTAGATTTTAATTCATAATATCTTGAAATTTCAAAATTGTTCAATTTCTCGTAGCAGAAGTAATTAACAAATGTGTTCCGGGACTGTACGATTTCTATCTGAAATGTCCCGGTACTGTACGGTTTCCATCTTTAATGTCCCAGACTTATACTGTTTATACCTAAAATGTCCCAGAACTACACGATTTTTATATGCAATGTTCCGGGGATATACGATGATCATCTAAAACGTCTGGGGAATATACGAGTCTGATACAAAATATCGGAAGCGTATTTGGTTTTTCGGAATTCAGGCATTAGTTGAAAATAAGATAGGTCGAGAATAACCCAGGTAGCGACACGGTTGCGGTACGCAACTGCACGCCGTGTCACCACCTCAGCGTTATGTACGTCCGTTTGTGACACCACTGTGGCGGTACGCTGTGCCGAAGAACGCTGTGGCGACACGGTAGCGCCACGGAGACGGTACGCCGTGCTCCTTGTCGCGGCTTCGGGACGCCACCGTGGCGGTACAAACACGGCACGGCGTGCACCCGAAGTAGTTCACTAGCTGCCGCAAGATGTCGCAGACCCTCTCGCTATCCTTCTCAAATGCAATTAAATGCCGCGAACAGCATATAGGAAAGTTTCTCGAGAAGCGGATGCGTATAATGATGACGTTAATATATTGATTTTTGAAACTGTGGAGTGAAGTGCACGGCGTGTCGCCTTCGTGCCGCCACTGTGGCGTCCCGGACGATCGAAGGTGCACGGCGTGTCGCCTCTGTACCGCTACGGTCGCGCTACGCGTTGACGTGAACAGCAAGGCGTGTCGTCTCTGAACCACTACGGTGGCGTTACGCTTTGATGCAAACAGCACGGCGTGTCGCCTCTGTACCGCTACGGTGGCGTTACACGTTGACGCGAACAGCACGACGTGCAGTCCCTGTGTCGCTACAGTGGCACCACGGCAGGAATAACCGACTGCACGCCGTGCCGCTACTGGGCAGTTCCAGAGTCGCCACGACGTACCAGTACGCCGTACCGCCACGGTGGCGTTTCATTTCTATCGGGGAATAGAACGAATGAATTTTCGCATTGTAAGATTTAATCATTGATCCTGTATAATGCTAAACTTTACCCAATGAATAAATCTTACAATGCAACAAAGTACTTGTTTTATTATTCCTGGCTTCTTTCATTTGAATCAAACGCACGAAAGCTGCGGTAATAATAGTTTTTTGGGGGTTAATATTTGGAACTATGCAGTTTCGATTAAAAGTGATCTGGAAGTATGCTTCTGATTTACGATACCCAATGAAGCTACCGAATTCAATTTAGAATTGTTTATTGAATGAATAAATGAGACAAAGGTTAAGAGTAAGAAGTAAGTAGACTGACTTATGTTCTACTTACTCATACGACACTAATCAAACGATTTCTCAGTAATTGACGAAAATTCGTCGGAATAACCTCCACTTCCGTGTCTGATAGAGCAAGCTCATGAACCTATAAGTATCCTACAAATCGATCAATTAACATAAAAATCGTTTGCGAGACTCCCATGCGTTACCTGGTAGATTCTCATTCAGAATATCTTCAAAATACAGAATTTCATGTACATATTTTTGTAGTAGAGTCTTTATTTCAAATGTTCCGGAACTGGACAATTCCTATCTGAAATGTCCTGGAACTGTTCGATTCCCATCCTAATTGTCCCAGATTCATACTATTTATACCTAGAATGTCGCCGAGATACACATTTATTATGTTTGATGTCTCGCGGATATACCATGATCATCCAAATCATGTAGGAAATACATGACTCCGCTTTGAAATATCATAAGAGTAGAGGAATATATAGAATTCGTCACCTCTCTTACGATTCTTACATCTATTTTCAATGAGAAAGGCCAGGAATAATGAAATGAGAGATTGTTCGCATTGTAAGATTTAAACATTAAGCTTGTACGATGCTTGACCTTTCTCAATAAATGAATCTCACAATGCAAAAATTTATTTGTTTCATTATTATTGGCTCCTGTTGTTGAGAACAATTGCACGACAGTTGCGGTACTTATGGTTTTTTTAAGATAAAATTTGAAATTATGCAGTGTCAATCAGCAGAGACCTGGAAGTATGCTTTCGATACTCGAGACTCGATGAATCGACCGGAGTCAATTAACAATGAATGAAATTTATTCTAAATTAAATTTATTGCACTTGTTTGAAGGAATTAAATAGACAAGAGTTAAGTGCATGAAGTAAGTGGTCTGATATGCTAGCTTATGTTCTACATATACGAAATTTATTAACGATCGCCTAGTGATTGACGGGAGTTCGTGAAACGAACAACCACTTCAGTATTGGATTGAAGAAGCTTATACTTTCATGAGTATCGAACATATCGAAATTTTGAGATGAAAATCCTAACTGCGACATCCATTCATTATTTGGTAGATTTTAATTCATAATGTCTTGAAAATGCAAAATTGTTCAATTTCTGGTAGCAGAAGTAATTATCAAATGTGTTCTGGAACTGTACGATTTCTATCTGAAATGTCCCGGAACTGTACGGTTTCCATCTTTAATATCCCAGACTTATACTGTTTATACCTAAAATGTCCCAGAACTACACGATTTTTATATGCAATGTTCCGGGGATATACGATGATCATCTAAAACGTCTGGGGAATATACGAGTCTGATGCAAAATATCGGATGCGTATTTAGTTTTTCAGAATTCAGGCATTAGTTGAAAATAAGATAGGTCGAGAATAATAGAACGAGTGATTTTTCGCATTGTAAGATTTAATCATTGATCTTGTATAATGCTAAACTTTACTCAATGAATAAATCTAACAATGCAACAAAGCACTTGTTTTATTATTCCTGGCTTCTTTGATTTGAATCAAATGCACGGAAGCTGCAGTAATAATAGTTTTTTGGGGGTTAATATTTGGAACTATGCAGTTTCGATTAAGAATGATCTGGAAGTATGCTTTTGATTGACGATACCCAATGAAGCTACGGAATTCAATTGGGAATTGTTTATTGAATGAATAAATGAGACAAGGGTTAAGAGTAAGGAGTAAGTAGACTGACTTATGTTCTACTTACTCATACGATATTAATCAAACGAATTCTCAGTGATTGACGAAAACTCGTCAAAATAACCCCCACTCCCGTGTCTGATAGAGCAAGCTTATGCATCTATAAATATCCCACAAATCAATTTATTAACATGAAAATCGTTTGCGGGACTCCCATGCGTAACCTGGTAGATTTTCATTCGGAATATCTCGAAAATACAGAGTTCCATGTACATATTTTTGTAGTAAAGTATTTATATTAAATGTTCCGGAACTGGACGATTCCCATCTGAAATGTCCCGGAATTGTTCGATTCCCATCCTAAATGTCCCGGATTCATACTATTTATACCTAGAATGTCGCCGAGATACACAATTATTATGTTTAATGTCTCGCGGATATACCATGATCATCCAAGTCATGTGGGAAATACATGACTTCGATTTGAAATATAAGAGTAGAGAAATATATAGAATTCGTCGCCCCTTTTAGAATTCTTGCATTTATTTTTAATCAGAAAGGCCAGAAATAATGAAACGAGAGATTTCTCAATAAATAAATCACACAATGCAAAAATTTATTTGTTCTATTATTGTTAGCATCTTTTATTTAGAACAATTGCGCGACAGTTGAAGTACTTATGGTTTTTGTAGCTTCAAAGTTGAAACTATGCAGTGTCAATCAGAAGTGACCTGGAAGTATGCTTTCGATACTCGAGACTCGATGCATCGACCGAAGTCAATTTACAATAAATAAAATTTTATCCAAATTGAATTTATTGCACTTGTTTAAATGAATTGAATAGACAAGAGTTAAGTGCATGAAGTAAGTGGGTGATATGCTAGCTTACGTTCTACATATACGAAAATTTCTAACGATCGCCTAGTGATTGACGTGAGTTCGTGAAACGAACAATCACTTCAGTATCGGATTAAAGAAGCTTATACTTTCATGAGTATCGAACATATCGAAATTTTGAGATAAAAATCCTAACTGCGACATCCATTCGTCATCTGGTAGATTTTCATTCAGAATATCTTGAAAATCCAAAATTGTACAATTTCTGATAGCAGAAGTCATTATCAAATGTGTTCTGGAACTGTACGATTTCTATCTGAAATGTCCCGGAACTGTACGGTTTCCATCTTTAATGTCCCAGACTTATACTGTTTATACCTAAAATGTCCCAGAACTACACGATTTTTATATGCAATGTTCCGGGGATATACGATGATCATCTAAAACGTCTGGGGAATATACGAGTCTGATACAAAATGTCGGATGCGTATTTGGTTTTTCAGAATTCAGGCATTAGTTGAAAATAAGATAGGTCGAGAATAATAGAACGAGTGATTTTTCGCATTGTAAGATTTAATCATTGATCTTGTATAATGCTAAACTTTACTCAATGAATAAATCGTACAATGCAACAAAGCACTTGTTTTATTATTCCTGGCTTCTTTGATTTGAATCAAATGCACGGAAGCTGCAGTAATAATAGTTTTTTGGGGGTTAATATTTGGAACTATGCAGTTTCGATTAAGAATGATCTGGAAGTATGCTTTTGATTGACGATACCCAATGAAGCTACGGAATTCAATTGGGAATTGTTTATTGAATGAATAAATGAGACAAGGGTTAAGAGTAAGGAGTACGTAGACTGACTCATGTTCTACTTACTCATACGATATTAATCAAACGATTTCTCAGTGATTGACGAAAACTCGTCGAAATAACCCCCACTCCCGTGTCTGATAGAGCAAGCTTATGCATCCATAAATATCCTACAAATCAATTTATTAACATGAAAATCGTTTGCGGGACTCCCATGCGTAACCTGGTAGATTTTCAATCGGAATATCTCGAAAATACAGAGTTCCATGTACATATTTTTGTAGTAAAGTATTTATATTAAATGTTCTGGAACTGGACGATTCCCATCTGAAATATCCCGGAACTGTTCGATTCCCATCCTGAACGTCCCGGATTCATACTATTTATACCTTGAATGTCGCCGAGATACACAATTATTATGTTTAATGTCTCGCGGATATACCATGATCATCCAAGTCATGTAGGAAATACATGACTTCGATTTGAAATATCATAAGAGTAGAGAAATATATAGAATTCGTCACCCCTTTTAGAATTCTTGCATTTATTTTTAATGAGAAAGGCCAGAAATAATGAAACGAGAGATTTCTCAATAAATAAATCACACAATGCAAAAATTTATTTGTTCCATTATTGTTAGCATCTTTTATTTAGAACAATTGCACGACAGTTGAAGTACTTATGGTTTTTGTAGCTTCAAATTTGAAACTATGCAGTGTCAATCAGAAGTGACCTGGAAGTATGCTTTCGATACTCGAGACTCGATGCATCGACCGAAGTCAATTTACAATAAATAAAATTTTATCTAAATTGAATTTATTGCACTTGTTTAAATGAATTGAATAGACAAGAGTTAAGTGCATGAAGTAAGTGGGTGATATGCTAGCTTACGTTCTACATATACGAAAATTTCTAACGATCGCCTAGTGATTGACGTGAGTTCGTGAAACGAACAACCACTTCAGTATCGGATTAAAGAAGCTTATACTTTCATGAGTATCGAACATATCGAAATTTTGAGATAAAAATCCTAACTGCGACATCCATTCATTATTTGGTAGATTTTAATTCATAATGTCTTGAAAATGCAAAATTGTTCAATTTCTGGTAGCAGAAGTAATTATCAAATGTGTTCTGGAACTGTACGATTTCTATCTGAAATGTCCCGGAACTGTACGGTTTCCATCTTTAATATCCCAGACTTATACTGTTTATACCTAAAATGTCCCAGAACTACACGATTTTTATATGCAATGTTCCGGGGATATACGATGATTATCTAAAACGTCTGGGGAATATACGAGTCTGATGCAAAATATCGGATGCGTATTTAGTTTTTCAGAATTCAGGCATTAGTTGAAAATAAGATAGGTCGAGAATAATAGAACGAGTGATTTTTCGCATTGTAAGATTTAATCATTGATCCTGTATAATGCTAAACTTTACTCAATGAATAAATCTTACAATGCAACAAAGCACTTGTTTTATTATTCCTGGCTTCTTTGATTTGAATCAAATGCACGGGAGCTGCAGTAATGATAGTTTTTTGGGGGTTAATATTTGGAACTATGCAGTTTCGATTAAGAATGATCTGGAAGTATGCTTTTGATTGACGATACCCGATGAAGATACGGAATTCAATTGGGAATTGTTTATTGAATGAATAAATGAGACAAGGGTTAAGAGTAAGGAGTAAGTAGACTGACTCATGTTCTACTTACTCATACGATATTAATCAAACGATTTCTCAGTGATTGACGAAAACTCGTCGAAATAACCCCCACTCCCGTGTCTGATAGAGCAAGCTTATGCATCTATAAATATCCTACAAATCAATTTATTAACATGAAAATCGTTTGCGGGACTCCCATGCGTAACCTGGTAGATTTTCATTCGGAATATCTCGAAAATACAGAGTTCCATGTACATATTTTTGTAGTAAAGTATTTATATTAAATGTTCCGGAACTGGACGATTCCCATCTGAAATGTCCCGGAATTGTTCGATTCCCATCCTAAATGTCCCGGATTCATACTTATACCTAGAATGTCGCCGAGATACACAATTATTATGTTTAATGTCTCGCGGATATACCATGATCATCCAAGTCATGTGGGAAATACATGACTTCGATTTGAAATATCATAAGAGTAGAGAAATATATAGAATTCGTCACCCCTTTCAGAATTCTTGCATTTAATTTTAATGAGAAAGGCCAGAAATAATGAAACGAGAGATTTCTCAATAAATAAATCACACAATGCAAAAATTTATTTGTTCTATTATTGTTGGCATCTTTTATTTAGAACAATTGCACGACAGTTGAAGTACTTATGGTTTTTGTAGCTTCAAAGTTGAAACTATGCAGTGTCAATCAGAAGTGACCTGGAAGTATGCTTTCGATACTCGAGACTCGATGCATCGACCGAAGTCAATTTACAATAAATAAAATTTTATCTAAATTGAATTTATTGCACTTGTTTAAATGAATTGAATAGACAAGAGTTAAGTGCATGAAGTAAGTGGGTGATATGCTAGCTTACGTTCTACATATACGAAAATTTCTAACGATCGCCTAGTGATTGACGTGAGTTCGTGAAACGAACAACCACTTCAGTATCGGATTAAAGAAGCTTATACTTTCATGAGTATCGAACATATCGAAATTTTGAGATAAAAATCCTAACTGCGACATCCATTCATTATTTGGTAGATTTTAATTCATAATGTCTTGAAAATGCAAAATTGTTCAATTTCTGGTAGCAGAAGTAATTATCAAATGTGTTCTGGAACTGTACGATTTCTATCTGAAATGTCCCGGAACTGTACGGTTTCCATCTTTAATATCCCAGACTTATACTGTTTATACCTAAAATGTCCCAGAACTACACGATTTTTATATGCAATGTTCCGGGAATATACGATGATCATCTAAAACGTCTGGGGAATATACGAGTCTGATGCAAAATATCGGATGCGTATTTAGTTTTTCAGAATTCAGGCATTAGTTGAAAATAAGATAGGTCGAGAATAATAGAACGAGTGATTTTTCGCATTGTAAGATTTAATCATTGATCCTGTATAATGCTAAACTTTACTCAATGAATAAATCTTACAATGCAACAAAGCACTTGTTTTATTATTCCTGGCTTCTTTGATTTGAATCAAATGCACGGGAGCTGCAGTAATGATAGTTTTTTGGGGGTTAATATTTGGAACTATGCAGTTTCGATTAAGAATGATCTGGAAGTATGCTTTTGATTGACGATACCCGATGAAGATACGGAATTCAATTGGGAATTGTTTATTGAATGAATAAATGAGACAAGGGTTAAGAGTAAGGAGTAAGTAGACTGACTCATGTTCTACTTACTCATACGATATTAATCAAACGATTTCTCAGTGATTGACGAAAACTCGTCGAAATAACCCCCACTCCCGTGTCTGATAGAGCAAGCTTATGCATCTATAAATATCCTACAAATCAATTTATTAACATGAAAATCGTTTGCGGGACTCCCATGCGTAACCTGGTAGATTTTCATTCGGAATATCTCGAAAATACAGAGTTCCATGTACATATTTTTGTAGTAAAGTATTTATATTAAATGTTCCGGAACTGGACGATTCCCATCTGAAATGTCCCGGAATTGTTCGATTCCCATCCTAAATGTCCCGGATTCATACTTATACCTAGAATGTCGCCGAGATACACAATTATTATGTTTAATGTCTCGCGGATATACCATGATCATCCAAGTCATGTGGGAAATACATGACTTCGATTTGAAATATCATAAGAGTAGAGAAATATATAGAATTCGTCACCCCTTTCAGAATTCTTGCATTTATTTTTAATGAGAAAGGCCAGAAATAATGAAACGAGAGATTTCTCAATAAATAAATCACACAATGCAAAAATTTATTTGTTCTATTATTGTTGGCATCTTTTATTTAGAACAATTGCACGACAGTTGAAGTACTTATGGTTTTTGTAGCTTCAAAGTTGAAACTATGCAGTGTCAATCAGAAGTGACCTGGAAGTATGCTTTCGATACTCGAGACTCGATGCATCGACCGAAGTCAATTTACAATAAATAAAATTTGATCCAAATTGAATTTATTGCACTTGTTTAAATGAATTGAATAGACAAGAGTTAAGTGCATGAAGTAAGTGGGTGATATGCTAGCTTACGTTGTACATATACGAAAATTTCTAACGATCGCCTAGTGATTGACGTGAGTTCGTGAAACGAACAATCACTTCAGTATCGGATTAAAGAAGCTTATACTTTCATGAGTATCGAACATATCGAAATTTTGAGATAAAAATCCTAACTGCGACATCCATTCGTCATCTGGTAGATTTTCATTCAGAATATCTTGAAAATCCAAAATTGTACAATTTCTGATAGCAGAAGTCATTATCAAATGTGTTCTGGAACTGTACGATTTCTATCTGAAATGTCCCGGAACTGTACGGTTTCCATCTTTAATGTCCCAGACTTATACTGTTTATACCTAAAATGTCCCAGAACTACACGATTTTTATATGCAATGTTCCGGGGATATACGATGATCATCTAAAACGTCTGGGGAATATACGAGTCTGATACAAAATGTCGGATGCGTATTTGGTTTTTCAGAATTCAGGCATTAGTTGAAAATAAGATAGGTCGAGAATAATAGAACGAGTGATTTTTCGCATTGTAAGATTTAATCATTGATCTTGTATAATGCTAAACTTTACTCAATGAATAAATCGTATAATGCAACAAAGCACTTGTTTTATTATTCCTGGCTTCTTTGATTTGAATCAAATGCACGGAAGCTGCAGTAATAATAGTTTTTTGGGGGTTAATATTTGGAACTATGCAGTTTCGATTAAGAATGATCTGGAAGTATGCTTTTGATTGACGATACCCAATGAAGCTACGGAATTCAATTGGGAATTGTTTATTGAATGAATAAATGAGACAAGGGTTAAGAGTAAGGAGTACGTAGACTGACTCATGTTCTACTTACTCATACGATATTAATCAAACGATTTCTCAGTGATTGACGAAAACTCATCGAAATAACCCCCACTCCCGTGTCTGATAGAGCAAGCTTATACATCCATAAATATCCTACAAATCAATTTATTAACATGAAAATCGTTTGCGGGACTCCCATGCGTAACCTGGTAGATTTTCAATCGGAATATCTCGAAAATACAGAGTTCCATGTACATATTTTTGTAGTAAAGTATTTATATTAAATGTTCTGGAACTGGACGATTCCCATCTGAAATGTCCCGGAACTGTTCGATTCCCATCCTAAACGTCCCGGATTCATACTATTTATACCTTGAATGTCGCCGAGATACACAATTATTATGTTTAATGTCTCGCGGATATACCATGATCATCCAAGTCATGTAGGAAATACATGACTTCGATTTGAAATATCATAAGAGTAGAGAAATATATAGAATTCGTCACCCCTTTTAGAATTCTTGCATTTATTTTTAATGAGAAAGGCCAGAAATAATGAAACGAGAGATTTCTCAATAAATAAATCACACAATGCAAAAATTTATTTGTTCCATTATTGTTAGCATCTTTTATTTAGAACAATTGCACGACAGTTGAAGTACTTATGGTTTTTGTAGCTTCAAATTTGAAACTATGCAGTGTCAATCAGAAGTGACCTGGAAGTATGCTTTCGATACTCGAGACTCGATGCATCGACCGAAGTCAATTTACAATAAATAAAATTTTATCTAAATTGAATTTATTGCACTTGTTTAAATGAATTGAATAGACAAGAGTTAAGTGCATGAAGTAAGTGGGTGATATGCTAGCTTACGTTCTACATATACGAAAGATTCTAACGATCGCCTAGTGATTGACGTGAGTTCGTGAAACGAACAACCACTTCAGTATCGGATTAAAGAAGCTTATACTTTCATGAGTATCGAACATATCGAATTTTTGAGATAAAAATCCTACCTGCGACATCCATTCGTCATCTAGTAGATTTTCATTCAGAATATCTTGAAAATCCAAAATTGTACAATTTCTGATAGCAGAAGTAATTATCAAATGTGTTCTGGAACTGTACGATTTCTATCTGAAATGTCCCGGAACTGTACGGTTTCCATCTTTAATGTCCCAGACTTATACTGTTTATACCTAAAATGTCCCAGAACTACACGATTTTTATATGCAATGTTCCGGGGATATACGATGATCATCTAAAACGTCTGGGGAATATACGAGTCTGATACAAAATATCGGAAGCGTATTTGGTTTTTCAGAATTCAGGCATTAGTTGAAAATGAGATAGGTCGAGAATAATAGAACGAGTGATTTTTCGCATTGTAAGATTTGATCATTAATCCTGTATAATGCTAAATTTTACTCAATGAATAAATCTTACAATGCAACAAAGCACTTGTTTTATTATTCCTGGCTTCTTTGATTTGAATCAAATGCACGGAAGCTGCGGTAATAATAGTTTTTTGGGGGTTAATATTTGGAACTATGCAGTTTCGATTAAGAATGATCTGGAAGTATGCTTTTGATTGACGATACCAGATGAAGCTACGGAATTCAATTGGGAATTGTTTATTGAATAAATAAATGAGACAAGGGTCAAGAGTAAGGAGTAAGTAGACTGACTTATGTTCTACTTACTCATACGATATTAATCAAACGATTTCTCAGTGATTGACGAAAACTCGTCGAAATAACCCCAACTCCCGTGTCTGATGGAGCAAGCTTATGCATCTATAAATATCCCACAAATCAATTTATTAACATGAAAATCGTTTGCGGGACTCCCATGCGTAACCTGGTAGATTTTCATTCGGAATATCTCGAAAATACAGAGTTCCATGTACATATTTTTGTAGTAAAGTATTTATATTGAATGTTCCGGAACTGGACGATTCCCATCTAAAATGTCCCGGAATTGTTCGATTCCCATCCTAAATGTCCCGGATTCATACTATTTATACCTAGAATGTCGCCGAGATACACAATTATTATGTTTAATGTCTCGCGGATATACCATGATCATCCAAGTCATGTGGGAAATACATGACTTCGATTTGAAATATCATAAGAGTAGAGAAATATATAGAATTCGTCACCCCTTTTAGAATTCTTGCATTTATTTTTAATGAGAAAGGCCAGAAATCATGAAACGAGAGATTTCTCAATAAATAAATCACACAATGCAAAAATTTATTTGTTCCATTATTGTTAGCATCTTTTATTTAGAACAATTGCACGACAGTTGAAGTACTTATGGTTTTTGTAGCTTCAAAGTTGAAACTATGCAGTGTCAATCAGAAGTGACCTGGAAGTATGCTTTCGATACTCGAGACTCGATGCATCGACCGAAGTCAATTTACAATAAATAAAATTTTATCCAAATTGAATTTATTGCACTTGTTTAAATGAATTGAATAGACAAGAGTTAAGTGCATGAAGTAAGTGGGTGATATGCTAGCTTACGTTCTACACATACGAAAATTTCTAACGATCGCCTAGTGATTGACGTGAGTTCGTGAAACGAACAATCACTTCAGTATCGGATTAAAGAAGCTTATACTTTCATGAGTATCGAACATATCGAAATTTTGAGATAAAAATCCTAACTGCGACATCCATTCGTCATCTGGTAGATTTTCATTCAGAATATCTTGAAAATCCAAAATTGTACAATTTCTGATAGCAGAAGTAATTATCAAATGTGTTCTGGAACTGTACGATTTCTATCTGAAATGTCCCGGAACTGTACGGTTTCCATCTTTAATGTCCCAGACTTATACTGTTTATACCTAAAATGTCCCAGAACTACACGATTTTTATATGCAATGTTCCGGGGATATACGATGATCATCTAAAACGTCTGGGGAATACACGAGTCTGATACAAAATGTCGGATGCGTATTTGGTTTTTCAGAATTCAGGCATTAGTTGAAAATAAGATAGGTCGAGAATAATAGAACGAGTGATTTTTCGCATTGTAAGATTTAATCATTGATCTTGTATAATGCTAAACTTTACTCAATGAATAAATCGTACAATGCAACAAAGCACTTGTTTTATTATTCCTGGCTTCTTTGATTTGAATCAAATGCACGGAAGCTGCAGTAATAATAGTTTTTTGGGGGTTAATATTTGGAACTATGCAGTTTCGATTAAGAATGATCTGGAAGTATGCTTTTGATTGACGATACCCAATGAAGCTACGGAATTCAATTGGGAATTGTTTATTGAATGAATAAATGAGACAAGGGTTAAGAGTAAGGAGTACGTAGACTGACTCATGTTCTACTTACTCATACGATATTAATCAAACGATTTCTCAGTGATTGACGAAAACTCGTCGAAATAACCCCCACTCCCGTGTCTGATAGAGCAAGCTTATGCATCCATAAATATCCTACAAATCAATTTATTAACATGAAAATCGTTTGCGGGACTCCCATGCGTAACCTGGTAGATTTTCAATCGGAATATCTCGAAAATACAGAGTTCCATGTACATATTTTTGTAGTAAAGTATTTATATTAAATGTTCTGGAACTGGACGATTCCCATCTGAAATATCCCGAAACTGTTCGATTCCCATCCTAAACGTCCCGGATTCATACTATTTATACCTTGAATGTCGCCGAAATACACAATTATTATGTTTAATGTCTCGCGGATATACCATGATCATGCAAGTCATGTGGGAAATACATGACTTCGATTTGAAATATCATAAGAGTAGAGAAATATATAGAATTCGTCACCCCTTTTAGAATTCTTGCATTTATTTTTAATGAGAAAGGCCAGAAATGATGAAACGAGAGATTTCTCAATAAATAAATCACACAATGCAAAAATTTATTTGTTCTATTATTGTTAGCATCTTTTATTTAGAACAATTGCACGACAGTTGAAGTACTTATGGTTTTTGTAGCTTCAAATTTGAAACTATGCAGTGTCAATCAGAAGTGACCTGGAAGTATGCTTTCGATACTCGAGACTCGATGCATCGACCGAAGTCAATTTACAATAAATAAAATTTCATCTAAATTGAATTTATTGCACTTGTTTAAATGAATTGAATAGACGAGAGTTAAGTGCATGAAGTAAGTGGGTGATATGCTAGCTTACGTTCTACATATACGAAAATTTCTAACGATCGCCTAGTGATTGACGTGAGTTCGTGAAACGAACAACCACTTCAGTATCGGATTAAAGAAGCTTATACTTTCATGAGTATCGAACATATCGAAATTTTGAGATAAAAATCCTAACTGCGACATCCATTCGTCATCTGGTAGATTTTCATTGAGAATATCTTGAAAATCCAAAATTGTACAATTTCTGATAGCAGAAGTCATTATCAAATGTGTTCTGGAACTGTACGATTTCTATCTGAAATGTCCCGGAACTGTACGGTTTCCATCTTTAATGTCCCAGACTTATACTGTTTATACCTAAAATGTCCCAGAACTACACGATTTTCATATGCAATGTTCCGGGGATATACGATGATCATCTAAAACGTCTGGGGAATATACGAGTCTGATACAAAATATCGGATGCGTATTTGGTTTTTCAGAATTCAGGCATTAGTTGAAAATAAGATAGGTCGAGAATAATAGAACGAGTGATTTTTCGCATTGTAAGATTTAATCATTGATCCTGTATAATGCTAAACTTTACTCAATGAATAAATCTTACAATGCAACAAAGCACTTGTTTTATTATTCCTGGCTTCTTTGATTTGAATCAAATGCACGGAAGCTGCAGTAATAATAGTTTTTTGGGGGTTAATATTTGGAACTATGCAGTTTCGATTAAGAATGATCTGGAAGTATGCTTTTGATTGACGATATCCGATGAAGCTACGGAATTCAATTGGGAATTGTTTATTGAATGAATAAATGAGACAAGGGTTAAGAGTAAGGAGTAAGTAGACTGACTCATGTTCTACTTACTCATACGATATTAATCAAACGATTTCTCAGTGATTGACGAAAACTCGTCGAAATAACCCCCACTCTCGTGTCTGATAGAGCAAGCTTATGCATCTATAAATATCCTACAAATTAATTTATTAACATGAAAATCGTTTGCGGGACTCCCATGCGTAACCCGGTAGATTTTCATTCGGAATATCTCGAAAATACAGAGTTCCATGTACATATATTTTGTAGTAAAGTATTTATATTAAATGTTCCGGAACTGGACGATTCCCATCTGAAATGTCCCGGAACTGTTCGATTCCCATCGTAAACGTCCCGGATTCATACTATTTATACCTTGAATGTCGCCGAGATACACAATTATTATGTTTAATGTCTCGCGGATATACCATGATCATCCAAGTCATGTAGGAAATACATGACTTCGATTTGAAATATCATAAGAGTAGAGAAATATATAGAATTCGTCACCCCTTTTAGAATTCTTGCATTTATTTTTAATGAGAAAGGCCAGAAATAATGAAACGAGAGATTTCTCAATAAATAAATCACACAATGCAAAAATTTATTTGTTCCATTATTGTTAGCATCTTTTATTTAGAACAATTGCACGACAGTTGAAGTACTTATGGTTTTTGTAGCTTCAAATTTGAAACTATGCAGTGTCAATCAGAAGTGACCTGGAAGTATGCTTTCGATACTCGAGACTCGATGCATCGACCGAAGTCAATTTACAATAAATAAAATTTTATCTAAATTGAATTTATTGCACTTGTTTAAATGAATTGAATAGACAAGAGTTAAGTGCATGAAGTAAGTGGGTGATATGCTAGCTTACGTTCTACATATACGAAAATTTCTAACGATCGCCTAGTGATTGACGTGAGTTCGTGAAACGAACAACCACTTCAGTATCGGATTAAAGAAGCTTATACTTTCATGAGTATCGAACATATCGAAATTTTGAGATAAAAATCCTAACTGCGACATCCATTCGTCATCTGGTAGATTTTCATTCAGAATATCTTGAAAATCCAAAATTGTACAATTTCTGATAGCAGAAGTAATTATCAAATGTGTTCTGGAACTGTACGATTTCTATCTGAAATGTCCCGGAACTGTACGGTTTCCATCTTTAATATCCCAGACTTATACTGTTTATACCTAAAATGTCCCAGAACTACACGATTTTTATATGCAATGTTCCGGGGATATACGATGATCATCTAAAACGTCTGGGGAATATACGAGTCTGATGCAAAATATCGGATGCGTATTTAGTTTTTCAGAATTCAGGCATTAGTTGAAAATAAGATAGGTCGAAAATAATAGAACGAGTGATTTTTCGCATTGTAAGATTTAATCATTGATCCTGTATAATGCTAAACTTTACTCAATGAATAAATCTCACAATGCAACAAAGCACTTGTTTTATTATTCCTGGCTTCTTTGATTTGAATCAAATGCACGGGAGCTGCAGTAATAATAGTTTTTTGGGGGTTAATATTTGGAACTATGCAGTTTCGATTAAGAATGATCTGGAAGTATGCTTTTGATTGACGATACCCGATGAAGATACGGAATTCAATTGGGAATTGTTTATTGAATGAATAAATGAGACAAGGGTTAAGAGTAAGGAGTAAGTAGACTGACTCATGTTCTACTTACTCATACGATATTAATCAAACGATTTCTCAGTGATTGACGAAAACTCGTCGAAATAACCCCCACTCCCGTGTCTGATAGAGCAAGCTTATGCATCTATAAATATCCTACAAATCAATTTATTAACATGAAAATCGTTTGCGGGACTCCCATGCGTAACCCGGTAGATTTTCATTCAGAATATCTCGAAAATACAGAGTTCCATGTACATATTTTTGTAGTAAAGTATTTATATTAAATGTTCCGGAACTGGACGATTCCCATCTGAAATGTCCCGGAACGGTTCGATTCCCATCCTAAACGTCCCGGATTCATACTATTTATACCTTGAATGTCGCCGAGATACACAATCATTATGTTTAATGTCTCGCGGATATACCATGATCATCCAAGTCATGTAGGAAATACATGACTTCGATTTGAAATATCATGAGAGTAGAGAAATATATAGAATTCGTCACCCCTTTTAGAATTCTTGCACTTATTTTTAATGAGAAAGGCCAGAAATAATGAAACGAGAGATTTCTCAATAAATAAATCACACAATGCAAAAATTTATTTGTTTTATTATTGTTAGCATCTTTTATTTAGAACAATTGCACGACAGTTGAAGTACTTATGGTTTTTGTAGCTTCAAATTTGAAACTATGCAGTGTCAATCAGAAGTGACCTGGAAGTATGCTTTCGATACTCGAGACTCGATGCATCGACCGAAGTCAATTTACAATAAATAAAATTTCATCTAAATTGAATTTATTGCACTTGTTTAAATGAATTGAATAGACAAGAGTTAAGTGCATGAAGTAAGTGGGTGATATGCTAGCTTACGTTCTACATATACGAAAATTTCTAACGATCGCCTAGTGATTGACGTGAGTTCGTGAAACGAACAACCACTTCAGTATCGGATTAAAGAAGCTTATACTTTCATGAGTATCGAACATATCGAAATTTTGAGATAAAAATCCTAACTGCGACATCCATTCGTCATCTGGTAGATTTTCATTGAGAATATCTTGAAAATCCAAAATTGTACAATTTCTGATAGCAGAAGTCATTATCAAATGTGTTCTGGAACTGTACGATTTCTATCTGAAATGTCCCGGAACTGTACGGTTTCCATCTTTAATGTCCCAGACTTATACTGTTTATACTTAAAATGTCCCAGAACTACACGATTTTTATATGCAATGTTCCGGGGATATACGATGATCATCTAAAACGTCTGGGGAATATACGAGTCTGATACAAAATATCGGATGCGTATTTGGTTTTTCAGAATTCAGGCATTAGTTGAAAATAAGATAGGTCGAGAATAATAGAACGAGTGATTTTTCGCATTGTAAAATTTAATCATTGATCCTGTATAATGCTAAACTTTACTCAATGAATAAATCTTACAATGCAACAAAGCACTTGTTTTATTATTCCTGGCTTCTTTGATTTGAATCAAATGCACGGAAGCTGCAGTAATAATAGTTTTTTGGGGGTTAATATTTGGAACTATGCAGTTTCGATTAAGAATGATCTGGAAGTATGCTTTTGATTGACGATATCCGATGAAGCTACGGAATTCAATTGGGAATTGTTTATTGAATGAATAAATGAGACAAGGGTTAAGAGTAAGGAGTAAGTAGACTGACTCATGTTCTACTTACTCATACGATATTAATCAAACGATTTCTCAGTGTTTGACGAAAACTCGTCGAAATAACCCCCACTCTCGTGTCTGATAGAGCAAGCTTATGCATATATAAATATCCTACAAATCAATTTATTAACATGAAAATCGTTTGCGGGACTCCCATGCGTAACCCGGTAGATTTTCATTCGGAATATCTCGAAAATACAGAGTTCCATGTACATATTTTGTAGTAAAGTATTTATATTAAATGTTCCGGAACTGGACGATTCCCATCTGAAATGTCCCGGAACTGTTCGATTCCCATCCTAAACGTCCCGGATTCATACTATTTATACCTTGAATGTCGCCGAGATACACAATTATTATGTTTAATGTCTCGCGGATATACCATGATCATCCAAGTCATGTAGGAAATACATGACTTCGATTTGAAATATCATAATAGTAGAGAAATATATAGAATTCGTCACCCCTTTTAGAATTCTTGCATTTATTTTTAATGAGAAAGGCCAGAAATAATGAAACGAGAGATTTCTCAATAAATAAATCACACAATGCAAAAATTTATTTGTTCCATTATTGTTAGCATCTTTTATTTAGAACAATTGCACGACAGTTGAAGTACTTATGGTTTTTGTAGCTTCAAATTTGAAACTATGCAGTGTCAATCAGAAGTGACCTGGAAGTATGCTTTCGATACTCGAGACTCGATGCATCGACCGAAGTCAATTTACAATAAATAAAATTTTATCTAAATTGAATTTATTGCACTTGTTTAAATGAATTGAATAGACAAGAGTTAAGTGCATGAAGTAAGTGGGTGATATGCTAGCTTACGTTCTACATATACGAAAATTTCTAACGATCGCCTAGTGATTGACGTGAGTTCGTGAAACGAACAACCACTTCAGTATCGGATTAAAGAAGCTTATACTTTCATGAGTATCGAACGTATCGAAATTTTGAGATAAAAATCCTAACTGCGACATCCATTCGTCATCTGGTAGATTTTCATTCAGAATATCCTGAAAATGCAAAATTGTACAATTTCTGATAGCAGAAGTAATTATCAAATGTGTTCTGGAACTGTACGATTTCTGTCTGAAATGTCCCGGAACTGTACGGTTTCCATCTTTAATGTCCCAGACTTATACTGTTTATACCTAAAATGTCCCAGAACTACACGATTTTTATATGCAATGTTCCGGGGATATACGATGATCATCTAAAACGTCTGGGGAATATACGAGTCTGATACAAAATATCGGAAGCGTATTTGGTTTTTCAGAATTCAGGCATTAGTTGAAAATGAGATAGGTCGAGAATAATAGAACGAGTGATTTTTCGCATTGTAAGATTTGATCATTAATCCTGTATAATGCTAAACTTTACTCAATGAATAAATCTTACAATGCAACAAAGCATTTTTATCGCAAAAAATATATTTGTGGGATTTTTATGAATATATAAGCTTGTCTAGCAGACACCCAAGTGGTGGTTATTTTTACGAATTTTCATCAATCGTTGAGAGACCGACAATTAATTCCGTTTGAGTAAGTAGACTATAAGTCAGTCTACTTTTTACAATCAAACCTTGCCTACTTCATTCAATAAACAATTCCAAATTGAATTTAGTGGATTTATCAGATCTCGTATAACAAAAGCAAACTTCCAGATCATTTTTGATCGCCACTGCTTTGTTGCAAATCTTAAGCTACAAAAAAGTATTATTACCGCAACTTTCGTTCATTCGTTTCAAATGAAAGAAGCCAAGAAATATAAAACTAATGGTTTTTGCATTGTAAGATTTATTCATCGAGAAAGCCTCAATGATTAAATCTTACTATGCGTAAAATCACTCGTTCCATTATTCCTGACCACTTTCAATCAAAACTGATGCCGGAATTTAAAAAATCCGCATACTCTTATGATATTCTGAAACGGAGTCTTATATTTCCTAGATGTTTTAAGTGATCATCGTAATTCGCGGGACATTGCAGATAATAATCGTGAAGGTCTGGGACATTCTAGGTATAACTAGTATAAATCCGAGACATTTACGGTGGAAACCGTACAGTTCCGGGATATTTCAGATAGGAATCGTACAGTTCCGAAACATTTTAGATAAATACTTCTGATTACCAGATGACGAATGGAAGTCGCAGTCTTCAAATTTTTATTTGTGTGATTTTTATGAAAGTATGTACAAACTTCTTCAACCTGACACGGAAGTCATAGTTTGTTTTACGAAGTTCCGTCAATCCCTACCAGATCGTTAATTAATTACGTATAAGTAAGTAGACCATAAGCCAGCAAATCAGTCACCGTTCTTCTTACACTTAACCCCTGTCTATTTCATTTATTGAAAAAATAATTCTTCATTTATTCGGTAAATTTATCGGGTCTCATATGTCGAAAGGATACTTCCAGGTCATTTTTTATTCAAAAACCATTAGTACCACAACTATCGTGCGTTTATTCTAAATAAACGAAGCCAGAAATAACGTAACAAGTGATTTTTTGCATTGCAAGATCTATTCATTGAGAAAAGTTAAGCATCGTACAGCCTCAATGATTAAATCTTACAATGCGAAAAATCACTCGTTTCATTGATCCTGGCCTCTCTTATTTAAGAAAAATGCAGAAATTCCAAAAAAGATGAAGAGTTCTAAAAATCCGTCAACGCTTATGATATTTTCAATCAGACTCGTATATTTCCTAGATGTTGTGGATGATCATCGTATATTTGTTGGACATTACCGATAACAATCGTGTATTTCTAGGACATTCTTGGTATAAATTGTATAAATCCGGAAAATTTAGAATGGGAATCGAACAGTTCTGGGACATTTCAGATAGGAATTGTACAGTTCTGGAAAATTTTAGGTAAGCACTCTGCTACGAGAAATTATACACAAAATTCTGTATTTTTAAGACATTCCGAATGAAAATCTACCAGGTGATGCATGGAAGTCCCAGATACGATTTTTTTAAAAATAGTTTTGTAGGATTTTTTAAAAATGTATAGACTTTTTCTACCATACACGAAAGTGGTGGTTATTTTTTTACGAATTTTCATCAATCACTGAGAGACCGATGATCAATTTCGTATGAGTAAGTAGAACATAAGTCAGTCTACATACTTCTTACACTTAACTCTCGTCTACTTCATTTATTTAATTAACAATTCTAGATTTAATTCGCTGGATTCATTGGGGACAGTGCTTGGTTCCAAATCTTAAGCTACAAAATATTATTAGTATTGCAACTTTCGTGCATTTGTTTAAAATAAATGAAGCCAGGAATTATAAAACAAGTGTCTTTTGCATTGTAAAATTTATTCTTCGAGAAAAGTTTATCATTGTAGAGCCTCAATGATTAAATCTTGCAATGCGAAAAATCACTTGTTTCATTAATTCTACGTATAACATTCTATGTATAAATAGTATAATTCTACGTATAATTCCGGTACATTCAGGATGAGAACCGGACAGTTCCGGGACATTTCCGATAGGAATCGTACAGTTTGGGAACATTTTAGACGAATGCTTCTGCTGCAAGGAAATGTACATGAAATTCTGTATTTTCAAGATATTCCAAATGAAAATTTTCCAAATGACGAATGGAAGTCACAGTTACGATTTTCATCTCAAAATTTCAATTTGATTGATTTTTATAGAACTATAAGCTATCCTTGTTAAAAAGGACTGATAGAACTGTTAGAATCTGTTAAAATCTGTTAGAAACAGGGACAAATGGACACGAAATTCCAATAAAGATTTATGAGGATTTATAGTATTCTATCGGTTCATATCAGTCCTTTTCAACAGGACTTCACCCGACATAGAAGTGACTCAGTAGTAATTTTTTACGGATGTTCGTCAATTGTTTAGAGATCGTTTATTACTCAAGTATAAGTAAGAAGAATACAAGCCCAGTCCATCAGTCCACATACTTCTTACACTCAACCCCTGTCTAGCATTTATTTAATGATCTTGATATGATTCTTGAAAGAATCTTTCTAAGATCGTTTCAAAGATTTGCAGGCCTTAATGGCCAGCACTGTACAAATCAAAATTGACTTCAGTTAATTCATCGGGTGTCATCTAATGAAAGCATGCTTCCAGGTTATTTTTAATTGACACCGCATCATTCTGAATCTTAAGCTACAAAAAACAATTTACACCTTATCTTCCGTGCTTTTATTCTAAGATATAGAGGCCAAGAATAATTA
Organism: Alloplasta piceator; assembly: GCA_946863875.1. NCBI lineage: Eukaryota > Metazoa > Arthropoda > Insecta > Hymenoptera > Ichneumonidae > Alloplasta > Alloplasta piceator. The sequence continues at coordinate 27,912,754 of OX333078.1, forward strand.
AACGAGTGATTTTTTGCATTGTAAGATTTATTTCTTGAGGCAGGTTTATTATTCTTTAGCATCATTTTGTCGTACGCTTAATTTCTATGAAATGTGGGAGCGACGATCAAGCAATGGTTATTGTTATAAATTTCGAACTATGACCAATTCTAAAAAACCTCATGCGGTTCAGATATTTCAATCTGAATCGTGTATTTACCAGATGCTTTGGTTGATCATTCTCTATTCACGCAATTTTTCAGATATTAATCGTGTGGTCCTGCAACATTCCGGGTATGAAAAGTATAAATCCAGGACATTTCAGATGGTAATCGTACAGTTCCAGAACATTTTTGATAAATACTCTGCTAAAGAAACTGTACATTTTAAAGATATTCCAAATGAAAATTTACCAGATATCGAATGGAAGTCACAGTTACTATTTTTATTTTAAAAATTCGATTTGCTGTATTTTTATAGAAGTATAAGCTTTCTCAATCTAACACGGAAGTTGTAGTTATTTTTACGGATTTTCCTCCAACTCTAAGACATCGTTGATTAATTTTGTATAAGTAAGAAGATCACAGCCATGCCATCAGCCTACATATTTCTTACACTTAACTCCTATCTACATTAATTTTTCATTGACTAAATTAAAATTGCCGTTGCTAGATACATCGGGTCTCGTGTTCTGAAAGCATACTTCCAGGTCATTTTTAATCGACACTGCGTAGTTTCAAATCTTAAGGGCAGGCTAAAGACTCTCTCTCGCTCGCACATGACCCCTATAGGCCATCTCTCTCGCTCTCGCAAGAGCGGAAAGGTGGGAGAGGGGATGTTGAGCCTGCCCTTAAGTTCCGGAAAAAAATTTACACAAGTTATAGCTATTGCTATAACTTTCAAATGATGACGGCTTTTAAAAATCCGCATACGCTTATAATACTATGAATCGAAATCATATATTCCCTGGATGTTTTGGATGATCATCGTATATTCCCGGGACATTTCAGATAACAATCGTGTTGTTCTAGGACATTCTAGGTGTGAATAGTATAGATCCTAGACAGATGAATATTATAGATGCAGTTTATATAAATACTCTGCTACAAGGCATTGTGAATAAAAATCTATATTTTTATGATTTTTCGAATAAAAGTCTACCTCATGTAGAATCAAAATTGAGTTCAGTCAGGGACCAACCTCGATAAATATACACGCCGTATATTAATACATATTCCCAGGTCTGCATTGTGTATGCCGGCAAAAATAGTTATTTATCATTTATTGTGTAGTTCAGGGACAGTCCTCAAATAATACGCATGATATATATTCGTCGATAGTTCCGGGTCTGACCTCAAAGTAGACGATTGACATATAAAACTTCCGGGTCAGACCTGGAATTATGCAAATGTCCCAGAAGTATCCAATAAATGCGAAAAAATGTCCTCAAAGTATTCGAATGATATATATATATATATATATATATATATATATATATATATATATGTCATCACGATGCATGTGAATATATAATATACATGTAAACTAAAGTTATAATAATTTTATCCGTGCGCCCATGCTTCTATGAAATAATGGCACGGCTCGGAGCGCCTTCTTTGTGGAGCGAGTGAATCGACGTGCTCGCCGCTATTCGAACCTCTACACGAGCACGTTGATTTACTCGCTCTGCCGCGCGTTCGGATTACAATTTTTCGCATTTCTCTGATCATGAGATTACGAAACACTGCAAAGGAACAGCTTTTTTTTCTAAATTGTTATTAATATATTTGTAAAAAAATATTTAAATGAAATTAATATGCATAAATTTTAATATATGTATACATATATATATATATATATGGGGTGTTCCATACCAAATCGACCACTTTTGACCCAACCACTTCAGATTTTGCTAAAACTTTTCCATTCTTTTGTACCCTTTGACAAAAATTTTTTGATAATTTTTTCAATTTTTTTTGTCAAACCTAAATAAAGTTATGAATTAAAAAAAAAAAAATGGAATTTCTATTTTTAAATAGCTATAACTTTTTTAGGCATTGACTTTTGGGTACCTTTTTTTTAAAAATGATTTTTGTTTTTAAACGAACTTTTTGAAAAATACATAAAAAAAATTAACCCAGCTAGACACATGTAGATCATATTGACATCATGTTGCATACATCTATGACGCATAGAAACACACACAGCCGTGTGTCGCTTGTGAGTGCTCACCTTTAAGTCATACTTGCATCATATGGGGATTGACAATAACACATCATATGGGGATCATATGGGAGTCACGGCGTGACGAAATTGTGATGCTCACATGAAGCTCATATTGACGTCATGCCGTGATAAAATTGGTTGTGCTCATGTGAAGCTCATATTGACGTCATGCCGTGATGAAATTGGTTGTGTTCATATGAAGCTCATATTGACGTCATGCCATGATGAAATTGGTTGTGCTCGTATGAAGCTCGTATGAGGGTCGGGGCGTGAGGAAATTATTGTAATTTTTATACGGTTTTTTTTAAATTTCTATTGCTCACAAAATTTTTTAATATGTATATTTGTTTATTTACGTAGCTTCTGGACCGGTTGCATGAAAAAAAAAATTTAAAAAACTGCTCGATCTCCATTTCAATTTCATCTGTCTCCACCGGGAATCGAACCCTCGACCTGCCTATTTATCCTACCTATACCTACCTAAGAACCTAACACGCTACCTATTACGCTACTGATAACTTATGAGTTCTCTTTACTCATATGATATATCAGTGCTGCCATGCCAGGGAACATGAGTCACATTTGAATATTTATATATACAGTTAAAAATTAAAGTCATTGATGAATTTAAAATTTAAAAAATGGACGATTCAATATCGCGTCCAAAATTTGAAATTTTTATGCATATTTGTGAAAATCCATTTCTTAGTTTTTTTTACAATCTCGCGCATTCAACCCAGCAAACACACTTGGATAATTTACGAAACACTGACGTATAATTGAAATTTAATAAATACGACATATAATGTTCATCACAAATTCGAAACTTTTTCATAATGACGTAAACGAGATATATACAGGGTGGGCCACGAACTGTTGCCACCTTAAATATCTCTGTAATTATCGATGGCACAAAAAAATTTTTCAGACAAAAGTTGTACGGTATGGAAGGGGTCATCAAATGCGACATTTTTTTTCATTTCGGTGGAGGCGCTGACGCACAGTAAAGGTCACCTCCACTTTTTTAAATGGTAAGGTACATTTTTTTTTCAACCATCTTGTAGAGCATCGCAAACTGCATAAAAAACATTCGGGGGTCAGAGTCGTCCAAGGTCATTCAAGACCGATAAGTGACATGAACTTTATTTTTACGTGATTCTAATGGTGATGTCTTTGAACACCTTCTGTAAAAAAAGTTTATTTCACATAAAAATAAAGTTCATGTCACTTATTTTTACGTGATTCCAATGGTGATGTCTTTGAACACCTTCTGTAGAAAAAAGTTTATTTCACATAAAAATAAAGTTCATGTCACTTATCGGTCTTGAATGACCTTGGACGACTCTGACCCCCGAATGTTTTTTATGCAGTTTGCGATGCTCCACAAGATGGTTGAAAAAAAAAAGTACCTTACCATTTAAAAAAGTGGAGGTGACCTTTACTGTGCGTCAGCGCCTCCGCCGAAATGAAAAAAAATGTCGCATTTGATGATCCCTTCCATACCGTACAACTTTTGTCTGAAAATTTTTCTTGTGCCATCGATAATTACAGAGATATTTAAGGTGGCAACAGTTCGTGGCCCACCCTGTATAATACGTTATGATAGTATGTAGCAAGGACGTCAATGAAAGATGAAGGAATTACGAAAAACTGTAGACATCACAAATATGTAATATTGATACGTTAAGATCTCGTCACTGTTATGAGATATTTAAGTATACTGTGAACCTGTAAAATTGTTACGAGTCAAAGCTGTAACAATTATAGAACATTGGTGATATTATAATCTCGTAGTATAGGCTACGTAACAAATACGTATAATGTGTTACATAAATGTTACAAGACATTTCTCGTAACAAATCCGTAACAATTATAGAACATTGCTGTAACAATTATAGAACATTGGTGATATTATAATATCGTAGTATGGGCTACGTAGCAAATACGTATAATGTGTTACATAAATGTTACAAGACATTTCTTGTAACAAATTCGTAACAGTTACGGAACATTGGTGATATTATAATCTTTGTAGTATAGGCTACGTACCAAATACGTTTTATGTGTTACATAAATGTTATATGTCATTAATACATACATATATGCATATACTACCAGAAATGTCTTGAATCATTTTGAGGTTATATCGATTAAGCAACGTGAACGATATATGAGTGTAATTATGTGAGCGCAATTACATGGGTATTTGTCGTGACAGAAACCCCAGTAAAAACTGTCTATGAGCGACGAGATTCATGAACTCGACTCTAAACCTGCTGGAATGAATCTCTACTATGATTTTTGATGCTATTTTGGCATAACACTCCCCCCCCCCTCCCATCGCATCCTCGCCATCGGTGTGGACTGGCACCTTAATATGGATCATTCGTCAATAATTTATCAACTTCAAATCGCTTATAAAGAATTTGTTCAATAAGTAAAAATGTATTTTAATGACCCATGTACCTTAAATGTAATATAAATATCACGGGCTCTTAAGAAGATGATAGCGTAGTAGGTAGCGTGTCAGCGTTAGATCGTTAGAAAGGTTTAGTATTCAGGCAGGTGTCAATCCCCCACAATCGGCAAATGAACGTTCTCGGATCCGCGCCGAGTTGAGGAGCATTTGTCAGGAAAAAAATATAGCTAATAAGTTAAATTTGAAAAAATATAATTTAATTTAAAAAAATTTTCTTCTATTTTTGGATATAACCATGAAACTCGGGAGTCGGGAGTTCAAACCCAGGTGGCGACGACTTTTTTTTTTTTCTGTTCCCTAATATTATATAATGTTCAAAAATATTAAAAGATTAATAAAAAGAACTCAATTTTATCGAAATCATGAAGAAATATATATTGCAAATGAAATTAAAATTGAATGTTTCGTTACGTCACAGTTACATCAATGATCTTTCCCCCGCGCCTTTTCGCTCTCGTGAGATCGAGAGAGATGGAGCTAAAACTTTTAACACGTATTTCTCGAAAACGACTGAGTGGAATGAAAAAAGAATAGTGAGGCCACCTGTACAAATTAATTACGCAGGCCGCCTCACTCTTCTGCTTTCATTCTATCAAGTCATCTTCGAGAAAAATGTGTTTAAAAAAATTTGAGGTTATGTTGACCTTTATGGCTGTGAGATAAGTTTGTGACGTCAATGGGCCGAGTGTGTTAGTAGTGTAAATGGGCCGGTTCTGTCCCAAGATCCCTACCCCGACATTTACCGACCTTTTTCAACCCGCGATTCGAGGCACTTAGCCGAGACACAAACCACTTAGCCGAGACACAAACCGTTGCGCGTCGTGAGTGGGTGGCTTACGGGTGGCCAGTGGGTGGTGGGTGGGTGGCTCAGGGGGGGGGGATTTTTTCGTCCGCACATCTTGTGTGTATATACGTATGCGTGTGGATGTGTGTGTGTGTGTGTGTGTATGTTGCGCACAGGGGGTGGTGGGTGGCAGGTGGGTGGTGGGTGGCAGGTGGGTGGTGGGCGGTAGGGGGTGGGGGGGGATTTGGGATTTTTTTCGTTAGCATGTGTTGCGTGTATGTGCGTGTATGTACGTGCATGTGCGTGTGTGCGGGGGAGGGGGGGGGATTGTCGATGCCAGAGATTTTTTGAAGAAAGCATTAGGCGTCGTCACTGGCGTTGACTCATGCTCTCTCTCTCACCCTCTCTCTCTCGCACGCGCACTCTTTGTCGCCCGCGCCCTCACGCGCCGAGTGTCAAGTATCAAATTTACGATGTATACAACTCTGTATCCAAACATGATCCAAATTTTTTCGTCGCGACGCATATTATCGACACATAGCTGCATAGACGATCATCGCAATTCACAATTTTCGAGTTTTTTCAAGCAATTCTTCGGCAACGTTATTTCTCTCTCTCTCTTTCTCTTTATCTCTCTGTCCTCTCTTTCACTTGTTCTCCGTATTTCGTACGTCAGTGTATTCTAAGCTATGAGATTGCTAATGATTTAGACTTTTTGTAGTTCAAGCATGATTTTTGGGGAAAATGTGAAATCAAATATTTTTGGTGGAAGGCCCATTGATATTCACTATTTTATTTGTTATCAATATTCCTAGATGGCATTCAAATGGAAAAAAGTTTTATCATGATAGATTGATATCTAGATATTTCAAAGCTATGATGATTTAATTATTTCAGCAAAAATTTCTATCGTGTTCTGCCCGCGGGTCCACTGATATTAGTGGTATATACAAATTCTATGGTTGATATAAAAATTGGGAAAACTTGTTTTTTCATGAAGCAATTGGATTTTTAGAAAATTTATTATTTTTTCTCACCAAAGGTCTAAGCATGTTAATGTAATTTTTTTCTTATCTTCTGCGAATAATATAATAGTTTACTTTGAAATTAAAATCATGAACAATACAATCTTTTTTTATACTGTCTTTTCAAGTTTTTGAAAATAATTTTCATAACTTCACGTAAGACTCCTATGCGAGCCGCAGAGGATGAGAAAGCATAAGTAATCATCACTTCCAAGGGCCCTCGTTCAGAAAAAAAAATATATATATATTGTATTATTCAGAAAAATCTTGGATGTCTTAGCTTATTTTCACGAAATTTTAATGTCGTCGGCATATTATGAGAAAAATCAATTATATTTATATCTTTGGGTCTATGGTCAGAAACAAATATTAGAATTTCTCAAAAATGTGAATTGTCATAATTTTGAGGAGGGTTACTTTTCTCAAATATGAATACATTTTTATGTAATTATAATAACAATAACAATTTCCAAGAACCATAGGCTTACAGATAGGAAAATCAAAATTCTCGTAACGTTGAAACATCCGAATGAATAACAACATTTTAACTAACAATTTTTGTTCCGCAAAATCCGTAGATTACATGGAAATCCGTGAAAAATATACATCATGGAGGAGCCAGCCCACTTATTCGATTTCTTTTTAAAGTTTTTTAAATAACTGCTTATAGCTTTGCATAAAATTTATGTTACATCCACAGAATATGAGCAAAGTAAGTAATCCTCACATCGACAACTCCAGATAAATATAAAATTAAAACAAAAATCACGGTTATTGTGAGTATGAGAGATCTGATTTTTTCATGATATTGGGAACCTAAGGAAAGGTATGACTTAATTCTGACGTCAGCAATATGGCGACGTAAGTAAATAGCTCGCTCGCGACTCGCATGTGACAGCGTGGTGTAGAGAGAGAGAGAGAGAGAGAGAGAGAGAGAGAGAGAGAGAGAGAGAGAGAGAGAGAGAGAGATTTGTCGTCGATTATTCTCAGCTCATTACAGAATATGCTACTCACTACCGGACGCAAATGCAGTAAACGAGTAAAGCAACTTTTGACCCTAACCTAAAAAAAAAAAACCACATTCTGCATCCAAACTCCGAACTCTATATCTATATTATTGTTACGTGGAAAATCTCAACAATTTTCAGAATTGATCCTAACAAACCTCGACGTTTCGCATGGTCGACGGGGCTTTGCGCTTCCTACTTAGTCAGTTCTTAGGTTTCGCCACCAGATGAATCTAACTTTGGATCCCCGATACATTATCCGGCATCTCCGTGTCAATCCTTCTCGCAGCATTTGCATATCATCTACAGATTGCGAAAATCATTAATATTAATAAAGGGCTCTCGATCGAAAAATATTTGCTTTCTACTTTTCTTCAAAATCGGAATAAAAACATCCGAAATAATTTCAATTTTTATTGTAGTTGATGTTAACATTAATTTGCATCATGATAAAACTTTTTATGAATTTTCATATATAATTGGCAGATTATGAAAAATAAGACATCAATATCGGAGAGTTCTCGTTCGGAAAAATATTTCTATTAGTCCCGAAAAGAATTGGCCTTGAGTCTCATCATCGCCAGTATCATAAAACTGAACTATTATTTACATATGGTTTTTTCCGGTGATATAAAATCAAGAGGGGATCACTCTCCCGCTTGATATACAAATGATTTTAGAGAGGGTCTGACTTCACGTGATTTCGTGTATAAAATTCAAACAAAAAGCACGGCTGAAAAAGTATAGAGATATTGACACTGATTCACGTAAAAAATCAAATAATGAATTTGAGAAAAACTTTTTTAAACTCATGAATAATTTCAGTTTTCAGGAAGATAATAAAAAACGTTAGGCGACATCGAGATGTTAAGCTTGGGAGGAAATGGGGTAGAGCTTTTTGGTGCAAGGGCTTTAATCGCAAAGGTGACATTTCACAGCTACACGAGCTGAAGTGAAATTTATGAAAACCGACATATGTGAAGTTTGCAATTCTTGACATTTTAAAAATCACCCCTTTTTATGACTTTCGTTATAATAACACTGAAAAGAAAAAATTTTGATATAGTAAAATAACTTTACACCGATACCGGCAGTCTGAGTATCACATAAGGAGCCCCTCCCCGATATATAGAGCCACGATAGGGACGATTTGCCTCGATTTGATACGTCGGATTATGCACCCGACAATCGCTATGGCATACAATAAGCTAATAAATAAAAATAAATGAATAAAAATCATATAAATATAAGGGTTCACGAAGGATAAGAATAACGAAAAGATAATGGAGGAATTGACGGGTTTGAGAGCCAAACTATACAGCCCCCCGCCCCCCCCCCCCGCCAGGTATATATATATCATAAATTTTTTAAATAATTTTTATATGTTCTGATAATCATTTTTATACATTGCATTTTCATACATTGCATTTAAAAATAAAAATAAAAATATTTAGAAATCTATAAATTTTGGAAATTGAGAAAAAAATGTGTGTGTGTGTGTGTGTGTGTAAATGTATGTATGTGGATGTGTTTATACTCCTCATTTAGATTCCTCGACGAAAGGCTTTGTAGAGAGTGCACCCCTAGCTGCACTGCAAACCTCAATGCATCAGGGAGAGAGAGAGAGAGAGAATCAGTGTCAAATTTTCAGCATCCTCGTAACTATCAAGTGGTTCGAGTGGTGGTGCTGGTCGTTTGGGTGGTAAAATATATTGCGTTTGAAGGTGTATATATTTTTCGAAAATTTCCATCCTCGTTTCTCGGGCTTGGTGTGACATCGAGATTGAATCTTAGCTTCACTTCTATTTTAAAACTCAGAGTGAACGGCCGTACAAAATCAAAAAATTAAAATGAGTACAGTGCGAAACAACAGCGATATAACGGGCATTATTAAATTTCTGATCAAACGTTTTTCCCCACTGAGAGTGGCGTTTTATCCTCAAGAGTGCATACGGGATGTACGTTTGATTAATCGGGCAGCAGCATTGCGTAAACTGCGGAGGATTCTGTATGCTGCGCGAAAAATGGATTTTATAGCAGCGTTTAATCTCGGGTTGCTACATACATTCGATGTACTGGACTCAGCCATTCGGGTGATCCGATTATTCAATTGGCAAAATGTAAATCGTCTCCGACCAATTATTGATGCACATGGTAAGTGAATTTCAAATTCCCATCTCTCATACATTTATATATTACTTAATTCTGTTGAGGTCGTTCAATATTTTAACAGAGAAAAACAATTTCTGTCACAGCGGAGATGTCTCGTCGCAGACGATCCAATTTGGGGGGAGAAGAAGAAGAAGAAGAAAAAGAAGAAGAGGAGGAGGAGGAGGAGGAGGAAGAAGGAGAAGAAGAAGAAGAGGAAGAAGATGAAGAAAGGGAAGAAGAAGATGAAGAACTAGATGCTGATGATGAAGGGGGAGAAGATGATGATGATGAAGAAGAAGAAGAAGAAGAAGAAGATGATGATGATGATGATGGAGAAAAAGGAGAAAAAGAAGTGCATGATGCACTAAGACCACCAACACCACCACCACCACCACCACCACTACCACCATACGCCGATGGCATCGATTATGAGAGGGCCCGAATAGATTGGGAGCATCGGCAAATCGAGAGAGCTGCCGGAACCGCAAGAAATGTGGATGAAGGTAAAAAGAATATGGGTGGGGTATTAAATTAATGATGCTCATGAGAGATATTAATTTCTATCCATCTTTTCAGGATATGAATCTGGTCAGTCCGATGAACTGACGTATAGAGCACTATTTGGGGACGATCTCGAAATGTTCCCCGGTATGTTTAGCGAAGAAGAGCTGAATGCTCAAGATGTTAACCTTAGTTTTTACAAACATTAATTAAGAGAATACTTTATAAATATTTATAGCATAATTTTTTTCAATAAAAAAACAAAATATAAATAAAAAATCTTCGATAATGATCATTTCGGAATTCTTCCTATCGCGAAAAAGCGTTCCTTGGGGTGAAAAAAAAAAATCATAAAAACTGTAAATTTCACAAATCAGCTTCATTGGTCCATGTGTTCTGGGTATCATCAAATCTCAACCATTTTACAAAAATGTTATTACCGTGCTTTTGTAGAACTTTTTCGAGATCAGATAAATATCTGGATATTCAACTTTCAATAATTCTTGTTCGTAAAATCCACCGACGATGGGCTCGTTCTGATAATCTTCAATATTATACGTCACATGATTGGTATTGTTCACTCAGCTAATGGTAAATATTTCTGTCGTTCAATTTGGGATATAACCCTTCGCGAAAACATTCTTAAACTTGCGTATTCACACTTTGTCGCCAAATTTTCCAATGTGCGATTAAATCAGTGGCAAATTGCTCTATGTCGAGTACATATGAATATTATATTTTTGGATGAGCGATTCAAAATCTGGATTATTTATTCCATAACTGTATAGAAACTCTGCATCGCCAAAACCAAAGTAACTCTGCAACGGGGATATCCATTCTAGTAGCAAATTTCGACTTCCCCTATCTGAACGTAAATGGCGTTATTTACCAGTATCATTGTGTATAAAAACATGTATGAGAAATGACATTATGCTTACGTTCTTTTTTTATCGAACCGCAAAAAAATAAAATCAAATAAAATAAAATAAAAACAACAGAAACTCTGCAACGGAGATGTCCATTCTAGTAGCAAATTCTGGCGCGTCCCATCTAAACGCAAGTGTCATCATTTACCAGTATTATAGTATATACAAATTCGTATGAGAAATGAAATTATTTCTGATTTTTTTAATATAAAAAATAAATAAAAAAAATAAAAAAATAATAAAAAATAAAAAATAAAAATGGAAATAAAATAAAAAACAAAAAAAAAAACAAACAAAAACAAAAACAAAACAAAAAACAACAAAACAAAAGAAACTTTGCAACGGAGATACCTATTCGAGTAGCAAATTTTGACAGTATCATTGTGTATATAAATATGTATGAGAAATGACATTATGCTTACGTTCTTTTTTTATCGAACCGCAAAAAAGTAAAATCAAATCAAATCAAATAAAAACAACAGAAACTCTGCAACGGAGATGTCCATTCTATTTCTCATATATATTTGCATCCACAATAATACTGGTAAGTGACGACAGAAATTTTGATTCCCCCCTATCTGAACGCAACTGTCGTCACTTACCAGTATTATTGTGGATGCAAATATATATGAGAAATAGAATGGACATCTCCATTGCAGAGTTTCTGTTGTTTTTATTTGATTTTATTTTATTTTACTTTTTTTGAATAGATATCTCCGTTGCAACGTTTCTTGTGTTTTGTTGTTTTTTGTTTTTGTTTTTTTTTGTTTTTTTTTTCTATTTTTATTTTTATTTTTATTTTTTATTTTTTTTTTATTTTTTTTTTATTTTTCTAATTACTTTTTATATAAAAGAAGTAGAAATAATTTCATTCCTCATACGAATTTGTATATACTATAATACTGGTAAATGACGACACTCGCGTTTAGATGGGGCGCGCCAGAATTTGCAACTAGAATAGACATCTCCGTTGCAGAGTTTCTGTTGTTTTTATTTTATTTGATTTTAGTTTACTTTTTTGCGGTTCGATAAAAAAAGAACGTAAGCATAATGTCATTTCTCATACATATTTATATACACAATGATACTGTCAAAATTTGCTACTCGAATAGATATCTCCGTTGCAAAGTTTCTTTTGTTTTGTTGTTTTTTGTTTTGTTTTTGTTTTTGTTTTTTGTTTTTTTTTGTTTTTTATTTTATTTTCATTTTTATTTTTTATTTTTTTTTATTTATTTATTTTTTATTTATTTGTTACATAAAAAAAAGTAGAAATAATTTCATTTCTCATACGAATTTGTATATACTATAATACTGGTAAATGATGACATTTGCGTTTAGATGGGACGCGCCAGAATTTGCTACTAGAATGGACATCTCCGTTGCAGAGTTTCTGTTGTTTTTATTTGATTTGATTTGATTTTATTTTTTTGCGTTTCGATAAAAAAAGAACGTCAGCATAATGTCATTTCTCATACATATTTTTATACACAATGATACTGGTAAATAACGCCATTTACGTTCAGATAGGGGAAGTCGAAATTTGCTACTAGAATGGACATCCCCATTGCAGAGTTACTTTGGTTTTGGCGATGCAGAGTTTCTATACAGTTATGGAATAAATAATCCAGATTTTGAATCGCTCATCCAAAAATATAATATTCATATGTACTCGACATAGAGCAATTTGCCACTGATTTAATCGCACATTGGAAAATTTGGCGACAAAGTGTGAATACGCAAGTTTAAGAATGTTTTCGCGAAGGGTTATATCCCAAATTGAACGACAGAAATATTTACCATTAGCTGAGTGAACAATACCAATCATGTGACGTATAATATTGAAGATTATCAGAACGAGCCCATCGTCGGTGGATTTTACGAACAAGAATTATTGAAAGTTGAATATCCAGATATTTATCTGATCTCGAAAAAGTTCTACAAAAGCACGGTAATAACATTTTTGTAAAATGGTTGAGATTTGATGATACCCACAACACATGGACCAATGAAGCTGACTTGTGAAATTTACAGTTTTCATGATTTTTTTCACCCCAAGGAACGCTTTTTTGCGATAGGAAGGATTTTGAAATGATCATGATCGAAGATTTTTTATATATATTTTGTTTTTTTATTGAAAAAAATTATGCGATAAATATTTATAAAGTATTCTCTTAATTTATCTGATCTCGTAAAAGTTCTACAAAAGCACGGTAATAACATTTTTGTAAAATGGTTGAGATTTGATGATACCCAGAACACATGGACCAATGAAGCTGATTTGTGAAATTTACAGTTTTTATGATTTTTTTTTTTTACCCCAAGGAACGCTTTTTCGCGATAGGAAGAATTCCGAAATGATCATTATCGAAGATTTTTTATTTATATTTTGTTTTTTTATTGAAAAAAATTAGGCTATAAATATTTATAAAGTATTCTCTTAATTAATGTTTGTAAAAACTAAGGTTAACATCTTGAGCATTCAGCTCTTCTTCGCTAAACATACCGGGGAACATTTCGAGATCGTCCCCGAATAGTGCTCTATACGTCAGTTCATCGGACTGACCGGATTCATATCCTGAAAAGATGGATAGAAATTAATATCTCTCATGAGCATCATTAATTTAATACCCCACCCATATTATTTTTACCTTCATCCACATTTCTTGCGGTTCCGGCAGCTCTCTCGATTTGCCGATGCTCCCATTCTATTCGGGCCCTCTCATAATCGATGCCATCGGCGTATGGTGCTAGTGGTGGTGGTGGTGGTGGTGGTGTTGGTGGTCTTAGTGCATCATGCACTTCTTCTCCTTCTTCTCCATCATCATCATCATCATCTTCTTCTTCTTCTTCTTCTTCATCATCATCATCATCTTCTCCCCCTTCATCATCAGCATCTAGTTCTTCATCTCCTTCTTCTCTTTCTTCATCTTCTTCCTCTTCTTCTTCTTCTCTTTCTTCCTCCTCCTCCTCCTCCTCTTCTTCTTCTTCTTCTTCTCCCCCCAAATTGGATCGTCTGCGACGAGACATCTCCGCTGTGACAGAAATTGTTTTTCTCTGTTAAAATATTGAACGACTTCAACAGAATTAAGTAATATATAAATGTATGGGAGATGGGAATTTGAAATTCACTTACCATGTTCATCAATAATTGGTCGGAGACGATTTACATTTTGCCAATTGAATAATCGGATCACCCGAACGGCTGAGTCCAGTACATCGAATGTATGTAGCAGCCCGAGATTAAACGCTGCTATAAAATCCATTTTTCGCGCAGCATACAGAATCCTTCGCAGTTTACGCAATGCTGCTGCCCGATTAATCAAACGTACATCCCGTATGCACTTTTGAGGATAAAACGCCACTCTCAGTGGGGAAAAACGTTTGATCAGAAATTTAATAATGCCCGTTATATCGCTGTTGTTTCGCACTGTACTCATTTTAATTTTTTGATTTTGTACGGCCGTTCACTCTGAGTTTTAAAATAGAAGTGAAGCTAAGATTCAATCTCGATGTCACACCAAGCCCGAGAAACAAGGATGGAAATTTTCGAAAAATATATACATCTTCAAACGCAATATATTTTACCACCCAAACGACCAGCACCACCACTCGAACCACTTGATAGTTACGAGGATGCTGAAAATTTGACACTGATTCTCTCTCTCCCTCTCTCTCCCTGATGCATTGAGGTTTGCAGTGCAACTAGGGGTGCACTCTCTACAAAGCCCTTCGTCGAGGAATCTAAATGAGGAGTATAAACACATCCACATACATACATTTACACATACACACACACACACACATTATTTTCTCAATTTCCAAAATTTATAGATTTCTAAATATTCTTATTTTTATTTTTAAATGCAATGTATAAAAATGATTATCAGAACATATAAAAATTATTTAAAAAATTTATGATATATATATACTTGGCGGGGGGGGGGCGGGGAGGTGTATAGTTTGGCTTTCAAGCCCGTCAATTCCTCCATTATCTTTCCGTTATTCTTATCCTTCGTGAACCCTTATATTTATAGGATTTTTATTCATTTATTTTTATTTATTAGCTTATTGTATGCCATAGCGATTGTCGGGTGCATAATCCGACGTATCAAATCGAGGCAAATCGTCCCTATCGTGGCTCTATATATCGGGGAGGGGCTCCTAATGTGATACTCAGACTGCCGGTATCGGTGTAAAGTTATTTTACTATATCAAAATTTTTTCTTTTCAGGGTAATTATAACGCAAGTCATAAAAAGGGGTGATTTTTAAAATGTCAAGAATTGCAAACTTCACATATGTCGGTTTTAATAAATTTCACTTCAGCTCGTGTAGCTGTGAAATGTCACCTTTGCGATTAAAGCCCTTGCACCAAAAAGCTCTACCCCATTTCCTCCCAAGCTTAACATCTCGATGTCACCTAACGTTTTTCATTATCTTCCCGAAAACTGAAATTATTCATGAGTTTAAAAAAGTTTTTCTCAAATTCATTATTTGATTTTTTACATGAATCAGTGTCAATATCTCTATGCTTTTTCAGCCGTGCTTTCTGTTCAAATTTTATACACGAAATCACGTGGTCAGACCCTCTCTAAAATCATTTGTATATCAAGCGGGAGAGTGATCCCCTCTTGATGTTATATCACCGGAAAAAACCATATGTAAATAATAGTTCAGTTTTATGATACTGGCGATGATGAGACTCAAGGCCAATTCTTTTCGGGACTAATAGAAATATTTTTCCGAACGAGAACTCTCCGATATTGATGTCTTATTTTTCATAATCTGCCAATTATATATGAAAATTCATAAAAAGTTTTATCATGATGCAAATTAAAGTTAACATTAACTACAATAAAAATTGAAATTATTTCGGATGTTTTTATTCCGATTTTGAAGAAAAGTAGAAAGCAAATATTTTTCGATCGAGAGCCCTTCATTAATATTAATGATTTTCGCAATCTGTAGATGATATGCAAATG
This sequence comes from Alloplasta piceator, assembly GCA_946863875.1. NCBI lineage: Eukaryota > Metazoa > Arthropoda > Insecta > Hymenoptera > Ichneumonidae > Alloplasta > Alloplasta piceator. The sequence goes on from OX333078.1 coordinate 27,928,813, forward strand.
CTGCGAGAAGGATTGACACGGAGATGCCGGATAATGTATCGGGGATCCAAAGTTAGATTCATCTGGTGGCGAAACCTGAGAAATGACTAAGTAGGAAGCGCGAAGCCCCGTCGACCATGCGAAACGTCGAGGTTTGTTAGGATCAATTCTGAAAATTGTTGAGATTGTCCACGTAACAATAATATAGATATAGAGTTCGGAGTTTGGATGCAGAATGTGGTTTTTTTTTTTTTTTAGGTTAGGGTCAAAAGTTGCTTCACTCCTTTACTGCATTTGCGTCCGGTAGTGAGTAGCATAATCTGTAATGAGCTGAGAATAATCGACGACAAATCTCTCTCTCTCTCTCTCTCTCTATCTCTCTCTCTCTCTCTCTCTCTCTCTCTCTCTCTCTCTCTCTCTCTACACCACGCTGTCACATGCGAGTCGCGAGCGAGCTATTTACTTACGTCGCCATATTGCTGACGTCAGAATTAAGTCATACCTCTCCTTAGGTTCCCAATATCATGAAAAAATCAGATCTTTCATACTCACAATAACTGTGATTTTTGTTTTAATTTTATATTTATCTGGAGTTGTCGATGTGAGGATTACTTACTTTGCTCATATTCTGTGGATGTAACATAAATTTTATGCAAAGCTATAAGCAGTTATTTAAAAAACTTTAAAAAGAAATCGAATAAGTGGGCTGGCTCCTCCATGATGTATATTTTTCACGGATTTCCATGTAATCTACGGATTTTGCGGAACAAAAATTGTTAGTTAAAATGTTGTTATTCATTCGGATGTTTCAACGTTACGAGAATTTTGATTTTCCTATCTGTAAGCCTATGGTTCTTGGAAATTGTTATTGTTATTATAATTACATAAAAATGTATTCATATTTGAGAAAAGTAACCCTCCTCAAAATTATGACAATTCACATTTTTGAGAAATTCTAATATTTGTTTCTGACCATAGACCCAAAGATATAAATATAATTGATTTTTCTCATAATATGCCGACGACATTAAAATTTCGTGAAAATAAGCTAAGACATCCAAGATTTTTCTGAATAATACAATATATATATTTTTTTTTTCTGAACGAGGGCCCTTGGAAGTGATGATTACTTATGCTTTCTCATCCTCTGCGGCTCGCATAGGAGTCTTACGTGAAGTTATGAAAATTATTTTAAAAAACTTGAAAAGACAGTATAAAAAAAGATTGTATTGTTCATGATTTCAATTTCAAAGTAAACTATTATATTATTCGCAGAAGATAAGAAAAAAATTACATTAACATGCTTAGACCTTTGGTGAGAAAAAATAATAAATTTTCTAAAAATCCAATTGCTTCATGAAAAAACAAGTTTTCCCAATTTTTATATCAACCATAGAATTTGTATATACCACTAATATCAGTGGACCTGCGGGCAGAACACGATAGAAATTTTTGCTGAAATAATTTAATCATCATAGCTTTGAAATATCTAGATATCAATCTATCATGATAAAACTTTTTTTCATTTGAATGCCATCTAGGAATATTGATAACAAATAAAATAGTGAATATCAATGGGCCTTTCACCAAAAATATTTGATTTCACATTTTCCCCAAAAATCATGCATGAACTACAAAAAGTCTATATCATTAGCAATCTCATAGCTTAGAATACACTGACGTACGAAATACGGAGAACAAGTGAAAGAGAGGACAGAGAGATAAAGAGAAAGAGAGAGAGAGAAATAACGTTGCCGAAGAATTGCTTGAAAAAACTCGAAAATTGTGAATTGCGATGATCGTGTATGCAGCTATGTGTCGATAATATGCGTCGCGACGAAAAAATTTGGATCATGTTTGGATACAGAGTTGTATACATCGTAAATTTGATACTTGACACTCGGCGCGTGAGAGCGCGGGCGACAAAGAGTGCGCGTGCGAGAGAGAGAGGGTGAGAGAGAGAGCATGAGACAACGCCAGTGACGACGCCTAATGCTTTCTTCAAAAAATCTCTGGCATCGACAATCCCCCCCTCCCTCGCACACACGCACATGCACGTACATACACGCACATACACGCAACACATGCTAACGAAAAAAATCCCAAATCCCCCCCCCACCCCCGACCACCCACCACCCACCTGCCACCCACCACCCCCTGTGCGCAACATACACACACACACACACACACATGCATACGCATACGTATATACACACAAGATGTGCGGACGAAAAAATCCCCCCCCCCCCCCCCTGAGAGACCCACCCACCACCCACTGGCCACCCGTAAGCCACCCACTCACGACGCGCAACGGTTTGTGTCTCGGCTAAGTGGTTTGTGTCTCGGCTAAGTGCCTCGAATCGCGGGTTGAAAAAGGTCGGTAAATGTCGGGGTAGGGATCTTGGGACAGAACCAGCCCATTTACACTACTTGTGTTACATCTATATGAGCTGAGTGTGTTACATCTTTGTGCTGAGGTTGTTACATAACAGTTACATCTATGTGTTGAGTATTCGCCATAAATATTATTCGTAAATTTTCCGTAACGATAACGTTCCAATGGGACGACAAATTTCTGAACAAGCACTGCTTCATTTACAGTGCTTGTGACATAAATGTTACATCCAATATAACGTCCGTTACAGAACATTTTCGTAACTATTCTGAAACTGTGTTTGCTGGGAAATATCTCAATCGAAGCTATAGGAAAATTTGTAGAATTCAAAATCCGGTTCTATTTTATTTTAAAAAATTATGAAAAATAGTGCAACTTTTGTAAAAGTTTGTTTATACTTACATAAAACTGAAATATGACACAAAAAAATTCAAAAAAAATTTTTCAAATTAAAAGAAAATCAAAATAATTTTTTTTTAAATAAATAAAAACAATTTTAAACAAATTCAATATGGCGGCCGTGATTTACAAAAATTCTCAGATATGTTGGTATAAATTTTAACTTTATGAATTTTTTGGACTTGCAAAAGTTGAAGCTTATATATATATTTTCACCACATGCTGTGATTTTGCAGTGATTTTATAACCGTCATATTGCACTCATCGAATGTATAACTGAGAAACACGCATATGGCCGTCATATTGCATGCATGGCTCGTATACTTTCAATGCTAACCTAGTGAATACGCGAACAAAAATCATTGGATGGCTTTCATATGATATCCATCTGCAAATATTCATTGCAGAATTTAAATTTGCCATCTTATGAGTTCATCTTGAAGTCAACGGATGATGCATTTGTAAGCGACATGATGAGATCGTCACAATCAATAAGTAACATGCATATCGCCGTCATACACTGAGAGAAAAAACCATGGTGAGCTCAAAGATCCGCCATGGTAAAAGGGGTTATAGTATGGTTAACCATATTCTATGACTGGACAAGCAATAATATAATAAGCGCAACCATACTTGTACAGTTGATTCTGCCATACCACTGGAATGGTACCTACAAACATACAGCATAACTGATCGCGATGTGTACTATTGCAAAAAACTTTACAAAACGTGTATGGTTGGCCAAATACATCCATTGAGTCGTAAAAAAGACTCAAACATTGACACTCGCAGTATATTTGTGTATCAATTAAAAATTGCGTTATTGTATTTTATTTTTAACTATCTGTATGGTCACTATGAATGGCTACTTAATAACGCTTACGATAAGTAAGCGAGTATTGCTATAGTTTTATATTTGTAGTACAGTTCTTTCTTAGAAAATCTGTACCAAATTTTCCAGACTATCATGTCGTATTGCACTTCCGACTATAAGAATATTTTATGGCATTTGCAATAGTCTATTATCTCATAGACTATTTGCGCAGAAACGTTTACCAGTTAGACATTTATTTCGATTTACTTCGAACAGTCGTTATAATCTTATAAAGTATACATTTGTCATGTCTACGTCAACAGGATGAATATGGTAAGATGTACTATGTACGGAATTGTAGTGAACTTTTCTTATTGTTAGAAAGCCCTCACGCATATACTGCCCTTTTTTCACTTCCCCCACTTAATTCTTAAGCAATCGCGGGAACAAAGGACGAAGAGTCGTACGACGGTAGGTATCGGCGATGCTATTCATCAGTAAGCCGCGACAAGTCGGATCAAGTCGGATCGTGCAACGAAAGTGGACAGCGTCTCGCCTTTTTTCATTAACGCGGCTTTCTACGGTGCCAAATTCGTGCTTGATAACGAGCACGTAATTATTTGATAAATATCAATTAATCTACCGCACTAAAAAATAAAGAATAAAATACGTAGTAGACGTTATGTGCAGTGGAATGGAAAATTTCTCGGTCACCGAGAAGCTGATAGAGTGGGATCTATCACAATACGTTCACGTTTTCGCAGGTAATTACTAACAATTTTGATTCAATATTATCGATAATCGTGTATTCTTTTATGTTGAAGAAAAAAAAAGTTAGTCCCATGGATAATAGATACATTATATCAGGTGTGTGCAAAAGTTCTACCCGTTTCCCTAATCCCAAATACGTAGTTTGAAAAAAGATGTTGCGCAAAATATTAAATGATGCAACGTTGTGTAATAATATTACAAATGTCGTAGTTCATAAATAACCCAGACCAATAAAGTAATTTTTTAATATAATTTTTATTTAATTTTTTATGCACTTGAAACGGGTAAAACTTATGCACACTCCTAATAGAGAGTTATACACCACATAAATAAAGATCAAACAATAGACAGCGTGAAAAATTGTGAATATTGTCAAACTAACCATAGCATATAGTAACTGGTAAATCTCATACGATGGTTATACTATGCCCTTATGGTTGAATTAAATGAGCGTTCATACCGTTCGGTGTAGAGGTCATTCTTTGTGTACATTTTGTGACCTTTCAACAATTCGTACTACCGCACACGTTGAGTGTGTGTGTAGTAGTGTGAGACGCGATTCTCGCTGTGAGAAGCGATTCTTATTTTCTCTTTGTCCGAATATTACGTTTCCTGCTTCCAGAATTTCGGTAATTAAAAAAAAAAATCTCAAGAATTCTATCGTAGCACGCTTTGGAACCAAATCACTAAAGGTATATCTTAATATTATCAGGTATCGTTGGTCATTTTATTTAAAAACAAAAGGTATTAATTGTGCGTTATAAATAGGCGGCACCAAAATCTTTGCGTATTGTAAAACCGACTATAGTACATCGCGGACGGCGAATTTCATATGATTAGGTCTACCAAATTTGTATGAACAATGAAACAACTGAGGCAGGATTCTATATGCTTACGTATTAGTTATTTTAATTTCAGCATAAACACTGGGAGAAAAAACCATGGTGAGCTCAAAGATCCGTTATGGTAAAAGGGTTATAGTTTGGTTAACCATATTCTATGACTGGAAAAGGAGTAATATAATAAGCGCTACCATACTTGTACAGTTGATCAGTTATGCTGTATGTTTGTAGGTACCATTCTAGTGGTATGGCAGAATCAACTGTACAAGTATGGTAGCGCTTAGTATATTATTACTTGTCCAGTCATAGAATATGGTTAACCATACTATAACCCCTTTTACCATGGCGGATCTTTGAGCTCACCATGGTTATTTTCTCTCAGTGCATTGTACAGATAGTTAAAAACAAAATGATGAATATCGTAAAACGTAATAAACAAATATAATTATAAATGCTTATATCGTAGCCTCAAACTTATTGGTTGTTTTTACTATCATATCGTTTGAATTGTAATATGCATTCTATAGAACAAGCTGTCCAGGAACAAGAATTCGTCTCGCTTTCTGATGACATGATTAAGGAGTTGATACCGATCATTGGGCATCGAGTGCAGTTTGTTAAAAAACGTCTCGATTTTTTGAACTCGTGCGATAAAAAAAAACGGTATATTGTTTTCCTGTAAGCTAATGCTTCCATGATAACGATTGAACTATTTTATTTTTTACCGTCCATTTTGTCTCCAGGACGAGCGTTCTGATCTTGACGATACCTTGAGTATCACGTCACTTACTGAATCGAGTTCCGGAAGCTCGTTAGCAAGTTCCAATGAGGCAAATCGAGGCGCGACATATTATAATAGTAGCGAGGTTTGTTCAATTGTTATTCTTGTTTTGAAGCGAAATGAAACGGTTACGAGCGCGATAAATAAGTACTAGATATCCATGAATAACAAAGAAATAATTAACAATGAATAAATTAATAATTCATAATAAATTAACAGATAAATAAATACGTTTATAAATTTTCGGTTCAGTGCCATTTCCTGATTTCTGGCAGCCATTTTTTTTGTTTTCACGGATTGTCAATTCGACAAATTTTCTTTTTCCTGATCGTTGCTAAGTTGTAATTCAGAATTCGGAATACTAACCGAATTTTATTGGAAACGTACTTAATTACAGTGCTTATTATTCATAGGAACTGAAGTCATTACTCAGAACAAGCCCTAAGGGACAGGCGCTGTTAAAAACGAAACGATTGACAAGTGTAAACCGAAAAACTTTGAGCGAAATCATCGTTGATCATCTGATGATTGCCAACAAAAAGTAAGTTGACGGTAGAAATGATGAACGGAATGTGTAATCTCGTAAAAAATGTTCACTCAACGTTACATAAAAAAATGATTGCTTCATTTAGAGTAACATTGGCCGATTTTTTATTGTCGACGAAACATATCAAGGCGGTTTTTCCTTACAAGCAAAAAGAGACATATTACAGTCCGTACGAAGCTGCTCCAAACAAACGTCTAGCGAGTGGCAAGTTGTGGGACAAGTATTGCAATACAAAGCGATATATTCGATCGAAGCTCCAATCTTTTGAGAAACATCAGAAAGAAGCTAATTAACCTGAAGAGATTAAGGTTTCGCTGATAAAATTGCAAACTATATCACCAAACGACCCGGATTTGAAAGATCTCTGGGGTCAGACGTCAAAGTTCCGTACAAACTGTGGATCGATCGCCGACTACTACGAGAAATTTCCGGTTCTATCTTCAGCGATTGGAAGCTCTTTAGTAATATATTAAAATTTATGATTTTTGGTAACCATTAATGCTGCGTAATACTGCGGAATAGATGGCATCATAAAAATTGTTCTGTTTAGCTCGAAATTGATTTCGCGGCCGCCAATTACGGGGACCCCGAAGCTTTCGTCACGTCATGGCTTGATATCGCTACGAATATCGTCAATTATGGAAAGCAGAAACAAATATGTGCGGATTTTTTTCGAGGTATAATAAATATTCACATTTTTCTCAACTCCGTTGCGATCAATTCCATTCAGGCACAATTATTTTTTATGATTTTCGTCGAAGTGTATATTCCGTGTCACTAATTTTTTTCCTAATTTCAGAACAATCTACTGCACAGACGTTAGCTTTGATTCTCCTACCGTATTTGTTCACAACGACTCGAATTTCAACGAAACGTGGGACGCGCTGGAGACCATCGCAAATAGAAGTCGCCGAGGCTTTCATATTGCAAATAACGGTTGGTAATGCATAATTGATAATAATAATTGCATAATATCTGTTAGCATTGAGCTTTCCATATATAGTTTCTGCTTCATATGCACGAAAGTATCGAAATCTGTTCTCCATATCTGCATATTTTTGAATGGAAAAAATTTTCATTTGCAATAGGCATTGGGAGATTATGAACGTCGAATAACGGAACGTCGAGCGAAGTTGGAAAAATACGGTATTACCCTTCAACCGTTCGTCCTCACGATAGGCTCAAAAACATTTTACGAGGCTGTGTACGTCGTCGTTGATAAGACCAAATATCAATGCAGCTGCTTGATGGGAGCCGTAAATTTATGTTTCAAAGTCATCTGGGCCTTGGGTGCGCAGTACCAAGCGGAATGCGAAACGGTTTGGAGTTTTCTGCAAAGGTTTGCGTTCAAAATTAACGATAAAACGATAAGCACCAAAAACTATCAGACCATTCAAACCGTGTGGTTAGATATTCGAGGCCTCGCTGAATGAATGGTCATTTGCACATACTACGTGAGAGCACATACTTAAAACAAAAATGTGATATTAATACGTACTGACTGATAGACTATTTTTTATATTTTCAATATATACAATATAAGTAAAAAACTTTCCAAAAGTAAAATTTTTAAAATTACTTTGCTCATGTACGAATCACGAAATATAGGATCGCGAAAAAAGTTAATTGGAAATAAATCGGTTAACAGATATTATATATAAACTTTTAAAAACTCATAATGATAGTTAAATGCCCCGCCTGCTCTTTTTTGTTAGATGTAAAGCATTTTTTTGCACATCGCAAATATATTCATCAAAATTCAAGCCGTGCCTCGATGCAATGCGCTATTGAGCTGTGCGACCGTACGTTTTCATTGGTAAGATCGATCCGTCAACATGCTCGCTCCCACGAACAATATCCCAGCGAAATCCTAGCGAAACAACCAGTATCAAATAAACTCTCAAATAAAGTTTCCATGAGTATCAACTCGGTGGGCAATAACAGTCAATCCGCCGATGAAACGTTTAACGCGTTTGAAATTGATAAATCGGTCGTTTCCTCAGATTCTTGTGAACACAGTAATTCCGAAAAACTGTTTAAACGAGACCTTTTACTTTTAATATCCAATTTTTATGCCGATCCCAATATATCGCGTGTTCAGGTCCAACGTATTGTTGACGCGTTGCAGAGTTTTTTAAACAATGAAGGATTCAATGCTCTTCGAGAAAAAATCATAAGTTTAGTCGTACCCGAAAAAAAAAATATTGCCGAGCAATATTTTCGAGGATTCCAAAATCCAATTTGTGAATTCGATTCCGAACATAAAAGGTTCGCGGAACTACATCAAAACGGATGTTATGTAATTCCAGTCTCGATTTTTTTAGGAAGCTTTGAAATAAACCGTAACGGCATTTCAACGACAAAAGACATATCTTGTCAGTACATTCCGATAAAAGACACGATCAGAGTATTCATGGAAACGCCCGGAACTTTTCAAAAGATTTATGAATATTGGCTACATCTGAAAAGGAATGACAAAGATATTGAAAATATTGTTCAGTCCGATTTCTGGAAACGAAAAGATGTCGAGGGAGGTAAAATATCATTCCCACTCTTACTTTATCAAGACGATTTCGAAACGGGCAATCCACTCGGTTCTCGGGCAGGAATTCACAAATTGAAAGCGACGTATTTATCGATCGCTTGTTTACCACCTCAGTATCGTGCGAGATTAGTAAACATTTTTCTCGTCCAACTTGGCCACTCTGCAGACTACAAAAATATCGACGGCGCTGTCATTTTCAAACGATTAATTGATGATCTCAACGATCTCGATGAAAATGGGATACAATTGAATATAGATGGCGCAAAAATCGTCGCACATTTCAAATTAGCATTACTCCTCGGTGACAATTTAGAGATGCACTCGATGCTCGGATTCACAGAAAGCTTTTCAGCAAAATACGCATGTAGATTTTGTAAAACACCCAAACAAGAAGCGAAAAAGCTTCGAAAGAATTACGAAGTAGATGTATTGCAAAAAAATTTATCAGAAACCGGTATTAAAAAGAAATGTATATGGAATCGCGTACAGGGGTTTCATGTTGTTGAAAATTACGCGGTCGATATCATGCACGATCTCTTAGAAGGAGTTTGTAAAATGGAAACTGCACTTCTTTTGAAATATTTGATCGTGAAAAAAACAATGTTCACTCTAGAAATCCTCAATAATCGGATTCAGTACTTTCGCTTCCCGCATTCGTGTAATCATCCGCCCTTAATTAGCGAACAAGAATTGCACCAATGCCACATCAGGATGACAGCTTCAGAAATGGAAGCGTTCATCTTACATGCCGGATTGATTTTCGGTGATCTCGTTCCACCAAATGATGAATCTTGGTTGCTTTATATATTATTGAGACAAATTTTGTGTATCTGTCTTCAAACACGCGTAACACTCGAAACCGCGAATTTGTTAGAACGTTTAATCGAAAAACATCATTGCTCATACATTATCTTGTATGGAGATACTTTGAAGCCAAAACAACATCACATGCTCCACTATCCACGGATAATGCGCGAAATCGGTCCGTTGCGTCACATCTGGTGCATGCGATATGAAGCCAAGCATCGACCAATAGTAAAAAGTGCTGGCGTTTCATTTAATCGTATCAATACTTGCAAAACGTTAGCGACAAAAAACCAACTTAACTTCAACAACGCTTGTTTGCGTAGACAATTCCTTACAGACGATTTTACTTTTGAATTTTCGGAGAGTACATGTAGTCAAAACGATGTTTATAAAACTCCATTGACGTCTGAATGCAACGATTATCACGAGCTTCAAACATTATCGATCAACAGGTCAGCATTCAAACGCAACGATACGGTTGCAATTAATGTAGATGGGCTTCTTGAATTTGGCCAGATACACAAAATTTTGATAAAACGTACGTAACATTGAATTTCCAACATTAGGTGACTTTGCGTTTCTTGTGAACACGTTCAACATCGCATGTCGTAACGAGCATTTACAAGCCTATCAAGTTGTTCGAACTGAGTCCTGCAAGCTTGTAAGATTAAATCAAAAAGATCGTTTTGAACAACTATCCGTTGCTCGTATGCCTGACGGCAACACATATATCGCTTATGATTAGATTTAAAATTCGTGATTGGTACATCATCCTTGTGCACTGAATCTACTCTACGTAGATTTTTTAATTTTGTTTTCTTTGATTTTCATTCGTTTAATAAAGTAGTAAAGCAGATTCAATGCACACATGTCTTTCATATTATTTTGCTTACTTTGATCGTTCCTAATTTTTTATTTGGTTATGCAAAAAAAATAATTAAGCGATAAACGCATATACGATTTTTTTTATTATTTAATGATGAATGAATATGTGACACTACTGATGTACTATGTGTAAACAAACAATATAATATCTATGTTTAATTTGTTTTGACCATTTATGTAATTTTTCCTGCGGCTATGCCAAAGAAAATACTTTTCAAAGTATAAAGTCTATACAAATGTGATATGATATTGTATCAGTCTGATTAAGTTTATGTACTGTAAGAAAAAAAAAGCTAGATCTAATCTTAAGAACGTACATCACATTGTAAAATTTTCAGTAATAAAAAAAAGTGCCTTGAATTTTTTTTATTTATCATTATTGACTTTACCTAAAATAGATACCAGCACTGAGAGAAAAAACCATGGTGAGCTCAAAGATCTGCTATGGTAAAAGGGTTATAGTATGGTTAACCATATTCTATGACTGGACAAGCAGTAATATAATAAGCGCTACCATACTTGTACAGTTGATCAGTTATGCTGTATGTTTGCAGGTTCCATTCCAGTGGTATGGCAGAATCAACTGTACGAGTATGGTAGCGCTTATTATATTATTGCTTGTCCAGTCATAGAATATGGTTAACCATACTATGACCCCTTTTACCATAGCGGATCTTTGAGCTCACCACGGTTTTTTTTTCTCGGATACGTATAATATGATGCAGACAAATATATCAGACAGTACCTGTTCACATACAAGCCAGTAATGAATGTCACTGCGGATATGGCGGGTGCTCATGTAAGATTGTACCGAAAACAATATTATTTAGCGATTCGGCATTGTTGATGTTTATTACGGATACCATGCTTATAATTAAATATATACAAAAAATAGTATAAATAAAAATGTGATATTGTACTTGGTACTATACCTGTGCGCGATATATTTACTGCACATCACTACGTCTTTACTACAAGTATTAGTAAAATTTACAATGCATCATCTTATGACCTCTCCCGTTCATATGACTGTCTCGCAATAATGATCTACATGTTTTATAATCTCTGCGTTCTAATCTGTTTACGAGAGACGTTCATAGGGAAAACAAAAAATAATAATTTCATTGATTCAGGAAGTTTACATTAACCTACACCTGTAGTATGCTCTGCACGATAGAATGTGTAAAATAGAACAAGCGGGTTAACCGAATAACCATATCGTATGGTAAACCCTACTATCATGTAGTGCATTTTCCAAAACACGGTATGTATGTTACAACTACGTGTGCTACGTGAATCAATTTCTTGCTCTTTTGATACCATATGGTGGGTGACGGCAAAGTCGCAATGAATTTTCGAAGAATTCATTTTCATTCGATAGTTTCACGCACCATACGTTTAGTTGCTCGATACATTGTCTGCTCAAACATAAGGAGATGTTGGGTGGAACCCAGAAAATTCGGTTACCCGTACTATAATTTTATAGGTTGGGGTTACCATAAATTATTGACGAACCCTGTGGGAAACATATTTTATGGTAAAATATGGTTTCACATACCATACTTTTCTCTCGGTGAACTCATGAGCATGCATCACAACAAGTAGCTAATATGCTGTAAAATTTGCTTCATAAAATGTATACACGGCGTGAAAATCATGGCTGTCTAGCTGGGAAATATGATCAATTCTACCAAGTAATCGGTTGTTTTGAGTAAAATCGTTATTTATTCGAAGTTCGACATTTTTTGTTATTTTTTTTCTCAAAAAAAACTTCAATTAATATGACAACTATTCCCGCTAATCCCGGAGTGGACCGAGTTTCTTTTATATTTTTTTTATTCAATTGAAAAAAAATGGTCACATTTTGAGAAATGAAAAAAGAAATTGTTTTTTTCTTAAATTTATTTCTATAATAAAACCAATGTAATTCAACTCTTTTATGGTATGATATTCTCAATTTATAGGCTTATTCTACGATTCTGAATACTGTTTATTAATCTTAGTATTTACAATCGTTCATTCAAAATTTTCATTCAAAAACAAAATTTTTTTTTTTTAAAAGGTACCTAAAAGTCAATGCCTAATAAAGTTATGGCTATTCGAAAATAAAGAAGCCTTTATTTTGAAAAATTCATAACTTTTTTTGGGTTTGACAAAAAAATTTGTAAAAATTCTCAAAAATGTTTTTCAAAGAGTAGAAAAGAATGGAAAAGTTTCAGCAAAATCTAAAGGGGTCGGGTTCCCAAAAAATGCGTTTTTTTGTATAAAAAAATGTCGAGCATTGAGCCAAAGTGGGCAAGGGCTTCCTTCTGCTGATAACAGGATTTTTCTATTTTTTTGTAATAAAAAAAACCTGTTATCAACAGAAGAAAGCTCTTGCCAACTTTGGCTCAACGATCAACATTTTTTATACAGAAAACGGGATTTTCGTGATTTTTTTCAGATTTATTTGGCGCAATTTGAATTAATTATAATTTTATAAACAGCCTAAATTTTAGCCCAAATTTAAAAATCTGAAAAAAATCTCGAAAGTCCCGTCTTTTGCATACAAAATGTTGAGCGTTGAGCCAAAGTGGGCAGGGGCTTCCTTCTGTTGATAACAGGTTTTTTCGATTAAAAAAATAGAAAAAGCCTGTTATCAACAGAAGGAAGCCCCTGCCCACTTTGACTCAATGCTTGACATTTTTTATACAAAAAAAGGGATTTTTTTCAGATTTTTAAATTTGGGCTAAAATGTAGGTTGTTTATAAAATTATAAGTATGTCAAATCGCGCCAAAAAAATCTGAAAAAAATCCTGAGTGCTTTTCAGAAGTACTACGAAAGCATAAAAAATTGCGGACGAAATCGTAGAGGTGAAGGGTCAGACCCAGATCGAAACGGCGTGGAATGCCTCATATATAATAAAACAATTTTCTAATGTATGGGTCATTCGATGTCATTCGACCGGTGGTTGAAATCGACCCCTTCTGATTTGGTCCAAATTCTGTCAGAAGTTTTCATTCATTATATAATGAAGTTCTGCCAGAGGAAAAAAATTAGAATATTTTTTTTCAAAAGTAATGCAGCCTTTAAAATATCACTATTTTCCCTGTTTTCTAAACTTATGTTTTCAATATCTCGAAAACTATCATATGAACACTAACGATCTGAGCTAGGCTTTTGAGGATACTTAAAAGTACCGGAAAAATAATTTTCCGAACAAATTTTTCAAAAAATCGCTTCTTTGCATGATTTTGAAAATTACAATATTGTAAGAATGGAAGACCGCTATTACATTTTTTGCTCAAAATTCTTTATAGGGTACCTGTAACTAATTTAAAAAGATCCTGAAATTTTGAAGCCGGGTTTTTTTTTCTTTCGAAAGATATAAATTGTTGAATTATAAAAAAAATTCTATCTCTTGAACGAAAAAAAACCCCTCTCTAAAATTTCAGGATTTTTTTAAATTCGTTAGAGGTACCCTAGATAAAAATTTGAGCGAAAAATGTAATACCATTGATACATTTTTGCAATGTTGTGAATTTTAAGATACTGCAAAAAAGTAATTTTTGGAAAAATTGTTTTCAAAATATTTTTTTGGTAGTTTCAAGTATCCCCTCAAAAACCCTGCTCAGGTCGTTAGCGTTGATATTATAGTTTTCGAGATATTTAAAACATAAGTTTTGAAAACAGGGAAAATAGTGATATCTTGAAGGCTGCATTACTTTTGATTAAAAAAATCTATTTTTTTTCCTTCGGCAGAACTTAATTATATAATAAATGAAAACTTCTGACCGAATTTGAATCAAATCAAAAGGGGTCGATTCCAACTATTAGTAAGAGTGACATGGAATGACCCATATATATTTTTATCAGTAGATTGTCAAAAAAATATCCAAAAAGTAGCTGCAATTTCACGGTGTTTCGCGATCTCATAATAATAAAACCGCGAAAAAATGTAACCCGAACGCGCCTCAGAGGGAGTGAATGAACGTGCTCGCGTTGAGGTTGCAAGAGCGGCGAGCCCGTCGATTCACTCGCTCCGCAACGAAGCAGCTCTAAGACGTTGCAGTATTTTATGAAACATGCGTGCACGGAGAAATTCATGATAACTTATGCTTTTATATACACTGCCGCTCAAAGATTTGGATACACCTGTCGATATTTCTTGCCGCACTAAAAGTTGCATAACTCTACCAAAAAATAATATAATGAAATTTACCGTTTTAAAGTGGAAGGGTTGAGCTCCATTTCCCTTTTTTAATTTTTTTTTAGCGATTTTTTTTCGATCCTGTATGACCCTTTGAACGTGACCGTTTTTTGGCCTTCTCTCGAACTTCGCAAATTGGGAGCATAACTTGAGGACTTTTTTTTCGGCTTTTTTATCTACGTAATATTTGAAAGGGTACGCAAACGCTTCACTTTTGGCTAATAAAGAGAAATTTAGAAAGATGCATCTTAGCTCGCAAACTATGGAGTGTAGGAAAAAACGTCAGGTATAAAAAAAGTCGCGTAGATATACACAGAAACGCCTGGAATTATTTCAGAATTTTTCTTTGAAATTATTTTTTTAAATTTTTTGACATGGTCTTTCCATGTCAAATCGACGAAAAGTTTAAGTCAACACCCTTTGATTTGGTTGAAATTCGATCGAAAGTTTTCATTCATAATGTAATGAAGCTCTGCCAAAGGCGAAAAATTTAAATTTTGTTTCAAAATTTATTTATTTTTCCTGTTTTAAAAAATAATGTCCTAAATATGTAGATACTATAACAATATCACTAATGATCTGAGCTAGGTTTTGGAGAGGATACTTGAAAGTACCGAAAAGTTACTGTTCCCAAAAAAATTTCCGAAAAATTCCTTTTTCGAAGGATGTCAAAAAGAACAAACTTGTAAAAATGGAACACCGCCATTACATTTTTCGCTCCTATTTTTTTTTTGTAGGGTATCTCTAGCTAATGTCAAAAGATCCTACAATTGTGGAGAAGGTTTTTTTTTCAAAAGGAAGAATTTTTTTTTTCTCAGCATTGAACAATGTATATATTATCAAAAAGTAACCCTCCCCAAAATTGACGGATCTTTTAAGATTAATTAGAGGTACCGTAGAGAAAAATGTAAGCAAAAAATGTAATAGCGATCTTCGATTTTTACAATTTTTCAAATTTCAAAATCCTGGAAAAAAGAGATTTATAAAAAAAATTTTTGAATGAAATTTTTTTTCTGGTAATTTCAAGTATACCCTTAAAAATGGAGCTCAGATCATTAGTGGTATTATGATAGTTTTGTAGATGTTGAAAACATGAGTTTTTAAAATAGGAAAAGTAGTGAAGTTTTGAAAGAAAAGTTTTCATTTCTTTCGTTTAGCAGAACTAAATATGATAAATGAAAACTTGTGACCAAATTTAAACCGAATGAAAAGGGGTCGATTGCAAACATTCGTTGATTCGACATGGAACGACCCATAAATATTAATTGTAAGCACGCACGCACGCACGCACACACACACACACACAATACATGCAGATAGTTCTCAGTGTGTTAATGGCATTCTTTTGATTCATGACAGTTCCGAAACGTCATTGAGCCGCTTGATGGGATACCACCATGGACCGAGAAGCAGGTGCAACCTTGGATCGGCGATGCACTCGAGCTGTCGTTGGATTGTATCGAGGAGTTCAAGTTGTATCAAAAATGCAAAGTGGCCATCGGAAAAAAGTGTACGGGTAAAAAAAAACAAAGGAAAGCAAATACTTCAACGCTTGAACGAAAACATCGGCGAGGTTGAAGAGAGCATTCCGAATGACAGACGCTCCGTCGTATCGCGCATAGAAGAATCCTTCTTGCTTGCAACCCAAGCAAATAGTAAGTTTTTCTATGTGTACAACTGCGAGAACCCACCACAGGGTGTCATCAGCCGTTTGAACGGCATGAGTGACCATTTAGACGCAGTCGAAAATTCTAGGGTCGAAGAGATGCCTGGAATAAATACGAGCATGTTTTACATTGGTGGCACAGGTAGCTTCACCGAAATGCACGTCGAAGACAGTCTGGCTGACAGTGTAAACCTCATGCACGCAGGCAAAGAAAAGATCTGGATAATAATCAACAGGGAGGACTATGCTCGAACGAACCGCATTGTCGCCCAGAAGTTGGAAGATCTCCGACACGACGAAGACGAGGAAGATGTGACCGAAGTTTGTAAATTTTCACTTCATCACAAAAATTTGGTACTGACTCCGCGTTTTCTGGATGAACACCAAATACGATATCAATTCGTGGTGCAAAAAGCCGGGGATCTGCTGTACGTTCGGTACGGGATTTTCCATCAAGTAATAAACGTTGGTGTGAATATTGCGGAAGCAATCAATGTTGGAAGCCATGGGTGGAATTTTGCCAACAACCTGAAAATGCTTTGCTCGTGTGAAAAGGGTCAATTAATTCATGCTGCAACGAACGCAAATGTAAACATGACGGTCAAAGTTGGAAAACCCAAAGCCCGAATGCACCGATGCGATACTTGCGCCCGGATTTTCGGCACGAAGAAATTGCTTGTGAAGCATCAAAAAGATGATCACAATGCGAAGCATATGTGTGCAATTTGCGACAAGCAATTTGAACACAAACAAAGCTTGAACCGGCACATACGAATTACTCATTCTTCTGGTGAAGAAAATACCGGAAGACCGAGCGTTTGTCCCACCTGTGAAAAGGTTGTGCAAGATCTGGATCGCAACAAGAGGGAAAGACACCTGACGCTGGTGGAATGCTTGGGATGTAACCCGAATTTCACCCGGCATGACCTCACCGAGCACGAGAAGTTGTGTAAAAAAATCACTTGCACGGATTGTAGCAAGGAATTCAAATCGCGCTACTCATTGGGGAACCATCGAGCGAGATGGTGTAGCAAGAAGAAAATGACGTGAGCAATGGCAAAAGGAAAGTCAGTCAATATTGATGACATTTCACTTTTTTCTCTTGCGTCATATTCTTTGAAGAATTTCCTGTGAATCGTCTGAAATAAATTGTTTCTGTTTTTTTGCCATCAGGAAACGTCTTTGGTTTTGGATGAGGAACTGCTCGAAGATGGCTTGCCTGTCGCAGTTTGCGTAGATTTCGGTGGATTGGAATCTGAGGCATGCGAAAGGAAGCGTGCTGTAATCGCAGCGATGATCATCCTTGAAGATGTATAGAGAGCCGAAATACGAGGCATTTTTGAAGATGTGTGCTGTTTTGGATGAGCAACTGATCGTAGCCGCACCGGTCTTCCAAGACATAATGTGGTATCGAAAAGATTCGAATCGAAGGTAGAAGTATCCTATGAAATGTTTGTTGATTTTGACAGATTGCTGTTGAAGTTGGTGAAAATGTACCAATTTCAGTTGAAATCAAGTACAAGTCAAAAATATTACAGCAGGCAATAACGACTGATAAGATATGAACAGCCGTAGCAACGGGCATCTCCATAGAAGTGTGCTGTTTTTAATGAGCAATGTGTCGAAGTTGCAATAGTCATTCGTGACGTATGCTATTTTCGACAAGTTGCAAATCGAAGACAGAGTCATCGAAAGAGATAATTCACCCAACGGGAATCTCCATAGAAGTGTGCTGTTTTTAATGTGCAATGTGTCGAAGTTGCAATGGTCATTCGTGACGTATGCTATTTTCGACAAGTTGCAAATCGAAGACAGAGTCATCGAAAGAGATAATTTGCCAAACGGGCATCTCCATAGAAGTGTGCTGTTATTAATGAACAATGTGTCGAAGTTGCAATAGTCATTCGTGACGTATGCTATTTTCGACAAGTTGCAAATCGAAGACAGAGTCATCGAAAGAGATAATGTGCCCTTTTAAGACAGACTGCTTTTCAAGCCTATAAAAATCCACAAATTACGATGAGGGACATAGCAAAGAGAAAAGCAGTTAAAATTTTTGTGTTCATTTAGCCGAAGTCCGCTGAAGGAATGCGAAAGCGATTACCAACGGGACAGGGCTAGATGACCGGAGTAGTGGTTTTTTTTAGTCCGTAAGAATCTGACACTACCCGAAGATCAAGGGTGTCTAATGCAAGATCTTTTTCCACCGATAATTTAAAACAAAAAAAAAATTTAACGAACGTAAAAACTATAAGCACCATTGATGAAGAACAATGTTTTCGATAAGCCACCTCCCGAGGCCACATCGGTCTTCCGAGACATGATCTGGTTTCGAAAAGTAGCAAATCAAATGTAGAAACGGTCCGCTGAAATGTTGGCTGATTTAGACTGATTGCTATTAAAGGTCGTAAAAATCTATTAATTTCGATTTGTATCAAATCGAAGTCGAAAACATTTCGGCAGACAATTTCAACTGTTTACATATGAAGAGCCGTGGCTACAGGCATCTCCATAGAAGTGTGCTGTTCTTGCTGAGCCACGTGTCGAAGTGGCAATACTTATCCGCAAAGTATGCTATTTTCAACAAGTCGCAAGTCCAAGACAGAGTCATCTAACGAGATAATATACCTTTTATGACGAAGCAAGTCTGAAGTGAAACAGAGTGGGCGAAAAAGAAATTGAAAAAAATGTCTCAGGAAAGTATCATAGAAATTGGAATCGCGCTTTTTGCACCGGTTCTAGGTACTCGTGGAGATACTTTTTTTTTTAACCCTTGTAGTTCCCTTTGGTGACTCATGGGCTGAAAGGAAATTAATTTTTTTTCAAATGTCTCGAGAGAGAAACATAGAAATTCCAATCATGCATTTTGCACCGGTTCTAAATACTCATGGAGATAGTTTTTTTTGTAACTCTTTCAGTCCCTTTTAGTGCCTAATGGGCTGAAGAAAAATAGATTTAAAAAAATGGCTCAAGAGAATATCGTAGAAATTCGAATCATGCATTGTGCGCCGGTTCTAGATACTCTAGAAGAGACTTTTTTGTAACTTTTTTAGTTCGTTTGGTGACCTATAATTAGAAAAGAAATGTCTCCAGAGAATATGATAGGAACTCGAATCATGCATTTTGCACCAATTTTACATACTCGGGGCGAGACCTTTTTTTCCATCCCTTTCAGTGCCGTGGAGTGACAGGCGGAAAAAACGATTGAAAAAAAATGTCTCAAGAGAGTATGATAGAAATTCGAATCATGCATTTTGCACCGATTCTACATACTCGTGGAGAGACCTTTTTTTCCAGCCCTTTCAGTGCCGTGGGGTGACGGGCGGAAAAAACATGATTGAAAAAAAAGAAATGTGCCTCGAGAGAGTATGATAGAAATTTGAATCATACATTTTGCATTGATTCTAGATACTCGTGGAGAGATCTTTTTTCCAACTCTTTCAGTGCCGTGGGGTGACAGGCGGAAAAAACGATTGGAAAAAAAATATATGTCTTCAGAGATTATGATAGAAATTCGAATCATGCATTTTGCACCGATTCTGCATACTCGTGGAGAGACCTTTTTTCCACCCCTTTCAGTGCCGTGGGGTGACAGGCGGAAAAAACGATTGATACAAAAAAAATGTCTCGAGAGAGTATGATAGAAATTCGAATCATGCATTTTGCACCGATTCTACATACTCTTGGAGAGACCTTTTTTCCAGCCTTTTTAGTGCCGTGTGGTGACCAGCAGAAAAAACATGATTGAAAAAAAAATGTCTCGAGAGAGTATGATAGAAATTCGAATCATGCATTTTGCACCGATTCTACATACTCGTGGAGAGACCATTTTTCCATCCCTTTCAATGCCTTGGGGTGACCGGCAAAAAAAATGATTGAAAAAAAAAATCTCAAGAGAGTATGAAAGAAATTCGAATTACGCATTTTGCACTTGTTCTGTATACTCGTGGAGGGACCTTTTTTTCCAGCCCTTTCAGTGCCGTGGGGTGACAGGCTGAAAAAACGATTGAAAAAAAAAAATATGTCTCAAGAGAGTATGATAGAAATTCGAATCATGCATTTTGCACCGATTCTGCACACTCGTGGAGAGACCTTTTTTCCATCCCTTTTACGGCCGTGGGGTGACAGGCGGAAAAAACGATTAAAAAAAATGTCTCAAGAGAGTATGATAGAAATTCGAATCATTCGTTTTGCGACGATTCTAGATACTCGTAGAGATACCTTTTTTTACATCAACCCTAGTGCCGTGGGGTGACCAGCGGAAAAAACAATTAAAAAAAAAAAAATGTCCCGAGAGAGTATGATGAAAATTCGAATCATGCATTTTGCACCGATTCTAGATACTCGTGGAGAGACCTTTTTTCCATCCCTCTTAGTGCCGTGGGGTGACCAGCGGAAAAAACGATTGAAAAAAAAAAATTCTCGAGAGAGTATGATAGAAATTCGAATTATGCATTTTGCACCGATTCTAGATACTCGTGGAGAGACCTTTTTTTCCAGCCCTTTCAGTGCCGAGTGGTGACCGGCCTAAAAAACATGTTTAAAAAAAAAAAATGTCTCGAGGGAGTATGATAGAAATTCGAATCATGCATTTTGCATCGATTTTACATACTCGTGGAGAGACCTTTCTTTCCATCCCTTTCAGTGCCGAGGGGTGACCGGCGGAAAAAACATGCTTGAAAAAAAATGTGTCTCGAAAGAGTATGATAGAAATTCGAATAATGCATTTTGCACAGATTCTAGATACTCGTGGAGAGACTTTTTTTTTAACCCTTTCAGTCCCCTTTGGTGACTAATGGGCTGAAGGAAAATTAATTTTAAAAAAATGTCCCGAGAGAGTATCATAGAAATTCGAATCATGCATTTTGCACCGGTTCTAGATACTCTCGGAGAGACTTTTTTCCAACTTTTTTAGTCTTGTTTGGTGACTGTTGAACTGGAGAAAAAATTGAAAGAAAGTCTCATGAAAGTATTTTAGAAATTCGGATTATGCATTTTGCACCGGTTCTAGATACTCGTGGAGAGACTTTTTTCTCCATCTTAACAGACGTGCGCTGTTTTCAACATGCAACGTGTCAGAGTCGAAATTGTCTTACGAGACATGATATTTTTGATACGTTGCATGTAGCAAGACAGAGTCATCTAGTGGAAAACTCCCTAACTGTTGCAAGCATAACCTCAACTGCGCTACAAGACGCCGAATCTGTAGTCCACTCAGGGCAACACAGAGCGCGCTGTAGCAAAGTTCCAAACAAGGACGGTGTTTATGCAGCAGTCGGTAACGTAGATCATAAGTTTTTATAGTTCAAACATAGTGGCGCTGGGGTCGCGTCAATCTTCACAATCGTCTCCAGCATCCTCTTAACATCAGGAAATCAAATGTTGTATTCCACGTATTCGACGGCGACCGACTGCCACGAGCCGACGGACTGCTAGGTGTACCGCATCTTCACCAAGAAAAGGCCGAAATCTCGTACAATCATAGCACATTAGGGACAGCTAGCGAGCCTGTTACGCCAGTTCCATTCTGTAATCGAAACGAAATTAACCCTGTACTTGAAGAGCTCGAGACAGTAAAAGTTCACGAAGGACGCAGCAGGACCCAAAGAGCAATAAAAATTCGTGATGTCAACATTTACAATGGATATCTTCGTTGCATCGACTTTGGACCACACATACGCATCGGCAAGGCAATCGTGAAAAATCATGCAGGGACCTGCTACGTCATCGCAACAAATACGAACACGGAAGCAGTAGACATCGAAATACCTGCACAGTAACTCGAACCATATGAAATTGGATCTTGCCCAGTAACCGACTCTGACGATGAATCACCGGCCACATCGCTCACAAATACGCAAAGCACTTAAACCAGAGTGAGTAAAATTTTGCAAGCTTTGCGTCTCGATCATTTAGAAAAATATGAGCAGCAACATGTACGCGAACTCGTAAAGAAATTCCCCGATATATTTCACCTTCCTGGAGATGACTTAAAAGGAACAAATCGCGTTGAACATAAAATCATAACAATCTATAATATTTCTATACACACTAAACAGTACCGTTACCCTTTGGTTCACCAGGAAGAAATTCAGACACGAATAAACGGACTGTTAGATAATAAAATAATTAAGCCTCCATATTCACCTTATAATTCGCCGATGTGGATAGTCCCAAAAAAGGCGGATTCTCACGGCAATGAACGATAGCGAATGGTGATTGATTGTCGACAGCTCAACGAGAAAACCACTGGGGATAATTACCCTCTGCCAAACATAACCGAAATTCTTGATAGGCTTGGAGGCGCAAAATATTTTTCAGCCTTCGACCTTGCGAGCGGATTTCACCAAATTAAGGTCGCCAAGGAGGAGCAGGGCAAAACAGCTTTTACGACCCCTAGAGGGCATTACGAATTCTTAAGAATGCCTTTTGGGCTGAAAAACGTGCCCGCAACTTTCCAGCGCCTCATGGATAGCACTCTATCAGGACTTACGGGTACAGAACTATTCGTTTACCTAGACGACATAGTAATTTTTTCATCATCCCTACAAGAACATCGCGTCAAGGTCGAGAGGCTTTTCCGACGTCTGCGTGAAAATAGTCTATCACTTCAGGTCAATAAACGCGAATTCTCAAGAAGGGAGGTCAATTATCTCGGTTATATTCTTAACGAAGATGGCGTGAGACCAGATCCAAAAAAATTAAAAGCCGTCAAGGATTTTCCATTGCCAAAAACACCGAAAAACGTGAGAGAGTTCCTCGGTCTTGCTGGATATTATAGGATATTTCTAGAAAATTCTTCTGGCAGATCCTCCTTCCGACCTCACTAGAAAAACCAAAAAATTCCTATGGACCAGCTAGCACCAATCGAGCTTCGAAGACTTGCGAGACGCGCCTTGCACGGGACCTATATTGCAATATCCCGATTTCAGCAAGCCATTCATTTTAACGACCGACGCCTCCGACGTTGCAATTGGAGCCGTGCTGAGTCAAGGAGAAAAATTAGGTCGACTTACCAATATGCCAGTCGAGTTTTGAATTCGGCGGAAAAAAATTACACCACGACAGAAAAAGAATGCCTTGCTATGGTATATCCAGTAAAATACTTTCGACCGCATTTATATGGGCGAAAGTTCACATTAGTTACCGACCACCAACCATTAGTTTGGCTGCATTCTGTCAAAGACCCATCATCAAGACTAATGCGATGGAGACTCCAACTTGAAGAATATGAATATCAAGTTGTGTATAAAAAAGGGAAAACTGACCTTAACGCGGATGCACTTTCTAGGAACCCTTCTGCAGTAAGTTTTCCATAACAACTCGAAACGACTCAGACTACCAACCAAAAGTATCAGCCGAACAATTAGGACCAAACGCGAGCTTAGTGGGTAGTTGAATTCGGAATAGAGCTCGAGCTGCAAGAAAGGACAACTATATGGAATCAAGCTTCTCGAGTGACGATGATGGAATAGCCGAAAAAACAGACACAATGGAAGACGAGCTTAACAACTCAACACAGTCAGATCCACGGGGCTATCGATTCGATACGTCAAATGCTATCCAGCACGGAATACACGACTTGACGATAGAAGAAGCAAAAAATAAAATGCGGAGTGTTACGTCAAAAATCTGAGTTTTTAGGAACTATTAATTGACCTTTCACAATGGATGTGCTGATCATGAGGACAGCGCACTAGTCAGGAAAAGAAACTTGACCTTCACTACTCCTGGTGGTCAAT
This sequence comes from Alloplasta piceator, assembly GCA_946863875.1. Taxonomy (NCBI): domain Eukaryota; kingdom Metazoa; phylum Arthropoda; class Insecta; order Hymenoptera; family Ichneumonidae; genus Alloplasta; species Alloplasta piceator. Next base: position 27,953,176 of record OX333078.1, read on the forward strand.
CTCAAAACACATCCACCCTATTTTGAAGTCTAACCTTGCGGAAAATTACTTGGGATTGGGCGCGGAATATTGCTCGTATTTAAACGCGATACGAGCATTTTATGGGGAGGGACAGTCTAGGTCGGGGAAAGGGTTTGGATTGGAAATTAAGGAAGGGATTTCACATGAATTTAATTGGTTTAAGAATTATTTATCGCGAACACTTTAACACTTCGAATTAACACTGTCAAGAAAAATTGAAAGGGGTCAAAAGGCGGGGCCACAAAATTAAAATGATTACCTTGACTGATGTCATTTAGGAAACTGGAATCAGCGTAATTCGGATGGTCGGAACTGGACACGTCGTGGCCTGCGATGTTGTAGTTCAAGAACTCGAAGAGGGAACAAATGAATGTTCAAAACGCGTCGCTCGAGGTTCAAAATTTATTGATAATTCGGGAAAAAATTTAAATTAATTTAGTGACTACCAACTCGTAGTTCAATATTTACAAATATAAAAAATAAATATTATTTCGCAAGAATGTTCAAAAATCTTAAATTTAAATTAAATAAATGAAATTCCTTATTAATTTAAAATTTGGAAATTCAATCAAATGAAGAAATGTGTCCTTAACTCGAGGAAATTAAATAAAATTCAAATAAAATTTAATTGACGGAAAAGTCCGATTTTTCAGAATCGAGAACTTGCCAAAAGAAATATTCTAAACTCCACTTGAAATCAGTTCGGAAAACCAAAAACTAATTGTCGACAAGTTGGAGTAAAAAAAATTTCTTGAGACTGGAATAAAATCTAAGTTCTTTCTCGCCACCTCAGATTACTCTAAGACCGTGGTCGATAGTGAGAACGTAGAAATATTCTAAGTCCAAGACTCGTAGAAAAATCTACGAATTCGAATGAAATTTCAACGACAAAGGATTTCCGATTTTTCAAAGTCTGAGACTGTCAAAAGAAATGTTCAAACACTACTCGAAATCAGCTCGGGGAAAACCAGAGACTAATTGTCGGAGTCGGAGTAAGAAAAATTTCTCGAGACTGGAATAATATTCTAAGTCCCTCTTATCGCTGGCTTAGAATATTCTGAGACCCAGGTCGAAAGAAGAAGCGAAGAAATATTATAAGTCCCAACTCGGAGAAAATTCGGTGGAACGTCGCGGTGTCGTAGTTTCGTCGTTGATCGTTGAAAATTCCGGAAAAAATGACTGTTGAAGAGTGATTTTTGAGGGTTTTTATACCCGAAAATCAACGAAAATCGTGGTCGATGGAAAGGGAGTAGGACCTGTGATTGGTCCACGATCCATTAAGGGTTTACATACACTTGTAATTTTCAAAAAATCGTTTTTTTTTGTATTTTCTGAATATACATATATTGGAGCATACACACTCAAAATTTTATGTCAATCAGACGAATATTTTCGAAGTTATAGACACATTTATGAAGGCGCGTTAGGGAGGCGCGTCTCACAGTTTGAAACTTTAAACGCGTTTTTCTCAAAACTATGTTTTCAAAATCGGTGATCAAGATTTCTCGAAAACGGCTGAACCGATCAGTCTCAAATTTTAACACAACCTTTTTAACTAGATTTTTTAGTAATTAATCGAAGATTTTTTTTCTCCGATAAATATTTTCCATTTTATAAACAATTTAAGGCTTAAATTTTCGTTCAAAATAGAGTCTTTTATTTTGAGAAGTCGCCATTTTGTCAAAAATTATTTTTTCGCTAATTCCTTCGATTAAATACTAGATAATGTATCATATTAACGAAATTTATTTGGTTTTTTCATTTTAGATAATCCGGTCCAGAGATATCGTGATCACCGCAAAATTGGTTTTTTTGCGGAGCTCTAGGAGATCGGCGATAGCAACATTCGCGATGATTATTTTTACAAATAAAAAAAATGTGAATATATTATAAGGTTATTATAATATGTACACCAATTTTCAAATTAATAAATTGAATAGTCTGCGCGAAAAAAATTCTTGAAAATCCGTATTTTTAAAGCCTTCTAACTGTATGTAACCCGTTAAAAGTGTACCCCCTTTTCCTAGTTTTTCTTGAAATAACTATGTAGGAAGGATATCCTCGGACTGTCTTCCGAGGGCCCTGCAAGATCTAGAAGAGACTATTCGAATTGTCAACATGTCGATAGATGACATTTTCCTTTCCGATTTTCGTTCATTTTTTACAATGTCTATTTTTATAATAAATTAAATTAAATAAGTATTTGTTAAAAAAAAAAAAGAATAATGTTCAAAATTGAAACTTGGCATTACGCAAATTCCGTTGTTAAGAAAATAGTGAATCATAATTCTCATAATTCTATTATTTGCATTACGCAACTTCAAATTATATTTTAATCATTTGAATTCTGTGTCCATTTCTTTAATCAGTGGCGTTTTACCGCCTAGGCGAACCTAGGCAAGCGCCTAGGGCGGCACAATTTGGGGGGCGCCACGATCTCTGATTTTGTTTCGATGTCTTCTTTTCTCCGGAACACCTGGACTTTTTCTTTTTTAATTTGACTAAAAGTGAAAATTATTATTGCCAAATTCTTTTTCTTCCATCTTATCATGAATGTACAGTGAACTCTTACCTATTTTACATGGCCGGGACTGACGCTTGCCACTTTTTTACGGCGTGAGGGGTTTCCCACCACTGATAGAAATGGTGGCGACATCTCACGGCAAGGCGCGACATTACGACAGTTGACAGAGAGGAGAATAGAGTGGGGGATAGGGGAAGGATACCTCGGTAAAATAGCTGGTCGTGATTTCGTAAAATAGCCGGCGATGTAACATAGCTGGCGGTAAAATAGATGAAAGTTGACTGTACTTATATTTTTTTTACATGCATTCGAATTTTATTTGACATTTGACACTCAGCGCCATCGGACGGCCCAGTGATGAAACTGCACTAGGATCGACCTGGTCACCAAAGCGTCTCAATGCTCTTGCCACCCTGTGCATTGAATCAGAAATGCCGTCAAATATCCAGTTTGACCAACTTATAGCACAGTTTGCGTGGGTGGTTGAAAAATTTTACAAATAAATTATTTGCACCCGTGTTCTATTATTCATTGAATGTTTCGATATTTGTAGCTTGCTGTGCCGTCTAGGGGCGCCACGGAGCCTGCCTAGGGGCGCCACAGAGCCTAATCCGGCCCTGTCTTTAATAACAGTATATAAATATATTCTCCGATTTTATAAACTAAAATAAGGTCAGATTTGTTCAATTGTCTCGCTAACTAATATTGTTTCTAAATGTGTGTACTATTTGTTCGTTTTTCATAGTGTGGTATTGCTTAAATAAATTTTGTTGAGAAAAAATGAAACATTTCGGATAGGAATTACTCATATGCCATCGGGCATCGAGTTGACGCTTGCACTAGCATCGATGCATCTTTTCGCTTTCTTACTTTTCCTATAGCGTTTTGTTTGGACTCGAATTGAAACATAAGCCAACGGGCATCGAGTTAACGTTTGCACTAGCATCGACGCATCTTCTCGCTCCTTCACTCTCATCCTTTTCCTCTATTCCTAATTTTTACGGAGGTTGGTCCTTGCATTCCCGTTAATAGTGGGTGAGAGTGAGAGACGAACAGTGCATATGAACTAGCTAGATAAATATAACTAGAGTTTCTTCATCCCAGGAAAGTGTCTAAGGGGTTATTCATGGCCTCGTGGCTTTGGTGACTGTGCTACGTGCCTGCTTGATATTTTATTGCTTCCTTAGATTTTCGACCAATAGGTCCTGCGATCTGGATTGTCGTAAATTGATTCTTACGTCAAGAGCAGTGAGAACGGATGACGCTAAATGCATACTAATTAGAAGAAAGGTGCATGAAAAAATACATTGTTTCTATCCTCATTCTAGGATGTGTATATAAAAAAAAAAGTTGTTAACGATCCGGTGGCCCTGCTCAGTTTGTCGCTTGACTGTTTCGATACTTTACTGCTTCGTTAGATTTTAAACTCATGCTACAGTCTGGTTCAAATCTCGATTTCGAGACCTTCCGTTTCTTTTCCGGATGTTGATTGAACAAATCTGTTTCTTTTAATAAACTTTTTTTTTTAAACTTCGTTCTTATTAAATATTTATGACTAAACGTGAGTTGGGGAAATCAAATGTTTATTTCCTTCCATATTTGTTTTGTTTCCGATAGACAATAATGGAAAAATTATTTATTCAAAAGGTGAGGAGGTGGTGAAATTGTTTTCACCGATCTTGGTCGATCCAATGTGTAGTGAACGTCTTTTAGTTTCTGTCTGATTCTTTAAATTTTATTCTTTAACTTTTATGTTCATGAATGCTTATTGGTAAATAAGAAAAATTGTGTTTGAACAGTTTTTCTCTTCCCAAAGGCATCTTTCATTATTTTCTTATAAAGTTTGATAATAACCATATATGATTGGCTCAAAAGTCGATGATTCGTCAAGTGGCTTCCGCCATGAGGTTTCATGATCGAGAAATTCTTAATAGAATCCTACATGCCTCCTTTCCTTCGGACCAAGAATAATACTTTTGAAAGAGGGTGTACCTCATAATAGCGTCGAGAGAATGACAAGACGTTCGTGCGTATTGCGCTCATCTCACGATCTTTTCCAAAACCAGCGAGAGTATCAAATTTCTTAATATTATTCGTCTCATATTTTTGATATTAGAAAAATAATTTTCGTTACGCTAGGACGTAACAGGAGACTATCGAGCAAATTGTCAGAAACAATCATCGAACCCTAGGAAACGAGCACGGACCTCAACGACGACTCTACATGGAGTGACACCGAGCCGCCATCAGAACATGTCATATCGCTTGCCAATGAACTTAACAACGACGCAGAGACGACTAGACTCGTCCAAACACTAGAAAACAAAACTCAGCAAGGGCCTAGTGGCATTGGCAATAGCTACCTAGATCCCGGCCGCTCGAAGAACACCAGGATTTTGACTGCACCGACCCCAGCGAGAGGCGAACGACCTACATATGGATCAACTCCACGCAATGTCCGTTTCTCGCTGCCTTCGAGGAAACCCGCTGCGATCACGGATGACTTGGATTCTTTATCCACCGAAGAGTGCGAAGAGACCCCTGTTTTATCGTCCTCATCATCAGAAGAAGAAGATATTCACATCAATCAAGTCATTCGAAAACCACAGATTGTCGCAGAAATCATCGTTTCGCCAGAACACCTCACGGTACAAAAAGAAACCTTCGTACACCTCGTTTCCGCCGAAGGAATACTTAGCCACCCTATTGGCCGACAATTACACGATCTGGGCTATCTGAATTTCGAAAACCTGACCAAGAGATTAAAAAAATCAAAGGTAGTCCTCTGCAAAACGAAGAAGGCAACGATCATGAGTATCACCACCACCAAGGAATATTACCAAAAGATGACCATCGAAGACCTCAAAGAAGCCCTAAAGACTGAGAAATCTCATCGAATCCGGAAAAATAGAAAAAATCAGAATTGCTTCGTATGGAGATGGGCACGACGAGCTGCCGACACGAATATTTTGCTACTGTGTCGTACGACTGCTACTGGAAGATGCACTTTTCAAGGTCACCCGCAAGGTCACGCTGTGCAAGGGTAGGATAGAAACTCCTCCAACCTCAGAGCGCACAGAGATAATACAGAAATGACACAACGAGCACATCGGAGGACACAAAGGCATGATGAAAACATACCAACGTCTAAGGCAACGATACCAATGGAAAAGAATGAAAAAGGACGTCCAAGATGTTATCAGATGCTGCCACAGTTGCCAACAGCACAAATTGGTTCGAATCAAAACCAGAGAACCAATGATTATGACCGATACACCCGTCGCGGCATGCGAAAAAATTGCTGTCGATATACTCGGCCCATTGCCCATCACCAAACAAGGAAATCGCTTCGTCTTCACAACGATCGACCTCCTCACAAAATTCGCACGAGCCTTCGAATTACTTGATATGAAATCGAGAACAATCATCAGAACTCTCGATCGGGAATATTTTACGGTACACGGAACACCTTTATTCCTTCTCGGCGATAACGGAAGATGCTTTGTCAGCCAGCGAATGGAAGAATTTCTAAAAGAAAAAAAACATAGTGCATATAAAAGCCACTACGTATCATTCACAAAGCAACGGATCGCTGAAAAGAAGCCATCAAGGAATAACAGACTATCTCAAGCACTATATCAGCCAAAAGGACGAATGGGACGAGCTTCTGCCCTACGCTATACAGTCACACAACGCAAGCGTGCACGAATCGACAAATTTCACACCGTATGAATTCGCCTATGGCAAGTTAATGAAAACTCCAGAAACCTTACCACTCAAGGACGACTTACCGACGACAACCCAATACGTAAGCAATCTTGTACACCAGCTCGACCAAATAGCTGAAGTGGGAGGTAACCACCTCAATAACAGTGTGACGTCCCAACCGGCAAGTCTTTCATCTCGGTCAAGAAGGGGAAACCCTTCCTTTACACGTTATTCGAAATGACTGCGTTATGTTGGGGATGTGGCCTTTTCGAGCCTAACCTCGCGGGAAATTGCTCAGGATGGCTTTGAGAATGTATTGTATGATTTACCAACTCGATAAAATCAACCCAATGGTTGAAAATCCATTGATTTCGGATTAGTTCTTGATACAGTAAATTACGATGTATTTTGGATAACAAACGATCCTACAGATATTGAAAGGGACCGCATATGGGAGGGTGCTACTTTCCGATGGAGACGCGTCAGTCACGATAATGACTGGAACTGACGTAGGAATTAGCATTAACGGTATTGATTGAGCCGACATTTCAGTTGAAGGGCATGGGTTCAATAAATTCGGAATAATCGAATTTTAATTATCTCCAAAATGTTATCAAACACGGAAAACAAATAAAACAAATAATTAAAATTGAAAGAATAATAATAATGATAGAGTGAATCCCAAAATGTTTTTATTTTCCACTGATCTTCACTATATTTTCAATTAAACTGCGGTGGTGACTTCGTACGGATGATCGGAATACCTCAATTCGATAGGGGCGAGTTTGAAATGCGAAACAATTTCTACAGGCACTAAGTCACGTGGCTTTCGGCAATAAATCAAACAAACCAGGAAACTTAAGATCAATAAAATGGAAATCAGTACCAAAGTCGAGATTCTAAATTCAATTAAAGGACTCATGTTGAATATTTAAATGTTACAGATTTCCGATAAATGAATTAATGAATTTTGCTTATTTAGAAGACAACGAAAGTTCTTGGCAAGATTGTTCAAATAGTTCATTAATTTATGCTTCACGGGAATCGTCACGCAAGAAATATACGCGAGACTGACGGTGGTTGTTTTCTACACCTGGAGATTTTTTGCATATAACCAAATAAACCATAATAAAAATCAGGATGGCAAGGCTAATAATAACCGCAATTCCTATCCTCACTACCAATTCCTCGGTGTTAATCATCTTGACTCAAAGAACAAATTTTAGATAAGCTGTCACTTTAAACTTGGAAATTTTATATGCACAGATTAATTTTCAAAAATTAAGAAAATATTTCTAATTTAATAAAATATAAAAAATGAAAACAACCAAAGAACAATGGATATTTTCAATTGCAGAATATCAAATTTATTTAATTTAAATTAAAAATTATCAAAGATTTCAGTTAAAGAAAGTCACTCTATAGGTATATATATAGTGTGCAAGGTGCAGTGCGAGAACAACATACTGGGTGTCGGGAAGATACGGATTGATTTTTTTTTAATTTGTATTAAAGATGAGCAAATGAATTTAATTTAATTTTGATTGGAATTTATCTTAAAAATCCCGCGAATAAAAGGGAGGGACGCAAAATTCATCGTGGACACGTCCTCACTGGGTCCCGAAAGAATGCTCTCTCAAGATTCGGTTTGTTCATGCTGAATACATTTTTTTCTACTTACTTTTTCATTGAACTTGATGAACAAAATGACCAGATGACGATGTTGAAAATAAGAAAGATGATGACAAGGATGACGATGATAATCAGCGATCAGAGAACAGGCGGCTCAGAACAACTGGGCGATAATGGAAATGGAATGAAGTGATCGGTGATGAAGATGATTGCGAATCACTACACAAGTTGACACTTTGAGTTTTGTTTTATTTAACACACAAATCGTTTTTTTTTGTTAAAAATCACACGTTTCAGAAAAGAAAAAGAATCCAAAAATCTTTGGTCGAGGTCTTTATAATATTGTTCACAAATTATGAAACGCGAGATGCACAACTATAGGCTGTAACCACAGCCGTTGCAATATAATAAATAAAATGCACAGAAAAAGAAGTTTGCTTGCTAGATATCGTGAGATATAATTCGCGCTATCGATGGTTTTCGTTAATTGATTTCTTTTTCGCGATCACGAGAGCGAGTCTCGTGGATTAAGTTGCTCTGTGCAATTTCGGAGATAAAATGAGCTAATTATGCCCCATGGCAAGCGCTTTTATAGTCTTGACCAGTTTAGCTTTGGGAAGGGACAAATTTTGCTCCTCATCTCCTAAGATGCTGCACGCCTTAGGATTCCCCTCCACCTCGCTGGTACATATTTCACTACATTAATCTTCGATGATTATTCGATAATTAAACGTGAATTTTTACCTTAAACCTCGCTCATACCTGCATACATTTACAATCGTTCTACTTTGATAATATAGCAATCTTAATTTTATGATTTTTACGCAATTTTCATATATAAAGAGTATCGAGGAGTGTCTTTTCCTCATCTTCTGTCTCGCTTACTCCCGCCCTCGCTTGGGCTCTCACTGCGCACCGGGCCCCCGCCGCGCGCCGCGGAGGCTTCGATCATCCCTCCTGTACTCTTTTCATCTAGTATGCCCTCTCATACTCATTGCCACTCTCTCTACGGAACTCTGATTGGTTCGATTTTCAGTGGCGGTCGGATCTCTATGACAAATCTCATCCTTCCCACTTCCTTCCTACTTTACTGCATTATTCTTCCGCTCCTCTCTTTTAACTCCTCCATTCGCCTCGTTGGTAGGGGAAATCTCTCAATCGACAATTCTCCAATTTGCAAATTATCGATAATAATCTATATTAATTGTGAAAACTTTTCTTTGTTAAATTGTGCATTTACATAACTGAATTTTTGTTCATTTATTATAGCGTTGGTTTTGACAATTTCATTTAATAAGAGGGTTTTACTAAATTTTGAAGTATTTTGACAAGTTTTAATATTTTATAATGCGCACATAATTAAATAAATTTTCCTCTTGTGTTTTTATTATGAATTTCATTCAAATAATTTCTGTTAGATAAAATATCTCGATATAAATTTTTCTTGTAATTCACAGTACTAATTTATTTAATCAATAAAAATTAAAAATGTAATTTGATCATGTTTTCAATGATTAATGATTCGAGGATAATTCAATGTTAACTCTTTTCCTGAATTAATTCAAACATTTATTTTTGTTTCAAATTATCTTTTCTGAATTAAATTATTTATCATGGGAAAATAGAATTTTGAACTTCCGAATGAATTATTTTCATGATTTTTGTTTCCGCTAAATATTTGAAAATATCTGGCATGATATAATTAATGGAATAATTCCATCTAATTTTTTTCCCATTATTACTCTTGCTCATTTTAAATTTTCTCTCCTCGTCCTTTTTCTATTGTTTGTCCGAAAACAAATCATCCATTCGCACATTCGCTCCTCATAATTATTTATAATTTTCGGGCTTTCTTTTACGCCCTTAAGGTGAAATTTCTCTAGAGTTTTAATAATTTAACTTTCTGTAATTTGCATCCTTGTATTTAATATAGTTTCGTGAATATTAATCGTGCATGTGACCGGCGTATATCCTCTATAGCCGTAGTGCGAGAGAGAGAGAAGCAACTCACGGGGATAGCGGGCCTCGTGGCGTCCGCGGAGAGCGAGGAAATATCCTCGTGCCCCTTGTCTCGACTCTTTCTCGCGTGGTTCTGTTTCTTTTATTTCGCAGTTGACAATTTATAAACTATGGATGCCTGCAAAATATCCGTTCCATTCCTACGTTTAAAAATCCGCAGACATTCATTTTTATGTAATAATAAATTGTTGAAACGTCTGTTTCCTCGGATTTTTAAGCAATGGAATTTTGTTTTTTTTTCTTCTAGAGCAGTTTTTCCTTTATAACATATTGTGTATGGTTTAGAAAATAACTTTCACTTTCCATTTCGATTGACCAGACCCAGGCCATTTTTTCATACTTAACATTGAAATTTGAATTTACGTTACTGTCCCATTTTTACGAACTCTCAGGATCTCGGATTTAATATGCCGATTAACTGAAAAGGAACGACCGCTGGCCGTACATGCCGAAATAGCGTCCCACATACGTTTGCGTCGATGTAGCTGCATGCTCGTGTGCGTGAGGATTTCAATATTACGCTGGGCTAGTATGTGTGCCACGCGCTTCCAAAGTTTTTGACGCTCGCGTGTCACCCTGCCTGCAACGGATCTATCGATACTTCTTGCAGAGTCTCAGACGAATATTTTTGCGAATCGATGATGGAGATTGTTTTATTTATCCGTTATAATACTAACGCTTAAAACTCTCCTCGATGATCTGAGACGATACGTGACCAATTAGCATTGGAGTTGTTCTCGTGGCTTGAAACTCGAGCGGCAGAAGGATTGGTGACAATATGGTCACAGCGAAAGAATTGACCCTTTGGTATTGACCAGGTTCCCTTTTCCTTAAGTATTTTCCCTGAGAATTTCCCGATATGGGAAAGCTCGAGAACGATGAGAAATCCCGGAAGTCGCGGGACGTAACAACAGGAAACGTAGAGCAAGACAAAAGCACGACGAAAAACTGAACGCCGCCAAATATTCGGCAGACGAGTTAGTATACGCGCTACGCGAACCAAAGCTCCACAAGTTCAAACCTTGCTACAATGGGCCCTACAAAATCGCCAAAGTGTTGGATCAAAACACAGCACTTTTAGAGAAGAAAGACGGACAAATGAGCCTCACCCATATGGATAAACTGTTTTAGGATAACAATTTTAGGCGACACGCCACCTGAACCAGCGTCAAAGAAAAGGAGACCCAGACCCCCGAAAAAAAATTGAAACAAAATGATAATAATAATATTAATTAAAGAATTAAAAAAAGTGTGCAAAAAAAACTGCAAAAAAAGACTGCAAAAAAAATTCACTGGAAAAAACAAAAAAAAAATCACTACCACTAATAATGAAAATTAAAAAGACTGGAAAGATATAAAAATAAAATAAATAAAAATCAATTAAACGTGGGAAACTGAAAAAAAGGGGGGGAACATCATAGAATTTTTTTCCTCCTTTCAAAAATACTTACAAAAGCATTTAATATATGTTTTTGAACACCATTTCGAGAATTGGAAAACGTGCTGGATGAGAACAAATTAACAAGTAACAAAAATATTTATATATATAACAAAAATAGAAGACAAACAAACAAAAGATTATTCTGATCTACAGGTGAAGACCCGTCGAAATGTCGACCAAAAATATCCTTCTCTAGATGTGTTGGGTAGGAACCTGCATGATAGTCACGCATGGTTAGGGTATTGAATTATCGGCTACAAACTATTGGGTGAAACCATTACGGCACAACTCTGGAATTTTTGTTGTTGATAAAATAGGGGTTGTACGGATTTACCACACGACCTGGAAATTAGTTACATCGCTGGAGATCGGCAAATTTCTCGACGAAAAACCGAAGGCAAAGGAACATCTTGACAGTCTGACTAAGCACTGTCACCTGTTAAAAATGCCAACTTGCCCATATATGGATATTGCCGCACGACTTGAAGCAACACTCAACGACACCGCAAAGTACGTTGAAATTTTACAAAACAACGTAGGCGAAATTACCACCAACAATAACCGAAGAAAACGATCCACTCCTTTGAGCATAGTTGGATCTTTGAGCCGAGCACTATTTGGCACGCTCTTCGAAGAGGACGCACAGTACTACGACCAAGAAATCGACAAGGTCTACGAAGCCCAACACCATCTGGCAGAGATTGTTGATAACCAAAGGCATGTAATTTGCAGCGAATGTAGCAACATCCATAAAAATTTGGTAGAACTCAACAAACAAACCATGGCCCTAGCGACACAAGCAAACCAAATTGCTGATGAGATCATGGAAGAGCAAGAGTTTAACCGAGTTTTTTATTACCAACTGATTGCCGACAAATGGACTAACGAAATTCGAAAACATGTAGAGGACTACAAGATGTCTGCCATAATACTCACAACCGCCGTTTTATTCGCAAAGAAAGAAACGATACACCCAGCAATACTCTCTCCGCAGCAACTTATTATGGCAGCAAACAAAATAAAGAAGAACACGATGTACGAATTCCCGCTGACGTTAGCACCGTATCCATTGCCTACATACAGGGAAGGCTTGGTGCTCGAGATCGAAATTCCATTACTTGACCGGAAACGCTTCGAACTCTACACTGGACACCCAAGCCCTGTAATTGAAAGAATAGGCAACACAACCATCGCAACATTTATCCAGCCATGGTCGCCATATGTAGCACTAACACCAGACCAATACCAATTTATGCTACCAACGGAGAAATATCTAAATGAGTGTAAACTACATAGACAACAGCACATGTGCCAGCTCACATTGCCTCTACACCACCAAAGAAAGAATAACTTGCGAGATCAACCTTCTTACACATTCACCGGACATCGACTGGCATTCATGCGACGTAAGGATCCTCCCTACATCAAGTACCTACTGGAAAAGATTAGAAACGATAAATAGTTGGCTCTACTCTGCTCCGGTAGCAGTGGAATTGCAAATCATGAGCAAAGGATACCAAATAGGAACTGAAAAGCTCATAGCAGCTGGCATACTGAGTCTGATGCCAGGGTGCATCGCATTAACAGAATCAACGCGCCTTGCAGCACAAAAAACTATACTGATGGAAGGCTCGTACACATTCACGCCGATCTCAACAATAAACATCACAACGCTATCCTAGCTTGAGTAGCGAAGAAATACGACCGAGAATTCACGCCGTTATCTCGTCAAGCGCATCGTCGTCAACCAACGATTGGGATCACTCCGAAAACGCAAAAACGCTAAACGAAATAGAGAGGGGAGTCAAAACACAACAACATCTCCATCGAGGGCAACGGAATAACGAAACTACCATATACTCGGGATCCGGAGCAATAGGAATGCTCACAATAATAATAATCGAAGCATTACGCTATATCAGATACCGGAAAGTTGACCCACAAACAAAACTGCTGAGGAGAACGCTACGATAACACAAACAAACGACGATGCAACCACAAGAACTCGTGGACATCCCCCTTCAACATCTGGGTGATCAAGTAAGGATACCACCGACCGAAAGAGAGAGAATAACAAATGACCGTCTAGCCGTTGCGAATCAGGGCTACATCTCGGACATCACAATATACTGAAGGGGCATAATAATAAATGAATAAAAAATAACAATAATCAGTAAATAAATAAATATAATTGTACAAAAAACACCGAGGAAACATCGTGGAAGCACGGACCACGGGCCCATTTTCCGTGTAAGAAGGGAGGGCTGTTACGGACCAACACTCATATGAGATATTTAGAAACACGAGCACAACAAATTCCACACGGGACATCGCCTTCGTGATCGGAGGCCGAGGAATCATGCAAGGCTCGAGTCAGAAGATTACTCCACGGTCTTTAACTCTCGTTGTCGCAATGAGGGCACGAGCAAACCATCTACCGAAAATCAGCAGAAACCCCTTTTTCGATTTCCCAATATGATTTCTCAATACACCCCCACGAGACCCACGCCAAGACTTGCCCTAAGCATCAAGAATCTCCCCAAAACGATTATTCTTCAGTCTTAATACGACGCTTTAAGCAACCGGTCGAGGTCTCGTTCCTTAGAGGCAAGTCCGCTCGCATACCTAGGTTCTCGCGGGTGTGATTGACGAGCCCTTTCGCAAATAATTGTGATCATGAATCGTATAAGAACTCAATACGTGTAAGTTAACCTTAGCGGCACTTCACGTCTCTATATATATCTTGTTCGCGATAATTACCTCAGCGGCATTACGTGTCGAAACATATAAAGAATTACATTTCCAAAATTACCGAATAAATACTACAGGATTTATATAATCCTCATAATCGTTGTATTTCCGAATAAACTTCAATAAACTGTAAAGTGCTGAACCTGCAAGTGTCCAATTCCACATCACACGATACAGACATGCGCCGACATCCGGATCAACACACATGCACACTACAGGGGAGGTGCGTCACGCCGCTTTAACTAGGGCAGAAACCCAATCGCCGAGGCCTGACAAACTCGCGCAAATAATAATAATTCAAATTAAATAATAATATGAATTACGACGGTATCAAAAACCGTACGAAACAATAATTACAATAACAAAATTCCATCTAGATTTAAATTTAGGATTTTTTCTCTTATTGATGTATGATTTGGTGTCTAAAATATAATTTTTGCAATCCATCAGACAAACAAATTTATAATTAGAGTAAGACAATTTTATCCATGTTTAAGTTTATAATTCTTTTTCTTATCGATGGATGATTTGGTATCTAAAATATAATTTGTGCAGTCCATCGGACAAGCAAAATTATAAATTTATAATTAGAATAAGAAAATTCTATCCATATTAGAGTTTATGATTCTGTCTCTCATCGATGAATGATTGGGTGTCTAAAATATAATTTGTGCAGTCCATTGGACAAGCAAAATTATAAATTTATAATTAGAATAAGAGAATTCTATCCAAATTTAAGTTTATGATTTTTTCTCTTATCGATATATGATTTGGTCTCTAAAATATAATTTTGCTTGTCCGATAAGCTGCACAAATTATATTTTAGACACTATTCCATCGATGAGAGAAAGAATCGTAAAATATAATATGCATAGACTTTTCTTCCTTGTGCAATAGACATAATGCTTTTGATATTGAGGTTAGCAACTTTTTTTCTTCAGCTACTAACATCATGAATTATACACTCAGTCAAAAAATCAAAGGAACAGCAAAATTTTCGATATTTTCCAGCGATTTTCCAAAGGCTGTAACTTTGTTAATTTTGGTCGTAAAAAATTTTCAAAAAAGCATTTTGAAGCTTGAATCTTCTTGTTTTGAAATCTCAAGTCAAACAACTTTGTGAGCATCACCCTCGACGCAGTCGAAAGAAATATCACGGTAAAAATTGTCTTGAAATTTTTGCCTTTTTCAAAACAGTCGATGGGCTCGAAAAAAAATTTGCGAGCTTAACCGATCTATGAATCGTTTATTTTTGTTCTACGACCATTTTTTGCTGAGATATCGGTGATTAAACAAAAATTTGTTTTTTTTTCCAAATCTTCGATATCTCCGGAACTAATGATCGTACAGCGAGTAAACGGTGGGTTTCAGAAACTTGAATCTACCCTCTATAAGTGCCTGTTATTGTCATAAACGAAAAAAATGGTTTCCATGCTTAATTTTGACTTGAAAAAGTCCAAAAAATTAGCTTTTTTCCTTGTTTTACAAAATCTACCACAACTTTGCAGATATTGCGAAAAATACCAATTCTTTAAGGTCCTTTTTTAGCTCAATACATACTCAATACAAAACCATGCCAATTTTCAAAACAAACGGTCGAACCGTTTTTTGTGACCGGGTCATCAAATTTTTAGAAAAATTGAAGGAACACGTTTATTGATCCTTAATGACCAATTAATTAATGGTGTTGAAAATAGATTGAAAAGTTTATCTTTTTTTCTCTTAAATTTGCATTCAATGAGCGTGAAAACTAAAAAAAAAATCCTCATATCGAAAAAAAAATTTTTTTTTTCTAAATTAATTTTTTTTAATTTTTTTAGATTAAAAAAAAAATGATTATCTTTTTTTTTTAATTTTATTTCGATATTTATTAAATCTTAAATGCAAAATTGTGAAAAAAATGCCAATACATTTTTTTTTTCAAATTACAAAAAAAAAATTCACAATTTCGAAAAAAAAAAAAAATTTCGAAAGGGCGTAGCCGGATAAGCAAATTTCAGCTCTCAATTTTCAGCAGTTTTCGAGATATGCACAAAGAACGCTTTTTTCGTTTTTTTTTTTCAATAGTAAAAATGAAAATTAACGAATGACGTTTTTTTTCCAAATACTTGCGAGTAATAAACATACAAAAATATTTTTGATATGACTCCCAAAATTGAAAACAATTAAAAAAAAGAAAACTAAAATAAGTGTTTTAACTACGATTTTTACAACATGCAATCACCAAATTTTAACAGAAAACGTCTTTTTCACTCCCCTATACTCAGGATTTTTTTTAATTTTTTTGAGTCGGTGCAATAGTATAGAAAAAATTACAAATTGTTTTTGTTTCGGTTTGAGAGACAACACCACTGTAAGCGCCTAACATTTTTTTTTTTACAATTTTTTTCGGGCGGAAAAAAAAGCGATGAAAAAGCAAAACTTGGTTCAATTATTGAGCATATATTTAAATACATTATATAAAAATTGCATAGGAAAATATTACAAAATGGTGACACTGCACACTAAGGAAAAAGAATGTTTGAATGAACAAAATCTGCAGTCAAATACGTTCAACTAGATATTTAATTAGTACAATTCAACATTTTTTTGCCTGAATAATATTTTAGTCAACGAAGCGCAGAATCGTTCAAAAAACTAATTATTTAGTTAGACCAAATAAATATCTAGTTGAACGTATTTGACTATAGATTTTGTTCATTCAGACATTTTTTTTCTCAGTGCAGCAATTCTCTCGCGTCATGTCAAATCAAACGGTACGTGGCATAGCTTCAACAATTTTCAATCTTTTTATTAAAAAATTTAATTAATCAAGACATTGAAATAAGATTTCGAAGTCAACCACGTCGGAGATTTTTGATGAGTTAATTTAAACAATATTTATTAACAAATAATTGTCCTTATTTGGTGAAAATTGGACAACTTTAATCAGATACTTGCCAATTACACAAAAAACAATATTTCTAAAATGTGCTACGTGGTTCACTTTGAAATGTTATTTCAAAGTTTTAGTTGTTGGATTTACGCCACGTGATGTTTGATTCAATTTTCTACTGTCCCTCTGTGACTATTATTTTTCGCCTGTTTTATCATGATTATTACCTACACGATTGTATCATTTTGTTCTTAACATTTGCCTAAGGTTTGCCATAGCATACATAAATGTCAATTTCAATATATCTATTGTTGAAAGTACATTAAAAAAATTTAACTACAATTTGGAATACCATTTCAAAGTGAATCACGTCGGACATTTTAGAAATATTGATCTTCGAGTAATTGGCAAGTATCTGATTAAAGTTGTCCAATTTGCACCAAATAAGGACAATTGTTTGTTAATAAATATTGTTTGAATTAACTTATCGAAAATCTCTACCGTGGTTCACTTCGAAATGTTATTTCAAAGTCTCGATTAAATTTTCGAATAGAAAGATTGAAAATTGTTGAAGTTATGCCACGTGCCGTTTGATTCGACATGCCGCGAGATAATTGTTGCAGTGTCACCATTTTGTAATATTTTCCTATACAAGTTTCAAATAATATATTTAAATATATACTCAATGATTACCCCAAATTTTGCTTTTTCATCGCCTTTTTTACCACCCGAAAAAATTGTAAAAAAAAAAATGTTAGGCGCTTACAGTGGTGTTGTCTCTTAAACCGAAACAAAAACAGTTTTTAATTTTTTCCATAATGTTGCACCAACTCAAAAAAATTAAAAAAATTCCTGAGTATAGAGGAGTATAAAAGACGTTTTTTGTTAAGATTTGGTGATTGCATGTTTCAAAAAACGTAGTTAAAAAAATTATTTTAGTTTTGTTTGTTTTTTTTTAAATTGGTTTTAATTTTGGGAATCATATCAAAAATATTTTTGAATGTCTTTTACTCTTAAATATTCGGAAAAAAATCGTCATTCGTTAATTTTCATTTTTATTATTGAAAAAAAAATAAAAACGAAAAAAGCGTTTCTTGTGAATATCTCGAAAACTGCCGAAAATTGAGAGCTGAAATTTGGGGTGAATTAGTTTTATCAAGTATCAAAATGATTCCCGAAGTGTCGATAGAAAACGCCGTGGGGGCAGATTTAGCATGCTTATTCGGCTATGCCCTTTGGATTCTTTCTAGCTTTCACGCTCATTAAATGCTAATTTAAGGGAAAGAAAAAGAAACTTTTTTTTCAAAAAATTTTAACAACATTAATTGGTTATTAAAGATCAATTAATGTGTTCCCTCAATTTTTCTAAAAGTTTGATGACTCAGTCACAAAAAACGGTTCAACTGATTGTTTTGAAAATTGGCATGGTTTTTAGATATGTATTGAGCTAAAAAAGGACCTTAAAACATTGGTATATTTCGCAATATCTGCAAAGTTGTGGTAGATATTCTAAAACAAGAAAAAAAGCTATTTTTTGGACTTTTCCAAGTAAAAATTAAGCATGGAAACAATTTTTTTCGTTTATGACAATAACAAGCACTTATAGGAGGTAGATTTAAGTTTCCGAAACCCACCGTTTACTTGCTGTACGATCATTAGTTCCAGAGATATCGAAGATTTAATAAAAAGACAAATTTTTGTTCGATCACCGAAATCTCAGCAAAAAATGGTCGTAGAACAAAAATAAGAAAGCAAATTGAAGCCAAAGAACTCAGCTGGACGCGATAAAAAGCAAAATTTTGAGAAAATTCTTACCGTGATATTTCTTTCAACTGCGTCGAGAGGGATGCTCATAAAAAATTTTTGACTCAAGATTCCAAAAGTAGAAGATTCAACCTTCGAAATTTTTTTTTTGAAAAAATTTTACGACCAAAATTAACAAAGTGACAGCCTTTGGAAAATCGCTGAAAAATCTCGAAAATTTTGCTGTTCCTTTAATTTTTTGACTGAGTGTATATTAGTTACAAAATCTTCCATCGATGAGTGAAAAATTATAAACCTCATTGAGGATACAATTTTGACCAGTACTGAATTACATGAATTTATAAATAATATTGAATCATCTCGATAAGTGAAATAGTGGATTGATTATGTAAAATTAAAAAACCCAATGGAAACACTTTGCAAAAAGTGGAAAATCACCCCCAAAAACACCAAAAATGGTGTGCAAAAATTCGAGACAAGTACATTTACGAAATTATCTCTAGTTTAGTCTTCTTACAAAAAGTTGTGAAATAAATAGACATGAAACTCATAACACGCATTGCCAAGTACATGTAGTTTCTGAATGTAACGTTAACTTTGCTATCAAGATTTTTAGGGCGGAGTCGGAATAGAAAAAGTCAAAAAAGTCTTAACGGTAAATGTTTAAAAAATAGTAAAATCAAGTGAAAATTGTCAACAAAAAGAAATTATCAGTAAAAATAATAATCTAAAAAATAAAAAGTACTTGGCGATTTTTTTTACTAAGCATATACTGACATTCTGGTGTTCACCTTTTCAATGAAAAACCGTTTTGATTCATCGTCCATTACAAACAAACTCGCCAAGTACTTTTTATTTTTTGGATTTATTTTTTTATTGATAATTTCTCTTTGCTGACAATAGTCACTTGATTTCACCATTTTTTAAACATTTACCGTTAAAACTTTTTCGAATTTTTCCATTCCGACTCCGCCCCAAAAATCTGGATGGCAAAGTCAACGTTACATTCAGAAACTACATGTGCTTGGCAATGCGTGTTATCAGCTTCATATCTATTTATTTCACTTTTTTTTTTGAAAGAAGACTAAATTATAGATACTTTGGTAAATGTACTTGTCTCGAACTTTTGCACACCATTTTTGGTGTTTTTGGGTATACTATTTTGGGATTTTACGTCTTTTTCTCAATTCCATCCTTTGTTTCTTCTGTTTCCAATTTTCCCTCCGTATCATTCCCTACCAGGAAAACTGCGGAAAACCTATGCCAATGAAGACGGCTTCATTTGGATGGGTCTTGGTTGTATTATTATATCAGAAACTCAGAAAAACTGTTTCCCGCTGAACCGTCTGCATGCAAATCAATGCATGGTCAAGCGGTCACCCATCCAAGTAGCAACTACGTTCAATGGTGCTTAACTTGGGTGATCGCTGGAGCCGTGCGCTAACCGTGCGTGCCCGTGACAGTGCTGACGTTTGGCTGCATTTTAAACCTCTCTGTTCCGTCACAAAACGGAACGCGTTCATTTTCGTTATTTTACCCTTGTTGGCGGAACAACGAATATTTTATTTTTAGTCTGAAACAATCTCAATGTGGATTATTATTTTCTATACTCATTCCTACAGCACTTCTGCTGCATTGTATCCTCAAAATTTCTTAATCGGTCTTTTCCCGAGTATAAAACTTTTACTATTTTTAATCCTTCTTTTCTCATGTTTCCAAACGATTTGCACATTTCGAACATTTTATTATTTTAATCCTCTGTGCAGTCGAAACATCATTCTGTCCTTTTCCCTTTTATAGTTTCTGAATATTTCTTTTTACTTCAATTTCGCGAGACGACGAGTCAAATCCTTTATTGCACCTCTCAACCTTTTTCTCGCGAGCTCTCCGCGGTCAATTTTCTTGTATCCCTCGCCAGATGTACGCATCGGGTTGAGAAAATAATTATTATATTTTCCCAAAGGAAAATATGTCCATTTAGAAAATTCTTCCTCCTTTCCATTTTTCTTCACCAATCAGGAAATTCGTACCATTTTTCCCCACCTTTAATTTATCCTAACCAATCACATTCTTAGATTTAATTTTCGCGTCGCTTCTCGATGTCAACGAGGAGCACCCAAAATTTCAAAACGACAGTTATCGACTAAACTTAGCAGAGTGTACAATCAAAAGATTCCACCCGAGCAGATCTCTACACTTCTCGCAAATTATAACGAATCTTCAAATACTTGTAAATTATTTGCGCGACAATCTCGTCAAATATTATTTATAAATTATTTGCGCTATACTAATGCCAAATACAACGTATCCGTTTCATCAATCATTTGCGCGTCAATACCGCGGAATACAAAACTTGTAAACTATTCACGTGTCAATACCGTCAAATATTCAAATTCATGCAACAACGATTTATACATAAAATAGAGACAATCAACATATTTAGTGCTACGAATATTAACATTGTAATCATAAGTGAGTAAATGTGAATTTTTCAGTTTATTCGCGAGTTTTTACTTTTATTAAAAGAAATGCCCAAATCACGTTAATTTGAGGTGTGGGACGTTCGCGATTCTTCACGGTGTCATAAAATGTTTTCATTTTCTGAAACTAGGATGTACGACCCTAGTTGTCTCACATGATAATTCGAGACGCATCGTGATCGCGACCGTACACTCTCTGTCTCAAAGAGAGACTCTCATATGTATGAGTTTCACGCATGGGTAAAGTGTTGAAGTGTAAACGTATCATTAAAATTTGCTTTAAGCTTGCTGTTTGTAAATAATTTATGCATGGAATGACAAAATTAAGAAATAAAATGTTTAACGCTTAGTAACATTTTATTACAAGTTACAGTTGGTTTACGAATGATTTCGGCAGAGTTGTCAAAGCTTAACATGCATGAACTTATTCAAGTCGGTGTGTTTGAGAAAATAACGTTTCTTGCTTACATTCTTCTTAATGTTACTTTTTCGAGTAACCAACATGAAAGATTCGTTCTTCTTCCTTATTGAGGCCTTCAATAAACCCCGAATCTCCCAAAAACTACATAATCGCCTGGAAATATAGAGTAAAATTTCGCGGATTCATCGGCTGGTGATTGGCATACTTTGGTCGTTTATCAGTGATGGCATCTCAGTGATCGATGAAGAGAAAGGTCAGCAGGTCTTCGATGGTGTAAAATGAGAGCATCTCAAAGGGTACTCCTTCTCTCTAGCCTTGAGGTTTCACCACTCGGCGAACTTTGCAATACCTACTAATTGTAACTTGTTCTTACCTCCGCTCGACGAAACTTTGTGAGGACCAATGTTGATGGTGTAACCCGATGAAGCTGAGAAACCTCGTCAAGGCGACACCTAGGGCAAACTCTCTCCTTTGCCCCACCGCGTTTCTACCCCTTCCATCGATTTGAACTTCTTAATTAGCCAATCAATTCGTCACCGTTAATCCCAGCTCCGATGGTCTATTATATACACATACGTATAGTGGATAGCTAGTTCACACAGTAATCTTGCAGAGTATAAATTATTTCGGAGTCTTGCGTAACAATAAGATTGTTCGTTCCAACGAGAGGAGGATTTATTTCGTCACCCTATCATCAAGAAAAATCTGACACAAAGTCGTGTATCGAAACATATGTGTTGCGGAACGAGATAATGGTTGTCGTAGATAAAAATTTCAAAATCCAAATATCCGAAAAATAAAAAAATTTAAATTGCGAAAAAACAAAACAAGTAGCACAAGCCAAGGTCAAAACTGAGGTCACCATTGATTTCCTCGTGAAAGTAACTAGAAAAAAGACCTTGACGTTTTTGAAAAATATTTTAGCGGAGGAAATATTGAGCCGTCCCATTACTCTTGTTACACCCTATATACAGGGTGTCCTAGGAATGAAGGGCAATACCGTGAAGGTAGATTCGTGACGTAATATCGAGTAGAAAAGTCCTTTGCCATTTTTTATAATTGAACCCTCGAATTGTTCTTAATTGATTAAATTAATAACAATCCGGGATGAAAACTATCAAAAAAGCTATGGACTTTTCTACTCAATAATACGTTAATGATTAATTAAATTAATAGCAATTTCAGGGGTTCAAAATATCAAAAAATGGCAAAGGACTTTTCTACTTGATATTACGTCATGAATCTACCCTCACGGCATTACCCTTCATTTCTGACACTCTGTAGATTCTATGGAAAGTTATTTCGTTCTTGGAATAAAATTTCTTATCATCCAGATCACGATACTAAAGGCAATATCCATAACCATCCGATTTTAATTTTTCAAATATACATTTATCACTATCGCCATTGGTAAAATAAATTACGTGATAACGGCAAGGGAAGGAAGGGTTTCATCAAAACCTCATGGATGATCACGAAAGAGAAGGGGGGTTTAAGATTTATTAGAAATGCATCACATAACTAATGGATGCCCCCTTAAGGAAGGGAAATAAAAGAACATTCGTTATAAAATATTTACGTTTATTGCAACAATTGTGTGCAGTGATGATGTACTTGAAGTTCCGAACGTTCGGTTAAACGAAAAATCCGAAAAGTATTTATTTAACGAAAAATTTGAAAAGCTTACGAATAGTTGCCAAATAAAAATTGAAAAAATTCAAAGCTATTTCAAAAATGATTCTGAAATTATTAAGAAAGTCCCAAACGTGTTCTTCGAAAGAATAAGTTCGTCAACTTTTCGTTCATCTGAACGTTCGGAACTTCAACTCCATCAGTGATGCAACTATTATTCATCAAGTTTGTACATGAAAGAAGGCCTATAAAAGATTCTCAACTATTCCAGAAATAATGATAATATTATTTTTCCTTCATTAAATATAAACATTGTACAAGATTTTTCCCAGTGAACTCTTCTCATAGTTACTAGTTAGTTTACTCGGCTGTTTCCTCTTTTTTTATTCTTATGGTTGCTTACTTGTGCAATCGTTCAATTGTTTTCTTTTTTATTCTCTCGTTTGTTTACTGGTTCGTTAAGTGGTAGGGGCACTTGGACTCGGTTTTTCCTCACCGAGCGTATTAGTTCTTACCCTGCACGACAAATTTTTTGGTTCGGTTTAGTCATTAATAACTTACGCACACCAAGTTTTTGGCTTGGCTTGTGCGATTTGTTTGTTTTTTGCAATTTCAAATTTTTAATTTTTTGGATTTTTTGGATTTTATGGAATTAAAAACTTTTGAGATTTTTGAAATTTAATTTTTAAGTGTTGATTTGGGTATGCGGCCGTATAAAGACAATAGTGAAGGAAGAATCGGCTGCGATTCGGCCAGTGGGTCCAAATGACAGTGGCCAATGTTTTTTTTTGTTGGTATAACGTTTCGATTCTTATTCGGATCCTCTTCAGATTTATTATTTCTAAAATTACATTCATTATTGCCTTATTTTGTATAATATGTTTTACATTATAAGCTCAAGTGTTATGTGTCATGACTGACCTGAATTTGTATGGGTAATTTTTGATCATTTGGTGAATCTTGGATAATATTCATTATGAATTTATTGTATCAAGACAGGTCGTTTGTTTGTGATCCTTGGTGTCTACGAGAGGGAGGATTTTGATATTTTTATGCTTAGTTAATGTTTTTTGTGAGACCTTTGTGTACGTGATATTTACCTATGAATTTTATGTTTGATATTTTCCAAGATTCATTTTTGATAAAAATTAACAATTTCCATTACATGGTGTTTCGAGAGCTGAGTAACGATTGAGTATTGCCGACGTTAAAATTTTTAATAATGAAAAATGGCTCGAAAAGCGATTAATTCTGAAAATGATACAGATTAAAGCACACTCAAAAGCGATCAATTTTAGAACCGACATCGACAAACTAAGCAGCATATATGATTAAATAATTTAATAAAACTCTGAATAACAACTGAAAAACCTTGAATGACCATCCATCAATTGAAAATTCATTACCAAATCCAACAGTTATCAATTTAAAACCGGTCCAAAACCGGTTAACAAATTTATTACGGCAAGAAAAACTATTAACGGCAAACGGCAATACTCAGTCGCTACTCAGCTCTCGAAACACCATGTAATGAAAATTGTTAATTTCGATCAAAAATGAATCTTGGAAAATATTAAACATAAAATTCATAGGTAAATAACACGTACACAAAGGTCTCATGAAGCTGAAACTAGCAGCCAAAGCTAGCAGCCGCGCGAGCCCGCGCGCAGTAAGTTTCGAATGTGACTGTACGCGCCTCGGTGCCCCGAGAGAGCGTGCATTGTCCCAGGTATACGACCGGCGCCAGCATGGCTGAAGTATGGGAAAAACCAAGTTTTTCGTGAGAAAATGAAAATAGTGCCAACGGTAATTTATACGTCGATCGATTCGTCTATATCCGATGATCAAACGTATAATATATCAGGTTTCTATCTTCATAGCTACCACAACAACAAACATTTGAAACAAGCTAGCACACACGGATCTCGAATCGATCGCGGGCAAAAAGTTATTTTCGCGAATAAATTAAATAAAAAATATTAGCAAGGCCGTCAACGGAACTGCTGATATGTCATTTTATTCGACTAATGACAGAGAATTAATAGGTCAATTGTCAAATGGCCACTGTCATGCGTATGGCAGCAGAGAGTCTTGACATCAGCTAGTACATACGGAGCTCAAATCTACCGCGCGAGATATATTCTTTTTCGCGAATAAATTAAATAAAAAATATTAGCAAGGCCGTCAACGGAACTGCTGATATGTCATTTTATTCGTCTAATGATAGAGGATAAATAGGTCAATTGACAAATCGCCACTGTCATGCGTATGGCAGCAGCAAGTTTTTACATGACCGAGTTGAAGCTAGCAGCCACGAAATCTCAAGTGGGCCGCTCGCAAATGAATTAAATAAAAAATATTAGCAAGGCCGTCAACGGAACTGCTGATATGTCATTTTATTCGTCTAATGACAGAGAATTAATAGGTCAATTGTCAAATCGCCACTGTCATGGGTATGGCAGCAGAGAGTCTTGACATCAGCTAGTACATACGGAGCTCAAATCGACCGCGCGAGATAAATTCTTTTTCACGAATAAATTAAATAAAAAATATTAGCAAGGCCGTCAACGGAACTGCTGATATGTCATTTCATTCGTCTAATGACGGAGAATTAATAAGTCAATTGTCAAATCGCCACTGTCATGCGTATGGCAGCAGCAAGTTTTTATATGACCGAGTTAAAGCTAGCAGCCACGGAATCTCAAGTGGGCCGCTCGCAAATAAATTAAATAAAAAATCCTGGCAAGGCCGTCAACGGAACTGCTGATATGTCATTTTATTCGTCTAATAAAAGAGAATTAATAGGTCAATTGTCAAATGGCCACTGTCATGCGTATGGCAGCAGAGAGTCTTGACATCAGCTAGTACATACGGAGCTCAAATCTACCGCGCGAGATTTATTCTTTTTCGCGAATAAATTAAATAAAAAATATTAGCAAGGCCGTCAACGGAACTGCTGATATGTCATTTTATTCATCTAATGATAGAGAATAAATAGGTCAATTGTCAAATCGCCACTGTCATGCGTATGGCAGCAGCAAGTTTTTACATGACCGAGTTGAAGCTAGCAGCCACGAAATCTCAAGTGGGCCGCTCGCAAATAAATTAAATAAAAAATATTAGCAAGGCCGTCAACGGAACTGCTGATATGTCATTTTATTCGTCTAATGAAAGAGAATTAATAGGTCAATTGTCAAATGGCCACTGTCATGCGTATGGCAGCAGAGAGTCTTGACATCAGCTAGTACATACGGAGCTCAAATCGACCGCGCGAGATATATTCTTTTTCGCGAATAAATTAAATAAAAAATATTAGCAAGGCCGTCAACGGAACTGCTGATATGTAATTTTATTCGTCTAATGATAGAGAATAAATAGGTCAATTGTCAAATTGCCACTGTCATGCGTATGGCAGCAGCAAGTTTTTACATGACCGAGTTGAAGCTAGCAGCCACGAAATCTCAAGTGGGCCGCTCGCAAATAAATTAAATAAAAAATATTAGCAAGGCCGTCAACGGAACTGCTGATATGTCATTTTATTCGTCTAATGACGGAGAATTAATAGGTCAATTGTCAAATGGCCACTGTCATGCGTATGGCAGCGGAGAGTCTTGACATCAGCTAGTACATACGGAGCTCAAATCGACCGCGCGAGATATATTCTTTTTCGCGAATAAATTAAATAAAAAATATTAGCAAGGCCGTCAACGGAACTGCTGATATGTAATTTTATTCGTCTAATGATAGAGAATAAATAGGTCAATTGTCAAATCGCCACTGTCATGCGTATGGCAGCAGCAAGTTTTTACATGACCGAGTTGAAGCTAGCAGCCACGAAATCTCAAGTGGGCCGCTCGCAAATAAATTAAATAAAAAATATTAGCAAGGCCGTCAACGGAACTGCTGATATGTCATTTTATTCGTCTAATGAAAGAGAATTAATAGGTCAATTGTCAAATGGCCACTGTCATGCGTATGGCAGCAGAGAGTCTTGACATCAGCTAGTACATACGGAGCTCAAATCTACCGCGCGAGATTTATTCTTTTTCGCGAATAAATTAAATAAAAAATATTAGCAAGGCCGTCAACGGAACTGCTAATATGTCATTTTATTCATCTAATGATAGAGAATAAATAGGTCAATTGTCAAATCGCCACTGTCATGCGTATGGCAGCAGCAAGTTTTTACATGACCGAGTTGAAGCTAGCAGCCACGAAATCTCAAGTGGGCCGCTCGCAAATAAATTAAATAAAAAATATTAGCAAGGCCGTCAACGGAACTGCTGATATGTCATTTTATTCGTCTAATGAAAGAGAATTAATAGGTCAATTGTCAAATGGCCACTGTCATGCGTATGGCAGCGGAGAGTCTTGACATCAGCTAGTACATACGGAGCTAAAATCGACCGCGCGAGATATATTCTTTTTCGCGAATAAATTAAATAAAAAATATTAGCAAGGCCGTCAACGGAACTGCTGATATGTAATTTTATTCGTCTAATGATAGAGAATAAATAGGTCAATTGTCAAATCGCCACTGTCATGCGTATGGCAGCAGCAAGTTTTTACATGACCGAGTTGAAGCTAGCAGCCACGAAATCTCAAGTGGGCCGCTCGCAAATAAATTAAATAAAAAATATTAGCAAGGCCGTCAACGGAACTGCTGATATGTCATTTTATTCGTCTAATGACGGAGAATTAATAAGTCAATTGTCAAATCGCCACTGTCATGCGTATGGCAGCAGCAAGTTTTTACATGACCGAGTTAAAGCTAGCAGCCACGAAATCTGAAGTGGGCCGCTCGCAAATAAATTAAATAAAAAATATTAGCAAGGCCGTCAACGGAACTGCTGATATGTCATTTTATTCGTCTAATGACGGAGAATTAATTAGTCAATTGTCAAATCGCCACTGTCATGCGTATAGCAGTAGCAAGTTTTTACATGACCGAGTTGAAGCTAGCAGCCACGAAATCTCAAGTGGGCCGCTCGCAAATAAATTAAATAAAAAATATTAGCAAGGCCGTCAACGGAACTGCTGATATGTCATTTCATTCGTCTAATGACGGAGAATTAATTAGTCAATTGTCAAATCGCCACTGTCATGCGTATAGCAGTAGCAAGTTTTTACATGACCGAGTTGAAGCTAGCAGCCACGAAATCTCAAGTGGGCCGCTCGCAAATAAATTAAATAAAAAATATTAGCAAGGCCGTCAACGGAACTGCTGATATGTCATTTTATTCGTCTAATGACGGAGAATTAATAAGTCAATTGTCAAATCGCCACTGTCATGCGTATGGCAGCAGCAAGTTTTTATATGACCGAGTTAAAGCTCGCAGCCACGAAATCTGAAGTAGGCCGCTCGACAATAAATTAAATAAACATATTAGCAAAGCCGTCAACGGAACTGCTGATATGTCATTTTATTCGTCTAATGGCGGAGAATTAATAAGTCAATTGTCAAATCGCCACTGTCATGCGTATGGCAGCAGCAAGTTTTTACATGACCGAGTTAAAGCTAGCAGCCACGAAATCTCAAGTGGGCCGCTCGCAAATAAATTAAATAAAAAATATTACTAAGGCCGTCAACGGAACTGCTGATATGTCATTTTATTCGTCTAATGACGGAGAATTAATTAGTCAATTGTCAAATCGCCACTGTCATGCGTATAGCAGTAGCAAGTTTTTACATGACCGAGTTGAAGCTAGCAGCCACGAAATCTCAAGTGGGCCGCTCGCAAATAAATTAAATAAAAAATATTAGCAAGGCCGTCAACGGAACTGCTGATATGTCATTTTATTCGTCTAATGACGGAGAATTAATTAGTCAACTGTCAAATCGCCCTGTCATGCGTATAGCAGTAGCAAGTTTTTACATGACCGAGTTGAAGCTAGCAGCCACGAAATCTCAAGTGGGCCGCTCGCAAATAAATTAAATAAAAAATATTAGCAAGGCCGTCAACGGAACTGCTGATATGTCATTTTATTCGTCTAATGACGGAGAATTAATTAGTCAATTGTCAAATCGCCCTGTCATGCGTATAGCAGTAGCAAGTTTTTACATGACCGAGTTGAAGCTAGCAGCCACGAAATCTCAAGTGGGCCGCTCGCAAATAAATTAAATAAAAAATATTAGCAAGGCCGTCAACGGAACTGCTGATATGTCATTTTATTCGTCTAATGACGGAGAATTAATAAGTCAATTGTCAAGTCGCCACTGTCATGCGTATGGCAGCAGCAAGTTTTTATATGACCGAGTTAAAGCTCGCAGCCACGAAATCTGAAGTAGGCCGCTCGACAATAAATTAAATAAAAAATATTAGCAAAGCCGTCAACGGAACTGCTAATATGTCATTTTATTCGTCTAATGACGGAGAATTAATAAGTCAATTGTCAAATCGCCACTGTCATGCGTATGGCAGCAGCAAGTTTTTATATGACCGAGTTAAAGCTAGCAGCCACGAAATCTCAAGTGGGCCGCTCGCAAATAAATTAAATAAAAAATATTAGCAAGGCCGTCAACGGACCGCGCGAGATATATTCTTTTTCGCGAATAAATTAAATGAAAAATATTAGCAAGACCGTCAACGGAACGGCTTATATGTCATTTTATTCATCTAATGCCAGAGAATTAATAGGTCAATTGTCAAATCGCCACTGTCATGCGTATGACAGCATGAACAACTTTTATATGAAGAAGTTTTTTTTAAATTATCAATAAACATTATTTATATGGATTTGTAGAACCTACAATTGCGGCATTTGGTAAAAAAATGTGTGAAGACATTTTCATAAGAAAAAAAAAATACATCTCCAATGTGCAGGAAAAGTATCTCATTTTACCCGATGGATAATTTTTTGGAGTGTTGAAGGAGGGACGAAAACGCGTTTTGGAGGAAAAAAAGTTTTTGAAGCAAAAAGACTCACTTTCGCGACTCTATTTTTTACACTCCGAAAAATTGTTCATTTTGTATAATAAGATAAATACCTTTCCTGCACACTGAAGATGTCTTCACATATTTTTTTTCACAAAATACTGCAGTTGTAGGTTCTAAAAATCCCATTCAAATAACGTACATTGAACATTTAAAAAAAAATTCGTTTATAAAAACTTATCTTACTTTTTAATATTATCGCGCTAAATTATTTAAAGAAATCAAATAACCTAACAGAAAAAGTTCTCTCTATACTGAAGTACCCCAAATTGCAGTACTGTATCAATGAAAATATGTCCACTGATGGAGATAACACGTTCGCAAAAGAAAAATAGAGTCAGGGGTATACATTTTTAACATTTTCGAAAATACGATCGAGTTACATCGGCTGGATAATCTTAGCGACTTTTAGGCGCCTGCGGTACAATAACAATAAAAATACCGCGATCTTTTACAGTTGTACATAAGGGTGCGAAAAAGAAGAGAGAGAGAGAGTCCAAAGCGAGTGATGGAGGAGTGGGGAATAACCGACGACCACGAGAAAACCCAAGAAAAACGTTAAACGCATAAAAACAGTCTGAACAGTACAGTATACCGTATACTATGCGCGTAGGCTCTCTTATTGTCGGAAATCTGGTGTAGTTTTCTTCTTGAACAAAATGTCTACATCGAATTCGATACACTGGGCATGTTAGTTGTGAAAAAAACATGAGCAAATAGTGAATTTACGATTCCGATCAGTAGGTATGAAAAAAATCGCGTCATTCACTCGTGTAAATGTACAAAATGTGAGATAAATTTGCTAAATTAGTGATAAAAGTGATCTCAGCTAAACGGATAAGATGAGTTGACAATAAAAGGGTAAGGTGAGTTAACGATAAAAAGCGTCCACAAAAAACAGCTTTACTCCAAAATATTTTTCAATGTACAAGCGGACGACATAACATGCAGAATACCTGGAATTTCATTTCTGCTTCTGTTAAACAGCTTATAAGAAATGTTGCTGCTTCCATATGCATGGCAGTGGCAATATGAAAAAATTCATTCTATATTATTAGGCTAATAGAATGATGTATTGGTAGTTCCGATGACGGACTTGTTAATATTTTTTATTTAATTTATTCGCGAAAAAGAATATATTTCGCTCGGTCGATTTGAGCTCCGTATGTACTAGCTGATGTCAAGACTCTCTGCTGCCATACGCATGACAGTAACGATTTGACAATTGACCTATTAATTCTCTGTCATTAGACGAATAAAATGACATATCAGCAGTTCCGTTGACGGCCTTGCTGAAATTTTTTATTTAATTTATTCGCGAAAAAGAATTTATCTCGCGCGGTCGATTTGAGCTCCGTATGTACCAGCTGATGTCAAGACTCACTGCTGCCATACGCATGACAGTGGCGATTTGACAATTGACCTATTGATTCTCTGTCATTAGACGAATAAAATGACATATCAGCAGTTCCGTTGACGGCCTTGCTAAAATTTTTTATTTAATTTATTTGCGAGCGGCCCACTCGAGATTTCGTGGCTGCTAGCTTCAACTCTGTCATGTAAGAACTTGCTGCTGACATACGCATGACAGTGGCGTTTTGACAATTCACAGATTAATTCTCTATCATTAGACGAATAAAATGACATATCAGCAGTTCCGTTGACGGCCTTGCTAATATTTTTTATTTAATTTATTTGCGAGCGGCCCACTCGAGATTTCGTGGCTGCTAGCTTCAACTCTGTCATGTAAGAACTTGCTGCTGCCATACGCATGACAGTAGCGTTTTGACAATTCACAGATTATTTCCCTATCATTAGACGAATAAAATGACATATCAGCAGTTCCGTTGACGGCCTTGCTAATATTTTTTATTTAATTTATTTGCGAGCGGCCCACTCGAGATTTCGTGGCTGCTAGCTTCAACTCTGTCATGTAAGAACTTGCTGCTGCCATACGCATGACAGTGGCGTTTTGACAATTCACCGATTAATTCTCCATCATTAGACAAATAAAATGACATATCAGCAGTTCCGTTGACGGCCTTGCTAATATTTTTTATTTAATTTATTTGCGAGCGGCCCACTCGAGATTTCGTAGCTGCTAGCTTCAACTCTGTCATCTAAGAACTTGCTGCTGCCATACGCATGACAGTGGCGTTTTGACAATTCACAGATTATTTCTCTATCATTAGACGAATAAAATGACATATCAGCAGTTCCGTTGACGGCCTTGCTAATATTTTGTATTTAATTTATTTGCGAGCGGCCCACTCGAGATTTCGTGGCTGCTAGCTTCAACTCTGTCATCTAAGAACTTGCTGCTGCCATACGCATGACAGTGGCGTTTTGACAATTCACAGATTATTTCTCTATCATTAGACGAATAAAATGACATATCAGCAGTTCCGTTGACGGCCTTGCTAATATTTTTTATTTAATTTATTTGCGAGCGGCCGACTCGAGATTTCGTGGCTGCTAGCTTCAACTCTGTCATGTAAGAACTTGCTGCTGCCATACGCATGACAGTGGCGTTTTGAAAATTCACAGATTAATTCTCTATCATTAGACGAATAAAATGACATATCAGCAGTTCCGTTGACGGCCTCGCTAATATTTTTTATTTAATTTATTCGCGAAAAAGAATTTATCTCGCGCGGTCGATTTGAGCTCCGTATGTACTAGCTGATGTCAAGACTCACTGCTGCCATACGCATGACAGTGGCGATTTGACAATTGACCTATTAATTCTCTGCCATTAGACGAATAAAATGACATATCAGCAGTTCCGTTGACGGCCTTGCTAATATTTTTTATTTAATTTATTCGCGAAAAAGAATTTATCTCGCGCGGTCGATTTGAGCTCCGTATGTACTAGCTGATGTCAAGACTCACTGCTGCCATATGCATGACAGTGGCGATTCGACAATTGACCTATTAATTCTCTGCCATTAGACGAATAAAATGACATATCAGCAGTTCCGTTGACGGCCTTGCTAATATTTTTTATTTAATTTATTCGCGAAAAAGAATTTATCTCGCGCGGTCGATTTGAGCTCCGTATGTACTAGCTGATGTCAAGACTCACTGCTGCCATATGCATGACAGTGGCGATTTGACAATTGACCTATTAATTCTCTTTCATTAGACGAATAAAATGACATATCAGCAGTTCCGTTGACGGCCTTGCTAATATTTTTTATTTAATTTATTTGCGAGCGGCCCACTTGAGATTTCGTGGCTGCTAGCTTCAACTCGGTCATGTAAAAACTTGCTGCTGCCATACGCATGACAGTGGCGATTTGACAATTGACCTATTTATTCTCTATCATTAGATGAATAAAATGACATATTAGCAGTTCCGTTGACGGCCTTGCTAATATTTTTTATTTAATTTATTCGCGAAAAAGAATAAATCTCGCGCGGTAGATTTGAGCTCCGTATGTACTAGCTGATGTCAAGACTCTCTGCTGCCATACGCATGACAGTGGCCATTTGACAATTGACCTATTAATTCTCTCTCATTAGACGAATAAGATGACATATCAGCAGTTCCGTTGACGGCCTTGCTAATATTTTTTATTTAATTTATTTGCGAGCGGCCCACTTGAGATTTCGTGGCTGCTAGCTTCAACTCGGTCATGTAAAAACTTGCTGCTGCTATACGCATGACAGTGGCGATTTGACAATTGACTAATTAATTCTCCGTCATTAGACGAATAAAATGTCATATCAGCAGTTCCGTTGACGGCCTTGCTAATATTTTTTATTTAATTTATTTGCGAGCGGCCCACTTGAGATTTCGTGGCTGCTAGCTTTAACTCGGTCATGTAAAAACTTGCTGCTGCCATACGCATGACAGTGGCGATTTGACAATTGACCTATTTATTCTCTATCATTAGACGAATAAAATTACATATCAGCAGTTCCGTTGACGGCCTTGCTAATATTTTTTATTTAATTTATTCGCGAAAAAGAATATATCTCGCGCGGTCGATTTGAGCTCCGTATGTACTAGCTGATGTCAAGACTCTCTGCTGCCATACGCATGACAGTGGCCATTTGACAATTGACCTATTAATTCTCTTTCATTAGACGAATAAAATGACATATCAGCAGTTCCGTTGACGGCCTTGCTAATATTTTTTATTTAATTTATTTGCGAGCGGCCCACTTGAGATTTCGTGGCTGCTAGCTTCAACTCGGTCATGTAAAAACTTGCTGCTGCCATACGCATGACAGTGGCGATTTGACAATTGACCTATTTATTCTCTATCATTAGATGAATAAAATGACATATCAGCAGTTCCGTTGACGGCCTTGCTAATATTTTTTATTTAATTTATTCGCGAAAAAGAATAAATCTCGCGCGGTAGATTTGAGCTCCGTATGTACTAGCTGATGTCAAGACTCTCTGCTGCCATACGCATGACAGTGGCCATTTGACAATTGACCTATTAATTCTCTTTCATTAGACGAATAAAATGACATATCAGCAGTTCCGTTGACGGCCTTGCCAGGATTTTTTATTTAATTTATTTGCGAGCGGCCCACTTGAGATTCCGTGGCTGCTAGCTTTAACTCGGTCATATAAAAACTTGCTGCTGCCATACGCATGACAGTGGCGATTTGACAATTGACTTATTAATTCTCCGTCATTAGACGAATAAAATGACATATCAGCAGTTCCGTTGACGGCCTTGCTAATATTTTTCATTTAATTTATTCGTGAAAAAGAATTTATCTCGCGCGGTCGATTTGAGCTCCGTATGTACTAGCTGATGTCAAGACTCTCTGCTGCCATACCCATGACAGTGGCGATTTGACAATTGACCTATTAATTCTCTGTCATTAGACGAATAAAATGACATATCAGCAGTTCCGTTGACGGCCTTGCTAATATTTTTTATTTAATTTATTTGCGAGCGGCCCACTTGAGATTTCGTGGCTGCTAGCTTCAACTCGGTCATGTAAAAACTTGCTGCTGCCATACGCATGACAGTGGCGATTTGTCAATTGACCTATTTATGCTCTATCATTAGACGAATAAAATGACATATCAGCAGTTCCGTTGACGGCCTTGCTAATATTTTTTATTTAATTTATTCGCGAAAAAGAATATATCTCGCGCGGTAGATTTGAGCTCCGTATGTACTAGCTGATGTCAAGACTCTCTGCTGCCATACGCATGACAGTGGCCATTTGACAATTGACCTATTAATTCTCTGTCATTAGTCGAATAAAATGACATATCAGCAGTTCCGTTGACGGCCTTGCTAATATTTTTTATTTAATTTATTCGCGAAAATAACTTTTTGCCCGCGATCGATTTGAGATCCGTGTGTGCTAGCTTGTTTTAAATGTTTGTTGTTGTGGTAGCTATGAAGATAGAAACCTGATATATTATACGTTTGATCATCGGATATAGACGAATCGATCGACGTATAAATTACCGTTGGCACTATTTTCATTTTCTCACGAAAAACTTGGTTTTTCCCATACTTCAGCCATGCTGGCGCCGGTCGTATACCTGGGACAATGCACGCTCTCTCGGGGCACCGAGGCGCGTACAGTCACATTCGAAACTTACTGCGCGCGGGCTCGCGCGGCTGCTAGCTTTGGCTGCTAGTTTCAGCTTCATAAAGGTCTCACAAAAAACATTAACTAAGCATTAAAATATCAAAATTCTCCCTCTCGCAGACACCAAGGATCACAAAAAAACGAACCCGTCTTGATACAATAAATTCATAATGAATATTATCCAAGATTCACCAAATGATCAAAAATTAGCCATACAAATTCAGGTCAGTCATGACACATAACACTTAAGCTCACAATGTAAAACATATTATACAAAATAAGACAATAATGAATGTGATTTTAGAAATAATAAATCTGAAGAGGATCTGGATGAGGATCGAAAAGTTAAGAAAAAAAAAAAAAATTGTCCACTGTCATTTGGACCCACTGGCCGAATCGCAGCCGATTCTTCCTTCACTATTTTGATTTTTAAGATTTATAATAAACTGAAACACTGATTTAGTGCCGGGCTCGGGGGAGCCGCCACTGAATTGGTTATATATATATATATATATATATATATATATATATATATATATATATATATATATATTAGGGTGAATCGAAAAAACTTAAAACTGTTAGCTACCCTCAAAAATCAAAGATATCGTTAAAATAAAGGTCTTTGTGCAGCAGTCCGATTTATTGAATTTTTTTAGAGGGCGCGCGGGGCGTCCAAACACGCCATTTTTAGCCTAAAGTTTACAAAATCACTGTTAAACGAAAACCAATCATTCAAAAAATTCTGAATTTTTTATATAAGGTGCCCAGACATGTACTCTTTCTAGCCCATATTTACTGAACATTAACAAATAGTTCATATGTGGGGAATTCTTTATCAACTGGGCCACTTTTTTTTTCAATTTTTCCTTACGAACACTGTATCTCAAAAAATATTCATCAAACAAAAAAAAACACAAGAATTAAATTTTTTTCACTTTATCGAAAAAAATAAAAATCATAATTTTTCTGCATTGAGAAAATTGAAATTGGGCAAAAAAATGAAATTTTTTTTTTTTAAACCTAATAAAAAACTTTTGATTCTAGTACTAATTTTACAGGATGTCTATTATTAGGTAAAGAGTCTGCGAAAAAAATTTCAGAGTGACACCTGCAGTGATTACGATGAAAAAAATGAAAACATGAGATTTCGCAGGGTTTTTATTTTTTTTTTATCGTAACCATTGGAGGTGCCATTCTGAAATTTTTTTCGCAGACTCTTCACCTAATAATAGACATCCTGTAAAATTAGTACTAGAATTAAAAGTTTTCTATTAGGTTTAAAAAAAAAAAATTCTTATTTTTTTGCGAAATTTCCATTTTCTCAATGCTAAAAAATTATGATTTTTATTTTTTTCGATACAGTGGAAAAAATAAAAAAGTTTTTATTCTCATATTTTTTTTGTTTGGTAAATATTTTTTGTGATACAGTGTTCGTAATGAAAAATTAAAAATCTTGAACGGACGCCTAAAAAAATCTAAAAAAAATCACAGACGTTTTTACTAATATTTCAAACTGGCAGATTTTGAAAAAAATTGAAGAGGTTTAAAAAAAAAAGGTTGCCCAGTTGATAAAGAATTCCCCATATATGAACTATTTGTTAATGTTCAGTAAATATGGGTTAGAAAAAGTATATGTCTGGGCACCTTAAATAAAAAATTCAGAATTTTTTGAATGATCGGTTTCCGTTTATCAGTGATTTAGTAAATTTAAGGCTAAAAATGGCGTGTTTGGACGCCCCGCGTGCCCTCTAAAAAAATTCGAAAAATCGAACCGCTGCACAGAGACCTTTATTTCAACGATATCTTTGATTTTTGAGGGTAGCCAACAGTTTTTAGTTTTTTCGATTCACCCTAATATATATATGGCTGTATCCATGATTGCTCGAAGAGCATTTCGGGGTCAAAATTTTGATTCCTTTGCCATTCTCACATCTTATTATATGTTATAAGAAGTGACGATTCACCAAATTACAGCCTCTTTACTCTAGAGGTTTTCGAGAAAAAAAATATTGGGCATTTCCATGTTTAGGAATACTTCCTTGCTCGCTCCTTACGGACAATTGAAAAAAATTATTGAAAAATATTATTCCACGTGACAAAGTCCAAATTTTCCGAAAAAAATATCAGTTTCACCCTGAGGGTAGTAATTACCCCTTAAAAACGTATTTAAATTAAAAAATCTGTGTTTTGAAGGCGAGCCCCGTAAAAAAAAATCTTTTTTATTTTTTCTTCGCAAAGTTTATACTATTTTCCACAAATGAAAAAATTAACAGAGTGGGATGAGCAGGGGATCATCGTCAAATAAATTATTTAATTTTTTTTTTTTCAAATGTATATTTTTTCTGAAACTATATTCAATTCAACGTAAGAAAAGTTCTATAGCTATTTTTGCTACTACTAATATGTTCCAAGATATAATTTTTTTAATATTGGACATTTGATGCATGAATAAAATTCGCATCTCGGAAACTACCGGTTGTAGCCAACATTATTATACCACTTTTTCTAAGTGAAATTGGCTCATACTTCCGAAAAAAATACTGCAATTGAAAAAACGATGATTCGCTATTGTCATTGTCATCAACAATTCATTTTTTTCAAGAATTATATATTTTTTTATATCTCAAGCTAATCAGACGTGAGAAAAATCTAAATGTAGTTTGTGTTACTACTCATACATTCTGAAATATTAATTTTTGCATATTTTTTCATTTTTTTACAATTTTTGCATTCACAAAATTCATATCTTGAAAATCGTCGATTACAGCTATTTTGATTATAGGACTTTTATTCCGGTAAGTTGATTGGTTATGCCAAACAAAAATAGCTTCAGTTAAAAAAAGAAATGCTACAAATTACTTTTTAAAGCAATTCAATATAAAACAGAGGCTCTCGGTGGTAGCTATGATGCAGTAGCGCGGCTACTGCTTCATAGCTGAAAAAATGACGAATATTCTAAAAATCTAAATCTTGGAATCTATAGACAGTAGTTGAATTTAAATCAAAACTTTTCTTACCTCAGATTAGTTAAAATTTTGAGAAAACTACAACAAATTTCATTTTTTGAATTTAATGACAAAAATTCATATTTTGGAATGTAGGAGTAATAACTCAAACTACATTTAGATTTTTCTCACGTCTGATTAGCTTAAGATATGAAAAAAATATAATTCTTGAAAAAAATAAATTGTTGATGACAATGACAAGAGCGAATCATTGTTTTTTCAATTGTAGTTTTTTTTTCGGAAGTATGAGCCAATTTCACATAGAAAAGGTGCTATAATAATGTTGGCTACAACCGGTAGTTTCCGAGATACGAATTGTATTCATGCATAAAATGTCCATTATTAAAAAAATCATATCTCGGAACATATTGGTAGTAGCAAAAATAGGTATTGGCTTTTTCTTACGTTGAATTGAATGTAGTTTTAGAAAAAAAATATCTGTTTGAAAAAAAATAAAAAAAAAATTAAATAATTTATTCGACGATGATCCTCTGCTCATCCCACTCTGTTAATTTTTTCATTTGTCGAAAATGGCATAAGCTTTCCGAAGAAAGAATAAAAAAGATTTTTTTTACGGTGCTCGCCTTCAAAACACAGATTTCTTAATTTAAAGACGTTTTCATGGGGTAGTTACTACCTTCAGGGTGAAAATGATATTTTTTTCGGAAAATTTGGACTTTTTCACGTGGGATAATATTTTTTAATAATTTTTTTCAATTGTTTGTAAGGAGCGAGCAAGGAAGTAACAAAGTTAACTTTCCTAAACATGGAAATACCCAATATTTTTTCTCTCAAAAACCTCCAGAGTAAAGAGGCTGTAATTTGGTGAATCGTCACTTCTTATAAGTGGTGATTTAGGTATGCGGCCGTAGAGAGACAATAGTGAAGGAAGAATCGGCTGCGATTCGGCCAGTGGGTCCAAATGACAGTGGACAATTTTTTTGGGTATAACGTTTCGATCCTAATTCGGATCCTCTTCAGATTTATTATTTCTAAAATTACATTCTTTTTTGTCTTATTTTGTATGATATGTTTTACATTATAAGCTTAAATGTTATGTGTCATGACTGACCTGAATTTGTACGGGTAATTTTTTTGGTCATTTAATGAATCTTGGATAATATTCATTATGAATTTATTGTATAAAGACAGGTCATTTTTTTGTGATCCTTGGTGTCTGTGAGCGGGAGGATTTTGATATTTTATTGCTTAGTTTATGTTTCTTGTGAGACTTTTGTGTATGTGTTATTCACCTATGAATTTCATGTTTGATAATTTCCAAGATTCATTTTTGATCAAAATTAACAGTTTTCATTACATGGCGATTCGAGAGCTAAGTAGCGACTGAGTATTTAGGCGAGTGAGGAGGTATTTATATTGATGGGGTAGTGTGATTGAGTATTGAAGAGTGGGGGTGGTTTTTCATGGTTGGGGAAGTTTGCCGTTAGTGATTTTTCTTGCCGGACTGGTTATGTTAACCGGTTTTGGATCGGGTTTAAATTGATAACTGTTAGATTTGGTAATGAATTTTCAATTAATGTATGGTAATTTGAGGTTTTCCCGTTATTATTTTGAGTATTATTAAATTATTGAATTATATATGCTGCTTAGTTTGTCGATGTCGGTTCTAAAATTGATTGCTTTGGGGTGTGCTTTAATTTGTATCATTTCCAGAATTAATCGCTTTTTGAGCCATTTTTCATTATTTAAAATTTTAACGTCGTCAAATTTAAAATTGTGTTTTAGTTCTATTCCGTGTTTTGCTAACGCTGTATTTATTGTGTTAGTGTGTTTTAGACTATTTTTGTGTTCGTTGATTCTCGTTTTTAGGTATCTTTTTGTTTGTCCTATGTACAATGCATCACAATCATTACAATCGATTTGGTAAACTACGTTGGATTTATCCATGTTATCTATTTTATCTTTTGTGGAACCGGTGATGGAGTGAATGTTGTGTTGGTTGTTAGTGACTAGTGTTATATTGAATTGTCGAAAAAGGCGGACTAGTTGGTGGTGAATATTTTCAGTGTAGGGTAAATTTATTAATCTGGAGGAGTCGAATGCGTTGTCGTTATTTGATTGTGAATGAATTAATCTTAGCCTTTGGTTTATTATTTTTTCTGTGAAGGAGATTGGGTAACAGTTTTGTGTCATTGTGTTTTTGATTAGTTCAATGTTTTTTTGGTGGAAGGATGCGTGTGATAGTTTTATCGCTCTGTCTACCAACATCATGATAATTCCTTTTTTTTGCGTAAGAGGGTGGTGAGAGAAGAAGTTTATGAATCGACCTGACCAAGTCGGTTTTCTGTACCAGTCTGTGA
Source organism: Alloplasta piceator (assembly GCA_946863875.1). Lineage (NCBI taxonomy): Eukaryota > Metazoa > Arthropoda > Insecta > Hymenoptera > Ichneumonidae > Alloplasta > Alloplasta piceator. The sequence continues at coordinate 27,994,285 of OX333078.1, forward strand.
TTATTGAGTTATTTTTGTGGATTAGCAAGATGTCCAGAAATGGTAATTTGTTGTTTGTTTCTACTTCAACTGTGAACTGTAGTTTAGTGTGGTATGAATTAATAGACACAACAAACTCACACGTTAAAGACAGTTTCTCATTTAAAAGATTGGTATCGAACATCTTTATACCCGATAACTACCAACTCATTTCCCTCGATGTCATCTCACTTTACACCAATGTACCTTTGGAATTAGTCATACAAAGCCTCCAAAAAAGATCAGATCTCTTCTCTGAAAAATTTCCACTAAACGAAGTAATAAGAACAATAGAATTCATAATGTTCTCAACCTACTTTACCTTTAACGACAAAATATATCAACAAATATTCGGCTTGCCAATGGGTTCACCGTTAGCCCCGATATTATCAAACATTGTAATGATCGACTTAGAAACCAACTGCTTAGAAAAACTGAAGTTCACGATACCAATCTACAAAAGATACGTAGACGATATTATTATGGCTCTGCCTACGGACAAAATAGATTCAACACTTAACATCTTTAACTCATACCACACTAAACTACAGTTCACAGTTGAAGTAGAAACAAACAACAAATTACCATTTCTGGACATCTTGCTAATCCACAAAAATAACTCAATAATCACAGACTGGTACAGAAAACCGACTTGGTCAGGTCGATTCATAAACTTCTTCTCTCACCACCCTCTTACGCAAAAAAAAGGAATTATCATGATGTTGGTAGACAGAGCGATAAAACTATCACACGCATCCTTCCACCAAAAAAACATTGAACTAATCAAAAACACAATGACACAAAACTGTTACCCAATCTCCTTCACAGAAAAAATAATAAACCAAAGGCTAAGATTAATTCATTCACAATCAAATAACGACAACGCATTCGACTCCTCCAGATTAATAAATTTACCCTACACTGAAAATATTCACCACCAACTAGTCCGCCTTTTTCGACAATTCAATATAACACTAGTCACTAACAACCAACACAACATTCACTCCATCACCGGTTCCACAAAAGATAAAATAGATAACATGGATAAATCCAACGTAGTTTACCAAATCGATTGTAATGATTGTGATGCATTGTACGTACATAGGACAAACAAAAAGATACCTAAAAACGAGAATCAACGAACACAAAAATAGTCTAAAACACACTAACACAATAAATACAGCGTTAGCAAAACACGGAATAGAACTAAAACACAATTTTAAATTTGACGACGTTAAAATTTTAAATAATGAAAAATGGCTCAAAAAGTGATTAATTCTGGAAATGATACAAATTAAAGAACACCCCAAAGCAATCAATTTTAGAACCGACATCGACAAACTAAGCAGCATATATAATTCAATAATTTAATAATACTCAAAATAATAACGGGAAAACCTCAAATTACCATCCATTAATTGAAAATTCATTACCAAATCTAACAGTTATCAATTTAAACCCGATCCAAAACCGGTTAACATAACCAGTCCGGCAAGAAAAATCACTAACGGCAAACTTCCCCAACCATGAAAAACCACCCCCACTCTTCAATACTCAATCACACTACCCCATCAATATAAATACCTCCTCACTCGCCTAAATACTCAGTCGCTACTTAGCTCTCGAATCGCCATGTAATGAAAACTGTTAATTTTGATCAAAAATGAATCTTGGAAATTATCAAACATGAAATTCATAGGTGAATAACACATACACAAAAGTCTCACAAGAAACATAAACTAAGCAATAAAATATCAAAATCCTCCCGCTCACAGACACCAAGGATCACAAAAAAATGACCTGTCTTTATACAATAAATTCATAATGAATATTATCCAAGATTCATTAAATGACCAAAAAAATTACCCGTACAAATTCAGGTCAGTCATGACACATAACATTTAAGCTTATAATGTAAAACATATCATACAAAATAAGACAAAAAAGAATGTAATTTTAGAAATAATAAATCTGAAGAGGATCCGAATTAGGATCGAAAAGTTATACCCAAAAAAATTGTCCACTGTCATTTGGACCCACTGGCCGAATCGCAGCCGATTCTTCCTTCACTATTGTCACTTCTTATAACATGTAATAAGATGTAAGAATGGCAAAGCAATCAAAATTTTGACCCCGAAATGCTCTTCGAGCAATCATGGATCCAACCATATATAAGACGAAACTCGAGCGCTGGTAAACATAGTGCTGTGACGATTTGGGGGATGTCTCGGCGTGCGGAAGCGTAGTTCCGAGAGATGGAAATGTTTTGTCTCGGTGTGCGGAAGCGTAGTCCTGAGAGATGCCTCCCCCCCGCCGATAACGCCCGATATGTCCTTTGCCGGCACACTGTTTTCTCTCTCTCTTTCGCTCCGTCGGCGTCGTCTTCGTATACACTTGAGTATACATATTAACACACGGATAGTCCGCGGCGGTCTTTCGCCGTTTGTTGACGTGTATACTCAAGTGTCTACGCGGCTTCATATAGCATTTACTATATCTCATTTCTGACGATACCGGAGTTGATGGGCACGGCCCTGCATGGCTCGGAGCGCGAGGTCATAGATCACATAATCAGATCAATCTAGCACTAAATCGGTGTGCACTAAATCGGTATTCCAGTGTACTTGGCGTCCTTTTTTACTTCTTAGAAGTATTTTATGATTGATTTCGCTCCTTTTCGGAACTTTTTTGATGCTATATATACCCAAATATACATAGCATTATCTATACATATATAAGATACCTATGAATATAAAGCATAAAATTTTAGTTAGATTTTGGTTTGGCCTAAAATTGAAGTTAGATTTTGGTTTAGCGCGAAATGAAAGCTGGATTTTGATTAAGCTTAAAATTTAAGTTAGATTTTGACTTATTAGCTATATATTCATAGATCAAGAGACGTACCAGCGTCTCGACGTCAAGTATTTAAAAAAACTGAGAGAATCCCAGTCGAGATCACCGCGCACTCTTATATACGCGAATATGCCTCCCGCCAAACCCGATTTGAATTTGAAGCCAATATTACTAAAAAACACGACGACTTTTTTAAGATCTACGAACAATGGTGATCCAAAGAAAAATTAGCTTTCCATTGATACCATTTTTATGTTGATCCATCGACATAATGCTGAGATATGATGATATCGGGTGAATATTTCTCCAATTCTATCATCGTGAAAATTCTTCCCTAATTTGCGTCACCTGAATAGCTGAAATTCGGTCATGCTTATACATGGGATGTATTCTATAGCTATGAAAATCATAGTCGGCCGATGACGTCATGCACAGCGAAAATATATCCATAGCTATGAGCGTCATGCGCGGCGAATATATATTTTATCTATATTTTTTCTATTTTTATAGTATATTTATTTATAGGTTTTATATATATTTATAGATAAAAGAGTGTGCGTGCGAGGGTGTGCAAGTATGTGCGAGAGTGTGCGGGCGTGTGCGACAGTCTGCCAGTGTGTGCAAGCGTTTGCGAGTATTTATACGATGTATATTAGGGTGGTCGTTAGTTTTCTATATATAAAAAAGCGTATGTTTGTGTGTGTGATTGTGTGCAAGTGTGTGCGAGTATTTATACGATGTATATTAGGGTGGTCGTTATTTCGGGTATCAACTTACATTTGGGCGGTCATTCGAGATTTGATGCTTTCAATATTTATATACATATCAATTACGATATACATTAGGGTGGTCGTTATTTCGGGTCTGAATTTATATTAGGGTGGTTATTCGAGATTCAAATTTTCTTTAAACTCATATATGTACTTATACGATGTATATGATGGTGGTCGTTATTTCAGCTTTCAATTGATATCAGAGTGGTCCTTGAGAATTTGATTTCTGTAAATATCGCATTATCTACATATATGCAGCATATCCATGTATATATAGCTTTATATATAGGATTATATATATATATGCATATATATATATAGATCATCTATGTATAGCCTATCTATTAATATATAGCATTATATATAGCTAATAAGTCAAAATCTAACTTAAGTTATGGGGTAAATTAAAATGTAACTTAAATTCGATGCTTTATATTTATAGACATGCTATTTCTGGGGGAAAACACGTCATCTCTACAATTCCTGGACCTGACTATTTTTTTTTGGCCGAATCTCCGGTCATTCCATCACATGATCCCAAAAACCACTCTCAAATTTTATTAGATTTTTTGGAGCCACCATGGCGGAATACAAGAACATAGAATATTTTCGACTTTTGAAAATATTTAATTTCAAATCAACGATATCCCTATAGTGGTTAATCGTATCGAAATATATGAGATTTTTCTTTCATCTTTAGTCCATCTTTAAATTCAAAAATCGTCCTATTTTTTTCAAGCAAATTTAAGCAGTCAAAACAATTTTCAAAAATTAAAATGTCGATACCCACCTCCACCCCCCCTTTGAATTTTGAATGAAAATTCTCAAAAATACTACAATTCATTACCAACATTTCCTAACAAAGAAAACGATGGGATTTCTGGTGGTTCGCAAAATATTGATTTTTTAGTATTTAATTTACTTGTTATTTATTAATTTTGTTCTATCTGTTAATTGATTTGAGCTTCGAATAGTGTAAGAAAGACAGTAAAAAAAATCATGTACTTCAATGATACGTTTTCATGCTTTGGAAGAATATTTTACGGGTATATTTTACACTCGTTTAATTTTTTTTTTTTCAATTTCAAATCCAAATATTTTATAGTTGTATATGAATCTCGTTTTTTTTTCAGATATAGAATTTTTGAAATTATGTTATGTATCCCGCTTTTGAGGAAATTCAACCATCTTTCAGAAACAACTTTACCGTTGTAAAGAAAAAATAATGCAGTGATGCTTCTGAGTATTTTTTATTGATTGGGCTATTTTGAATAGCCCATTCATTAAAAATTCCCTCGATCGTTCATAATTAGTCTTTTGACAGTGAATAATTTCAATCGACGGTATATTTTTAGAATTCAGCCTATTCGTAGAGGTGTCGGTACGATGGTATAAGATTTTTGACCAATTTTTTACGAGATCCTTAACGGAGTTGTTAATCACTTTGGAATGTTCATAAACAGCGATGGCGTAATAACTACTATTTTTTACACTATTCGAAGCTCAAATCAATTAACAGTTAGACCAAAATGAATGAATAACAAGTAAATTAAATACTAAAAAATCAATATCCCGCGAATCACCATAAATTCCATCGTTTTCTTTTTTCGAAAATGTTGGTAATGATTCTTAGTATTTTTGAGAATTTTTATCCAAAATTCGAAGGGGGGGGGGGGTTTGGGTATCGCGATTTTAATTTTTTCAAATTATTTTGACTGCTTAATTCGCTTTAAAAAAATTGGACAATTTTTTTATTTAAAGATGAACTCAAGATGGAAAGAAAATCTCTCTATATGATTTTCGATACGATTGACCGCTACAGAGATATCGTTGATGGAAAGTTAAATTTTTTCAAACAGCGAAAAAATTCGATGGTCTTGTATTCCGCCATGGTGGCTCCAAAAAATCTAATAAAATTTAAGAGTGGTTTTTAGAATCATACGATGAAATGAGAGGAGTTTTGGCCAGGAGTTGTGAAAATGATGCGTTTTCCTCTATATATCGATAATGCTATATATATCTGGGTATATATAGCATTAATGAAGTGTCAAAAAGGAGCGAAGTCAATCACAAAAGACTTCTAGGAAGTAAAGAAAGGACGCCAAGTATTGAAAAACTGAAGAATAAATATTCTAAAAATCTCCAAAGTTTTAAATTCCAAAATCCAAAAATCCGAAAAATTAAAAATTCGAAATTGCAAAAAACAAAACAAATCGCACAAGCCAAACTAAAAACTTGGTGTGCGTAAGTTATTAATGACCAAACCTAACCTAAAAATTTGGCGTGCAGGGTAAGAATTTATATGCTCGGCGAGAAAAAACCGAGTCTAAGCGCCCCTACCGCTTGAAGAAGCCGTAAACAAACGAAAGAATAAAAAAGAAAACAATTGAACGATTGCACTAACAAGCAACCATGAGAATAAAAAAAAGAGGTAACAGCCGAGTAAACTAACGAGTAACTATGAGAAGAGTTCACTGAGAAAAATCTCTACAATGTTCATATTTAAATGAAAGGAAAATAATATTATAATTCTTCTGGAACAGTTGAGAATCTTTTATAGACCTTTTTTCATGTCTGAACTTGATGAATAATAGTAGCATCACTGTTAGACTTGAAGTTCTGAACGTTTGGATGAACGAAAAGTTGACGAACTTATTCTTTTGTAAAACACGTTTAGGACTTTCTTAATAATTTTGAAATTTTTGAAATAGCTTTGAATTTTTTCAATCATTATTTAGCAACTAATCGTAAGCTCTTCAAATTTTTCGTTAAATAATTACTTTTCGGATTTTCCGTTCAACCGAACGTTCAGAACTTCAAGTACATCATCCTACACAAAATTTTTGTATTGAACAGAAATATCATTGCTACTTCTTGTATCATAAATTTTTCTCGGTGCCACATTTATAAGGATATTTTATTTTTATAACGAATTTTCTTTGATTTTCCTTCCTTAAAGAGGCATCCATTAATAGCGTGATGCATTTCTAATAAATTTTAGACACCTTTCCTCTTTCGTGATCATCCATGAGGTTTTGGTGAAGCCCTTCCTTCCCTTGCCGTTATCACGTAATTTTTTTCACCAATAACGATGGTGACAAAGATATGTTTGAAAAATAAAAACTGGTTGGTCATGGATATTGTCTTTAGTATCGTGATCTGGATGATAAGAAATTTGATTTCGAGAACGAAATAACTCTCCATAGAATCTACCGGGTGTCAGGAATAAAGAGTCATACCGTGAGGATAGATTCATGACGTCATATCGAGTAAAAAAGTCCTTTGTCATTTTTTGATTTGTTAGACCTCTGAAAATGTTTTAATTTAATTAATTATTCACGTCATATGTAGTAAAAAAAAGTCCTTTACTATTTTTTTATATTTTCGAACCCTGAATTATCATGAATTTAATTAATTATTAACGTAATATTAAGTAGAAAAGTCCTTTGCCTTTTTTTTAATATTTTTAATCCGTGAATTATTATCAATGTAATCAATTAAGAACGATTCAGGGGTTCAAAATATCAAAAAATGGCAACGGACTTTTCTACTCGATATTACGTCACAAATCTACCCTCATGGTATTGCTCTTCATTCCTAGGAAACCCTGTAAGGTGAACGGCCCAGTTACTGACCCTGTCCCAGATAGTGACCCTAACGGCACCATTTTGATTGCCATAAATACAGTTTTTGTCGAATAATAATCCAATTACCGGCTAATTGAGGAGAATTTTTCACTTTTCATTATTGGAGAGATGGACCTTTCTAAAGGAGATATTAAAAATAGAAATAGACCAGTGAATCGAAATCGGTACACGTAGGGTTCACAAACGAAGATGGGGCTTATGTACAGGGTCAGTAACCCGGACAGCAGAGAAGCATTATTAAAACAATGATTTTATTAATAAATCTTGATTATTTCACTTTCATAACCGGTGAATCTCCTTTGGGGGGCTTTAATGCACACGTTGAAACCATTAGTTTCCGGTTTGGCTATATCACACATGAATAAATAGTCGAATTCCGACGCTGCCGCGCTAGAAGGGTCAGTAACTGGGCCGTTTACCTTATATAGGGTGTCACAAGAGTAATAGGACAGCTCAATATTTCCTCAGATAAACTATTTTTCAAAAAAAGCAAGGTCATTTTTGTAGTAAATTTTACGAGGAATTCAATGATGACCATTATTTTGACCAGGACGATTACGGTTACATTCGACAATCTCAGAACGATCATTACAAATCATTACAACAGCTGAGCAAACTATTTGACAGTAAAATACCCTAGTGAATTTGCGCAACCAACGGAAAACTGAAATGCAACCGGTCCCTATTGCACAGAAACGAACCACAAAACAGCCTATAAACCGCGATGCAACCGCAAAACAACTGAACCATGACTGCTTTTCAAGATATACAAATTTAAGTTCTGTACAGTAATTAGACAGTCCTCGAACCGCATTGCAACATCAAAACGACTTGGATTATTATTGGTTGCATGACGTCATAACGACCAAGAAGCAACTAAAATGCGACAACAAAATGACTGATGCCTGACAGTTATTTCATGGTTGCATAACCTTAGAGCAACTTCTTGAAAACCCGAATATAACCACCTTTGGATATTTGAAAGGGTTCGTTTCAAAATGCAGTTTTAGGATTTGGTGGTGTTATTCTGTCCATTTCCATCAAATACATTTAAAAGTGAACCTACCGCTGCATCCGAAACACGACAACTGTATTTCTGCTCATCGAAAATCATTAAGAAAAAAAATTTGATTTGCCGAATGGATAAGCGAGGAAGACCGAATAAGGTGAACCATAGAGTATATCCAAACCATCTTTGCTTTACTAAAGCAAAAAAAATTCAAATACATTTCTTTAAACACAATATCTTAGCGTTAAGCCTGTTCATTTTTGGAATCAGATTGAACCGCGGCCAACTTGTTCTTCAGTCGGTTCAACTTCGTCAGAGTATCTAGGAAAAAGGAAAGAAACTATTATATGTCAAATGAAAAAGGCGAATGGAAAAAAAGAAGAGCGCTTCGCAACACACAAATCAATGCTCCGTAGTAGTGATAGTATGCCGGTCCTGACTCAAGATCCTCACACCGACATTTACCGAAATTTTCCAATCAAGACTCGGACCACTAAGCCAAAACTGAAACTGCATAGCCGAAACACAAACCACGTCGTGAATCACGGGTATCTTCCGAGCGGTAAGTGTGTCGCAGGTGGTAAGTGTTGAGTGGTAAGTGGTTGGCTTGTGGAAAGGGTTAAAGGAAGATGGCATGAAACATGTAGGATTTCTCGGAAATAACAGTGTCGTCGATAGTGTTGACACCCCCCTCTCCCTCTCCCTCTCCCTCTCCCTCTCCCTCTCCCTCTCCCTCTCCCTCTGCCTCTGCCTCTCCCTATCCCTCTCCCTCTCCCTCTCCCTCTCCCTCTCCCTCTCCCTCTCCCTCTCCCTCTTCCTCCCTCCCCTCCCTCTCTCGACATCAACACTGACCAACATAGGAACTTCTGAATTTATCAACGATGTGCTCAACATTCGTAACATCGACAAAAAAACGACATGGGTGATTGGTCCAGGCAGCTCTTCTCAAATCAACGATCTCTCCGGGTCAAGGACTTTCATGCTTCCTCTCAAATCCAATGCTGTCCAGGACCATGTACTATCTAAGAAGCGCAAAAAAAAGATTCTCCCGGTGAAAGAGGTCTTTGCTCTTGAAGCATCAGGCAACATTTATTTGAACGAGTTTCTTCTGTCTCGCTTGTACAACTTATTCCGTAAAACAAAGGCAAAGGCCTCTCGCAGCGGGTATAAATATATTTGGGTCAAATCTGAGGTCATCAATGTGCGTAAAAATGACGGCGACCCGATATTTATCGTCTCTTCCGAATCAGACCTCAGCCAGCTGACGTGACGGTCAATCTCTCCGAAATCTTGTCTCAGTATCGCTTAATTTAATGCCAACTCGCTGCCGGCGCACATGGATCTTATTAAATCTCATTTATCGAGTAATTTTTATTATATCATCTCGGTGTGCGAGATGTGGCTACGGCCTTGCATTTTCGATGATCTCATGCGTATTGAGAACTACACATTGTTCAGAAATGATAGACTTGATAAACGGGCTGGTGGTGTTGCGTGTTACTTCCACAATTTTCTTAAGGCTAAAGTACTTGCGGCTTCGCCAGGCGTGTTTACAAATGCGCCTGAATAAATTATCTTAGACATTCAGATCCTTACACCGATGCCTTGTTATTTACATCGATGTACAGGCGACCGAAAGCTGCGCTCTTCAATGAGTTTTTCCGTGTTTTTGATGCATACCTGGCTACCTGTAATTGGTGGTGATTTGAATTGTAATCTGCTTCGTTCAAATTTCGAATCGGAGTACCTTCGTGAGTTTGTCTCTATTCGTGCCTTTCACTTCGTGGAAACTGATGCTACGCACCATACTTCTACTTCGGATACACTTATCGACATGTTTATCATTTATTCCCCCAGAAAAAAACCTTTTTTTTAAGGAAACCGATGCTCCTTCTATTGTTGGACACGACCTCATGGAAATGTCATCTGATTTTTGCTCAGCTTATTCTCTTAAGCGCTCTATCACGCGTCGAAATTATGCGAGGTTTGAGGAGGTTTTATTTGTCGGTAAAATCTCGCAGCTTAGAGCAGACTATCACCTTGAATCAATTACTGGCACAATAAATTCCGCATTAGACTTGTTGGCCCCCGTGCAAACGTTTACTATCTCTGAGCCGCATGCTCCGTGGTTCTCGTCGGATCTCAGATCGCGCATCAAGGAAAGACGTATTTTTAAGCAGGCTAAGCAATCTAGCAGCGTTTGGGTCTTGCGTTGTACCGTCAGGTTCGGGACAAACTTAGCATCGATCTGAGATCAGCCAGAAACAATTATTATCGTCGCAGACTTGACAACCCTTCCGATACATCGAGGCTATGGCGCGAGTTAGGAAACTTGGGGCTAGTTAAATCAAGTTTTTCCTCACCGATTAATTTCTTTTCGACAAATGAATTGAACAACTTCTTTGTGAGTATCTCTAACTCAGCGCCGCCTTGCAATTGGGATAAATTTTGCGCCAATTCTTCTGACACTCCCACTCTCCTACCGCCTTTTGAATTATATCCCATTACTGCAGAAACGGTATCGGAACTCACCACGTCCACAACTTCTCCTTCTTATTCCTCTGGTCCCGACGGTATTCCTCTCTTCGCTGTACACAAAGCCCTTCCTGTGCTTAGTTCCTACCTTGCGTTTCTCTTTAATGCATGCCTATCGCTGGGTTACTTTCCTTCGACTTGGAAACGGGCCTTTATAAGACCGCTGGATAAGGTTAATCCTCCGATCTCCCCGACGGACACAAGACCAACTGTCGACCTATCTGAGCTCTCGAAAATCTCTGAAAGAATCGTTCACAGTCAAATTACTCGTCACGTTGTGCTGAACAATCTCCTTGACCCGTTTCAGTCGGGATATAGATCTCGTTTCAGTACGCAGACTGCTCTACTGAGAATATGCAATGATACCAGACGTGCTGTGGATGAGAGTCGCCGCACTATTTTGGTCGTGTTTGACTTCTCCAAGGCTTTTGATTTGGTGCGTCATCATCTCCTTCTTGATAAGCTAAAACGCTTGGGCTTTTCTCTCAATGTGCTCAAGTGGATGTACTCGTATCTAACGGGTAGAACTCAGGCGGTGATAGACAATGGAGGGGGTCACTCTGTTTGGTTACCGACTTCTACCGGGGCTCCGCAAGTCTCTGTTCTTGGACCTCTTTTGTTTTCGCTATTCATTAACGACATACACTGAGAAAAAAATTTCGTTGATCGAAACAAATTTTGTTTCGTTCAACAAAATTATTTAGTTCGATACGGGCAACTAAATATTTCTGAGATCAGTCCAAATAATTTGTGAATGCTGGATATCAATCATTATTTGTATAAAAAAAATTACGGCGTAACTAAAATGGACGATAGTCATGCGAATAAATGTTTTGTTGAAACATCAATGTATGTTGTCGATTTAAAATTTATTTCGTAATCAAAAGTGAATATCCGTTTGAATTGTCAACATTGCTTTGGCTTTAAATGAAAAATTAGTTGAAATAGCAACATGGAATAGTTCATTACAATCCCAATTTTGTTTAGTTCATTAAAATGCAGTTGAATTTTATATTCATAAAACGTTCAATTAACTAATGTTTTATTTCTGACACGGAGCTTATGGGATCTGGTACAAAATCTGGAAGGTAAAATATAAAAAAATGTACTTGATCTCAATAAAACCTGCGTCAAACGGATCGAGTTCACAGTTTACAGACGCAATGATGTCATCCATCGAACAATTTTTGTATTTGGCAAGTTCAAGAGTTCTGTTGCTTATGAATAAAAATTTGTGCAAAACAACCCATGTTTTATCTGGTTGAAGTAACTACTCTGTTCGTGTATATTCAATATTCAGTTGAATGCACTGTTGACTGAAATCAAGTGGCATCTAATCGGCAATTTGTCTAACCAAAACGTAAATTGTTGGTTCAATAGAATGCTATTTTGCATGAACTAAAATAGAGTTGAATCTAACCGGTAATTAGTTCGATCAACGGGAAAAATGATTGACTCAATAAAATGCGTGTTAATTAATTGTTGCTAAACATGTTATAAAAAATGTATAGCTCTTGCAAATTAACTTAATATGTATAGTTTACCGGCCCTAGAAGAAGAAAAAAGAAGAAAAATAGAAAAAAAAGAAAAATCCGCGCCAATTCTCCTATCTAAGTTCTCTGTCCGACTGGGAATCGAACCCCCGACCCTACCTACCGTCCTACCTATCAAACCTAACTACCTGACACGCTACCTATTACGCTATCGACTACTTCTATGCACTTGAACAAAGTTAGGACCCAGCAAACACACTTGGGTGATTTACGAAACATTTACGTATAATTGAAATGTAATAACTACGTCATACAATGTTCATCACAAATTCGTAACTTTTTCATAACGCACGTAAACGAGATGTATATAATACGTCCTGACGATATGTAGTAAGGATGTCAATGAAAGATGTAGGAATTACGAAAAACTATAGACATCACAAATACGTAACATTGATACGTCAAGATCTCGTCACTCTTATACGAGATATTTACATGTACTGTAAACTTGTCAAACTGTTACGAGTCGATGCTGTAACAATTATAGAACATTGGTGATATTATAATCTCGTAGTATAGGCTACGTAGCAAATATGTCACACTGTGACATAAATGTTATAAGACATTTCTTGTAACAAATCCGTAACAATTATAGAACATTGCTGTAACAATTATAGAACATTGGTGATATTATAATCTCGTAGTATAGGCTACGTAGCAAATATGTATAATGTGTGACATAAATGTCACAAGTCATTTCTTGTAACAAATCCGCAACATCTACGTATCATATTACGAGAAATGTCTTCAATCGTTTTAAGGTTATGTCGATTAAGGAACGTAAACAATATGTGAGTGTAAAGTACAAGGAGGTGATATCGAATAATCCAGCGTAATACAGAATAAACCAGAATAATACAGCATACATTGCAAGAGGTAAGTTAAATGTGATCCCTTTATTTAAAAGAAAAAAATAAGTTCCCTGCTTAGAAAATCCTATAGATACCGACTCAAACCGATAGAGACCCATTAAAATTGAATGGGAATGAATAGGCTTAATCGGAGAGCATTTTCCTTCCGATTGAAAGTAAATGGGAAAGAATGAGTTTGAATAGGTTTCGAATATGTATCGGAATGAATGGAGAATGTCCGATGAAATTCCGGTTTTAATAGGATATAATCATATTAATGATTCTATCGGATTGAATGAGTTTTTTGTCCAGGTTAATTCTGACTATTTCCGATTGAGATCGGAAATTGGTTTGGATGGGAAGATTCCGAAACACGGTTTTTATTCGGATTCAAATGGAACATTCCAATGTTCTGCAAATCGATGTAAAGTTTATAGGACTCAGTCGGTGTTAATAGGAATATTACACGACTTGGTTAATGAGATGCTATCGGAGTATCCCGTTCGTCATGTTGATTGGAAAGAGAAATTTATACCTTCAGTCAATGAGTGTCAATAGGAATATTACACGGTGTGGTTTATGGGATCCTATAAGCGTGCCCCGTTTGCGTCGTTGGTTGTGAATAAGAATGTATCGGAATAGAACAAGATACAATAACGTTCGTTAAAGGAACAGTTCCTGGTGCATTAATATGGGATTTGAATGGGTCTCTTCCTATGACAGATGCACAATTTCATAAGAATTAATCGTAACGAAGAACACACTTCCAGTCAGTTTTAATAGGAAAATTCGGTGTTTTAGTGAATAGGATTCAATCGGGATGCGCCATTTGTATCACTGATCGCGAATAGGAATATACAGGAATAAACCAATAGATAATGACGTTCGTGTTGGTTTGGATATGCGGCCGTGTAGAGAAATAATGGTAGATGGAATCGGCTTCGATTCGGCCAGTGGGTCCAAATAAATTTAGACAATTTTTGACGTTTCGATCCTTATTCGGATCCTCTTCAGATATATTCTTTCTGAATGTGTATGGTTAATTCGTGATCTTGTAATGAATCTTGGATAATATTCATTAATTTGAATGTGGATGGTCGTTATGTAACGACCGTTGATGTCTATGATTGTTGAATTCGATATTTTCCAAGATCCATTTGATCCGATGAATGGTGTTCGCGAGGTAAGTGAATACTGAACCCTATAGATAATGACGTTCCTCAAGGGAATGGTTCCTGCTGCATTTAGATAGGATTTCAATGGGTCCCTTCCTATCACAGATCTACAATTCAATAGGAATGAATGGTAACATACAACAAACTTTGAGCCAGTTTCAATGTGAAAATTAGGTGTTTTGGTTAATGGGATTTAATCGGAATGTGCCATTCGTATCATTTATTGCGAATAGGAACATACAGGAATAAACCAATGGATAATGACGTTCTTCAAGGAAACGGTTCCTGCTGCATTTAGATAGGATTTCAATGGGTCCCTTCCTATCACAGATCTACAATTCAATGGGAGTGAATGGTAACGTACAAACACACTTTGAGCCAGTTTCAATGGAAAAATTAGGTGTTTTGGTTAATGGGATTCAATCGAAATGTGCCATTCGTATCACTTATTGCGAATAGGAATATACAGGAATAAACAAATGGATAATGACGTTCTTCAAGGGAACGGTTCCTGCTGCATTTAGATAGGTTTTCAATGGGTTCCTTCCTATCACAGATCTACAATTCAATGGGAATGAATGGTAACGTACAACACACTTTGAGCAAGTTTCAATAGGGAAATTAGGTGTTTTGGTTAATGGGATTCAATCGAAATGGGCCATTCTTATCACTCATTGCGAATAGGAACATACAGGAATAAACCAATGGATAATGACGTTCCTCAAGGGAACGATTCCTGCTGCATTCAGATAGAATTTCAATGGGTTCCTTCTTATTGACAGATCTAAAAAATTCAATGGGAATTAACCGTAAAGAACGACACACTTCAATTCAGTTTTAATATGAAAATTCCTGTTTTAATGAATGGGATTCAATCGGAATTTGTCATTCGTATCACTGATTGCGAATAGGAGTATACAGGAATAAACCAATGGATGATGACGTTCCTCGAGGGAACGGTTCCTGTTGCATTCTGATAGAATTAGAATGGGTTCCTTCTTATTGACAGATTTAAAATTCAATGGGAATTAACCGTAAGGAACGGCACACTTCAAGTCAGTTTTAATGAGAAAATTCGGTGTTTTAGTGAATGGGTTTCAATCGGAATGTGCCATTCGTATTACTGATTGCGAATAGGAACATACAGGAATAAACCAATGGTTAATGACATTCCTCAAGGGAACGGTTCCTGCTCCATTTAGATAGGATTTCAATGGGTCCCTTCCTATGAAAGATCTACAATTCAATGGGAATGAATGCTAACGCACGAACATACTTTGAGCCCGTTTAAATGGGAAAATTATGTGCTTTTGTTAATGGAATTCAATCGGAATGTGCCATTCGCATCACTTATTGCGAATAGGAACATACAGGAACAAACCAATGGATAATGACGCTCCTCAAGGGAACGGTTCTGCTGCATTTAGATAGGATTTCAATGGGTCCCTTCCTATGACAGATGTACGATTCAATGGGAATGAATGGTAACGCACGACACACTTTGAGCCAGTTTCAATGGGAAAATTAGATGTTTTGGTTAATGGGATTCAATCGGAATGTGCTAGTTGTATCACTTATTGCGAATAGGTATATACAGGAATGAACCAATGAATAATGACGTTCCTCAAGAGAACGATTCCTGCTGCATTCACATAGAATTTCAATGGGTCCCTTTAATGGGAATTGATTATTATTAATTTATTAATTAATTCAATGGGAATTAATCGTAACAAACGACACACTCCAAGTCAGTTTCAATAGGAAAATTAGGTGTTTTGGTTAATGGGATTCAATCGGAATGTCCCATTCGTATCACTTATTGCAAATAGGAACATACAGGAGTAAACCAATGGATAATGATGTTCCTCAAGGGAACGGTTCCTGCTGCATTCAGATAGGATTTCAATCGGTCTCTTCCTATGACACATGTACAATTCAATGGTAATGAACGCTAACGAACGACACACTTCGAGCCAGTTTTAATAGGAAAATTAGGTGTTTAAGTTAATGTGATTCAATTGGAACGTGCCATCGTTATTACTTATTGCGAATAAGAACGTACAAGAATAAACCAATGGATAATGACGTTCATGAAAGAAACAGTTCCTGCTGCATTACTATGGGATTCAAATGGGTTACTATCCGTAGGCGGCTCTGTAATTCAATAGTAATTAATCGCACCGAACCGCATACTTTCAATCGATTTCTACAGGAATACTATACGAATCGGTTCATGGGTTCCTGTCGCAGTGACCTGTTCGTGTCATTGATTGGGAATAGGAACGTAAAGGAACAGACCAACAAATAATGACGTTTGTGAAAGGGCAATATGGGATCATTAATATGGGATCAAAATGAGTTCCTACCTATAAGTTGCTGCATAAATGAATAGGAATTGATCGTAACGAACGGTATACTTTTAGTTACATTCGATAAGAATGATACTCGATTAGGTTTATGGGATCCTATCAGAGTGCCCCGTTGGTATCATTGATTGCGAATGGGCACGTATAGGAATACACCAACGAACCAAGAAGTTTGTTGATACAATCGTCCAGGCTGCATTACAATACGATTTCAGTGAGTTCTTTTTCATAGATGACGATCAAATTTAAGGAGAAGTAATTGCGACGAATGGCACACTTTCAGTCACCTTGAGTGCTTTCCAATTAGGGGCACAGTCGGTCACGGTGCGACAAATCTAGTAACTTTCTCATGTGAACACCAACCACAGGAAAGGAATACAGCAGAATGCGTCGCACCGTGCCCGACTGTGCTCTAATTGGAAAGCACCCCGTAAATAGTTTTATTAGGTGATTTGCTTCATGGGATTTTATCCAAGTGTTCTGTTCAAGTCTGTGATTCTGAATAGGAACGCACAAGAATAAGCAAATGCACAACGACGCTAGTTGAAGGAATTTTTCTTGATACCTTATACAGTCAACTCTCATCTATTTTCCATGGTCGGGACCGTCACTCGCCACCTATTTTACGGCGTGAGGGGTTCCCCACCCCTAATAGAAATGGTGGCGACATCACACGGCATAGCGCGACATCACGCCAGTTAACATAGAGATGAGAATAGAGTGGGGGATAGGGGAAGGATACCTGGGTAAAATAGCTGGTCGTGATTTCGTAAAATAGCCGGCGATGTAAAATAGGTGGCGGTAAAATAGATGAGAGTCGACTGTAATCAGATTGAAGTGGGTCCTTCACTATCGACGGCTCTGTCGTTCCACAGCAATAATCGTAACGTACAGCACAATTTCATTAACTTTTATTAGAAACATTTAGCGACTCAGTTGGTGGGATGTCATCGGAGGCCTCCGTTTGTAGCCTCGATTATGAATAGGAACTTATAGGAATAAACCAACTAACAGTAATGATCTTAACAGCAATAGGTTTAATAAAAATAGTCAATATGTGTACAAAATATGTGCAACGGTTTATGTTAACTGTCCATATCTTACAGCCTGTAATGATAAGTCACTTATAAAAAAACCCTCCATTTACATTTTTCTACTGCACTTCTACGGTGTTTGGCAAAATACAAACGTATATTTCATCATCGGTCATAAGTTCCAATTCATCTGTATCGCTTTCCACACTTGTTAATTTCTTTACGTTCACACATATCAATTTTTGTTTTACTTCGGTGATCGGTATGGTTATTTTGGTTTTGCCGACTCCATTTACCAGACGTATATGACTCATTTCAACACCATTGTCAAAAGGTACAGTTTCCCATTGAGTACCTACTAAGTAGCAAATATCCATCGCAAGAAAATATTCTATCTCTACAATGAATCCGTTATTCAATTCAACAACCCGATTATTTGTAGTGTTGGCTCGAGTATAAGAAAGGCTGTGGTAAATAAAGTCATTGTAGATGCATCGTTTGTACTTTGTTTCGGCAAATTCACGTGTTTCATCAGACACGATTCCAGCAAGCACAGCACCGTCTGTCGTACGATAACAATACTTCAAATATAGTCGATTATTAAATACCCGATTGCAAAACGCCTGCACCTCTGTCTCTAACACCATCCTCGATACAAGAGTCTTGAAACTATTTTTCTGGAGGGTACGATTCGCGATTTGTGAGACAACTCCTTTTGGCCCGGTAACAACTTTCTTCAGTTGACCTATGTTGCTTTCGAATACGAAGGCCGAGGTTGCCCACAGCGGACCATTTAAACGAACACTTTCTGGCAAATGTATAAGGCTGTGTATGTTGAACGTTATAAAACTTTCTCCGTATAACTGTTGGCAATCACCGACGTATGTAATGAGATCGATCTCACACTGCATGAGATCGTCGTCAGTTATATCCGAACGAAGGAGAGTATTAACAGCTCTAACTAAATGCATATATGATTTCAAGGCATTGTCGTCAAGTATACCATGTAAACATGGAACACTATAAAAAAGACCCCACGATCTCCATTCTGATCCTCTCCATTTCGCGCGATCTTTAAGCAATCTCGGAAGACGATGAATTTCGTTAGTGGGTTTTATGGATATCAATCTTGCGTCTACAAGACTTCTTTGATGCGGTGTTAAAAATATTTCACTATGTGGGTTGCACCATTCTTCCCATTGTTGTTTAAACGCGCCTAACAAAACTGAATGTAAATATTCGTTCGGAAATCCCCACACGCAATCAAACGCCGATAACGATGTTAAAGCTGATGGCCCTTTGGATCCTCTAGATCGGTTACTTATATGTCCAATTTCACGTCGCGACAATCGTTCAGGGTTCTTCATACCCAAGCGTAACTTTTCGAAGGTTTCGATATCCAACAAATATTCCTTGTGGCTTCGTTGAAGAGGTTCCTCGAGTTTCAGTGGATATCTCATGGCTCCCTTGATGTAATCTCCTAACGCATAGCACCAACTGCACCCATTATATCCATTGAATTGAATTCTGTTTTGCAAAAGCGCTCGAGCCGGAGTGTCAACGGGAAAACTGAAAACCGTCACCAAATATTGCTTCCTTTCTTGTCGATCATTTTTTATAACAATCCCGGTCCTCATCAAGTTCAAGATTTGATTAACGAAGAAAGAGAGGTACAGCCTCATTAGAGCCGGCTTGGGCTCGGTACTGGTCAGAAATAAACCAGCCAGTATCAAATTCTTGAATCTACATTTCACTGGCATTTCATTGATGTGAGCTTGAATAGGCCATAAGCTTCTTTTGCTCGTGTTGAATAATGGCGCGCCATCAACATTTACATTTAATGTTAAAACAATTTTATCTTGACTATTTTTCGAGATATCATCGCAATTGTTGTATCTGTGACTGTCGAAAACGTCGGATATTATTTCCGTATCTTTCATCTCGTTTCGTCTTTCATCGACTATCGCACGAATAGCACGTTCAGTATCCGGATTCTTTAAAATCGATTCAATTTGATATGCAATGTCAATCGTTAAAAAATAATTATCTGACGACGTTGTCAACAAGTAATCTTTTGAACATTCAGAGCAGGTTGCACTGTTTTTATTTGTCATGTTACATGTCTCTATTGGATCGTGCAATGTCGTGTTGCATGTGCGACAAAAAAATACATAGGCCATTTTGTCAGCCGGCGGATTGAAAATTTTCGCAATGGTATGTTTCGTTGTATTTAAGTTTTTAAACTTTGGGCCAGCCAAGATTTTTGCAAATTCTAATACCGATTGTTGCAATTCTTCTGAAAATTTGTAGCGCAGCGACATTGCTTGAATCATGGAAAAAACATCCCACACAGACATGTTCGATGCTTCAAACATTATCCAATTTTCCAAAAAATCTTTGTCCGCATCAGGGTTCTCATCACCATCGTCGCTGTCTGAATTATCCGTTCCATCGAGGAAATCACTAAGATCCTCGTGTCTGCTATCATCCTGACTTTCTGAAGTCACCGATCGATCCGAACGATTATCCGAGTAGGCGGAGCCTGAATCGTTGTCACAAGTGTCGATTTTAATATCGTCGTCGCACATGCCAGGATATTGATCGCTCTTGTTGGCCTCATTGATTATTAACTGAGCCGTATGCCCTGTTTCACTGTCATCAGTTATGTCGCCGCATTCATCTTCTTCCGGATTTAAGTCATCTTCATTACATTGCGCTTGCGGTGTTTGATAATTATTGTCAATGGTCGAAGACCTTTCGGTTGATAAATGTTGGGAACCTGCAATCGAACATTCATAAAATTAATTTATATGCGCGATCCAAGTCAAGGCATACGAGGTATAGATTTATGATAAACATATATGATGGTTCAAAGGCCACACAATGAATTTCAGTACTGTTCAAGAACATATAAATCAAGTAATCGCCAAGGGACGGGCCCTATGCAGTTTCGTGGCTTTTCCGACTTTTCCGGTAATTATACAGTTTTATGACTTTTTCGAAAAGCGGTGGGAAATTTTTTTTCATCACCAACTGCTTTCATTGATCGAAACTAATCACATTCTGTCGTGGCAGTTTGACATTTTTCATCGATAACACAAGTTAAGGAGTTTGGAAGTGTGTTGAAACTGAGACAACATAGCGCATTTACAATTATTTCTACTTTGAATTTTTGAATTTTCAGGACACTTATAGAAAAAAACCTTCCTCAATGCAGTGGTGAAGAGATACATCTTCCCCTCCCCTCCAGCTACGCGTTAACAGTTTGCCAAGACCGGCGATTTCGAATAGTCCAAGAGCTATGTACCTTGTCCTGTTATCTTTTACAGTACACTGGAACCTGGGTTTAGGTGCGCGCTCGGAAGAGGCGCACCTAAACCCAGGTCGTATATATATGACGAAAATCGATCGCTGGTACACATAATGTTGTAACAATTGGGGGGATCGGCCCCAAAATGGAAATCAAAATTGTTACATATTTAAATTATTTGTTAAATATTCCATTTTTTATAGCTATTCATAAAAAAATGGGTATCATTTCGTAAACATTTTTTTTGTCGATCATCATATTTTACGTTGATATTTCACTATAAATCCTGTATAACTTTGGAAAGTAATCTCTTAAGAAGTT
This sequence comes from Alloplasta piceator, assembly GCA_946863875.1. Classification (NCBI taxonomy): domain Eukaryota; kingdom Metazoa; phylum Arthropoda; class Insecta; order Hymenoptera; family Ichneumonidae; genus Alloplasta; species Alloplasta piceator. Next base: position 28,015,730 of record OX333078.1, read on the forward strand.
CTAACAAAACTTGCAAATTAAAAAATTAAATGGTAGATTTTTTATAAGAATTTTTATCGCTGGGGTACAAACGATCCCAGTGTGTCAAGTACGTTATTCTGCAGAAGTGTGCCAAGTAAGGGTTAAAGGACCAAAACCTGGCGCATGAAAATGTTTAATGTAGAAATAGTATTTATCAAAAAAAAAATATTTTTTTTCTCTATAAAAAGTTTCTGTTGAAATTTTCGATAATTTTATTTTCCTAATAGATAGGCATATTGAGTTCGGTTAAATTGAATACATTTAATGTATTTAATGTATTTCACAAAGGGTATTCAACATTTGACTGTGGCCCAGTCGAGGAAATTGAGTATTTATCCTAGGAACCCATTTTTCGAAAATTTGAAAAAAACCCGTTTCTGACAATCATGAATATCTCGAAGGATCGTGCGGTTAAAAATTTTCTACGACGCGGCGATTCAAAGAAAATATATGAATTGTCAAACGCCACTATACAGAGTACCGTCCGTTGTATAGAAAATTTTGTATCTCCCGCCAACCGATAGAATTGAATTTCTTACGCGTTAATCAAACGGCGAAAAAAAACTCGATGAGGAACCGCTTCAAAAAATCGCACGGCGAATTCCTTTCGCGGGGTTCAATATTATGTTATAAACTAACTATTCATGAAGTAGGAAATCGACAAAAAAAATAAAGTTTTTTTTTTAAACGGTCTAATACGTATATGGACGAAGCTATTCAATGAACGTATAATATACGTACATTATACGTTCATTGAATAGCGTGAATCAACTTATATTATATGTAACATATATTATATGTAGATGAAATGTACAAAATTCCACCGAGATATGCAAAAAAAAATACGTCCAATATACGTACATATTACACCGATTCAAATTTAAAAAAAATTTCCCCCTTACAAACAGGCTTCACAGTTTCATTTAGATACAAAACAATGCCCATTAAAATATGAGCTATTAAAAAAAATATTGAGAATGTCCTCATCGCGGTTTTCGATTTTCCAGAAGAATAACACGAAAAAAAATATTTCTACGTATTCTTATTTTTATAACTAGCAAACGACCCATCGTACAGAAAATCTAGAGACATAACTCTGTACAGAATTGAACGCTCTACAAAAATTGTTGCAGTCATTTCACGAACAGTCGACTCGTTCAAAAGTTATGCCATGTCAAAGTTTAATGTTTGATAAATTTGGCCTATTTTCGGATATTACAGCGGGACTTTCAGTTTTATCGACGAAATATGAATGAATTTCATGTGCAACATAAATAAATCTTTCAAGAAATGTTAACCAATAGGTTTTGTAATGATAAAAAAATAGAACAAATGTTTCAGCAGCAGTTAGCTTAAAAAAGTGTAGTTCTTTTTTATTTTTAAAGATAAAAAGTAACAAATGGTTCAATTATTTTAATAGCTCTTACAAGATATGAACTAAGAAATAAATAGTTTTACTCGATGATTCTGTTCACTATATTTATATTTATAACTTTATACCTAAAAATATTATTACAAATTTACATTAAATTTTTATTGCTGAAGATTGTTTTTATAGCAATTTGGGTAACTGTTCTTCATCTTTGGTCAAGTAATTATTATACTCTTCAATTAATGCGACTCCTCGTTCAGCTACGTCATTACTTACTTGAAATGTTTTGAAAAATTCCACACATTCTTTACAACTATCGTCACTGGGCCATGTTAAAATATCTTCTTCTATAAAATCATATGGTAAATCAAATTTTTTAAACAGCTGCAACGAGTTTCTTGGGACAAAGTCGCTCAAGTCTTTTTCTAATAATAATTCCAAATCTTTTTCGTGCACATAATACCGCTGATCCCTTATTGTAGAACCTTCTCCATTTCGCGTCAACTATTTTTCGCGTCAACTATTTTTTTTTTTTTAGGTCAACAGAAACATTGTCATCGAATAATTGTATTACCGACGGAACAATCATTTTTATTGACCGATGATTAAAGAAGAATATCTGGGGCATTTCAAGAGATTAAACAAAAATCGACAAAGATAATTTTTCAAACAGGTATTCAAAGTAACAATAAAAACAAATAAAAATTTATCGTGATTCTCTATAAAACTATGTCTCTACATTTCCTGTATGATGGGTCGTTTGCTAGTTATAAAAATAAGAAGACGTACAAATAATTTTTCCTGTGTTATTCTTATGGAGAATCGAAAAGTGCGATGAGGACATTCTTAATATTTTTTTTAAGAGCTCATATATTTATCGGCGTTGTTTTATATCTAAATGAAACTTCTAAGCCTGTTTGTAAGAAAAAAAAATATTATTTCGATCGGTCTTGAATAGTATATGGGGCATTCCACGCCAAATCGACCACTTGTGAACCCGACCCCTCTCGATTTGGCTGAAAGTGTTTTATCCTTTTCTACCCTATTAAAAACGATTCTCAGAAATTTTGAAAAGTTTTTTATTCAACCAAAAAAAAGTTGGCTTTTTTTTTTAAACAACTTTTTCAAAATTTGACTTATCGAGACGATTGGTGACGAATCCTTATGATGCAGCACCGTAAAAATTAAAATGTGACTACGAATTTTCCTTATGCAGCACCGTAAAAAATCCGTGTCGTGTCTTTTACATCACGATTTATAGAACAACGCGGTAATTTTTAACAGATTTTTTTCTCCATGCAATATCGATGTACAATCTCAAAGCTGGTCGCTTGTAATTAATCAAATCACGAAATGATCTTAAGTAATGAATCTTAGGTTATAGGTTTGAATTTATTATTTTTTGTTCAAACGATGATTACATTTGCTTTTCTTTTGTGTTTTGATGCCTGCCCCCGACCAGCAGCACTCGCTTCGGTCGTGCCGCAAATGTCGGGGCAGGCATCAATACATGCTAAAACGTACATATATTGATTGATATAAAAATATAATTAATCTCCGTACTTTCGACCGGGTATGAAGAAAAACAGTATACACCACGCGGGCACAAGGTTGAAAGCCCTGAACTGGGCATCATTACACGCAGTGCAGGAATCTCAAACTTTCTGCCCTTGTAGTGTAATATACTATTTTCGATACATACGTTTCTTGTTTAAAAAAAAATATCTCAGCTTTTCAAAACAAATATTGTTTTTTTTTGTTTGTGGACTTGGAAAGTCCTCAAAATTAAGTTTAAGTCTTAAAAGCTGTTCTTCAGCCGTTGTGCAAATCTAGATAATTTTTTCGATTTTTTTTTCGAAACACTGAGAAAATGGTACATATTATATGTAATTTTTAAAATGGGTTGTCAAGAAACACCCGAGAAATAAATTAATAAACAAACTTGATTTTGATAATTTTTTTTGCGATCTTCCGACACATTCAAAAATTTTTGTCAAAAAATCAGTATATTTCAAGTTTTCTCAGCTTTGTGAAGACAATATGGAAAAAAATTCAAAATTTCTGCAAAAACAGCTTGTTAGATTTAAAACTCGGTTTTCAGAGCTTGCCACTAACATTATCGACAAAACAATATTTTCTTTGGAAAGCTGAGTTTTTTTTTCTCATAACAATCTTATTTCTAATCGTTGGATGATCGTAAAAAAAATAGTAAAATTATTTGTTGTTAATTAATTCATTTCACGCGTATTCATCTAGGTCCTGCATTAAAAATAACATTATATCATGTAAAATCATTTAAATTCCAAGAAAATATTCAGGAATTTTTCAAAATTTGCGCATCTGCCAAAACACACCTTTTTTTTTAATTAAAAGCTCCCTTTCGAGAGCTGTCTACAAGCATTATTGAAAAAGAAACATTTTTTTCGAAAAAATGTGGCTTTGTTTAAACGAAATATTTATTTTTTGAAAATTTGTTTATTATGTCGGAAGATCATAAAAATAAAATTAATAAAATCAATGTTCCTTCATTAAGAGGGTCGAGTCAGCGTCAAAATGCTGATTTTTGAACATAAATATAAATGTTCGTTGAATACGTGTAAACCTGACCAATGGTCCATCATTTGATGTATCAAATGAAGAAATTTTTAACGCTAGTTAGAACTCTTAAGGTGCAGCGGCTCTCTCATAAATCAATTTTTGAGTTTTACTACGCTGTGCACGATCCTGACAAAACCGCTTGATGAATTTTATTCTACGACGTCTTATTTTCTTCGTAACACTTTACCGGACTGCTTAAGCGAGGCACATTTTTTTTTAGGTCCTCATTATGGAGTTACCGGGCGCTATTTCAATTTTTGATCCATTTTTTGTTTGAAAAATTTAAAAACTGGCCCGGAACTCAATAATGAGGACCTTAAAAAAAAATGTGCCGCATTTAAGCAGTCCCGAAAAATGTTACGAAGAAAATAAGACGTCGTAGAATAAAATCCATCAAGCGGTTTGGTCAGAATCGTGCACAGCGCAGTGATACTCAAAAATTGATTTATGAGAGAACCGCTGCACCTTAAGAGTTCTAACTAGCTTCAAAAATTTATTCATTTGATACGTCAAATGATGGACCATTGGTGAGGTTTACACGTATTCAACAAACATTTATATCTATGTTCAAAAATCGGCGTTTTGACGCTGACTCGACCCCCTTAATTCGTTTCCAATGTATTTCATGACAACCCATTTTCAAAATTACATATTTCATGTATGGTTTTATCGGTTTGTCAAGAAAAATATCGAAAAAATTATCAAATTTTGTTTAGACTTTGAACTGGATTTTGAGGCCTTTCCAAGTGCATCAAGAAAAAAAAATTTCGAAAAATTAAGGTTTCTTTTACACAAGACTCTTTTTTTCGAAATTTTTTTTAATGCGGCAACATACCGCAAAAAAAAGTGCTCACATATGGCAGAAAAAAAATTTGAAATTATGTTTTTAAGTGAGAACTTTCAGCTACAAAAATTGTAAAATATCTGAAGGGGTAAGGCCAGATCCGTTCTCCGTCCCAACGTCCCAATACCCGACCATCTAAGGACGGTTGCAAATTGTAACCTTTTTTTCTTCAATAAAAATAAACTGTTTTCAATAACGACAATCACCATTGGAAACCTTGAAATCTGTAGTTTCCAAATTATTAGTTATTTATTCGTGACAATATAAAATATCGAGAAATGAGAATGTACCAGTATCCGGACACTGACATTTCCGCGTATCCCAATGTCCCACCATGAATAGCTCAAACAAGATATCGCGATTCCTCAGTGTTTCAACTTAGATATAAGCTTCAGTAGCTGGAAAAGTACATATCTCGTCATATTTATCAAAAATAAAACTACAAGAGATTCTTGAACTACTTATAACTATTTCGTATTAAAAAATTACGAATTCGAGATTTCTTAAAAATTGACACTGATTTTTGTTCGCAATCGAACGTTTAATTTCATGAAATATCGTTCAAAGTGTTCGGAAACTGGGATGTACGTGTCCGAGTATTGGAAAATTTTCCACATGTCATCTTTTTTTTCTCAAGCGACGAAAAATAATAGCACTGAAAATTCCCATAAATTCGACAAAATTCGATGACTTTTCCAGGCCTGAAATAGTTTTCTAACTCTCCCCGGTTTTCCGGGTTTTCCAGGTCCGTGGCAACCCTACACACTCACATTCTTACACGCGCACGCATATTCATTTATTTTACCATGTAATTAGTTATAATTTCTATACTGTATACAGTTGTATTTTGTATTTAGAAAAACAAAATCGATACTGAGATCATTTGTTATTTGTGTTTTGTGACAATTTAGAATTTACATACATTCGGATTTTGCATTTAGTGCGAATTTCGACATTAAATACATTTGTATTTTGAGTTTGAGTTTGAGTTTGAATATAAAGAAAAACTCGATACTACATACATTTTAATTTTGTATGTGGTTAAAATTTCGATACTTCATACATTTGCATTTTGGAATTAGTGAAAATGTCGATACGAAATACATTTGTATTTTCTATTTAGCAAAAACTCGATACGAAATACATTTGTATTTTGTATTTAGTGAAAATTACAATACTGAATGAATTTGCATTGTCAATTGAGTTATAATTTCCATACACAATGAATTTGTTTTTTTTTTTTTGTTAAAACGTCGATACTACATACATTTGTATTTTTTATTTAGAAAAAATTTTGATATTAATGACATTTATAATTAGTATCGAAATTTTCACTACATACAAAATACAAAAGTACATAGTATCGATTATTTTTTACAATACGAAATATAAACGTATTTTGTATCGAAATTTGTAAGATTTACAATTGTCATTGTCGTTATTCGAAACGTTTTATTTTTATTAAAGAAAAGAAGGTTAATATTTTCAACTGTTCTTAGATGATTGCGTATCGGAACGTTTACCTTACTTTTGAAAATTTTAAACATTTTCTTAATGTACCCACCAGAGTCATCGATTCAAAATTGAAATTACGATAGATGGAGCATAAACAATAACTTTTTGAAAATTTAAAAATTTTCCTGGAACCGAACCCTTTTAGCGATTTTTTGAAAATTCAATAGGGATTGTTTTTGTAATTAACGCCATTTGAAAAAAAATTTATCACGATATCAGCTAAAATACGGAAATAAGACCATTGAAAATAATGTTTAGAAAATTTAAAAACTTTTCGTAAACCAAACTCTTTCCGCGATTTTTTTTAATCTCATACGTTTCATCTTTGTGAACTAAAGCATCTTGAAAAAAAAAAAATTCCAAACGACAGAAGCACAATAACGACAGTTACAGAGGATACAGACATTGTGAACAAAAATGAATAATCATGTGAAATCAAAATTTGTTCATCAATCTACATTAAATTTACAGATTTCAATAATTATTCACCACAATATGAAAAAATTGCAAACTATAAATTTGCACGTTGCTTCCTCATCTATTTCTATATTTTGCAAAGCTGTCTTGATGACAAAGGGTGGGTAAACAAATATGGCTTCCTCATAAAGGAAGCTTTGGGAACTGTTGATAAATGTTAATTATTTTATTTTTATCAATTTTCTCCAAATTTAATTCCGTCTTTGTCATCAATTGTATGTATATGGAAAATTTAATTTCAATAACCGCAAAACTACGAAAGATGGAGCAAAAGTAATCATTTTTTGAAAATTTCGAAATTTTTTTGAACCCGAATCTTTTTCGCAATTTTTTTAAAATTCACAAAAATTCGTCCTTGTCATTCACGGCATCTTCAGCAGCTAAATTACGAACATTAGAGCATTAAAAGTAATTTTTGCAAAATTTCAAATTTTTCTTCAAGCCAAACACTTCAAGCGACATTTCTTAAGGATGTTGAGTTCCAAATCGCAAATGATGAGAAAATTCTGAAAATTTGGTATGTTTTTCGATGAAGTATTTAAGAGGTCGTGTAAAAATTTCACGACGATTAGGAAGCTCGTTATCGAATAATTAAGATTAACAAATTAAATTAAATTAAATGTAGTCTTATGGAAACTGATATAACTTTGCGATAAGTTTTTTTTTAACTTCTCAATTTTTTAATACCTACAATATACTAAAAGCAACGGAAAGAAAACGAAGTTTATTGATAAATATTTTTTTTATTTGTTTAAAAAATTGTTCTTAACAAAACGTTAATATCTTAATAATGAGCTTCCTAATCGTCGTGAAATTTCTACACGACCTCTTAAATACCTCATACAAAAACATACCAAATTTTCAGAATTTTCTCATAATTTTTTATTTTATCCCTTAAGGAGGTTCAAGTAATGATGATAGAATAGGGAATATGCATGTAATTTAAATTTCGTTCAAATATTTTTTTTCCGAATCTTTCTCGACCTGAAATTATATCTAAACCATTATTTTCTAAATTAATTCATTTTTTATTGCATAAATTTATAAATAAAAAATGCAAATTATGCGAGGGAAATTCAAAGTTGCGAAACGCAATGCCATTGGCTGAGGACGAAATGTGACGTCAGATGCTATGTCAACAGACTCGTATTGTTGATATTTGTGTGGTATTTGCAGTGTTTGATTTGGAAGAACAGGATTCTCGCAGTCTTTTACTTATCTAGTGCAACTTTAACATCCTAGTGAGCTTGAGAATGAAAGTGATTTAAGTTGGCACCAGTACACATCACCTATAATCCTTCAACATTGAATATAAAACAGGATGCATACTGTCTATATTTGTTACTTTGTAAGTAAATAATTCGTAATGTTATATACGACATTTTGGCAAAAAATAGTATCACATAAGTACCGATTTATCTAATCACATATATGCTGGACATAGCTTGTGACGTCATTGAAGGCGCGGGAAAATGGCGGTGTTTAAATGTCTCAAATTTAACCTCCGTTTTTAATATTTTTTTAACGTTTAATTGGAACATTTTCAACAGTATTAATATTTTTTACTATGCTATGACGATGTCAACAATGAATTGAAAATATAAAAAAAATACATGCATATACCCTATTCTGAAAATTTGGTATGTTTTTACATGAAGTATTCAGGAGGTCGTGTAAAAATTTCACGCCGATTAGGAAGCTATTTATTGACCAATTAACATTAACAAGTTTCATAGAGACTCAACATCCTTAAATTCGATCCGGTGCATCCTTGCCAACAACGAAATTTTCAAAGAACAATTTAGCACGATATAATCAAAATTACGAAAGTTTTTGTGTTTACAGACTTTTTTCAAAAAAATAAAAATCGTGCGGCATCTCAATTTGTTTACCAATCACGATAAATTTTTTGGTACGTAGAGGAGTAATGTTTCACCTGTATGCCAAATTTCAGATTGATTGCTGTAATAGTTCCTGAGATACAATTTTTGTAATTTTTCGAAACCATCACACACGCACACACACACACACACACACTCACACACATTAAAAAAATTTATCTCGGGAGCGATTAAAGCAATCAATCTGAAATTTCGCATACAAGTAAAACATAACTTCCTCTTTATCTAAAAAAAATTTTATCGGGATTGCGCATCAAATTCACATTTCGCACGTTTTTTAAATTCTTAAAAAAAGTCTACAGACAAAAACCTTTATAATTTTGATTATATGGTGCTGCTTCTTTATCTTATTTTTTTTTGAAAATTCCGTTAAAATACAGCTGCTACTGTGCTGATTTTTTTCTTGAAGATGATGTCAATGACACGGACGAACTCTTCTCAATTTCGAAAAAAACGCCCAAAACGTTCTGTTTCAAAAAAATTTATAATTTTTTTTTAAATGATTACTTTTGCTCTATTTTTTGTAACTTTGTGGTTATTCAGTTTAAATTGTTCATATAGAGACAATTGACGACAAAGATGTAATCGAATTTCAAGAACATTGATTAAAATTTAACAATTCAAAATTATCAACAGTTCCCAAAGCTTCTTTTATGAGGAAGCCATTTTGCTAACCCACCCTTTGTCATCAAGACAGGTTTGCGAAATGTACAAATAAATGAGGAAGCAATGTGCAAATTTATAGTATGCAATTTTTGTAAAATATTTTTATGTCTCACTACTTTATTTTTCGAAAACCTTGCTCAATGAAAGAATTTAATCCTGTACCTTCAGTTTCACGAATTTTCCATCTCTTAGAGGTTCTTACGCTGACAATGGACTGTCCATCACTATCATCTAAGTAAGCCTTATATCTTTTTTGCCTCTTCACTGAGCCGTCATCACTTTGCTGGGGCATCTCCATTGTCCTGCAACGTTACAAGCGCCAAGATATACATTAAAATATTTCTTTCAAACGTCACCTTGCACGTGACCATTTCTTAAACTATTCCATACAATGATTGAGCATAAAATGCTGAGATTGCTGTTTCAGCAGTTACAAATAAAAATTGCAAGTATATTCATTTATAGCTACCCAGGTAGAAAAACTTGCCGTCAACCAGAGCGTAACAGCACGGTGGCGGTATACGCTGAGGCCCACCGAGTCGTTACAGTGTTGTTATTTTCCGTCCGAAAGTAAAGCCACAGTGGCGGTTTGTCGTACCTTGGGATATGTGGCAACACCGTAGTCGCACGGGCACGAAAAAGCTGTACGCCGTGCAGTTCGTGCAGTTACTGTGCAGCCACGGTGTCACCACAACATGCTGGTACGCTGTACTGCCACTGTGCCGTCACATTCTGCGGTGCATGGCGTTCCGCTGATTTTATCCATTGCACAGCGTACAAAATGCTATTCATTATGCAGCGAACAAAATTTTTCTTTGTGCAGTGAACAAAATAGTATTAATATTGAGGTTCGTAACGTTTTTTCTTCAACTAACAGCACGAATGAGATTCTGGATACAAAATCTTCCATCGATAAGTAAAGAAATTATAAACCTCATTGACGGTGCAATTGCAGACCAGTGCACACTGAACAAAATACTACAAAAAATAAAATTGATATGAATGATATCAAAAATGATATTAAATTGTATGCTATAAAAGTTATTTACGTCAGTATTTTATTAGCATTTTCCACTTAACTATTATTAGTAACATATTCCACAGGGAGTTTTATACATTTTGAAGTTTCCCTTTGAAGAACTATTTTTCAAATCTGCAGGGGATTTTGAGAAAAATATTTTTTCGAAGGGAAACGCATAAAACGCATTTGAAATGCATAAAACTCCCTTCGCAATAGCAAAATTCATATTTTGCCATTCAGCGAAGGAAGTTTTATACATTTCAAAGTTTCCCTGGATCCAGTTTTCCTTTGAAAAAAAAATCAACTTTTTGAAATTCTTAGTGCCCTAAGGCGTTCATATATTACTTAACGAATTAGAATACTTTGTAAAAAGTGGGCAAATCACCCCCAAAAACACCAAAAATGGTGTACAAAAATTGGAGAAAAGTACATTTACGAAAGTATCTCTAGTTTAATCTTCTTACCAAAAGTTGTGAAATAAATAGACATGAATCTCACGACACGCATTGCCAAGCACATCTAGTTTCTTAACGTAACGTTAACTTTGCAATAATGATTTTTAAGAGCGGAGCAGAAACAAGAAAAAATCGAAAAAATGTCAACGGTTCAATTTTAATAAATAGTTTCATCAAATGAAATTTGTCAACAAAAAGAATTATCAATGAAAAAAATAATAATCAAAAAAATAAAAAGTACTTGGCAAGATTTTTCACTGAGCATATAGTGACATTCAGGTATTCACCTGTTTACTGAAAAACCGTTTTGACTAATAGTCTAATAAAAACGAACTCGCCAAGTACTTTTTATTTTTTTGATTATTTTTTTTTCGTTGATAATTCTTTTTGTTGACAAATTTCATTTCATTTAACTATTTATTAAAATTTAACCGGTCATTTTTTCGATTTCTTCTTGTTTCTGCTCCGCTCTTAAAAATCATTATTGCAAAGTTAACGTTACGTTAAGAACCTAGATGTGCTTGGCAATGCGGGTCGTGAGTTTCATGTCTATTTATTTCACTACTTTTGGTAAGAAGATTAAACTAGAGATACTTTCGTAAATCTACTTTTTTCTCCAATTATTGTACACCATTTTTGGTGTTTTTGGGGGTTTTGAAGTTTCTCTCCGTGCGTGTTTCCATCGAGTCGGGTTAGGTCGGGGTTAGTGTGAGTGCGAGAGAGACATCTGAGCGGACCCCTCTTTCGCACTCACGCTGAACCCTGACCTAACCCCACTTGATGGAAATGGTCATTAATGAAAATATTAAGAAAAATCAACTTACTCTCACCTTGCAAATGCCTGTACCGAATTTGGAATTCAATCTGGAGAATCTGGAATACACGCTCTCGCATGTGCTATTGGACACACTAAAGGCCGAAAGACATAAGTACATTTACCGGCAGTCCCAGACCGGTAATCTATAAAAGTTACGCTACATGTGTATTTATTTTTTTTTAACTTTTAATCATTCACTTACCTCAATTATTTGTTATGTCTCTATTTTATTATTTTTTTTTCCGTTTTCAACGTTTTTTTCACTTCAGTCCCCGTGATATCGGCGTCTTCTTTTTGGCGCAAGCGCAGTGACACGAACGTTCTCGAATAAATTTTTTCGAGAACGTAAAAGTGCCGAAAAATTGTTCGCTGCGTACAGCTTGTTACACAATGAAAAAAATAAAAATTAAGGAATAAGAATCAGCCTTCCGATTCGTGCAGCTTCTCCATATGCACGGCGATTGGTTGATTCTTATTCATGTCATTGCATAATGTGTGCGAGCACCTTAATGAGAAGTGACGCTGCGCATCAAATTTCCGCGCATGCACAGGAGTGAAAAATACACACACATTGCGACATTCAGATTGTTGCGAACAAAGAGGATAGATTTGTACATTGCCGGGTTAGTGCTAAAAGACAGTGATTATTACTTTCGACTTGGACTTATTTAAACGGTAAGTACTGCCAATTATTTCAGAACTTTTTTCAGAGTTATATTATGTGATGTAATTTTTCCTACATTCGTAAATAATCTCACCGGCATCCGATAGAGTGTGGTGAGGTTATCTACGCAGTTTGCACGTGTTGAAACGCGTAAAGCCGGGTATAATTTATGTGTACGAACGCGAATGAGACAAGCTGAGAACTGTCGGATATAATGCATATATATATAGCTTCATATCCGACAGTTCTCGGCGTGCATCATTCGCGTTCGTGCACAAGTTATACCCGGCTTTACGCGCTTCAACACGTGTAAGCGTACACTGCACTTTTTGCTTGGTCCCATAGTAGCGACAGAGAAACAAGAACATTGCTTATGGATACACATTATGCAGTTATTGTGCAGCCACAGTATCGCCATGAAATGCCAGCAGCATCTTGTCGACTGGATGTACTATGTACATGATGATTCATTGGTGACACAGCTTACCATCACCGTCAATGAGGCAAAACAAAGACTGCCAGATATATATCTATATCCAGGTATGTATTTTATATGCGACAGTCCTCGACTTGCCTCATTCGCGTTCGCGCACACGTTTTACTTGGCTTTACGCGTTTCAAGTATAAACGTATACTGTGCTTCTCGCATGGTTCCACTGTATTGTTTCTTTGTTGCTATAGTGGGACGATGCGAGAACCAATGTACAATTACACGCGTTGAAATGCCCAAGGCCTAGTACAACTTGTCCACCGCATATAAAACTTTATATATACCTGGATATAGATATATATGAGGCAGTCTTCGACTTGCCTCATTAACGGTGACGGTACGCTGTGTCACCAATGAATCATCATGTACATAGTACATCTGGTCGCCATGATGCTGCTGGCATGTCATGGCAATACTATGGCTGCACAATGGCTGCATGGTTTGTATCCATGGCCACTGTGTGGTTTCTCTGTCGCTTCAATGGGACCATGCAAGAAGCACAGTGTGCAGTTGCACTGTCGCGGTAGAAATAGCATTGAGAAAACCTTAACCTAAATATAAATTTTGTATGTTTAAATTGATAGCAAAATCATGTATGCATTCGTTGCATTTGAGGATGGCAAAAAAACCTGCGTTCCGGAGGAATGGATAAGAAACTTTAACTCTAAAAAATACGATAAAAAAAAAAAATATAACGTTTTGTGGCCTGATGATGGCAATTACTACGAAGCGGTGGTACTTTTTGTTAAAGGTAATATTCATCCATCCTCAAGTAAATTTTTATAAATATTCATCTTTTGTACTTGTAAAAAAAAATTTAACACTTAATTGCAGCTACAAAAGAAGAACTGGAGCAGGAAGTGGCGAAACGGCGACTACAAGTACCCAATTTCGCCTATTGCAAATCTGCATCAGATTTGAGTGAATTCGAAGCTGAAGCTAAAGGAACCGTCAAGTCAAAGTTAACAGACAAGGTATGACATAAACTTTGTATATTATTCATTTTGCTTCCTCAGAAAGGAAGCTTTGTTTTCGTGAAAAAAAATTTTTTCAAGATGTTTATGCCAATATGTTCAAAATGTCCCAAAACATCTAAAAATCATATCTAGAACAAATGTCCGGATGGATATGTGTGTGTGTGTACTCTGAGTTCACCCTGAGTTTTAGCAATAAACAATTCATAACTCGAGAACGCTTCAAGATATTTAGCTAAAAATTTGGGACACATGTCTATCACGAATTGGCCTTTATTATCACAAATTTTTCAATTATTTATATCGGGTGTTCAGATTTTATGGACTTTTCTATTTTTCTCAGTGATGTAAAAGCTCTAACTTGTGCAATTTTCGAAATATTGCATTCGAGCTTTGCATATAATAATTATAGCTACTAAGGTTGGTTGGTAATGAATTAGGAAAAAATCGATTGAAAGATTCATTTTTTTTTTAAATTTTGAATTTTTTTAAAAATAGCGTAAATGCTCAATTTTAAGCAGTTTTCAAGATATTGTATGCAACTTTGTGTAGAATAAGTATAACAATTAAAATTGTATGATATTGAATTTGGAAAAATCGATTGAAGGTTTTAAATTTTATTACACTTTGAATTTTTTGAAAAATGGCGAAAATACTATAATTTGCGCAATTTTAAATTTACTGCACTGAAATTTTTTATAACTTTAGTTGTTGATTCACGGTTGTTCACTATTCAATGTAATGAAAATCGCTTGAAAGATTAAAATCATATTAAATTTTGAAAAAAAAAAAAAAAACGTTAACACCATAATCTGTATAATTTGCTGAAAATTCATTAAATTTCTGCTAACCTCCATCAAGCTAGCAGAGAAAAGTCTCAAAAATGAATTTCACTTACACCCAAATTAGGTGCTAATTTGGTGCTCAATTCAAAATTTTGGTGCTCTTTTTGTTTTTCCAAAAATCGAATTTCAAAAGTTGCCTACTAGCTTGATATCAAGCTAGCAGACTTATTATTAGACAACACTTTAAAAAAATCTAATTGCATAGGAATTAAGTGCTTTTGAGCTGTATATGATAAAATTCCAAAATCCAACCGGAAGTATTTTCTTTTTCATTTTTATGAATTTTAGGGTTTTTCGAAATTCGAATAAAAAAGCTGATTAAAAATCTAATGCTAGAGGAACTAGGTGCTCTTAATTCGTTCAAAAACAAATTCCGAAATCCAACTTCAAGTTTTTATTTTATTTTGGTACATTAGACAGACTTTTTAAAATGCGAAAAAAAATCATCGATTAAAAATGTAATGATATTTGAATTAGGCGCTTTCGAACCGCACGAAGGTTAATTCTAAAATCCAATCAGAAGACTTTGTTCGAAAATTGAGAAAATACGTCGATTCGAAATCTAATTCTGGAGGAAGTAGGTGCTATTTAGGTGCTCGCGAAGCGTTTAAATGAAAATTTCAAAATCCGAACGAAAGTATTTTTTTTATTTTTATGAATTCTAGAGTTCTTTTGAATCCAAAAATAAATGCGTCGATTCGAAATCCTATGTTGTAGGAATGAGGGTGCTCTCGAACCGTACAAAGATAAATTCGAAAATCCAACCAGAATAATTTTTTAAAAATCTGAATATAAATGCTGTACAAATTAAGTGCTATTTAGATGCTCTCGAAGCATACAAAAATAAATTCCAAAATCCAACTAGAAGTTTTTTTTTTTTTATTAATTTTTTGGTTGTTCGAAAATTCACTGATTGGAAAAATTATTTGATTTGACAACATGAATTTATTTATTAAATCAAAGTATTATTTAGATTTTTCATTTGTTGAACCAAGAGAATCACTGTTCATTCAATAACATATTTTCACAAAAACAATGAACCAACTAAATATATAATGGATGCAATCTAATATGCTTTGGCAAATAATGAAATTAATGTGTTATTGATTTTAGTAATTTTTTTCCTCAGTGTTGAGATAACGCGTCGATTCGAAATGTAATGCTGTAGGAATTAGGTCCTATTTAGGTGCTTTTGAACCATACCATACTCTGAACTCTGGTGCTCTGAAACCGTACGATGGTGAATTTCATGATCCGACGGTAAGCATTTTTTTCGGTTTTTATGAATTTTAGGGTTTTTTTGAAAATGAGGAAAACACGTTGAATCGAAATGTAATGCTGTAACAATTAGGTGCTATTTAGGTGCTCTCGAAACGTACGGAAGTAAATTCCAAAATCCAATTGAAATTTTCTTGATTTTGAAATTCACCTTCGTACAGTTTCTACAGCATTCGATTTCGAATCGACGTGTTTTTTTAATTTTCAAAAAACTCTAAAATTTATAAAAATCGAAAAAAAATACTTCCGGTTGGACTTTGGAGTTTATTTTAGTATGGTTTAAGAGCACCTAAATAGCACCTAATTCCTACAGTATTTGATTTCGAATCTACGTGTTTTCTCAATTTTTGAAAAACTCTGAAATTTATATAAATAGAAAAAAAAACTTCCGGTTGGATTTTGGAATTTTATCTTATACAGTTCGAAAGCACTTAAAAAGCACTTAATTCCTATGCTGTTACATTTTTTTAAGTGTTGTTTAATAATAAGTCTCTAGCTTGATATCAAGCTAGCAGGCAACTTTTGGAAAAACGAAAGGAGCACCAAAATTTTGAATTGAGCACCAAATTAGAACCTAATTCTAATTTAGATATAAGTTGAAATAATTTTTGAGACTTTTTTCTGCTAGCTTCATGGAGGTTGATGTATATTTTGGTGCAAAATACGTAATTAAGATTTGCATAATGTGATTTTGCATAAGTTAGTTTTTTTTGAACAATAAAGGGAACTCTAAAAAGGGTTTTTTATAAAATCGCAACCATTGTCTGGAATCATGATGCGGTGAGCCTAAAAAAGTGTAAACACGTTCAATTTGCAGACTTTGTTTGAATTTTTCTCACTTCAAATTGTAGTTTTTACATTGTAATTGCTGTACTTTTGATTGAAATTACTATAAAATTGCGGGTTTTTTTGTTTCCAATTGCTAAAATGGCAGGAATTTATTAACTAGGAAAATAGATAACGATCTGGGTTAGAGTGAACATTTTGCTTCGTCAGAAAGGAAGCTTCGTTTTCGTGAAAATTTTTTTTTTCGAGATTTTTATGCCAATATGTTCAGAATGTCCCAAAACATCTAAAAATCATATCTAGAAAAAATGTCCGGATGGATGGGTGTGTGTGTGTGTGTGTGTGTGTGTGTGTGTGTGTGTGTGTGTGTGCGCGTGCGTGCGTGCGTGCGTGCGTGCGTGCGCGCGCGCGCGCGCGCGTGTGTGTGTGTGTGTGTGTGTGTGTGTGTGTGTGTGTGTGTGTGTGTGTGCCCTGACTTTCAGCAATAAACAATAATAACTCGAGAACGCTTCAAGATATTTTGCTGAAATTTCGGACAAATTGGTCTTTATTCTTACAAATTTTTAATTTAATTCTAATGAGTATTCAGATTTTATGAACTTTTATATTTTTCACAGTGTTGTAAAGGCACTAACTTGTGAAATTTTCAAAATATTGCATTCAAGTTTTGTATAGAATAATTATAGCTACTGAGATTGGTTGGTATTGAATTTGGAAAAAATCGATTTAAGGATTCAAATATTATGAAATTTCAAATTTCTTGAAAAATCGCATAAATGCTCTAACTTGTGCAGTTTTCAAGACATTGTACGTAAACTTCGTATAGAATAAGTACAGCTATTATTTGGAGGTTGGCTACATGATAACAGTGAATTCAAATTTTTTGTTTATATACGTCGATAAAAAACACATTCTAGGGCAAAATTTCAAGTCGATCGTTTGCAGTGGTGCCCTGTAATTAATTGTTGAATTTGGACTCTTATACACGGCAACTATAGCAAAACTATGCAATGTGTCATAACTGCGCCCCATAACTTCGTCAAAAATGACAAGAATGTAATGAAAATAGTTCAGAAACATTCCCATTTTGCCACGTGGCAACGTCGCAAAATCGGCCATGATAATCGAGCGCGGCAATTTCAACACGCAAATAGACACGAGACTTTAGGAACAAATTATTGTATGGCAATTAAAAAATAAAAAATATTGTTACACTTAATACACGATTCAATTGTCTAATAATAATAATAATAACAACAACAACGACAACGACAACGACGACGACGACGACAACGACAACAACAACAACAACATCCAATCCATATTGGACCTCGGATTTAATATTTTGCCGTGACAAATCTTGGGTACAGAAAGAGCACCGCATATGCTTTGACATAACCTTTAAATCGACGATGAGCACTATCACACCGCAACAACGTTTGTTTACGTCTCGAATCTCTCGTAAACGCGTCAGGGGTGCCAGCTACTGAAAACTGAATTGCACGCTTGCCACATTGCAACATCGATAATCATATATTTCGATGTTAATATTATAAATGATCATTTGAAACGTTTATATACTACTAATTTTTTTTTTTTCATTTATTTTTATTACGCATTTCCCCCCGTGTAGGGACTTTCGCCTATTACAGGGTCGGCCCGGGTCAGTAGCCAGTCCCCCCTGAGGTCCCGGTCCGGGTTAGTAACCAGGTCCCCATGCGGCCGCATCCGACTAATTATTGATATATTACGTAAAAATTTGTCGGTATGTGTTCATTTTCATCTACTTGAATGACAGAAATTTTTAATTTACCGCGGTTGGCAACTATCGGAGGAGCCCGTGTATAAGCATACGCTTACCCCCCTTACTGGCTGCCCCGCGAGGTGTGTAGCCACCCTCCTTAACGTTGTTTGGTATTGAATTTGGAAAAAATTGATTGAAGGGTTGAAATTTCATGAAATTTCGAATTTTTTGGAAAATTGCGAAAATACTTTAACTTGCGCAATATTTTAATTATTGCACTAAAATTTTGTATACAGTTCGTATATCTATCACGGTTGTCCGCTATTCAATTCAGCGAAAATCGCTTGAAAGATCAAAATCATATCAAATTTTGAGCTTTTTTAAAAATAGCGGAAACACCACAATCTGTATAATTTTCCAAACATTCACTACATTTCTGCTAAGGGTATGTGTAGTGATGTATATATTGATACAAAATACGTAATTACAATTTGCATAATTTTGATTTTCTGGAATAATTAAGGGAGTTGTAAAAAGGGTTGTATATAAAATCGCAAAATTTGCCCACTTATTACTTATTTATGAAGAAGCAATGTGCAAATGTCCATTTTGCAGACTTTTCATGACTTCTCATTTCAATTTACATAAATAAATAACATTTTTTTAAGCGCACAATATTTTTTATAGGAAGCGTTTAGTTAGGTAATTGATGTATATTGCCTCTGGTTTTATTTAACAGGATTCAACTAAGTCAACAATTGAGGCGATTGTGAAAAATAAAATCAGTACAGTCGTGATGAAACATCGCACACGAGAAGAGGTGAGTCTGATGAATCATTTACTTTAGCTGGTGGAATCATTGATACAAATAAAAAAAATTCAGATTTTTTTCGAATGTAACGAATGGTTGAAAACAACTAAAGAATGTCTTTACAGTTCATTTGTATTCTGAAAAAATCGTGATACTATTTAAAAAATTTCAAGCTGTCATCCGTAGTGGGCAGATTTTTTTTCTTGGTTTTGTTCAAGCTCAAAACGTTTTCAAAATTCTGAAACATTCTCAAATAGCTTACCTTCAGGAGATACTGTATTAATCTGGTATTCAAAATTAATTCCGTTGATGATTTTTAAAAAATAAATTAGAAATTACCGGCATTAAATTGAAAACATATGTTTATAAACTGGCCTTAAAGTCGAAAATCATCAACGACATTAATTTTGGATACAGAAGTAATTCAGTATATGCTCTACGTCAGCTATTTCCCTAGCAAACCCTGCGACCGGTCGCTTTTTTTGTTCTAGGCGACTGTAGGCGACCAGCGACCGGTCGCTTGTACTTGTCCGTCGCCTCGCAGTCTAATGATTGTCCCTGATTGTCCCATTACGGTCTATCGCGCGTCTGATCATGGTCGCTTCCTGGTCCCATGTCGCTTTTTGGTTAGGTCAGGTTAGGTTCTTGTCGATATCCAGAAAGCGAGATATGACCGGAAGCGACCATCATCAGACGCGCGATAGACCGTAATGGGACAATCATAAGACTGCGAGGCGACGGACAAGTAAAAGCGACCGGTCGCAGGTCGCTTTTTTTGTTCTAGGTGACCGGTCACCTGTGGTCGCCTAGCGGTAGCCGGGTTTGCTAGGGTTGAGAATGTTTTGAAATTTTCAGAACGTTAATAGCTTGCAAAAATGTCGCTGATGCTAGCAGACGGCCCGAAGACTTTTGGTGGGGACTGTACTCCCACGTAAGCCGTGGCGCGATAAGCTGCCGAAACGTGCACGAACAATAACCGGTACGCTGTAAAAAATTTCTATTTGAAAATTAATATACCGGTGTCGGAAGTAAAGATGCATAAATGGTGTTTGAAATTTCATATGGACCTGCATCAGAAAATCAAGATGACTTCTATTTTAAAAAGATATACGGTGTATTAAAATTCATATACACCTTCGTTATTTATTTAATGAATCGTTCATATTTTTAAAAACTTCTAGCTCCTCAATTAATATTCAAAAGTATTGTTATTTTCAGGATACAGTTAATGAACATTACTGTATTCGGATTAAAAAATACATAACTTTTGTATATCAAAAGAATCAAACCGTGCTTTTAAAAACACCACACGCTGGTATATGAAATTTAATATACCGTGTATAATTTTTGAAAGATTCGGATAGAAAAAATACATAACTTTTGTATATTAAAAGTATCAAACTGTGTTTTCAAAAACAGCACACGCTGGTGCATGAAATCAAGAGTCGCGGTAGCGACTCGAGACAAGTACATTAAAAACGAGGAACGCACGAGACTCATATACCCGACACTTCCTGCTTATACACAGGAATATATCTATATAAAAAAAATCGTTTCCCGATTATTAAATAATCACAGCATCTTAGAGATTATTCTGCATACCTAAATTCGTTATTAATTATGCTCTTTCGATTGGGACTACAATCAGTGCTCTAGCTGTAAGAATATTGATGGTATCACGGATTTATTTTTCGTCCGTAGAATCTCGTTTTCATCACGGAGAATTCCTACCAGGGGGTGGAAACGGCCGTGTTAAAACCAACACCACGATTCAACTAACATACCTCGAATTAGATTCTGGATACCAAATCTTCCATTGATAAGTAATAAAATTATAAATCTTATTATAGATGGAATTTTCTTTTTGAATACTGTAGAAATCAAGGTTGATGATATTCAGTATAAGATAGCTTTATCGATATTTATAGGCTATACATAAAGATGCATAGCTGTCCGTTTTTCCCTTCTTCGTTTCTTTCGTTCGTTTGACGTTTATTAACGCTTAGCCTAGCAGCCGAATTTTAGTTGTTTGATTTGTTGTTTGGTGGTGCGCAGATATATTTTTGATAGAAATATATATATATATATATATATATATATATATATATACATCGTGTAGAAATTCGGTGTGCGAAGAAACTGTCACTTTTGGGAATGAAATCGATCGACGAAATCGAAATGCCACAGACGAAAAAGAAAAACCGCGATATCATTAATATTCTTACAGCTAGAGGATTGATTATAGTCCCAATCGAAAGAGCAGAATTAATAACGAATTTACGTATGCAAAATAATATCCAAGATGCTGTGATTAATTAATAATCTGGAAACGAAATTTTTTTTATATAGATATGTTCCTGTGTATAAGCAGGAATTCGCTGTGTGCAAAACTGGTAGCGCTCTCTGGTGACTCGAAAAACGAAGTTCTTCAGTGGTATTTCCTATGTGTAATTCCACCTTCTTAATTTTTTTAAATAATTCATTAGGATGTAAGAAATTTGTGTCTGCTATCAGTTTCTGGACTAATCAGATTCTTGTCCGTCACAAAAAAAAGTACGTAAATAACAAAAAATGTGTGTGTTTATGCGAAAGTTCACCATATTTGGAGGTTATGATATGAAGTATGTGTGAATGTATATGTTTGTATGTATGTATGCATGTCTGTATGGGTATGTATGTATGAATGTATGGGTATGTATATGATCAACTGAAAAGTTGCTATTCCTGCCACCATGGGCGCTGCCATACTTTCATCTATCCCCTCCAGCCTAATGCACACAGCGAATAAGAGTCTTGGGCGCTCCTCTTTTTTTAAATGTACTTGTCTCGAGTCGCTACCGCGACTCTTCAACGGTATGATCCCGCTAGACACTTCCTACCTTATATACACATTGCTTTGATGTCTTCTGTTGATTTCATAACTATAAAGGGTTACATTGTCTGTAATTCCATTCGGTCCATCTTTGTACTTTCATAGGCAACAAAGAAATTGCTTACTCTGGGAAAAAAACACGTGACATCGGCGAATCTTACGATCGCGACATCAAAGATGGATAATAGTACGGACAATGTACCCATAAATAAGGACGTGAAAATAAAAACATCTTTCTCTCACGATCGCAACGACAACCGTGAAAGCACCTCGGTAAGCTGGTTTCGTCAATGAAAATTTCATGTAAACTGACCCAACACGTATAGCACCCAAAAGATAAAGCTTCATAGTGATCATTGAAATAACTGGAATATCAGTAAGAATTTTAAAAATATTGAAACCTTTTCATACTCTAGTGAATGGTTTAATTTAATCGAAAATTATTGTACCCAAAAAGTAGCAGAAAGGTTTCTTGTTTTCTGAATTTCAGTTCGATCGGATTTTTAATCATTACCAAATGTTTGAAATTAACGTCGTTCGGTCGATTTGGGGTTGAAACTTGATACCATGTTTTTTTTCTTTTTTTTTTCAAGTTCTGACTTCAGGGTGTCTAACGACCTGAAAAGTCATGAAAAATCTTAAATATCATGAAAATAGAGTCAACCTTGAAAAAGTCATGAAATGTAATGAAAAATAACTAGTGAGCCTGATTTTTTTTTATGGTCTTCGTAAAAAGTTGACTATCCCTAGCCCGTTTTGTATATTTATTTTAAAATAATTTCAAATTTCAAGCATAATTTCAAATAATTTCAAATAATTTTATAAAATAATTTTATTGTGCTCGAGTTTACTCGCATTACCACCGGGGGAACTTAGGTAAAGTTTCGACTGTATCGACGAGTTGTGAAATGTATCCCTCCTGTGTAAAAAACTCCCGCCGAGTTGTGCATGTTAAACTCCACTATTATTATTATGAGTTATGTAACCGTTACTATTCTTCAATGATTATACTCAATTTACCACAGGGTATTTGTAAATTTCAATTATTCATACAAGTCTGCGATAGCTGTCATTGTCACACACCAGATCTCCCTTTCAAGCTGAAGTTTATAGTGAAAAAAACATGGCGGCTCAAGTGCGCGCGCAACAAAATCGAGAATGCAACTCATATGCAATCTAGTGACCTACGCGTCAATCAGATCATGGTCACCGCGTAATGTAAGGAATTAGTCAAGTTCAGTCTTCGTCATAATTTCTGGGCATTTTTATTGCAAGCCTAGAAAAAGCTTATAATATTAGCTTATACATGTCAAATATTATAAGCTTTATAATAGCCTTCATGCAGTTAAATGTTACGTAATTGAACTGAAATTACGGATGGAATTGGATCTCTGCCGAAATGAACGAAACTGCCTTACAGAAAATGTAAACGCTTCGATCGGCCATTTGAAATTTAATAGACAAAAATAGTTCGTGATAGTTCATCTACATTAAAGCATCCGGCTCGATAGTTCGAAAATTCTAAAAGCTTCAATCTTATCAAGTATTCAAAACATACACTCACACACACGCACACAAACCATAAACTGGAATGGTTTTTGGATATTGTTGCATTTTAATTACTCCACAATTTTTGCGTATACACGTAGTTTTTATGTCCTCTGTGGAATTCACTATTGAGAAATGTGACTTATTATTCATAATCATATTTACGACAATTTTGCACATTCTCGTATCAATAATAGGTGAAGAAGATTAAGTTGAGAGATATGCAGAAACCCTGCACCTCAAAAAAAGTAGCGACATCGACGATAGTAAGCGACATACCGATTGTCAAAAACATATCGACAGTGAAGAAAAAAATAATTTTAGTCAATGAGGGCATCGATAAGTCCGAAAGCATATTGGTAAGTCGTTTTGGTCAATAACAAATTTTCGATTGCTACAAAACGTGTTTTCTAAATGTCTTACATGTTGAAATTTGTGTCAATGCAAGTTACGTAAAAACATACACACTGTAAAAAAATTCTGTTTGAAAATTAATGTACCGGTGTAGGAATTTCAAATGCATAAACCGTCAATGAAATTTCATATTAACGTGTATTAGAAAATCACGATACCGGTTGTTTAAAGAAGATGCACGGTGCAATAAATTTCATACACACCTTCGTTCTTTATTTGATGAATCGACATTATTTTTAAAAACTTGTAGTAGATCAATTAATATACAAAAGTATTGTTATTTTCATGATAAAGTTTACGAAAATTGTATTCGGTTAGAAAAAACACATTACTTTCATATATTA
Source organism: Alloplasta piceator (assembly GCA_946863875.1). NCBI lineage: Eukaryota > Metazoa > Arthropoda > Insecta > Hymenoptera > Ichneumonidae > Alloplasta > Alloplasta piceator. The sequence continues at coordinate 28,040,187 of OX333078.1, forward strand.
AATTAATAAGACTGTGTTTTAAAAATCGCAAGAGGTATATTAAATTTCATGTACCACCATGTAGTAATTTTCAAGTAACGGTATATTAAAAACTATATTTCATGTCTGAATTTTCATATTAATGTTATGAAAATTACGTTGCCGTTGCAGGAATTAATTGTTGCTAAAAATGTTATAACAAATGTTTAGCCCTTACAAAATGATTTGATATGCATAGTTCACCGGCCTAAAAAAAAAATACATAGAAAAAAATCAAATCTGCGCGAATTTTCCGATCCAATTTCACTCGCTTCGACGGGGACTCGAACCTGCGACCCTACCTATCATCCTACCTATCGTACCTAACTGCCTAACACGCTACCTATTACGCTATCGACTACTTATCAACTCCTTCTACTTTTATGATATATGAATGCTGGAGTGCTGAAAAAATATTAAAATATGCTTTTGAATGTGCGATCATTAACCATGAAACTTGATTTTCGGATTAGCGAATTCGAATCCCCTGCGCCTTCATAAATTATGTGAACTTTATCCCAGAGTACCTGACGATTCATAACTTAAGTGACCCCTCATAACTTAATTTTAGACCACTCACCCCTTATGCGTGACCCCTCGTAAGTTATATAAACCGTGACCCCTCATAAGTTATGTAAACCGTGACCCCTCATAAGTTAAGTGACCTTTCATAACTTAATTTGCCGGCCCCTGACCCCTAAAAAATTATGCGAACTCTCAAAACTTTAATTATGAAATTAATACACCGGGTTCGCAATATTCAAATGTACATAGTAATTTTTCCATAATGATTTTTTAAATTCCATCACAGATTTTGATTTTCAATACACTCTTGCTTGAATTTCAAAAGGGCTGATTAAAATATTCTGAATAAAATTGTCATTTTTCGTTACTGATCGCAAGTAAATTTTAACAGCCCTCGTGTTGTAATTTTCAAGCACCGACAACGAAAATTTCTATCACTTGGTATATTAAAAACCAAAACACATCTAAGAAATATACAAAACGGTTTCGTAATATTCATAACGGTATATTAAATTTGAAACGTCGCTATATTATTATGAAATTAATACACCGAGTTAGGAATATATAAATCCATATAGTAGATTTACCACGATGATTTTTAAAATTCCATCATAGGTTTTGACTTTTAATATACCCTTGCTTGAATTTCCAAAAGACCGATAGGAAAATTCTAAATAAAATTGTAATTTTTTGTTACCGATTGCAAGTAAATTATAAAAGCGCCCTGTTGTTATTTTCAAGCACCAGCAACAAAAATTTCTATAACTTTGTACATTAAAAACTAAAACTCATGTAAGAAATATACAAGACGGATTATGAATTTTTTAGTAAGGGTGTATGATTATGAAATTAATATACCGGATTTGTAATTTTTCAATACAGAAATAATAAAACTCAATATGAGTATATTAATTTTAATGAAAATTGTATTAAATTCATTTTAATACACCCAGTTTGTAAAATTAATACGAATCGACATTTTAAATTTGCGATTTTTTTTTTACAGTGCACGCACGTAAGAATTTTAAAATTTATATAAATCTATTTTTCATATTTTTTGCCATGTTTCGTACTTTTTTCGCATTTATTAAAAAAATAATTTGAGAATCACCCATTTACGTATTGAAAGATTCAGCATTCCAGGTTTAAATTATAAAAACTGGAATATCAACATCAATTATTGGTAAAAAAAAACTTTTATAATTACAGTACATTAGACTGAATTAAAAAATCGACTACTCGTTTTTTTTTGAAAAAGTACTGTGAAAATATGGTTCATTATGTCGAAAAACTGAGCCTCTTAAAACGACAGCTCGTAAAATTAGTATTAACAGTTGCCTCATCGCGATTTTTCATTTTCCATTTCGTGAACATGGGAAAAATTCTCGTTGAAGCTTTGGAATTTTGTGACTTGTTAATAGATGATCATACAGATAATTTATTCATAATCATACACTATTCATACATTCATTCGTACAGATAATTCATCATCTACATAATAAATTCAGATATAAGATCATACCGATATGATACATACATGTTCTTGTAGGAAATCGAACGCTCTACTACAAAGGTCTCTTATGATTTTTTGATAGATGCACTCCTTCAAAAGTTATTGAAGGTCAAATTTGGATCTTTGATAAATTTTGAGATTTTTATTAAGCGCCAAAAAGAAAGGTTTCCTAAACGAATCTACCGTTGAAATGTAGTGAAAATGCTTTCGTATTTTCAAATAATTTTTCATAATCTCCAATCGAAAATAGGTTAAAAAAAAGGCGCCCAACGATGTATCAGCGGATCCGCCTACCAAACAGTTGACTTTTTCGAAGGAAAATGTAATGATCGCCACGACAATGGGAACAAATGCTCCCGCGAATAAACTTGACGATACATCGAAAATCTCCTCGGTAAGTTCTTTGTGTCAATAACAAATATCTGATGGATACACTGACCAAACATGGATAGCTGGTCTATTCATATAACAATATCTGCTCGAATTTTGAATGTGTTGCAAATAAGAAATTATCACATTGCTTCGTCATCTATTTCTATAATTCGCAGAACAGTCTTGATGCCAAAGGATGGGTAATCAAATAGAACTATTGATGAATGTGATTTTTTTTCAATTTTCTTGAAATTCGATTCCATTTTTATCATAAATTTTATATGTATAGAAAATTTGAACTCGATAATCGCACAATCGCGAAAGATAGAGTAAAAGTGTTTTTTTTTTAAACCGAACCTTTTGAACGATTCATCTTAAATTCATCTTTAATGGAAAAACCCGCACGACAGCAGCTACATTACGGAAATTGGAGTATTAGAATTTTTTTTTTTTGAATTTCAAATTTTTCTTTTAGCCTAACGCTTTAAGCGATTTTTGTCAAATCCGATCCGGTTGATCCTTGTCAGCAACGAAATGTTGGAAAAAAAACCAGCACGATATAATTAAAATTACGAAAATCTAAGTGAATACGATTTTTTGTCAAGAAATGAAAAATCATGCGAAATCTTTTTGCACATTTATCTGTTGATAATAGGTGAAAAATGACGTCAAGGAAGCTCCTCCGGGTAAAAAATCGACAATGGCGGCAAATAAAGGAAATGGCACGATTGTCAAACATCTATCGCCATTACAGACAAAGAAAAGTAATATTGTGGGTCATAAATCGGAAAGCTCCTCGGTAAGACTTTTTTTATTGATAACTTTTCCGTTTTTCTTACTTTCCCTACTTCTCCTTATCATGTTTTCCGCTGCGTATGAATCTTTGAACTACGTATTGGATCATGATAATGGTGTGGATGGTCAACCGTACAATCATCCACACCCATTCAGGTAATCATTTCAAATTCAATCCCATCCGCTCTTGTCAGGTAATATATTTATGATAAAAATAGGCTCAATACAATAGACACTTTCACAATTTGACCTCCCATAATTTGACTCGTTGAGTGTATGTCACTGAAAATTACACTTTCACATCACAGAACATAAGAAATTTTTCTGCAACATTGTTACTAGTATTTTAGGGTGGTCCGAATTTCAACTATTTTCCGAATTGTAGGCACACGCCCCATATATATCTTTCAAATATATAGAACAAATTGTCCATAAATCTTGAGTTTTCCATTTTAGCAATAACTCGTGTCCCAAAGTTTTGAAATTATGCAATGGAAAAAATAGACACATTTTTCACAGGGTTACTTTCTGTAAGTTCGGTAATGAACGATTTACCAATTTAAAAATTGGCACAGTTATTGTTTAAAAATAAAAATTTTTATATTCATTATTTCCTTATGGGGAATTCCATCCCAAATCTGACAGAATAACCTTTTTTTTATTTCCTCAATTATATTATATTTTTTAGTATCCATCAAAAAATTCTTTCCGTTAAATTTTGAGATTTTTTTGATAATCAGAAATCAAAATAATGAAAAAAAAATCTCAAAGCTTAACAGAGACTTTTAAGGAGGGTCATCACTTATATCGAGATATGTTTAGTAATACTAATTTTTTTTACGGATTGCTCTAACAGCTATATAATAAACCCCAAAGTTTCAAGAAGGTTGTCTTCGCCGTTTTTGAGATACAAAATATTTATTTTTCGTACTTTTAACATTGTTTCTTATGGCAGATCGTCGATCGAGAAAGTATTTCCGCGTTATCTAGCATCGGTAATATGTTAACCTGGTAATTAAATTATTGATAACTATAAACGATATCTTGATGATGCTCTACAAAAAAGTTCAAAATCCTGACCTTCGCGGTTATTTTGCTATAAATAATTATTCAGTCAGAAAAGTCAAATTTCGCCCACGAGTAGCGGCCATGATCGAGAGCCGCGACAACGTAGCACTCGGAGGCGCGAGTATTAATGGCGCGCAGTTCAAATGTATAGAGACCTTTAGCAGCGTAATATTTCTGCATGTGCACGTGGGTGATAACGTACAACGTACATTTTATTAGAAGGGTTTTATTAGGATAAATAGTGGATAAATGGAAAGACGAAATATATGTTTTTATAATGCACAACGCTATGCAACGTTACAATATCGATAACATCTGGGTAGGCAGCATTTTGGAGGTTATGTTCCGCAGAAACCGTATTTATATTCCTTTTTCTAATTGTACTGAGCTTCACGTTTCGCTTATAGACGCTCTCGCGAATAAATTTTTCTTTCAACCGAAAGTTCGTATGCATGATTTCACGGGATAATATAATAAATATTCATAAGACTTGCTAGTAAACACCATAGACAGATGTAAACACGCAACAGCCGAACATTCGCTATGCACCCAACTGCTGAAAAATAAGATATTTTGCCGCGCTGTTGCCATGTTTCTCAGTTCGGTAGAAGTGTACTAAATATTATTATATTAATTAGCAAAAGCTATATAATTAATCTCAAATGGTAGCAATCATTATAAAATACAGTAGGACCTCGATTATCCGAACCCTCAATTATCCGAACGATGATTTAGTTTATCCGAACGCTCAATTATCCGAACGTTGGAGCGAAAATTGATGATTTTATATAAAAAAATTTAAAAAAAAGAGCATTCGAATTTTTTCAGGGGGTTAAAATACATATATAGATATATTTCAACGTTAATATGTATGTCAACTTTAATATATATGTATGTACTTTTTTTATGTAAAATGGTATTGTTTATGATCTCGTCCCAAAAAACCCACGGTTCGATTATCCGAACTTTTGATTATCCGAACTAGTCTCAGTCCCAATTGGTTCGGATAATCGAGGTTCTACTGTATTAGCAATATTCGAATACATCGATATAATATCGCGAATTATTAGTTTAGCATTGAAAAATTTCTGGTTTCTTGAATTGGCTACCGTGGAGAGCCGCCGTGTATAAGCATAGGCTTTCCGCTCGGCCCCCACACCCCCCGAGAAAGGTGACGGTCCTCCTCAATGGATACTAAAAAAAAGTCTGCAAATTGGACATTTGCACATTGCTTCCTCATTTTTATTTATATTTCATATGACTTCATTTATTGCACGGTACGGTGATTACTTTAGGCTTCCTCATAAAGGAAGTTTTGGTAACTATCGTCAAATATGAGTTATTAGTGTGAAAATTTCGAACTTTTATTGGTTTGCACTTTTTAGGCTAATTGCACCGTGATTCCACAAAGTGGTTGCGATTTTATAAACAACCCTTTTTAGAATTGCCTTTATTATTTCAGAAAAATAAAAATTATGCAAAATCAAATTATGCAAATCTTAATTACGTATTTTGCACAAATATATGGGGCTTTCCACACCAAACGGGACACCATTTAGCTTTTGCATCTCCGATTTTCTTGAATTTTTTTTATGTTTTAGTATTGGTTGAAAGAGGTCTTCATGATTTTTTTCAATTTTTTTTGTCGAGCCGTTTTCAAGATATCGATTTTTCAAAAATTAGGCTACTTTTTTTTTCAAACGCCTATAACTTAGCGAAAAATAGGCCAAATGGGACGTATTTTTTCCTAAATTTTTGTTTTTAAACGTACTTTTGATAAAACATATCGAAAAAAACTTTCAAACTGTATTTTTATGAGATTTTCAAGTTTGAAAAATAAATTGTTGATTTCCAAAAAAACACGTAGCGATCGATTTTCTTAAAAATTTTTTGTGAAAAACTGTCATCCATTCCACAACTTTTAAGCCTAACGAGATAATGGGCAAACGATGGGTTCTATTTTTTTTCGATCTTAAATTTAGCACCATTTAGCTTTTCTATCTCCGATTTTTTTCAAAATTTTTTATGTTTTAGTATTGGTTGAAAGAGGCCTCCATGATTTTTTTCAATTTTTTTTGTTCAACCGTTTTCAAGATATCGATTTTTCAAAAATTACGTTACTTAAAAAAAAAAAATAGATGCCATCGTTATCCCATGATCTCGTTAGGCTTAAAAGTTGTGGAATGAATGATAATTTTTTACAAAAATTTTTGAAGAAAATCGATCTGTACGTGTTTTTTGTAAATCAACAATTTATATTTAAAATTTAAAAATCTTATAGAAATACCGTCTGGAATTTTTGTCGATATTTTTTTATCGAAAGTACGTTCAAAAACAAAGGTCACAGTGGTGTTGTCCCTTAAGATAGTGCGCATCGCACTTTTCGATTTCCCATAATAATAACATAGGACAATTTTTTTTCCGTTTTGATTTTTATAACTAACGAACGATACGTTGTACTGAAAAGTTCTTGAGTCATTTTTGTAGAGAATTGCATGCTCTACAAAAAAGGTCTAGGGGAATTTGTCGATAAGTCAACTCGGTCAACAGTTATTCAAGGTCAAAGTCAAATTCACCATCAATTTAGCCGTTTTTCTGAATAACTTAGCGAAAATATTATGTTCTTCGAAAAAATATGCCCATAATATCTTACAAAATATGGGTTGAACTTCTGAGAACTGTTCATCGATATTTTTCGTTATATTAAAGGATAGGGTGATGCGAAAAAAAAAATTTCTCGGAACCGTGCTCAAAAGTTTTGTTGAGATGCCATAATAGGTCTCGTAAAATATGAGTTAATATTAATATGACGATTGTCCGCATTGCACTTTTCGATTTCCCTTGAGAATAACACGGGAAATTTTTTTTTTTCCTTTTGATTTTTAAAACTCATGAACGATACGTGTTACTGAAAAGTTCTTGAAACATTTTTGTAGAGAATTGAATGCTCCAGAAGTAATTTTTCGGTAAGTCAACTCGGTCAAAAATTATTCAAGGTCACAGTCAAATTCACTACGAATTCAACCGTTTTCGCCAAAAAACTCCTAGATTTTATAGTTTAAAGGGCTCAAAACGAACTAGAACTTTATTTTTCAGCTCTAAAAGTTTAAAAAATGAGAACTATCATTTTTTACCCTCAAAGATCGCAGAAATTTTATGACAGGAATATTTTTATATGAAATCATTCAGGTAATTTCCTGCAGAGTTATCCATTTTACTAATTTTTTGTGATCTGGACCAAAAGACAAATGTTTCCATTTAACATTTATGTTTACTTTACTTATAATCATAAATCTATTACATCTAAAAATAATTTGACATACTAACATCAAACTGATCTTACTGAAGAGTGGTTTTATCGAGTTGACTTATCGAAAAATTACTTCAAACCTTTGTTGTGGAGCATTCAATTCTCTACAAAAATGTTACAAAACTTTTGAGTATAACACGTATAGTTCATGAGTTATAAAAATCAAAAAGAAAAAAAAATTTTCCCCTGTTATTGTTAAGGGAAATCGAGAAGTGCAATGCGGACAATCGTCATATTAATATTAAGAGCTCATATTTTACGAGCCCTAATTTCAACTCGTATTTTGTAAGATGTTATGGGCAAATTGTTTCGAAGAACATAATATTTTCGCTCAGTTAGTCAGAAAAACGGCTAAATTGATGGTGAATTTGAACTTGACCTTGAATAATTTTTGACCGAGTTGTCTTATCGAAAAATTCCTTTAGACCTTTTTTGTAGAGTATTCAATTCTCCACAAAAATGTCTCAAGAACTTTTCAGGACAACGTATCGTTCGTTAGTTATCAAAATCAAAACGAAAAAAAAATTACTGTGTTATTCTTATGGGAAATCGAAAAGTGCGATGCGCACAATCTTGATATTAATATTAAGGGCTTATATTTTACGAGGCCTATTTTTGGCACCTGAACGAAACTTTTGAGCATGGTTCTAGGAAAAAAAAAATAATTTTTTTGTTTCAATCAGTCTAATACATACACTCACGCACAAACACACACACACATCCATCCGGACATTTTTTCTACATATGATTTTTAGATGTTTTGGAACAGTTCAAACATATTGGCCTAAAAATCTCAAAAAACATTTTTGTCACGAAAACAAAGCATCCTTTATGAGGAAACAATATAAATAAATTGAGTAAATAAAAAAAAAAAATTTTTATATTGCCTGATTTGGGATAGAGCGCCCCTTATATATCAGGTCACTAAATATTATGCAATTGCCAACGTCAACATATTTTCGTAATCTTATTTAAGATATCGAAAATATTAGCCATTTTTTCCTAACTCCTGAAGGAAGGTTTGTTTTCGTGAAATTTTTTTTTTGAAATTGTTATGCCAATATATTCAAATTGTCCCAAAACATCGAAAAATCATATTTAGAAAATAATGTCCGGATGGATGTCTGTATGTGCGTGCGTGCGTTTGTGTGTGTGTGCGCGCGCGCGCGCGTGTGTTTGTGTATCCTGCGTTTTTGCTATAAACAATTAATAATGCGAGAACGCTCCAAGATACTGAGCTGAAATTTGGCACACTTATCGAGCACAAATTTGCCTTCATTATGAACATTTTTTCATTTCGTTCTGATGGGTTTTCAGATTATATGGACTTTTTTCTATTTTTTAAAATTAGCGAAATCGCTGTAACTCGTGCTATTTCCAAGATATTGCACTCAAACTTGGTATGGAATAAGTATAACTACCGAGATTTTTTGACACAGAATTTGGATAAAATCGATTGAAGCGTTAAAATTTTATTAAATATCGAATTTTTTGAAAAATAACTGAAGGGCTCTAATTTTTGTAATTTTTGAGATATTGCACTGAAACTTTGTGCAGATTTACTATAGTTATCAAAGTTATTCTCCATCGAAATTTGAGAAAGTCTATCCAACGATTAAAATTTTACGAAGTTTTGGATTTTTTGAAAAATGTCGAAAATACTGTTACGAGCACAAATTTCAATATTTGTATTTATGAAAAAAATTCTGCATAATTTTTTATTTTATTTTAAAGAGTATTCTAAATAGGCCTGTACATAAAATAGCATCCAGTTTGTGGAATCATGATGTAATTAGCAAATTTTTGTAGGTTGTGGAACATGGGGCAAAACTGGCACGCAAAATATTTGGAATTCCGCGGCAAAACGGGCACGTTATAAAACTGAAAAATTAAACAATTCAAAAAATTTTTTATTTTTGAAACAATTTATAGTTTTGAAGACCAAAAGTAAAAATGAATTCACAAATTGTAATTCATGATTATTTTAACTTATTCGATCGTCCTCAACCCCAACATACACGGTGTGAACCCATTTCTGGCAAGTTCTACAATAAATCCAGTTTTCCGAGGATATTTAATACAGTTGTTCATAAAAAATGCAAGAAAAATCCTCCGAAGACGAGGTTTTGGCTTTTTTTTTTGTTCTTTTTTTTTATTCGTTAAACTGGTGCGATATAGTGGGCGCTTAATTATGGTAGTTTTCCCACGACTTGCTTTATAAGCACGAAGTTTAGTTTTTGGTACTTGCACGACGTACGGTGAAACTTGGAACGGTTGGGTTGAGCGCATTTCATTTGAGAACAATAAAATTACGATGTATGTATCTTTAGTAAGTCTGAATCATTAATTATAGATTTTTACAGCTTCTGAGAGGGAGTGCCCGTTTTGCGACGAAATTTTTTTTTACTTCGGAAAACTAGGATTGGGTATGAGTTTTGGGACTTGAAAATAGTTGAAAGACCATGCGCTTACCGATGAAAACCGCTTAATTTGTTAAGTGCCCGTTTTGCCGCATGTGCCCTACATTAAGGATTTTGTAAACTAAAAACTCTTCCAATTTTTATTTGTTTTTTTTTTTATTATTTTACATTTTCAACACCCACATCAATATTACGAGACCTTTTCAGTACGGGAAATTGTGTCATATTTATTGACCTGGCATGTTAGGAAATAATTAATATGAAAATTTGCAATTTTCAGGGTTCCTTAATGGTTTAAGCAACAACTGTGCTAAGTATGAAATTGATTAATCAATTGTCCCCTGAGTTATGAACACAAAAGTGACTGCTTAAAGAAATCACATGTGCTTACTATTACGACACTTTTAAAATATTGGGCATGTGATCATGTTAAAATTAACGTTCAACCAAGTCCATAATTGAAATAATAATTTTTGTGTTTCTGAAAAGCTGATTGATTTTTGTACACAAGAAACTTATTGTTCAATAATTTTTTCATTGCGACGAAATACTGCAAAAAATAAAAGAATGAAGCAAAAATTGCGAAACCCCATTAAATACTCCGTACGAATTCTGTGAAAGTAGAGGCGGAAAAAATCCGGAAAAATTTGCGAATATGCATTCCAATGAAGACTTTCAGGTGAAAAATGGGCGGAATGATCCGTCGTTCATCATTGGCGGAATGGCTAATATACTATATATATATACTATATGCTGATCCCGGACGCGACACTAGTGGTGCTGGAAGTCGGGTACAACAACATAGACCTTATACTACTGGACCACGCATTCCCTATCCTTCCCATGGTGCCGTAACGGAGACGGAGACAGACATAAATTTCCCTAAAGTATGACAAGGACAACAATTTCATAGTTGGATACACGTTGCCATATCCAGCATATTGCTATCCCTGTTTCTATCTCGGCACGCGATGCGCAGTCCATGAGTATAAGGTCTATGTACAACAATATCATGGGCAATTAAAATTTATCGATAATAAAAATGTAAAAAAGCGCTTTTGCGACAACACTATTCCTTTAAAAACACTTTCCTGAGAAAATCATTATTTTCTATCCTGTTTTCAAGTCCGACAGGCAAATTGAGATTTCAGATGCATGCAAGTGTTTTCTATTTAGTAGATGACGTTTGAAATAACATTTTTATGTATTAAGTTCAGAATGTGAATTTACGATAAAATAGTTAAGATTACAATATTTGTGTGTGAAATTTCGATACACCTCCGTAATGTATGTAAATTTGTATGCGTGCGATGTACGCTCGCATGCGTCGATTCGTTCACCCTTGAGCACTAAAAGCCCTTAAGCAACTCTACTGTATACTACAAGGTTATACATAAATACTCAGTCATCTGCATCAACGCCCATGAAAATTTGAAAATCCGTCACGAGAATTTTATTTACGCAGGATGTGATTGGATCTTCCAACGGTACAATCGATATTTTAAAAGAAAACAAACGGCTGAAGATGGTGAATGCGACGTTGAAAAAAACTTGTGACGATCAAAAAAATATTATCGAGCGGCAAAAAGTTGAAATTCAAAATTTGCAGGCCCTTCACACCGATGCACTTCGTGTGTGCGTGGACTTAGAAAAAGAAGTGATCGCAAACTGGAAGGAGCTCTGTGGTAAAGTATTACATCATAATTGCACATCGTACACATGAAAAAACTGTGATATACATTGATGAATGCGGATAAAATGTTTAGAAGGTAAATATTCCACAGGTTTCAAGATATAGGCTGTTTCAATGTTTTGTTTAAGGGAACGGAGGTGGCATCAAAACGCCGATTTTTGAAGATAATTATAAATGTTCGTTGAATACGTGTAAACTTGACCAACGGTCCATCATTTTAATTATAAAGTGATAAAATTTTTTCCGCTGGCTGGAATTCTTGAGGTGCAGTGGTTCTCTCGTCATAAATCAACTGTTGAGTTTCCACACGCTGTGTACGATTTTGACAAAACCGCTTGACGAATCTTATCCTGCGATGTCTCATTTTCTTCGTAAAACTTTTCCGGACTGCTTAAGTGCGGCAATTTTTTTTTGAGGCCTTTATTGTGGAGTTACCGAGCACTTTAGTATTTTTTTTTACTCATTTTGCTTCCTTATGAAGCAAGCATTGTTTTCGTGAACATTGTTTTTTTCGAGACTTCTAGGCCACCATGTTTAAAGTGTCCCAAAACATATAAAAATGATATTTAGAAAAAATGTCAATATGTGTGCGTGTGTGTGCGTGCGTGCGTGCGTGTGTGTGTGTGTGTGTGTGTGTGTGTGTGTGTGTGTGTGTGTGTGTGTGCGTGTGCGTGCGTGTGTGTGTGTGTGTGCGTGTGTGTGTGTGTGTGTGTGTGTGTGTGTGTGTGTGTGTGTGTGTATGTGTGTGTATGTTGAGTTTGAGCAATAAACAATTAATAATTCGAGAACGCTTCATGATAATGAGTTGAAATTTGGGACACTTGTCTATCACAAATTGGCCTTTATTATGCCAAATTTTTTCTTCAATTCTGATGGGTGTTCAGATTTTATGGAATTTTCTATTCTTCTTAGTTTTGTGCAGGCACCGATTTGTGTAATTTTTAAATATTGCACTCAACCTTTGTATACAATAATTATAGAATAATTAAGGTTGGTTGGTATTGAATTTGAAAAAAATCGATTGAAGGATTCAGGTGAAATTTCGATTTTTTTTAACAATCGCGTAAATGCTGTAAATTGTGCAGTTTTCAAGATATTGAACGTAAACTTCGCATAGAAAAAGTATAGCTTAGACTGCTTCATTTGAAACGAATTTTTTTTTGCTTTCGCTGAACCATGAAAATTTGGTTACTCACATTGAAAAAAAAATACCCTCCAAATATGAGTCCTTAAGTTACATTTTAAATTAAGGACTGAATGATAGACATGTTATTTACATTAAAAAAATTCAATGATCGAGAATAAGTACTTGAAATTCAAATTAAGGGTTCATATTTGGAGGGAAATTTTTTGTTGTCGATGTAAGTAACCAAATTTTCATGGTTCAGCGAAAGGAAAAAAATGTTTGTTCCAAATGAAGCAGTCTAGTATAGCTAGTAAAGTTGTTTCGTATTGAATTCTGAAAAAATCGATTGGTGGGTTGATACTTTATAAAATTTCGAATTTTTTTTTAAATGGCGAAAATACTGTAACTTGCACAATTTTCAAATTATTGCACTAAAATTTGGTATACAGTTCGTATAATTATCACGGTTGTTCGCTATTCAATTGAGCAAAAATCGCTGATGAATATATTGGCGCAAAATAGGTAATTAAGATTTGAATTAATTTTTTTTCTGGGATAATAAAGAGAATTCTGAAAAGGGTTGTTTATAAAATCGCAGGTACTTTGTGGAATCATGGTATAATTAGCCGAACAAATTGCAAACCTAAAAAATTCGAAATTTGCACATTAATTTCTTATATTTGACGGTAGTTAACAAAGCTTATTTTATGAGGCAGCCTAAATTAATCGCCGTACTGTTCAATGAAAGTCATGTGAACTATGAATCAAAATGAAGGAACAATGTGCAAATGTCCAATTTGCAGATTTTTTTAGATTCGAAAATTAATAATGTAGTCTGTAACTCTAAAATAAGGATCTCAAAAAAATGTGTGCAGTGTTATGAAAAAATAAGACATTGCAGAATAAGATCCGTAAAGCGGTTCGGTCGAGATCGTACACCGAGTGTAAAAACTGAAAAATTGATTTATGAGCGAACGGCCACACCTTAAGGGTTCGAAATAGCGTCGAATATTATTCCATTTTATTCGTTAACTGACAGACCACTCAGGTTTCCACGTATTCCGCGAACATTTACACTTATTTTCAAAAATGTGCATTTTGACGCTAACTCTGTTCCTTTAATTAAAGACATTACTTATGACGTGGCAATATATTACTAACATTTTAGCAGTTTTCGTTCATCACGACTGCACATTCTTTTTCATTTCGAAATCAGCTGAACATATGAACTATGGTAATACATTGCTATTAGAAAAATAAAAGAGGTTCTACCGTTCCGTGTTGTGTATGACTGCATGCAGTCATGCGAAGTTCATAGTTTTCGATATATTCTTACTTACCAAAAATAAACGAAAAAAAAAGTTTTTTAAAAACAAGCTTTTATTAGTTGTTAATAAAAAAGAACTAAAAAGTTTACATAATTTTATGCTAATTCGAAATGAGTTTTCAAATAAAAGCGTGTTACATCCTCTTTTTTTTCTTTTGTCAACGTGCTGACAAACAATTGTCTCATATTCCATGATGACCATGATCATCACGAAATTCTATCTGGGAGGCTTCAGTTTGCTCTATTTAAATATTTTATCAATTTATTTTTCGACTCGGTACAGACTTTGTTTCGTGACCGTTGTTAGGCCTTTTTTCGAACATCGTGAATCAGGCGCTCAATGTAATGAAAATTTTTTTTTACTATAAATAAATTGAAAAGCAATGCAGAAGCCTATCTTCCTTTTTTTTTAAATCGTTTGCGCTTTTTTTCGGAAAGTTATTTTATTTTTGGCTAGAAACGATAAATTTTGAAACATTCAAAATAACCCAAGACCGATAGGGTTGAAGAGAAAATGTAAGGAATACAAAAAGCTGCGTATTTTCATACTAAATCGCCTGAAATGTTTTCAGAATTTTTCTTTGAAATAATTTTTTTTTCTGGTCGATAAAATGTTTCAAGGAACCTGTACTCTAGAGTAGTGGCTAGCGTGCTTGCCTCTAATCCAGAGCATCGGGAGGTCTTGGGTTCGAATCCCGCTGCCGTAGTCTCATCGGAAAATAAAAATATGAGCGTGACAAGCTCCAGATATATATATGTGGCATACACAAGTACTTGTACAGGTGTGAGTCACATGTATATAGCTGTAGTCCATGTTTACAATTTCTCGATGAGGCGTGACGTAGCTCCGGCATCGGAATGCGAACCCAGGACCGGCTGTAGTGGCACAGGTTTTCCGCAATTTTCATGTGCCTATGGAAACGAGTGCCATAGCAAATGCACTACAAAGGGGGAAGTCGGATGCGGCCGCATGGGGATCTGGTTACTAACCCGGACCAGGTCCTCAGAGGGGACTGGCTACTGACCCGGGCCGACCCTGCAATAGGCGGAATGCCTCTACGCGGGGGGAAACGCAACAAAAAAAAATGTTTTAAGGCACTCACCTCATCTGGACGAGTTTTTCATCGAAAAAGCAGCCTTTGGATTTCAGCACCGTGACCACGATTTGTGGCATCCGTTCGTTGAAAAACTCTTTTAGATGAGGTGGGTGCCTTAAAACATATTATCAAAATGGAAAAAAAATTTCACTCGAGAGCTTCGAAAAAACACAAAAAAATTTTAAAGAAAACATCTGAAAAAATTCCAGGCTATTCAGTATGAAAATAAGCATTTTTTTGTGTCTCCAACATGTTCTCTGTTGAATCCGATCGGTCTTGGGTTATTTTTAATTTTTCAAAATTAATCGTTTGTCGTAGATGATTTGTTGAGCGGCCGTGTAGATAAATATGTCGTAAGGATAATCGGCTTCGATTTGGCCAGTGATCGTTTTTCGTTTTTCGCCACAAATGAAATAACTTTTCGAAAAAAATCGCAAACAATTTTTGTAAAGAGGAATATAGAGCTTCTGCATTCCCTTTCAAGTTTTTCATAATAAAAAAAATAAGAAGAAATTTCCTTATATTGTGCGTCAGATTCGCGGTGGTCGAAAGAACGCTTAAAAACGGTGACGTACCACAGTTGGTACCATGTCGAAAAAAAATTGTAAAAAATATTTAAATAGAGCAAACTGAATGTTCATCTATTCTTCTCGGAATGCAAAATTTTGAGCGGTAGTGTATACGTCGTGGCGCGTGAAAAAGCTTTACCGTTCCGCTTACTTTTTTGGTGATGACACTTCAAAATAGTAGTTTCCTTACTTTTCGAACTTGTCGGCTTCCGAAGAGAACAGCTGAAAGGCAGTGTGTTCATCACTTGATTACTACTTTGCTTATCGGAAACTTTTAACGCATTTATCGCAATCAATATTATCTTCGCGTACGGAACAACCTAGCTCAGGAGATAAAATAACCGGTCGACTACAAATTCCAAACAGATATTTTTGAAATCATTCTCGATATGCACAACCTAAAAAGTCTCTTAAAAAACAATATTTGATATTGCTCACACCGAAATGTTTTCAAAAAGGATATCGATTTTTTTTTTTCTAAATTTCGGTTAAAGATCTGCGGAATGTAATTTTGGGAAAAGAAATGTAACTTTCCTTGTTTCTGATAATAACATCTTCAGTACAATTCAATGAAATTCTTTGTTTCAACAAACAAAACTGTGTACCTGACCGTTGACCATCTTCCCGTAACCGGTAATAAGAAAAATTTGTAATTTAGCGTTTGGTTAATATCCAATGTTGAATACGCTCTTTTCATAATCTCCGTTAATAGATGTCAAATTGTTTCGAAATTCGCTTGGAAGAATTCGCCTACACGATGATAATAAGTTGTGTGACATGATGAACTGTATTCTTGTGACAATGGTTATTATTGGTAAGCTCACAAATCATGACCATATTATTACATGAATGCTTGCTATACGGACTATACACTGTTGTGTAAAATGTATTATTATGTCAGGAGCTACGTCGCATCACAATATTTTTCGTCAGCGAGACGACGGCACCGGGAATCGAACCCGAGACCTCTCGATGCTTTGCTCTAGAGGCTAGTACTCTAATCACTAGATAGTAATAGTGTCTTTTAAGGTAACTATTGCTTATGGACTAGAACTACGTGTGCATTAATGGTTAAGCCTATTAATTTGTCTCCCTGCCTGTAATGTAACAATTTTCGCCAAATTTTGCTTTTCAATATCATATGCATCGGTATGGGTTGGCATCATCACATTGACAAATTGTAATAATATGGATGGGAATGTTTTTATATTAAAAAGAATAGTGTTGTGAAAAACTTCCGCCCTATTCCTCCAACGTTGAACGGAGCTTAAGGAGGGTCTGAAGAGGTTGTGGTAGATAAGAGGGTGTGGCGAAAGCCCTATGTTCATACACGGGTTTTCTCAAACTGTTATCTACCGTGTAAAGTATTATTTTAAGTTTGAAAATTGTCATAATTGCATAAATGATATAAGTTGAGACGAATAAATTGATTATTTTCAGAAATTATGATTGTTTCGAATTATGTAAAACAGCTGAAAACATGGCACGATGCGATCTTATGAATTTCGTAATTTGCGGAAAAGTGTGTAAACAAGGTTCGAATTCTTTGTGGTTGGTACCCACACAGTACCAGAGCGACTGTGACTAGCAAACAGTTAGGCGAAGAACGATATTATGCCTGGCTATTTCTGATTATACGGGCGATTTTGTTTGTGATATTTTCGTTTTCATCTAAAAAATAATTATTTCGCGACGGAGTTCAAGAAAGTTAAGGCATTCTCTAGTTGTAACGAAAAAACCTGAAAAATTAATATCTGTCTCACTTACACTAGTTCCCTTCCCTGTTCAAGACTCTATGATTTTCCTGAAAATTCACGGAGAAGTTGGAAAATTGCATACGTTGGCATACGTGGACTTGTAGATTGGGTGGAATCATGGGATGGGTTTGCGGTGCGGGTTTACTGTAAACAACTGTGGCACATTCCCGTTTTCATTCGCGCTTGCGCATTGCAAGTGACGAGCCATGAGCGAGAGAACGATGTCGTCTGCACCGTAATGTTCTCGTCACGTTTTGGTAACCGCTGGCAATATAGGAGTATTACATGTATGGTTAGTTAACAGCATAGTTCGAAAGTAATGTTATAAAGTTGGTATTAAATGTGTACCCTTTAGAGCGTAAACCAATGGGAGGCGTACGGAAAAAGCAATTCTCTTTTAGCATTGAGTGTCATTCTGCTGATTGTACCGTTAGTATTTGACCCAGCCCATAAATTCACCCAATCTACAAATCCGACTTATAGGAATAGTCCACTCGAGCCACTAAACTCGAGAATTAACCAGAACGCTTACTGCCGTGGTGGGGGCGAGACAAGAGAGAGCGTTCAGGCCACGGTCTTACATACAGGTCTTGCAACTCCTGTGGTGGGGGTAGGTCGTTTAGAGAGGTCGCGTTCAGTTCCTCTGTCGCCACTAGAATCGCTGCGGTAAGTTTCACCGCACGGGTTTAACATCATGACAAGAGACACGGTGGGCAGAGGTAATCGTCTGTCTCCGTCTCACGCAGCTGCCAAAACTGTCGAAACCGATACCGGCGACGCGTTGCAGCTATGCTGAAAACGAAATGCGAGAACCTCTAAGCGACCTACCCCCACCACTGAATTTTGGGGGAGCTGCAAGACCTGTATGTAAGACCGTGGTTGAGGCAGGTCGTCCTTCCTCCCTCGCACCGCGTACAGTCAGACATGCGCGGTTTTACATGTAGCTCTGGAATCACCCATGGTGGGGGTAAGCATCGCTAACGTTATGGTTTTTCATTCCGCCTTCCGCCGCTAGGTGTGTGCCACGGGTGTATCGATATCAATGCAGGACGAAGACAGAAACATAGAAAGAGACAAATGAACTGTTTCTGTCTTCATTGTATATTGATATCGCTAGATCGCTACACCCGTGGCACACCTAGTGGCGGAAGTCGGAATGAAAAACCATAACGTTAACGTTGCCTACCCCCACCATTGAAGTTTAGCTTTCTTTCCAGACCTGTATGTAAGACCGTGGTCAAATGAATGTACGATTCATGGAGAATAAAGAAAAGGACGCGCAACATAACGTTAGCGATGTGTCCATAAAATTCGCCCCAGTAACGATATTTTCGCCGTTGCGCTGCGATTGCATTGAGGTGGACCGTGGTGTTGTTCCATCTATATTGCCAGTTATTTTTGACTAGCAATATGTAGATATACTAGCCCTACATATCTTCGCATACAAGTTCACACTGTTCTGACCAACCCCATACTTCACATCCGTCCACGTGTGCTGACAGCGACACCAAGGGCGAAATTCGGAATCGTTCGAAGACCGAAATTCGCGGACACTTTTTTAGCCCTATCCCCATTGCTGTTGCGCCTCCTTTCCTCTATTCTCCAGGATACGATTTCTCACCCGACTGTACAAAGAAAGACAGAACGACCGGCTTCAGCTGTTTCTGTTGTCTCGCAAAACCGCTACCCCCACCACGGCAGTGAGCGTTCCAGTCCTGGGGATAGTGCTAAAAGTGTGGTAGCAAAATTGGGCTCTCGAATGATTCCAAATGTCGCCATTGCTGTTGCTATCGGCAGATGTGGGTGGATGTGAAGTGTGGGGTTGGTGAGGAGAGTGTGAACTTGTATGTGAAGAAATGTAGGGCAAGCATATATGTATATATATATTAGGGTGGCAGTTATTTTGGCTTTGGTAAGATTTTTTTAACGTCTAGCAAAAAAACGAATCAAGATATAAAAAAACAAATCTGTGTAAAATTTGGATGCGCTGGGATAAGAAGAACACGTGCCACCGAGCCGGTTTAGTTAAAAAATTCATGGATTTTTTTAATGGCCGCACTAAAATATTCATAATATTAATAAAAAAATCTGGAATTAGGTACATTGATTATACATATTAAGAGTTACAAAATATATGGGTCATTCCATATCAAATCGACCAAGAGTTGGAATCGACCCCTCTCAATTTCGATGAAATTTGGTCAGAAGTTTTCGTTTTCAATAAAACGGAGTTTCTACCAAAGGAAAAGAATTAATTTTTTTTTCAAAAGTTATTCAAAATTTAAAATCTTACAATTTTTCAAATCTTTCGCGATTATTTCTTAAATATCTCAAGAACTATTGTAGTTACGAAAAATCGTTCTGAACACGTTTTGAAGAGTATATTTGGGGCTACGAAAAAAAAATATTCTGAGAAAATTTTTTGAAAAACTATGACTTTGGAGAATTTTGAATTTTCAAAAATCGTGAAAATCAAAGTACCGCATTTTATTTTTGGTTTAATTTTTGTTTTATAATACCTTGTACTGATGTAAAAAGATCCTGAAATTTTCAGAGTGGTGTTTTTTTTTTCTTCCAAAAACATAAATTTTTGAATTTTCAAAAATCGTGCAAAACCACGATCAACATTAAATTTTGGGTTAAATTTTTTTTTACATAATACCTTGTACTGATCGTAAAAGATCCTGAAATTTTCCGGATGGTGTGTTTTTGTTTTAAAAATATAAATTTTTGAATTTTGGTAAGAAGAAAATGTTTTTTAAAAATCGTAGTTAATTGTAATTTTTACTACCCAAAATTACAGAATGACATGATTGCTCAACTTTACTTAACTTAGAGAAAAAACAAAAAAAAAAATTTTTACCAAAATTCAAAAATTTTTATTTTTGAAACAAAAACATAGCATCCTGAAAATTTTAGGATCTTTCAAGATCAGTGCAAGGTATTATATAAAAACAATTTATCCAAAAATTTGATGTTGATCGTGGATTTGCACAACTTTTAAAAATTCAGAAATTTATGTTTCTGGAAGAAAAAAAAACACCTCTCTGAAAATTTGAGGATCTTCTTAGATCAGTACAAGTTATTATATAAAAAAAATGAAACCAAAAATAAAATGCGGTATTTGGATTTTCACGATTTCTGAAAATTCAAAATTCGCCAAATTCATTATTTGTCAAAAAATTTTCTCAGAATTTTTTTTTTCGTAGCCCCAAATATACTCTTCGAAACGTATTCAGAACGATTTTTCGTAACTACAATAGTTTTTGAGATATTCAAGAAATCATCGTGAAAGATTTGAAAAATTGTAAAATTTCAAATTTTGAATAACTTTTGAAAAAAAAATTAATTCTTTTCCTTTGGTAGAAACTCCGTTTTATTGAAAACGAAAACTTCTAACCAAATTTCATCGAAATTGAGAAAGGTCGATTCCAACTCTTGGTCGATTTGACATGGAATGACCCATATATTTTGTAACTCTTAATATGTATAATCAATGTACCTAATTCCAGATTTTTTTATTAATATTATGAATATTTTAGTGCGGCCATTAAAAAAATCCATGAATTTTTTAACCAAACCGGCTCGGTGGCACGTGTTCTTCTTATCCCAGCGCATCCAAATTTTACACAGATTTGTTTTTTCATATCTTGATTCGTTTTTTTGCTAGACGTTAAAAAAATCTTACCAAAGCCAAAATAACTGCCACCCTAATATATACACTGCTGGCCGAAAGTTTGGAAACACTCGCCTCGAATCGACGCTACACAAAAAGTTTCACTGTTCTTTTCAAAATGAAGATATTTCAATTCACCAAGAAACGTTTCAATTGGGTCATATTCAGCTTTATTTCGCTTGTAAAAAAAAGAAAATTTGATTTTTTTTTATCCCGGTACGCTCTTTAAAACATAGCCATTTTTCTTCTTTTTTCGGAGTTGAAATCTTGAAATTGCGGCGCACGACCCATGACATTCTTTTGAACTGTTTTTCGCATAAAAACTTGGGGGGGGGGGGGGAAATATAAGCTTCAATTTTGTTTTTTTAAGAAGTTTCGTACGATTAATTTTCGCTAAAATATTAAATTTTTCGCAAAATAACTATATTTATAAAATTTAGCGTAACTCTAACACTACTAGGTTTTTGTGAAATCACTTAGAGGGTAGATAGTTCCATATAATCATTCTGGATTCAATAAAATTTTGTCAAAATTGAAAAAAAAATTGTTCTGTGAACGAGATGTTTTTTTACATTAAACAACCGGGTCTCTTGCCTCATCTACACAGCTTTTTCATCGGGAAACCCACGTAGACGAGATAAAAGATGACATAAGAGAGGTTGTTTAAAATGAAAAAATATCTCGTTGACAAGAAAAATTGACAAAAAAAAGGATCAATTTCAACTATTGGTCAATGTGACATAGAATGACCCATGTGCGCATGTAAATATTCGTCTATCCAATTGTAAATATTAATGATTCAATTTTTTATGCACAGCCCGACCTCAAGTCGGGCTGCGCATTGGCAGGTCGGCAACCTGTCAATGAGAACTTAGATCAGTACAAGGTATTATATAAAAGAAATTAAACCAAAAATAAAAGGCGGTATTTGGATTTTCACGATTTTTGAAAATTCAAAATTCTCCAATTCATAGTTTTTCAAAATTATTTTCAGAATATTTTTTTTTCGTAGCCCCAAATATACTCTTCAAAACGTATTCAGAATGATTTTTCGTAACTACAATAGTTTTCGAGATACTCAAAAAATAAACTTAAAAGTTGGTTTGGATATGCGGCCGTGTAGAGAAAATGGTGAAGGAAGGAATCGGCTGCGATTCCGCCAGTGGGTCCAAATAATAATGGACAATTTTTTTGTATAACGTTTCGATCCTTATTCGGATCCTCTTCAGATTTATTATTTCTAAAATTACATTCGGTTTTGTCTTATTTTGTATGTTTGATATGTTTTACATTATATTTTAAGTGCTATGTGTCTTAACTGACCTGACTTTGTTTGGGTAATTTTTGATCACTTGATGAATCTTGGATAATATTCATTGTGAATTTATTGTATCAAGACGGGTCGTTTTTTTGCGATCTTTGATGTCTGCGAGAGAAAGGTTTTGATATTTTTAAGTTTAGTTATGTTCTTTGTGAGACAGTGTGTACGAGTTATTTACCTATGAATTTCGTGTTTGATATTTCCCAAGATTCATTTTTGATCAAAATTGACAATTTTCATTACATAGTGTCGTTAAGCGATCAAGATGTTTCGAAAGCTAAGTAGCGACTGAGTATTAAGGGCGAGAGCGGAGCTATTTATGTTTATGGGGTTGTGCGATTGGGTATTGAAGAGCGGGGGTTGATTGTTATGGTAGGGGGAGTCGTCGTTAATTATTTTTGTATGCCGGACTTAATGTGGTAACGGGTTTAAACGTGTTCGAAACCGGTTTTAAATTGATAACTGTTAGATTTGGTGTTGAGTTTTAAGCCGATGGTTATTAATTTAAAGTTTTTTCCGTTAATATTCAGGGTTTTGCTAAATTATTGAATTATATATGCTGCTTAGTTTGTCTATGTCGGTTTTGAAGTTGATTGCTTTGGAGTTAGCTTTAATCTGTATCATTTCCAGAATTAACCGTTTTTTTAGCCATTTTTCATTATTTAAAATTTTCACATCATCGAATTTAAAATTGTGTTTCAGTTCAATTCCGTGTTTAGCTAACGCTGTATTCTGTGTGTTAGTATGTTTTAGACTATTTTTGTGTTCGTTGAATCTGGTTTTTAGATATCGTTTTGTTTGTCCTATGTAGGTTGCATCACAATCGTTACATCTTGTCTATTTTGTCTTTTGTGGAACCAATGATAGAGTGAATATTGTGTTGGTTGTTGGTGACTAATGTTATATTGAATTGTCGAAAGAGACGGATTAGTTGGTGGTGAATATTTTCAGTATATGGAAAATTTATCAATCTAGAGGAGTCGAATGTATTGTTCGTATTTGATTGTGTATTAATTAATGTTAGTCTTTGTCTTATTATCTTTTCTGCAAAGGGAATTGGGTAGCAGTTTTGTGTCATTGTGTTTTTGATTAGTTCAATGTTTTTTTGATGGAAGGACTCATGTGATAGTTTTATTGCTCTATCAACCAACATCATTATAATTCCTTTTTTTTGACTGAGAGGGTGGTGAGAGAAAAAGTTTATGAATCGACCTGACCAGGTAGGTTTTCTGTACCAATCTGTGATTATTGAGTTGTTTTTTCGGATTAGTAAGATGTCCAGAAATGGTATTTTGTTGTTTGTTTCTACTTCAACTGTGAATTGTAGTTTGGTGTGATACGAGTTAAAGAGATTAAGTGTTGATTCTATTTTGTCTGTGGGAAGAGCTGTGATAATATCGTCTACGTATCTTTTATAGATTGGTATCGTGAATTTTAGTTTTTCTAAGCAGTTTGTTTCCAAATCGATCATTACGATGTTTGATAATATTGGGGCTAACGGTGAACCCATTGGTAACCCAAATATTTGTTGATATATTTTGTCGTTAAAGGTAAAGAAGGTTGAGAACATTATGAATTCTATTGTTTTTATTATTTCGTCTAGTGGAAATTTTTCGGAGAAAAGATTTGATCGTTTTTGGAGGCTTTGTATGACTAATTCTAACGGCACGTTAGTGTAAAGTGAGACGACATCAAAGGAAATAAGTTGGTAGTTATCGGGTATAAAGATGTTCGATACTAATTTTTTAACTGAGAAGCTATCTTTGACGTATGAGTTTGGTGTGTCTATTAATTTCGAGAGTTTAGTCTGGATGAATTCGGCTAATTTATGTGTAGGGCTATTAATAGAGGATACTATTGGACGTAGCGGATAGTTGTGTTTGTGAATTTTTGGAAGGCAGTATAGTCGTGCTAAGTTACAGTTTTCTGCTTTTAAGTGTTTTTGTGTAGTTTCATCTATTATTTTGAGGTTTTTCCATCTTGTGAGGATTTGGTTAACGCCTTTCTGTAGTCTGTTAAGTGGATTTTTATTTGTGATTTTATATGTCGTTTCGTCTGCAAGTAAGTTGTCGGTTTTGGTGATGTAGTTTTGTTTATCTAAAATAACGGTTGAGTTTCCTTTATCTGCTCTTGTGATTATTAATTGAGGATTGTTTTTGAGAAAAGCTGATGTATCTTTGATAATTTTGTTGGTGTTAAAGAATGAGTTTGGAGTTTTAACTTTATCTATCAATTTGGTGAATTTCTTTCTAATTTCTTCTTGTGTTGGTTTTTCTAGTAAGTAATCAATTTTTGATTCAAATTCGGAGATGCTTTTATAGATGTATGTTTTAATATCCGTTGGTTTTATGTATGGAAAGCAAAATTTTTCTCCTAATGATAAAAAGGTTGATATATGTGTTGGAATGTTTATGTTTGTTAGATTGATCAGCCATTCTTTCACTTTGTTGTTTGAGATTGTTGATTCTATGTTAGCTAATGGGTCATTGGTTACGTTATTGTTTGTGCTGTGTTGAGTATTGTTTGATGTAGCAGGATTAAAAAGGTTAATATGTGATCTCGGTTTTTGCCTTCTGTGTTGATTTTGATTTTGATCATTTATATTCCCTTGGTTTTGATTAGATTGTGATGTGATTGTTCTTAGGAATTCGTCGTAATTAAAAATGTGTTGATGGATATTTCGCGTCCTTTCATATCTGAGGTTACTTAATTTCTTTTGGTGTTTGTCAAAGAATTCTTTTGATATTTTGTTTAGTTTGATTTGTTCAAGTTTGAAGAATTTTCCGTTTATGTGTTTTGGAGTTTTTGCGATTAATTCTGTGTTTTTTTGTATTTTTTTGTTGAGAATTTAAATTTTGTAATTTAGGTCGTCTATCTCTATGTTGAGTAAAGATTTGTAAGTTTTGTGTAAGATCGTTTTGAGTTTGAATTTATTCCTGTTGTTAAAAATGAGGATGTTGTTTATGTTCTGCGAGTAAATGTGTTTAGGTAGATTGTGTATTAATTAATGTTAGTCTTTGTCTTATTATCTTTTCTGTAAAGGGAATTGGGTAGCAGTTTTGTGTCATTGTGTTTTTGATTAGTTCAATGTTTTTTTGATGGAAGGACTCATGTGATAGTTTTATTGCTCTATCAACCAACATCATTATAATTCCTTTTTTTTTGACTGAGAGGGTGGTGAGAGAAAAAGTTTATGAATCGACCTGACCAGGTAGGTTTTCTGTACCAATCTGTGATTATTGAGTTGTTTTTTCGGATTAGTAAGATGTCCAGAAATGGTATTTTGTTGTTTGTTTCTACTTCAACTGTGAATTGTAGTTTGGTGTGATACGAGTTAAAGAGATTAAGTGTTGATTCTATTTTGTCTGTGGGAAGAGCTGTGATAATATCGTCTACGTATCTTTTATAGATTGGTATCGTGAATTTTAGTTTTTCTAAGCAGTTTGTTTCCAAATCGATCATTACATTTAGCAAAACCCTGAATATTAACGGAAAAAACTTTAAATTAATAACCATCGGCTTAAAACTCAACACCAAATCTAACAGTTATCAATTTAAAACCGGTTTCGAACACGTTTAAACCCGTTACCACATTAAGTCCGGCATACAAAAATAATTAACGACGACTCCCCCTACCTTAACAATCAACCCCCGCTCTTCAATACCCAATCGCACAACCCCATAAACATAAATAGCTCCGCTCTCGCCCTTAATACTCAGTCGATACTTAGCTTTCGAAACATCTTGATCGCTTAACGACACTATGTAATGAAAATTGTCAATTTTGATCAAAAATGAATCTTGGGCAATATCAAACACGAAATTCATAGGTAAATAACTCGTACACACTGTCTCACAAAGAACATAACTAAACTTAAAAATATCAAAACCTTTCTCTCGCAGACATCAAAGATCGCAAAAAAACGACCCGTCTTGATACAATAAATTCACAATGAATATTATCCAAGATTCATCAAATGATCAAAAATTACCCAAACAAAGTCAGGTCAGTTAAGACACATAGCACTTAAAATATAATGTAAAACATATCAAACATACAAAATAAGACAAAACCGAATGTAATTTTAGAAATAATAAATCTGAAGAGGATCCGAATAAGGATCGAAACGTTATACAAAAAAATTGTCCATTATTATTTGGACCCACTGGCCGAATCGCAGCCGATTCCTTCCTTCACCATTTTCTCTACACGGCCGCATATCCAAACCAACAATTGAATCAACTGGCTTAAAACTCGACGAAAATGACCTTCTTCAACGAGATCCTGCAAATATTTGGTTGCATCATTCTAGCAGCCTTTAAGAATTGGAAACGCAATAACATCGCCAAAGTTCGTTACCACCAACAACTACGATTCTTACTAAAATGCAGACAAGAAGGTCTAATACCTAAACACATTTACTCGCAGAACATAAACAACATCCTAATTTTTAACAACAGGAATAAATTCAAACTCAAAACGATCTTACACAAAACTTACAAATCTTTACTCAACATAGAGATAGACGACCTAAATTACAAAATTAAAATTCTCAACAAAAAAATACAAAAAAACACAGAATTAATCGCAAAAACTCCAAAACACATAAACGGAAAATTCTTCAAACTTGAACAAATCAAACTAAACAAAATATCAAAAGAATTCTTTGACAAACACCAAAAGAAATTAAGTAACCTCAGATATGAAAGGACGCGAAATATCCATCAACACATTTTTAATTACGACGAATTCCTAAGAACAATCACATCACAATCTAATCAAAACCAAGGGAATATAAATGATCAAAATCAAAATCAACACAGAAGGCAAAAACCGAGATCACATATTAACCTTTTTAATCCTGCTACATCAAACAATACTCAACACAGCACAAACAATAACGTAACCAATGACCCATTAGCTAACATAGAATCAACAATCTCAAACAACAAAGTGAAAGAATGGCTGATCAATCTAACAAACATAAACATTCCAACACATATATCAACCTTTTTATCATTAGGAGAAAAATTTTGCTTTCCATACATAAAACCAACGGATATTAAAACATACATCTATAAAAGCATCTCCGAATTTGAATCAAAAATTGATTACTTACTAGAAAAACCAACACAAGAAGAAATTAGAAAGAAATTCACCAAATTGATAGATAAAGTTAAAACTCCAAACTCATTCTTTAACACCAACAAAATTATCAAAGATACATCAGCTTTTCTCAAAAACAATCCTCAATTAATAATCACAAGAGCAGATAAAGGAAACTCAACCGTTATTTTAGATAAACAAAACTACATCACCAAAACCGACAACTTACTTGCAGACGAAACGACATATAAAATCACAAATAAAAATCCACTTAACAGACTACAGAAAGGCGTTAACCAAATCCTCACAAGATGGAAAAACCTCAAAATAATAGATGAAACTACACAAAAACACTTAAAAGCAGAAAACTGTAACTTAGCACGACTATACTGCCTTCCAAAAATTCACAAACACAACTATCCGCTACGTCCAATAGTATCCTCTATTAATAGCCCTACACATAAATTAGCCGAATTCATCCAGACTAAACTCTCGAAATTAATAGACACACCAAACTCATACGTCAAAGATAGCTTCTCAGTTAAAAAATTAGTATCGAACATCTTTATACCCGATAACTACCAACTTATTTCCTTTGATGTCGTCTCACTTTACACTAACGTGCCGTTAGAATTAGTCATACAAAGCCTCCAAAAACGATCAAATCTTTTCTCCGAAAAATTTCCACTAGACGAAATAATAAAAACAATAGAATTCATAATGTTCTCAACCTTCTTTACCTTTAACGACAAAATATATCAACAAATATTTGGGTTACCAATGGGTTCACCGTTAGCCCCAATATTATCAAACATCGTAATGATCGATTTGGAAACAAACTGCTTAGAAAAACTAAAATTCACGATACCAATCTATAAAAGATACGTAGACGATATTATCACAGCTCTTCCCACAGACAAAATAGAATCAACACTTAATCTCTTTAACTCGTATCACACCAAACTACAATTCACAGTTGAAGTAGAAACAAACAACAAAATACCATTTCTGGACATCTTACTAATCCGAAAAAACAACTCAATAATCACAGATTGGTACAGAAAACCTACCTGGTCAGGTCGATTCATAAACTTTTTCTCTCACCACCCTCTCAGTCAAAAAAAAGGAATTATAATGATGTTGGTTGATAGAGCAATAAAACTATCACATGAGTCCTTCCATCAAAAAAACATTGAACTAATCAAAAACACAATGACACAAAACTGCTACCCAATTCCCTTTACAGAAAAGATAATAAGACAAAGACTAACATTAATTAATACACAATCAAATACGAACAATACATTCGACTCCTCTAGATTGATAAATTTTCCATATACTGAAAATATTCACCACCAACTAATCCGTCTCTTTCGACAATTCAATATAACATTAGTCACCAACAACCAACACAATATTCACTCTATCATTGGTTCCACAAAAGACAAAATAGACAAGATGGATAAATCAAACGTAGTTTACCAAATTGAATGTAACGATTGTGATGCAACCTACATAGGACAAACAAAACGATATCTAAAAACCAGAATCAACGAACACAAAAATAGTCTAAAACATACTAACACACAGAATACAGCGTTAGCTAAACACGGAATTGAACTGAAACACAATTTTAAATTCGATGATGTGAAAATTTTAAATAATGAAAAATGGCTAAAAAAACGGTTTATTTTGGAAATGATACAGATTAAAGCTAACTCCAAAGCAATCAACTTCAAAACCGACATAGACAAACTAAGCAGCATATATAATTCAATAATTTAGCAAAACCCTGAATATTAACGGAAAAAACTTTAAATTAATAACCATCGGCTTAAAACTCAACACCAAATCTAACAGTTATCAATTTAAAACCGGTTTCGAACACGTTTAAACCCGTTACCACATTAAGTCCGGCATACAAAAATAATTAACGACGACTCCCCCTACCATAACAATCAACCCCCGCTCTTCAATACCTAATCGCACAACCCCATAAACATAAATAGCTCCGCTCTCGCCCTTAATACTCAGTCGCTACTTAGCTTTCGAAACATCTTGATCGCTTAACGACACTATGTAATGAAAATTGTCAATTTTGATCAAAAATGAATCTTGGGAAATATCAAACACGAAATTCATAGGTAAATAACTCGTACACACTGTCTCACAAAGAACATAACTAAAATTAAAAATATCAAAACCTTTCTCTCGCAGACATCAAAGATCGCAAAAAAACGACCCGTCTTGATACAATAAATTCACAATGAATATTATCCAAGATTCATCAAATGATCAAAAATTACCCAAACAAAGTCAGGTCAGTTAAGACACATAGCACTTAAAATATAATGTAAAACATATCAAACATACAAAATAAGACAAAACCGAATGTAATTTTAGAAATAATAAATCTGAAGAGGATCCGAATAAGGATCGAAACGTTATACAAAAAAATTGTCCATTATTATTTGGACCCACTGGCCGAATCGCAGCCGATTCCTTCCTTCACCATAAACTTAAAAGATTTGAAAAATTGTAAAATTTTAAATTTTGAATAACTTTTGAAAAAAAAATTTAATTCTTTTCCTTTGGTAGAAACTCCGTTTTATTGAAAACGAAAACTTCTGACCAAATTCCATCGAAATTGAGAGGGGTCGATTCCAACTCTTGGTCGATTTGACATGGAATGACCCATATATTTTGTAACTCTTAATATGTATAATCAATGTACTTAATTCCAGATTTTTTTATTAATATTATGAGACTAATGAATATTTTAGTGCGGCTATTAAAAAAATTCATGTATTTTTGAAAATAAAACTGCTCGGTGGCACGTGTTCTCCTTATCCCAGCGCATCCAAATTTTACACAGATTTTTTTTTTAATATCTTGATTAATTTTTTTGCTAGACGTTGAAAAAATTTTACCAAAGCCAAAATAACTGCCACCCTAATATATATATACATATTGCTAGTCATAAATAACTGGGAATGTCAATGGAACGCTACGGTCCACCTAAATGCGATCGCAGCGCAACGGCGAAAGTATCTTTATTCAGGCCGCTATTGTGGACACACGAACATTTTGTTGCGCCTCTTTTCCTCAATTCCCCATGGTTCCAGTTATACCTGGAATTCAGTGTCTCGAGCTGTAAGTGGAAACTGGCTGTAACATGTTGAGACAGAAATATATCTTTGTCCCACTTCGTAATATCCATTTTTGTGCGCTATGCACGAGCGAACGTCTATTCTATGAAATACCAACACTGGACAATTTGCAGGTTACCGGTAGCGTAGCACATATGTGAGGGCATGGTCAACTGATTTGAAAATAATTTTTATCGTGACAATTATTATATATTAGGAAGTTACCGTCACAAGTAGATTGTTGGTGTTCACGTATGAACACCAACAATGTACTTATGACGGCTTCACAAAGAAGCGGAATTATAAAATCGTTCTAATTAGAAATGTGCACTTAGCTTCCTCATTTTGTTTGATAATCTTTTCCTTGAAAATCTTTATGACATATATGATTATTGTGACTTGTTCGTAAAGGAAGCTCGACGAACGACGTAAACAACTGAAAAAACTTAGTGCGAATTCATAATTTATACGATTTACTAGTATTCCTGTCCAACATAGTCATTGTTTCTGCCGTCTGGTGTTTAACGGTCGAGATATTAAACTCGATAGATGCTAAATTTCAGAACTTATTGTTTACAAGCATTTTATGAAAGGTTTTTGTCATCTAATAAATTTGTGCGAAAAAATGTAGCGAGATGCAAAAATGCTATCATATGTATTTGTAGACAAATTCCAAATTTTTTTTGTAGTCATACCCCCTACGCGATTGCTCCAAAATTCAATACTGTTTGATCTTATCATTGAATGTATCGGCATAAAAAAGTTCAACTCCATCGGTGCAAAATGCATAAAGTTCAAGTACTCACAAATTTTTCGCGGAAAATCCCAATTTTGGTTCCTTAAACAAGTATACAACTGTCAGTGAGCTAGATACACTCGGGTCACGGTACATACACGGTAAATTCACAGATTGATGCAAATAAAAAAACTGCGTAAAGTTTGGAGGCGCTCGGACAATTTCAAATACATTTTCACTTCACTGTGGACTTAGTATGTAACGAAAAAGTTTGACAAATAACATTTTTTGTTATATACTAATGCCCCAATTTTAAGTTTTTAAGATCTATCTTGAGATCGATCGTATGATCGATCGAACTCGAACTTAAGATCGAGCTTTAGTTGAAACTCAAGTTGGCACTTGAGATCAAACTTGAGTTTCAATTGAAGATGATTCTTAAGTCAGAACCAAAGTGTCATTGTGAGTTCATACTTAATTTCGACCTTCAGTTCAAACTTGTGTTTGGTTTGAGTTTGATCCGAAGATCCATCTTGAGTTTGAACTGGAGACCAATCGAAGTTATTTCATCGCCTCCTTCGATCGTTTTTTGTTTTTTATTTTCACATTAAAGTCAAATTGATGACATTAAATTAATGTGCGGAGAAATGAAACACGAACGAAGGAGGCGATGAAATGAATTCGACCGATTTGAAGTTGAAACTGAAGATGGATATTAAGATCTGACTTCGAATCAAATTGAAATTTGAACTCAAGATCGATGTTAAGTTCGTAATGAAGTCGGAACTGAAGTATGAGCTTACAATGACACTTACGTTCTGACTTAAGAATCATCTTAAGTTAAAACTAAAGTGTCATTTTGAGTGCAAACTTGGGTTTGAACCAAAGTTCGACCTAAAGTTGGCTCTTGAGATCGATCTCATGTCGGATCAAGAGACGCGGTCGCGTCTCGAGACAAGTACATTTACGGCAACGTTCACGGACATCGAGACGCACCAAGACTCTTATACACCAAGCAACGCGAATTAGCCACATATTTGATTTTTCGTTAATCGTATCTTATGAATTATCGAGTATTGGAGACGTTAATTATTCACATTAAAAAGATTTATTTTTTCTCTTTCGGATGGGACCAATACCAAGTCTGTAGCGATTGGCATAACGATGATATCGATTTTTATTGTTTTATTTGGGGCCACATCGGCTTTATGTGATTCTTCTCCTTTGACGAATTTTCGTCTGCTACGCTACGTAAGGCTGGGTTCACAGACGCACGGAGGCGCGGAGCGAGCATCAAAACGCCGGGAGCACATTTTAGGCTTTTTGATTGGTTACGCTCAACCGCGCGCCGCCCCTCCGCGCGTGTGTGAACCCAGCCTGAACGTCAGATGACATCGGTATATAGTCGTGAGAATTTTCGTGATAACGTAGGTCACTGTTAGATGGCAGGGCTACCGCTTTAAATGAAAATGCTTTATTCGCTGTCGTTGACATGCATTCTTACGTTTATTTACTGTTAATTGGAATACAGGGTTTATTTTTATTTTTGTTTTTGAAGTTTAGTTTGTTATTGAGCCTAGAAGAGAGGAAAAGTTGTATTTAACCGCTGTTGAAACGCGATATTCTGTATAGTTGACTGGTAGTTGATAAGGTAGGTTTTAAGTATCACACGTGTTAAGGCTAGATGGGCATTCGATCCCAGAGCCATCTTTTGTATTTTTCTACTCTTTTAATAAAAATAAAAAAAAATATATATATATATATATTTATTATTTCAGCTATATGATAATTTTATATACATTTTTTTCTCTTTCGATTAACGCCGGTATATATGTATTTATACCATATTTATTAGGGCGGTCATTATTTCTAATCTTAATTGATATTATGCTAGCTGTACACTCTTGCCAGGACCTCTCACAAGGCTCTATCGCTCGAGACTATTCCCAATGCCACTATTCCATATAAGCTCGAGACGGTAGATGTGTTTTGATTTGCTTCAAAGGACAACGTTGTTTCATTTTGAAGTGAAATAGATTTCGAAGTGAAATTCTCTGCTTGGCAAGCTCTATCGGCTCTATTAACATTCGAAAAAAACTTGATCAGTTTGAACGGATATTTTTTTAAGTGAAATAGATTTTGAAGTGAAATTCTATGCGTGGTAGGCTCTATGGGCTATATCAACATTTGAAAAAAACTTAATCACTTTGAACGGATATTTTATCATCGAAATAAAAAGTGAAATAGATTTCGAAGTGAAATTCTTTGCGTGGCAAGCTCTATCGGCTCTGCTATTAAGGAGGTTCATCCGATATAGATTTAATGAACACATATTGATAAAAAAATCAGAATATCATTATTAGTATCAAAAAAGTCATCTGTTAAAATTTCAAGACCTGAGGGTACCTTGTTCGTGAGAAATAAATAAAAATGTAATTTATAAATTAACATGGGCTCTTATGGGTTTCACTGGTTTTTCCGTCTATAAATATTAAATTCACAATCGTCAATGAACAGATTTCGATGAAAATTTAAGCATTAATAAAAAAATATCTAAGGTACATTTATAGAGCTTCATAAATTCGATTAGGTACTTGTGAGATTCATAATAAATTAATTTGTCTCGAAAAATGCCGATTATTTTGAGGTTAAGCGTTGTCAAGGGTACAAGCTGACTACGCTAGTCAGGGCAATTTTTGTTTTGACTCACTCGGTTTTTACTCTATATCAGATGAACCTCCTTAACATTTGAAAAAAACTTTTCCAGTTTGAACGGATATTTTTTTAAGTGAAATAGATTTTGAAGTGAAATTCTATGCGTGGCAGGCTCTATGGGCTATATCGAAATTTGAAAAAAACTTAATCAGCTGTAAAAGTCGCACTCAACATTAGTCGTTTTTTGTCAACATTTTTAATTTAGCCATTGATTTTATTTTTAAAAAAACCATAAATAGCCCTTTTTCTCCAGTCTTTTTAAATTTATGGCAAGGAAGGAAAAAAATTATTTTTTTCAAAAAACCATCTTAAATTCTTGTAGAACATTAATTCAAGTTTTCGAAACCCCCCTTTTAATTTCTGTGCGATCATTGGTTGCTGAAATATCAATGGTCAAACAACAAAGGATTCTTTTTCATTAAAAGTTCGATATCTCAGCGAAAAAAGGTCGCATGAAGGTCTAGAAAATGCAAATTGAAGCTAAATAAACAAGCTATCCAGTCCATGCAATGGTTGAGCTGGAAAACATTTTTCCAAGTAACTGCAGCCAAAAAAAAGTAATAAAAATTTGTTAAATTCATTTTTCTCACTATTTTTTCGGATTGCGTGAAACCTGTGGCTTCGAAAATTTTTTTGCTAAAAGATCTTAAAACTAGAAACTTGAAACTTAAAAATGTTTTTTTTTAGATCTCGATACGACCATCTTTCACTGAGATACAGCATTGTAAAAAACCATTTAAAATTTAGGACATTTTTTGATCCTTTAATTTTTTCCAGTAGTGTAATTCATATCCATAAAACAAGAGTTCGTAAATGCAAAAGTGTTCGTAAGATCGTAAAAACGACCATTTTTTTTTACAAAAAATACACGTATTAAAAAAAAAGTGCCGATTTGAAATTCGCGCATCATTTTTCATAATAGTTTCGTTTTTACAAATTTTTTTCTATGAGCAAGTAGCTTTTCAAATTTTGGCTTTCTCGTAGAGGAACATATCTAAATTTTAAAAAATGATGTAGTGACGATTCTGACAAGTTTCGAATTCGCATGTTTTTTGAAACTATATTTTCTGCGTTAAGAAAAACTGTAAATTAACGATATTGATATAAAATTAGATTTGTGTTCATGAAACCTTTGAAATTCTTCATATACAAACTTTAAGACCGATATTACGACAGTCGCACAAACTCGCGCGATCACATACTTTTTGCAAAAAATCAGTCCAACATCGGACAAGCGAAATTATCAATTATATAAATTGTATATTATGACACGAGTACGAAAAAACTTTTTCGTACAAGTGCAAAACAGTATTTTATTGCGCGAGTGCGTCAAGTGCCACTTTACGTACGGAGGGCAATAAAATAATATATTTACATGAACAAAATAAAATATTAAATTATACAATTGAATAGAATTATGAATGATGTAAAAAAAAGTTGCAAATACCGGATGGAAGTACCTTGCAAAAAGTGGACAAATCACCCCCAAAAACACCAAAAATGGTGTACAAAAACTGGAGACAAGTACATTTACTATAGTATCCCTAGTTTAGTCTACTTACAAAAAGGTGAGAAATCAATAGAAATTATAGACTGAATACGTATTGCCAAGCACATCCTAGTTAAACTTTTATTTATAAGCATCTAGTGATTACTACAGTATCGACGCGAAATTTATAAAATATGAAAAAATCATTACGTTTAAAAATAAAAAATAAATTCCTTACTGAAAATAAATAATGAATCGATGAAACAAAATTGATCACAAAAATAAAAAGTACTTGGCGAGTTTGTTTCAGGTTGTTTTAGGTAAAATTTATTTTTTATTTTTAAACGTAATGATTTTTTCATATTTTATAAATTTCGCGTCGATACTGTAGTAATCACTAGATGCTTATAAATAAAAGTTTAACTAGGATGTGCTTGGCAATACGTATTCAGTCTATAATTTCTATTGATTTCTCACCTTTTTGTAAGTAGACTAAACTAGGGATACTATAGTAAATGTACTTGTCTCCAGTTTTTGTACACCATTTTTGGTGTTTTTGGGGGTTTACGATATACGTTAAAAACTGACAATTGGGGCCTTAGTATGTAACGGAAAATTCGATTTTGTATCAAACTGTTTCGTTACATGCAAAGTCCACAGTGACGTGAAATTTTTATTGAACATTTCCGAGTGCCGCAAAACTTCGCACAGATTTTTATTGAGGTATTGCTTGCACTAAAGGGCGGATTTTGTGGATGCAAAACTGGGGCCCTTGATCAATTTCCTCAAATTAGTATGAACATTGTTATTAAATTGCACAAAGATGATTATAAAATGATAATTATAGATTTTGCACTCAACTGTCTGGAATTAGACGTGGTATTATGTTTACTTTTAAATGAATATGATATTCGATTTTTTAGGTTATACACAAGCTGCCTGTTTCTAATTGAAAGAATTCTTCCAAATGGTCGGTGACCCCACATTTTTATGCGCTAATTAAGTTCCTTACCTTATAATCTATCAATACCATAGTTTATATTCATTATTTAGAGATAATGAAGATTCACATTATTTACAATTGTGGTGGAAGAGAATTGCCCCCGTTAGCATTCATGTTAAAAACATTGTTTTCAAAATGAAAATCCTCTGTTAAAAGTCCGGTAACCTACCTGTTTATTTTTACAGAGTGTTAGAAAAAGTTATTATTAATCATTAAAAATAAAAATGAGGCCATTATAAGCACATTCGTCTCGCGCAAGGAATACCTTAAGTTGTATCAAACAGTGAATATGAAACATTCACATTTTTATACAAATCAAATTTGTCGTTACATACTAAGTTGGATACTAAGTGAAAATGTATTTGAAATTTATTTGAAAACAAATATTTGAAGAAATGAAATATGGGCATCTGTATAGAGTTTGTCATTAACAAAATTATGAATGGAAAGAAATTGAAAAATTTGGTTTTTTACACCATACTATGCACAATAAGTGTACCAAGTTTCAAATTTCCCATTGTCCGAGCGCCTCCAAACTGTACACAGATATTTTTTTATACACCTTGATTATGATTTTGGGGTGGCAGCGGATTATTTTCGCTAAAGCTCAAATAACAACACCCCTCATATACAGTCTCCTCAAACATACCTTGCAATATTCTCTATCGGCAACATATCATTTAGCAATTATACAAAATCGTCGCATCCTTTGCTCCTGTAAATAGTAAAGTATGAATTCAATGAAACCAAAGTCAACACTGTCACAAGTATTCGTAATTTTGAATAAAAAAGTAAGGGGTCATAAGGACGAAAGTGTCGTTTGTTCGTGAGTTGCATTGAAGCATGAAAAAAAGTTATCAACGTCAGAATTGTCGATGAACGTACTAATAATGTGTTCTGTCATGCACAACAATCGTGACAATTGTGTTGCAAAAATTTTTTAAAATATTTTAGTAGCATGTACGTATATAATAATTTCATATGTTTTCTTTTTATTACCCGAGTATTATTTCGCAAATTGTAACACTTTGAAAATTAAAAAAGATTTGGACCGATAGAACGCTACGGGAAACTCCGAGCGTTATCAAACCGTTGCGTAACGTCATGATGGACATACAGTGTTCCTTTTTACATATAGCTTTCACGTTGAACGGTCCCATACAAATTTTTCTACCCTACCGATCCATTCAACGCGTTGAAAGTCTTAAATTCCGACGTCGGAGCATATCGTTGGAACAACGTCGGAACTTGGTTTTTCCGCTGCTTTCGTCATCGGAAAATCGTCGGAAAAACCAAGTTTCGACGTTGTTCCAACGAAATGTTCCAACGATATGCTCCGACGTCGGAATTTAAGACTTTCAACGACGTCGGAACGCGTTGAATGGAATTGAATTGAATGAATGGAATGAATTGAATGAATTGAATGAATTGAATTATAGGGTCGTTATATGCTAAAGAATGTTATTGAAAGTATGCGGGCTCGAGAACAAACTTTGTAGAGGAAAATCATACCTTTCCAGATTCTGTGGTAGGATAATTTTAGGCCGATCTTTTTAAAGTAAAACGCAAAATATGTTGCAAAGAAAGTGCATGTAATATAGATGTCTTTTGGACAGCTGTATGCTGGAAAAATCGATTGCACAAAGAAACCTGTGAATAGAAGTAATAAAAGATACTGAAATTGTGATCAAAACCTCTTTTTCACTTTTTTCGTTAGGTTAATAGTTTGTTAGATATAGGGTTTGTCGTTTTGATATGTTTCCACGAAAATGAGTTTTGGAGTTTATTATTAAGGGGCACCTACTACATAGTTCTGAAAGGAAAATTCGTTGTATCAGTTACATGAATTTCCACTTACACCTCGTTTCGTTATTGTTGGGATGACGTAGAGACCCGCGTGACGGGATTGCTACATGTATCGTAACGTCACCGTTAGTGATGAGGCGCTTCCGTGTGGCCATAATACGTATGAAATGTATACCGTGACCTCTTTTTTCATCTTTATTAATAATGAATAAAATTCGATCAAAAATTATTACGAAAAATGAAATTAAAATCTGTTACGTTGCTTCCTAATTATTTCATCATTATGTGCAATATCCTTCTCTAATTACTGCTTCTCCAGTTTTTAACATGTTATGGCAAAAATTTTGCGGATGCGACAAAGCAACGATGAAGCTGTATGCAAGTATGTAAGAGGACAGAGCCAGCGTACAAACGCCGTTTTTTAAACGTAAATATAAATGATTGTTGAATACGTGTAAACCTGACCAATGGTCCATGATTCGACGTATGAAATGAAGGAATTCGTGACACTAGTTAGAACCCTTAAGGTAAAGCTGAAGCGTTCGACGGATCTCATCCTGCGACATCTTATTTTCTTCGTAACACTTTTCCATACAGCTCAACATTTTTTTGAGATCCTTATTATCGACTTTCAGGCCGCATTTGAGCAGTTGTGAAGGAAATGAGACGTTGCATGATAAGATCCGTCATCCGGTTTTATCGGGATCGTGCACAGCGTGTGGAAACTCGAAAATTGATTTGAAGAGCACCACTGTGCCTTAAGGATTCTAACTGAAATAAAAAATTTCTCCATTTGACACGTAAAATGATGGACTATTGGTGAGATTTACACGTATACAACAAACATTTATGTTTATGTTTATGTTTAAAAACCAGCGTTTAGACGGTGACTCTGTTCCCTTAATTCGAAAGTTTTTAATAATTTACCTATTTGTAGTGTTTGAATCACATTATCCATTTGTTCTTAAATTCTGCATCTGAAGGAGGAAAAAGATCCTCTTTCTCGTTTTCTCACAATTGTTATGGCGCAATCTTCTTCGCACTCATGCTATATCGGCGAGTAACTATGGTTCTTCGGAATTAAACGAACCGATGAACCTAAACTTTAAAACTTTGTATAACAACATTATCAAAAATATAGCCATTTCATAAGAAAAATAATGTTGCACCTACAAGCGTGAAAATACGTGGGAAGAGGTGTAAGTCTGTCAATATAATTCTGTTGTGGAACGTTCGAATGGCAAGCCGCAGTCGCATGTGTGATCGGAAAATTGTGAATAGAAATAAGAAATTGTTCACTCTGCTTATTCATGATGTTGCGAAAATTATGCTATGCTCTATTAATGATCTAGTTTTCGTTGCTATACCTGAATTGAAGTAGACAGTTTACTTTCTCGTGGCGAAGACTTGATATGAAGTTAGCAAAATTAAGAGAGTCCGATCGCGAATTTGAAATTGCACGATTTTCTTTTGTTTTCGATTTCTGAGTTTGCTTCGGTTTGGTGATCACGCTACATAAGCACATACGTTCGAATATCTCTTACCGAAGCATTTTTAACATATTTCTGTACATATAACATCAATCGGCATTTACTTTCTCGCTGTACATGCTTTTGATGTATAAAGTGCCCACGATTTCCTTACGAATGAGCGGTTGACACACTAACGAAAGAGCAGATCTGCAATGGGCCGGTGCTAAATCCTAAAGCTTGCCGAGATCTTTTTTTCAAGATATGCATATTATTTGATTCTTTCTGGACGGTTCAATATTATTTTTACACAACACAATTAATTTATTTTAGAAATCGTGCGGGATCTCAAGCAGAGAAACCCCGAAACGTCCTCGCGCGATGGTGGCTTTCCGGCGATCGGGTTTGAAGATCGGAAGACTGGACAGGTAATATTTATTTTATCACTATTGAGCAAAGATGAAATAACCGTGTAAGCAGAGTTCGCAACATTGTAGAAACAACGCGAATGCTAATTAAGCGCGTAACTAGCCGAAACAAAATTTTTATCGAACAGTAACCCGCCGAATTGAATGCGACAATCATACTTGGAGCTCGTTAAGTGTATGAGCCAAGTTTAAATAAAATGTAACGTGTGGCTAACTGCCCAGACGTGAGCAATGACCCGCCGTGGTCTTGTGTGAATTTGAGTGCGTTTGAAGATGTAATTGCGACCACCTACCCGCTCAATAGGATTCGGCAGTTATACTTGGACCTCCTACAGAGTACAGTCAATATATTTCATAATAATCTGTCGCGCAGACAACTTGCCAGACGTGAATAAAATAGCATATCGAGATTTCGTGTGACTCAACTCATATTCACCGATAACAAAGAAAACAATTCAGCGCGTTCTGCACTACACACCAAATCATGGTGTGTATTTTTTCTCGTCTAGCAAGTAGTCCGTATATCAGATTGTAATGAAATAAACTGTACGTTCTAAAAGGTCAAAGTATAATTGTCGAATCGAATTCAGCTGGTAACTGGTCGAAAAAAAATGTTCGCATGCTCCGTAAGTTAGGTACAGGAAACTTTGATTATTGTCATCTCGATTAATTGGAATGATACTTGGACTGTAGTCTGTATGAAGTCCAAGTATGATTGTCGAATGTAATTCAGCAAGTGAAGTATTGAAAATAAAAGCACATGCTCTAAAAGCGACACAACCAGAACT
This sequence comes from Alloplasta piceator, assembly GCA_946863875.1. Lineage (NCBI taxonomy): Eukaryota > Metazoa > Arthropoda > Insecta > Hymenoptera > Ichneumonidae > Alloplasta > Alloplasta piceator. Next base: position 28,081,464 of record OX333078.1, read on the forward strand.
TGGTGCCGTTATTGAGAAATGAGTCGAATATTCAATGAAAAGTCGCTTTGACATTGTTCCAAAAAGCGGAAGGCAACCGCCTTCACAAAATTTTTTACAAATTTTTCAGTCACATCGTATTTCCTGAGAAGGTAGTAAAGTAACGTTTGTAGACAAATTTTCAGCTAAGATGAACAGTTAGTTTTCGAAAACGACAGATGTTTGTATAACAAGATTTTCAATGTCGGCAGTGTCGTTTCCATAACATTGCATACTGTAGTTACATAAATGATTCGCAGTATTAGTTTTATAAAGAAAACGTTTGCATAGTTAATTTATATGTATATTCTATACAGACGCATGTGGGTTGCGGCCAGTACCTCCCATCCCAACAGTTTTCGTCTTTGATGATGAATAAACGCCCGAAGTTATTCATCAAAGAGATGGCGAGGTGTATTTTCGGGAAAACAACACTGCTGCAGAGTACAGTCACAGGAAAGACAAGTAATCGAAATAAGGGTAAAAATGAAAATCGTGAAGCACCGAAGGCACTGGATCCCGTCAAGTTGAATTGCCTAAGAGGTAACACAAATATGACAGGACCGTGTATTTGTAGAGCTTAACTGACACTGTTCGAAACTGGCACTTGGACATACTCACTACTTCACGAATGAATCTATAAAAAAATATTTATACTGCTAAATTCGAAGATATGTATTGTTCTATTGTTTAGTGAGATGTTAGAGCGATATTTTGTTGCCTTCTTTATTTCTTTCACTCCCGACCGAAAACTTAGTTGTATATATCTGAAAAAACCTTCCCTGAAAGTTACAGCCCCTAGTGTTAATATTAAGCGCTCGCGGTCAGCGTGAAGAGATTTTTCATGTAAGATGCACGTAAAGCGAATCTTTTTTTTCAAATTGCTGTAACTCAGCAGCATTTTATGCTATAACATTGTCCGGCGTCGCAATTTATGCATAATTGAGCGATCTTCAAAATGACTTCAACAGCATAGGCGTAACTTACACTGGTGAGATGGTAGGGGTTACTAAAGTGGATTTTTACCCAAAATTGTCGTTTTTTTTGCTGTTATCTCCGAAAATATGAACTGTACCGAAAAAGTTAGAAATTTTTTGTCGGAAATTACATTTCTTACAAAAAAGTTCTCTAGACGTAATTGCTAAAACCAATATTTCATGATGTATTGGACCTTAACTTATTTGTGGTATAAATTTTTTTCGGTTTATCTTATTTTATTAATCTTTTTCCACTATCTTAAATTTGGAAAAGTGAGATTTACTTAAAAATTGTGATGATATGGTATGAAATTTCTACAATCAAGTTTGATGAACCAAAAAAAATTTTAAACCACAAATGAGTTAAGGTCCAAATCTGAAGAAATATTGATTTTAGCAATTAGATGTGGAGGATCTTTTTTAAAAGAAATTGAATTTCTAATAAAATTTGTCTTTAAACTTTTTCGGTAAAGTTAATATTTTCGGAGATAACAGCAAAAAAACGATAATTTTGGGTAAAAATCCACTTTAGTAGTCGCTACCATCTCACCAGTGTAAGTAACACTTACGCTGTTGGGGACAATTTTGAAGATCGTTTAATTATGCGTAAATTGTGACCACGGACAATGTGATAGCAGAAAATGCCGCTGAGTTATAGAAATTTAAAAAAAAAAATAATGATTTGGTTTACGTGTATTTGAGATAGAAAATATTTCCACGCTGACCACGAGTGCTTAATATGAATATGAAAGTCTGTAACTTTCAGGGAATGTTTTTTCAGACATTTAACGAAATTTTCGGTCGAGAGTGAAAGAAATAGACAAAGTCGAAATACAAAATCGCCCTTGACAGATTTGCAATTCAGAATGTTGACAAAAAGTTTTCATTCTTCCATTTTTGATGACATTTTTAATCTCATCATTTGACTCTCTATATGCAAGTGACAACTTTTCAAAAAACTTTGCATGTTTCACATGAAATGATTGTATTTTATTTTCAGCTTGCTTGCAATACTTTCTCGAAGATGAACGCTTCAAAAAAATAAGCACGGTCGTGAAGGAGACCCACGTCTATAACGTCGGAAATTACGTGGCGGAATATATTTCCGATTTAAAAAAAAATTTAAAAAGGGAAAAAGAAACGGGTGAGTTGACTATTAGTAAGTCGTCGCATGATTAGTTTGTTAATTTTTTTTTTTTTAATTTTATTTTTGATTGTATTTTGTATATCGTTGGTTGTCACGATAGATTATTTTTGTAACTTTTCTTCATAATTATAATATTTGACATATTCGTAACAGAAAACTTGACACGGGATCCTCTCGAAGGGCCAAGTGCACAAATGATGATGGAGGAGGAGGCGGAAAATGGGAAAATGGAAGACAACGAACAAGAGGAGGAGGCAGAAGGAAGTAAAATTGAGCAGGAGGAAGGAAATGAGTTCGAAGCGAAAGAAGAAAATGAATTCGAAGCGGAAGAAGAAAATGAGTTTGAGGAGCAAAGAAATGATGACGTGGAGGAGGAGGAGGAGAAGGACCCTACCAGGACGAACGACAGTAACCAACGTCGTTTGTCTTAAATTCCGACGGTTGAGTGATGAATTCCGACGGTTGGACCGCCGGGAACTGTCGGAATTTAAGACAAACGACTGTCGGTTACTGTCGTTCGTCCTGGTAGGGGAGGAAGAAGAAGAAGAAGAAGTGGATGAGGTGGAGGAGGAGAAAAAAAATAAGGTGCAGGAGGAAAAAAGTAGGGTCGGCGACGAGGAGCTGGAGGGAGAAGAGGTGGAGGAAAAGGAGGTGGATGAAGAGGAGGTGGAGGAAAAGGAGGTGGAGGAAGAGGAGGTGGAGGAAGAGGAAAAAAATGTGGTGGAGGAGGAGAAAGAAAATAGGGTAGAGAAGGAGAAAGAAAGTGTGATAGAAAATGAAAAAAATGAGGTGGAGGAGCATGAGGATGAGGAGAAAACGAATCGATTGTGATGGAAATGGAGAAATAAATAAAAAGTTTTAATAATTTAATATTATGAAAACATATATTTTAAAGGTTTATTTCGTCCCTACCAGGACGATCGACAGTAAACGACAGTCGTTCGTCTTATGAAACGACAGTATCCGACGGTCCCACCGTCGGAATTCATCATTTTACCGTCGTTTTAGAAGACGAACGACGTCGTTACTGTCGTTCGGGTTGGTAGGGGTTTCCGGAAATTTGTTGACTTGCCATTCAATTCCACTGTCACGCGGTAGAAACTGTTTCTTTGGAGACAACATTGTTACCAGTTTATTCACATACAATCGAATTCAGTATGAACGTTTGCAACGGGACCCGCACACTGGATCGTATTGGACAAGTCAGTCTAATACTCGTATTGAAACGGACTGAAAGTGTGGTATTCTTAACCATTAATTCTGATAGAACTTCATCGCCGTCTGTAAAGAGAAACGTATTTGAATCCCACCTTTATTCAGTAGGGACTATTCTTTTGATGAACGTCACTGGTCGTTAGACTATTCGTATACGTTCATATTCCCGACCAATGAAACGATCGGGACCCTCCAATACAATCCTTGAAACCAAGTTGCCTTATTTTCCTATTGAGACTAACTAAAATGGTGTCATTCGCTGAAATTAATTGTTATTGATTTGTAGATCTGTCTGCTGGAAAAAAACCCACTTGAATCTTATCTAAATGCAGCAGGAACCGTCACTTTCACGAACCATTGTTCGTTGGATTATTCTCGTAAGTTTCTTTGCGCAACCAACGATACGAATGGTACATTCCGATTGAATCCCATTAACTGAAGCACCTAATTTTCCTATTAAAACTGACTTGAAATATGTCATTCGTTACGATGAAATGCTATGAAATTGTAGATGTGTCTGTAGGAAGAGACCTATTTGAATCCTATTTCAATGAAGCTGGAACCGTTCTCTTAAGGAACTTCACTATTCATTGGTTTATTCCTGCATGTTCCTATTCGCAATCAACGACACGAACGGCACTCTCCAGTAGAATCCTTTAACCCATAGTGTGCACACCTTCACAGCGAATAATTTCGTGCACATGGGGTCAATTTGACCTGTGGTAATTTTTGACCTCCAATGTTTCAATAACTATGCATTTTTCGGGAAATAAAGGTTGAATCGCTTTTGGCAGTGAATCGATCAAACTTTAAGGGCGTGAAGTTAGATTTCCAAAAAAAAACAATTGTAGTAATTCAAAAACATGCTGAAAGATGATGGTACGCCAAAAACCACTGTTTCTGTGAAAATTCACGTGAAAATTTCAAATTTGAGTTTTGAAAAAAAACTTTTGGGGTTTTACAGATAAGAGTCTATGCTTCATTGAAAAAATAGTCCGCTTTGCAACCGTTTCAAAAAGTATATTTATATTGAAATATGAAGCTGGCCATTTTTCATTCATCTTAAATCTGTTTTACTTATGAAAAAAAAAATATAATTTGTATTTTTTGTTAAATATATTCTTAAATATTAAAATTATCATTCTGCTGCGCCGCAATCGGTACATAAATATGCGCGATGGTCATCGCACATCGGTCGTACCGGGGACCCTTATCTGTGAATGCTATTCAGGTAAGAAAAAAGAATTGGGGTCAGCCTGACCCCGGATGCACACTAAGGATAAACCGTGTCGCCAAATTTCCTTATTGAAACTTACTATAATTGTGTCATTGGTTTGCTCCTGTATATTCTCATTCGCAATCAGCGATACCAATGGCATATTCCGATTGAATATCATTAATTGGAACACCAAATTTTCCTATCAGAATTGACTTGAAGTGTGACGTTCCTTCCGATTAATTCCTATCAAATTATAGATCTGTTAATGGGAAGAAACCTATTTAAATGCAGCAGGAACGGTTTCCTGGAGGGATGTCATTATTCATTGGTTTCTTCCTTTATGTTCCTATTTGCAATTAATGACACGATCGGCACACTCCGATGGAATCCTTTAACCAAGTCGCCTTATTTCCGTATTGAAACTTACTTGAAGTGCGTCGTTCGTTACGATTAATTGCTATGAAATTGTATATCTCTATATAAGAAGGAACCCAATTGAATCCCATCTCAAAGCAGCAGGAACCGTTCTTTTGACGAACGATATTTTCCAATTAAAACTGACTCGAAGTGTGTCGTTCGTTACCATTAATTCCAATTGAATTTTAGATCTGTCTATAAGAAAGAACCCATAGAAATCCTATCCAAACGCAGCAGGAAGCGTTCCCTTCAGGAGCGTTATTATCCATTGGTTTAATCCTGTGTGTTCTTATTCGCAATAAGTGATGCGAATGGCACATTCCGATTGAAACCCATTCACTGAAACACCGAATTATCTCATTAAAACTGACTCGAAGTGTGTCGTTCGTTACCATTAATTCCCATTGAATTTTAGATCTGTCCATAAGAAAGAACCCATTGAAATCCTATCCAAACGCAGCAGGACCGTTCCCTTGAGGAACGTCATTATCCATTGGTTTATTCCTGTATGTTCCTATTCGCAATAAGCGATGCGAATGGCACATTCCGATTGAAACCCATTCACTAAAACACCGAATTTTCCCATTAAAACTGACTCGAAGTGTGTTGTTCGTTACCATTAATTCCAATTGAATTTTAGATCTGTCTATAAGAAAGAACCCATTGAAATCCTATCCAAACGCAGCAGGAAGCGTTCCCTTCAGGAGCGTTATCATCCATTGGTTTAATCCTGTGTGTTCCTATTCGCAATAAGTGATGCGAATGGCACATTCCGATTGAAAGCCATTCACTACAACACCGAATTTTCCCATTAAAACTGACTCGAAGTGTGTTGTTCGTTACCATTAATTCCAATTGAATTTTAGATCTGTCTATAAGAAAGAACCCATTGAAATCCTATCCAAACGCAGCTGGAAGCGTTCCCTTCAGGAGCGTTATCATCCATTGGTTTAATCCTGTGTGTTCCTATTCGCAATAAGTGATGCGAATGGCACATTCCGATTGAAACCCATTTACTGAAACACCAAATTTTCCCATTAAAACTGACCCGAAGTGTGTCGTTCGTTACCATTAATTCCAATTGAATTTTAGATGTGTCTATAAGAAAGAACCCATTGAACTCCTATCTAAATGCAGCAGAATCGTTCCCTTGAGGAACGTCATTATCCATTGGTTTATTCCTGTATGTTCCTATTTGCGAATGGCACATTCCGATTGAAACCCATTCACTAAAACACCGAATTTTCCCATTAAAACTGACTCGAAGTGTGTTGTTCGTTACCATTAATTCCAATTGAATTTTAGATCTGTCTATAAGAAAGAACCCATTGAAATCCTATCCAAACGCAGCAGGAAGCGTTCCCTTCAGGAGCGTTATCATCCATTGGTTTAATCCTGTGTGTTCCTATTCGCAATAAGTGATGCGAATGGCACATTCCGATTGAAAGCCATTCACTAAAACACCGAATTTTCCCATTAAAACTGACTCGAAGTGTGTTGTTCGTTACCATTAATTCCAATTGAATTTTAGATCTGTCTATAAGAAAGAACCCATTGAAATCCTATCCAAACGCAGCTGGAAGCGTTCCCTTCAGGAGCGTTATCATCAATTGGTTTAATCCTGTGTGTTCCTATTCGCAATAAGTGATGCGAATGGCACATTCCGATTGAAACCCATTTACTGAAACACCAAATTTGCCCATTAAAACTGACCCGAAGTGTGTCGTTCGTTACCATTAATTCCAATTGAATTTTAGATGTGTCTATAAGAAAGAACCCATTGAACTCCTATCTAAATGCAGCAGAATCGTTCCCTTGAGGAACGTCATTATCCATTGGTTTATTCCTGTATGTTCCTATTTGCAATGAGTGATGCGAATGGCACATTCCGATTGAAAGCCATTCACTAAAACACCGAATTTTCCCATTAAAACTGACTCGAAGTGTGTCGTTCGTTACCATTAAGTCCAATTGAATTTTAGATCTGTCTATAAGAAAGAACCCATTGAAATCCTATCCAAACGCAGCAGGAAGCGTTCCCTTCAGGAGCGTTATTATCCATTGGTTTAATCCTGTGTGTTCCTATTCGTAATAAGTGATGCGAATGGCACATTCCGATTGAAACCCATTCACTGAAACACCGAATTTTCCCATTAAAACTGACCCGAAGTGTGTCATTCGTTACCATTAATTCCAATTGAATTTTAGATGTGTCTATAAGAAAGAACCCATTGGAATCCTATCGAAACGCTGCAGGAAGGAACGTCATTATCCATTGGTTTATTCCTGTATGTTCCTATTCGCAATAAGTGATGCAAATGGCACATTCCGATTGAAACCCATTTACTGAAACACCGAATTTTCCCATTAAAACTGACCCGAAGTGTGTCGTTCGTTACCATTAATTCCAATTGAATTTTAGATCTATCTATAAGAAAGAACCCATTGAAATCCTATCCAAACGCAGCAGGAAGCGTTCCCTTCGGGAGCGTTATCATCCATTGGTTTAATCCTGTGTGTTCCTATTCGCAATAAGTGATGCGAATGGCACATTCCGATTGAAACCCATTCACTGAAACACCGAATTTTCCCATTAAAACTGACCCGAAGTGTGTCATTCGTTACAATTAATTCCAATTGAATTTTAGATGTGTCTATAAGAAAGAACCCATTGAAATCCTATCGAAACGCAGCAGGAAGGAACGTCATTATCCATTGGTTTATTCCTGTATGTTCCCTTTCGCAATAAGTGATGCGAATGGCACACTCCGATTGAATCCAGTTGACCAGGTAAGTGGAATATTCCCATTAATGCTTATTGTAAATTACATCTTATTCATTTCGTTTCAATATACAGTAATATAACCCATTCTTTCCTATTGGATGTGGTCTATAGGATTAGCATCGTTCAATCGGTTATTTCCTGGACAAAAAACACTATTGCGGCCGATTCATTTTTTTCTATTGGTTTCAATAGGATTTTTGAAGCAGGGTTATATGGGTATTTGCCGTGATGGAAAAACACCCAGGAATTTCCCTTACTCGGTTTATAACCTTATTCGCGTTGCAGGTTTGCTTAATTTCTCTTTGCCCTTTCTTTCTGTGTTGCAGGCCTGTTTTGAAATTGATAGCCTATTTTCAATTTTCCAGGCATTGTCCTGGTCACAATTTTGACTTTTATCAAAATTTGCCGCGCTCATCCCATAATAAAAAGTGTTACGATGGAAATGAGACGTCGTAGAACAAAATCTATCTAGCAATTCTTTCTGAATCATGCGCAGAGTGTAAGAACCCAGTTTTGAGTTTTTACACTCTGTGTAAAAACCGAGCTTTGAGTTTTTACACTCTGCGGCTGATTCAGAAAGAATTGATAGACAGATTTTGTTCTACGACATCTCATTTCCTTCGTAACTCATTTTCCCATGGGATGAGCACGACACATTTTTTTTGCTCTTTATTTCAGAGTTGCAGGCCTGCTTTGAAATTGTTAGCCTATTTTGAACTTTCCAGGCATTGTCCTGGTCACAATTTTGACTTTAATCAAAATTTGCCACGCTCATCCCATAGGAAAAAGTGTTACGAAGGAAATGAGACGTCGTAGAACAAAATCTATCTAGCAATTCTTTCGGAATCATGCACAGAGTGTAAGAACCCAATTTCGAGTTTTTACACCCTGCGCATGATTCAGAAAGAATTGATAGACAGATTTTGTTCTACGACATCTCATTTCCTTCGTAACTCGTTTTCCCATGAGATGAGCACGGCATATGTTTTTTGCTCTTTATTTCAGAGTTGCAGGCCTGCTTTGAAATCGTTAGCCTATTTTGAACTTTCCAGACATTGTCCTGGTCACAATTTTGACTTTAATCAAAATGTGCCGCGCTCATCTCATAGGAAAAAGTGTTACGAAGGAAATGAGACGTCGTAGAACAAAATCTATCTAGCAATTCTTTCTGAATCATGCGCAGAGTGTAAGAACCCAGTTTTGAGTTTTTACACTCTGTGTAAAAACCTAGCTTTGAGTTTTTACACTCTGCGGCTGATTCAGAAAGAATTGATAGACAGATTTTGTTCTACGACATCTCATTTCCTTCGTAACTCATTTTCCCATGGGATGAGCACAACACATTTTTTTTGCTCTTTATTTTAGAGTTGCAGGCCTGCTTTGAAATTGTTAGCCTATTTTGAACTTTCCAGGCATTGTCCTGGTCACAATTTTGACTTTAATCAAAATTTGCCACGCTCATCCCATAGGAAAAAGTGTTACGAAAGAAATGAGACGTCGTAGAACAAAATCTATCTAGCAATTCTTTCTGAATCATGCGCAGAGTGTAAGAACCCAGTTTTGAGTTTTTACACTCTGTGTCAAAACCTAGCTTTGAGTTTTTATACTCTGCGCATGATTCAGAAATAATTGATAGACAGATTTTGTTCTACGACGTCTCATTTACTTCGTAACTCATTTTCCCATGAGATGAGCATGACACATGTTTTCTGCTCTTTATTTTAGAGTTGCAGGCCTGCTTTGAAATTGTTAGCCTATTTTGAACTTTCCAGGTATTGTCCTGGTCACAATTTTGACTTTAATCAAAATGTGCCACGCTCATCCCGTGGGAAAAAGTTTACAAAGGAAATGAGACGTCACCAGCAGTTTATCAGCGTAGAGTATAAAAACTGAAAACTGGGCTTTTCAGGACACCGATGCACCTTGAGGGTTCTAACTAGTCCCAAAAAATTTTTCATTTGGTACCTGAAATGGTGGACGATACATCATATTTGTAGGTATTCTACAAAAATTCTAAATTATAATTAAAATGTACTTTTCAAATGATGAAATAAAAATAAAACTCCAACCTAAATGTAGGTTGGAAATACATAAATTTCTTGTAATTTGTTCATAAAATATGTATATACGTAAATTACCTGTAACCACGAAATCACATTGACATCATTGTTACGAGTATTATGCGTTACCAGGGTTACGTTTCGTTCCGTAGGAGTTACATCAATGAGCTGAGTTTGTTACAACTATGATCTGAGTTTGTTACATCTATTATCTGAGTTTGTTATGGCTATGTGATGAGTTTGTTACATCTATGAGCTGAATATGTTACATCTTGGGTATGAGTTTATTTCATTATTATTTCTCGTAGATGTTTCGTATCTGTGACTTGTTTATAGGATGACATATTTGAGAACAAACTCTGCTTCATTCACGGAGTTTGTGACATAAATGTTATGTCCAATGTAACACACGTTACGTAACATTTTCGTAACTATGTCGGAACTGTGTTTGCTGGGGAGTTATGAAGATTCGAATTTCTTCCGGAAAGGGAAAATTTATTTTGGTTATGAATACCTTTTTTCATGCGAACACCGCTCGCTGATTCCAATCGTACATACAAAAAATACATAAGCTGGGGTTCAATAAGGCTCGCCGGTTTGTTTGGTTGATTTAAGGCTTAGGATGACTTGTGTTTCTAAATATGTTTTCATCCAACTCTTCTGTTTTGTTAAAATAACACCACCGTTAAGTCCTAAATAAAACTTTGATTCAACAATATGCTATAGTGAGTTTTAGAAACAAATAATATTGCTCGTGAACAAAATTATTGTTCAGTAAAGTGAGTGAATAATGATAATAAGAACCAACCAATTTCTGCAAAATATTTTGTCAAAGGAAACGCGAATTAAGTAAATTGAAATCGAGCCACCCAACACCCAACACTTTAGTTTTGTTAAAATAACATCGCCATAAAGTATTAAATAGAATTTTCATTTAACAATAGATTTATTTGGTTTTAGAGCAAAATTGTTTTTCTCGTCAACAAAATTATTGTTGACAATTGAACAAAACGTTGTTACGTCCCAACCGGCGAGTTTTTCATCCTGGTCAACAAGAAGCAAACCCTTCCTTTACACGTTTTTGGGAAGTACTGAGTGTATTTTAAATGATCTGTTTGGTGAGGTCATATAATTCCTAATGATTGTTGAAAAGTAAAACGATTTCTGAGAAAAGCCACATGATATTTTAATATTTTGAAATTTACCAGTTAAAAGTTATTACCTCGACCATGAATGATTTCGCGCATGACCGATTTATAAATGTTGGCAAAACATTTCGCAGCTTAAATTATAATGAGAAATAAAAGCAGAAATAAATTAGAAAATTTTGAGAGTTATTTCAGATTTATGATAAATTATAAGTGAATATTGCTAATGGCAGAAACGTAAAGGTCGCTCTGAGAAGTATAAATGTTGCTCTGAGAGGTTTCACATCAGCAGTCACTGGCCGGTATGGCAGCCTGTACCGACGACTGTGTGTTCTGGGTCTCAAGGCTTGTGTGTAGTTGACATGCAGTTGATCTAACCCGCCAGAACCTTTCAGATTTCTTCGTGAATGTATTTTGTGTAACTCTAGGGGCCTTTTAATAACAGCTGTTGGCCGGTATGAAAGCATGTACCAACTACTGATTTGCCGGGGGCCTAGAGTTTGTGAATGTAAAAAGTCAATTGTAAAAAATGATTTTCAATCAAGATTCGTACATTTGAAATTCTGAGTTTTACGTTAACACGACATTACACTTAAATAAAGAACACCCCGTATACGACGCGAAGGGTGCAAGCGTGAATGGAACATAACGGGTGTCGAGAAGAATACGAACGACCACTTTAAATCGCGCACCACAAAATTCAAACAAGTTGAAACGAATGGAATTTATTTTTGACATTATCTCCCAAATTAATAAGATGAATGAAAAGTCAATTGTGGATTCCTTCTCGTAGAATGTCGAGAAAATGTTTTCTCGCAATTCGAATTTTGCATTCTTAAATACATTTTTGTTAACTTACCTTTTTGATGAGTCTTTAAATAAAATTGAATCGGAGATGATGGTGAAAATAAGAGATACAGATGACCAGGGTGACCAGAATTAACCAGAAGACGGATGAATAGGCGAAATCGATAAAACGCAGGATGTAGACGATGGTGGAAATGTCAAGACACAGCACAATGAAGTTTTCCAAGTAGATTTGAATGCACGTGTGTATGTACTTTGCTGCACAGTTTGCTTTGTTATCACCAAGAATTACACACAATTCACAAAGATCGTTTTATCGCTAATAAGTAATATGTAGAATACGTAGGCGGAATAATAGTGTCAATGATGTTGATAAATCATGCACAATGTCTATTTAAAGCGATTAATGATTAAAACGGAGTAACTATAATATTGAAAGAATTTAAGAATTAAAAATACGCGTAAGAGTTAAATTTTGATTTTCGGAAAAATTCGCACTGTTAAGAGTTGATCAAATTCTTTCAAAGATTGAATTTAATAAATTTTGAAGACGAGTGTCGTGGACGATGTTACGCAGTGAACTTTTCGAAAATCAATGAAGCTTTTGACGAGTGTCGTGGACGATGCTAGACCGTGAATTTTTTTATAACGAATGAACTCTGACGACGAGTCGTGGACGATGTTTGACAATGAACTTTTTGATAATAAATGGACTTATTAGGCATTGCGCCTCGCGCTTTTATACTCTGGACCGGCTTAGTTTTGGGAAGGGGCAAATTGTCCCTTGATTCCTAAGACGATGCACGTCTTAGAGCTCCCCTCCACCTCGCTGGTCATTCTAATTTTCTAATAATTAACCAACAATGAAACTGACTTTTGACTTAAATTCCACTCATACTTCCACACTATTACAATCTGCATCTTTTGAAACAATTCGTGATTTAGATCTTGCAGTTTTACGCGAATTTTCTATGTGCAGAGTCGAGATGTCTCTTTCCATTATCTTCCTTCTCTCTTACTCTCGCCCTCGCTTGGGCTCTCGCTGCGCTCAGGCCCCACCACGGAGGCTTCGACCATCCCTCTCATTCTCTTTCGCTCTTGCATGCTCTCTTATACTTCCTTGCTCTACAGTACTTCCGATTGGTTTGATTTTTGACTATGGCTGGCTCTCTTTCTTTCCTATGACAATTTTCATACTTCCTACTCCTTCTTTGCTCTACTGCACTGTATTTCCCCCGCTCCTTTAAACTTCTCCCATCGCCTTTTCGCAAGAAAGTCTTTGAATCGATAATTCATTTATTGCAAATTATTTAAGTGAATTTCCGGTTTTGCTATATCGATGATTTTACTAGATTTCTTAAATAATTTATTCTGATCAATTTTGAAGAGTTTGACAGCTTTTATAATTTCACAATCGTAATTTGCGCGTTGGTTGAATTCATTTCAAATAATTTCTATTGATTAAAACGTTTTAATCAATTTGATCTTGTAAATATTTTAACGTTTTATAATTTGCGATGTTAAATTGTTTAAACAATAGGAATGAAAATCTCTGAAATTATTTGGTAAAGTAATTACTTCAATATTGTATGATTGTTCACTTGAGAATAATTCAATTACCAAGCTTTTCAATTTTAACATTTTTTTCGGAATGTACTTGATAATTAATTTATTTCATTTTTCAAATTAGTTTTCCTGAGATTGAGTTTGTTTGATATTTAAAGGAAAATCTGGATTTTGATAATTGAAGGTAGAATTTGAAATTTTGAGTTTTTAAAAGAAGTGTACCGTGGTTTGGAGTATTAGAAACTGTTTTGATTTCATAACAAATAGAATATTTCCATTTTCGTTTTTATTCTTGCATATTATTTTTGCTAATTCAAACTTTCTTTCTTAGTGGTTTGCTTATTGTTGACCCTAAAATAAATCATTTGTTTATACAAACGCTACTTATAATTAATAATCCGCATGCCCTTTTTAGGGTAGAATTTCTCTCGAGCTCAATAATTTCGAATCTTGAACAGTCCTTGGTGAATAATCTTTTGTGCCCATAAATGGCGTGCGTCCCTGTGGCGACTCATTGTGCGAGAGAACGAAACAACTCAAGGGGGTAGCAGGCCTCGTGCCGTCCGCGGGGCGCGAGGAAATTTTCTCGGACCCTTGGACAAAGACTCTCTCCCCCAGCTTCATCTCAATTTTCTCTCGCTTGGTCTTATTTTTTTGGCTCGACAAATTTATAACCTCCGGATGTTTGCAATATGCCGATAGCGTTTCTTCGACTAAAAATCGCCCGACACAGCGTTGGAAAGATTTTCTATACATTACATATCGGGTTGCACTGCAATGTTTAATAATTTTTCTCTCTGTACGCAGAATGGCTAATTTTGCTATAGGCCACGTGTGTGACCTTTTCGAGAGACAGTGGTGTTCTTTTCTTTCGTCATTCTTTCTATGCGTCATTTTTGTATTTTCTTTTTTTTTACCGTAATAAACTCGTGCAACGTCTGTCTTTCGTTAAAATCCCTAGTCTTCGGAATTCTATTTTCTCAAGAAAAACTTTTCCTTCACGTTATTACGTGTTAAAATAATTCTACTTTATATTTCGCATGACCTGACCCAGCCGATATTTTCCATGCTCGATTCTGATATTATATTTATGTTATCGTCCTATTTGGCGAACTTTTGGGATCTCGTAATTATTACGCCAATAAAAATGGAAAAGAAGAACCACTGATCGTACGTACTAATATAATTCCTCGCCGTCTCGTATATGATAACGCTGGTGTGGCTGCACTCTAGGGTGCGTGAGGATCTTAGCATTGCGCTGGGCTGGTGTGAGTGTCACGTGCTCTCAAAGATTTCAACGTTCGAGTGTCGCTTGGCCCCACAAAGGCCCTACCGATATTTGTCGGGGAGTCCCATATCTCCGGCGGAGGTTTTGTCGAACCGATGATGGAGATTGTTTTATTTAGCCTTCATAACGATAACGCTTGAAACTCTTCTCGAATGGTCCGAATTGATGCGTGACTAACTAGGCGTCGACGTTGTCCTCATGGCCCGTAATTTGAGAGGCAGAAAATTGGTGTAAATATGGCCACACCGTGAAAATAGACCCTTGTCTCGAACGTGTTCTTTTTCCTCACGTGTTTTTCTCAAGAATTGACCGTGATGGGAAAACTCAAGAACGGAGAGAAATCCCGAAAGTCGCGGGACGTCACACGTTTATTGTTGAATTGTGGTTCCGTTCTAAGTAGAGGAGCTATGAGAGTTCGAGCACAGTTTACCTCGATACCAAACCTAAATAAACCCAAACCGTCGGTAAGGTAGGGATCCAAACCCAAACCGTCGGTAAGGTAGATTCCTGTACCGCGGTCGGCAAGGTAGGTATCCAAACCCAAATGAACCCAAACTTTTCGAATTTTTTTTTCCAACCCAAATAAACCCAAACTTTTCAAATTTTTTTTTTTCAAACCCAAATAAACCGAAACTTTTCGAATTTTTTTTTTCAAACTCAAATAAACCCAAACTTTTCGAATTTTTTTTTAAAACCCAAATAAACCCAAACTTTTTGAATTTTTTTTTCAAACCTAAATAAACCCACTTCTTTTGATTTTTTTTTAACCCAAATAAACCCAAACTTTTCGAATTTTTTTTTTTTCAAACCCAAATAAACCCAAAATTTTCGATTTTTTTTTCAAACCTAAACAAACCCAAACTTTTCGATTTTTTTTTCAAACCCAAATAAACCCAAACTTTTCGAAAAAATTCGTTTTTTTTAACCCAAATAAACCCAAACCGAAATCTTTCCTATTTTTTAACCCGAACCTCACTTCAGTGGTCTGAGCCTTTTTTAACTTCGTCTCCAGGCTAAAAATTCCGCCGTCGCTGAATTTTGGCCCCTCTGAACCCAAACCGAAATCTTTCCTATTTTTTAACCCGAACCTCACTTCAGTGGTCTGAGCCTTTTTTAACCTCGTCTCCAGGCTAAAAATTCCGCCGTCGCTGAATTTTGGCCCCTCTGAACATTTACATTTTGGCCTCGCTGTTGAATTTTGGTCCCTTCGTCGCTGAATATGGGTCTTTTGCAGGAAATCAATTTTGGCAGCTGAATTTTGGTAGCTGAATATTGTCCTCTACCTAGCGGGGAAATCACAATTTTTAGCTGATCATTCCAATTTTGCACACTGCAAAAAAATCATCATTTTGGCATCTACGTACCTAAATTTGGCCTCGGCGTAGTTGAAATTTGGCCTCAGCATAGCAGAATGTCAGAATTTTGGCCTCAGCGTAGGTGATTTTGGCCTCGGTGTAGATGAATATCAGAATTCGGCCTCGGCGCAGCTGATTATTGGAATTTGTTGCCTCGGCGTAGTTGGATATTCCAATTTTGGCCTCGGCGCAGCTGATTTCGCCCTCAGCGCAGCTGAATATCAGAAATTTGGCCTCGACACAGCTGAATGTTCCAATTATGGCCTCCGCGCAGCTGATTTTGGCCTTGGCGTAGCAGGAAATCAGAATTTTGGCCTCGACGCAGCTGAATATAGGCCTCGGCGTAGTTGAATATTGGCGTAGTTGGATATGAAAATTTTAGACACCGCGTAGCAGGAATATCAGAAATTTGAGCTCTACGTTCCTGAATATTTGAATTTTGGCCTCTCCGCAGCTGGATAGTGCAATTCTGGCCTCTGCGCAGATGCATATGATAATTTTGGCCTCTCCGCAGCAGTCACAGATTTGGCTTCGGCGTAGCTGAACAACGTAATCTTGGCGTAGCTGGATATTGCAATTTTGGCCTCGGCGTAGTTCAATATCAGAATTTTGGTCTCTGCTTGGTAGAATATCATATTTTTCCCGAAACTTCACGGACGATATCGCCATTTTTACGTACGATACCGCAATTTTCACTTCCGGCCACGTGTATCCAGTCACGTGTACGACATCATGATTTTCACATGTAATATCACAATTTTCACTTTCGCATGTCGGAATTTCGACTCTCCTCGTAAATTCATCCATTCATGTGGCCGGATTCGACCGATAAAGTATTGCGAGATATCAAAGAAAACGCTGACTGCAGCAATGAGCAAATCGAGGTTATGCATATAACTGCGGACATGTAGTTCTTTGATTCGCTGATGGAATTATCTGAAGTCCCTCAATTTGTTCATTGCATATAATACAAGAAAGAAATAATGAGAATTCATGTATTTTACACCTTGGATCGCGAAGTTGTGGAAATAAGTTGTTTGAATTTTCCCGCGGTGATTTTCACGCCTGCGCGACTTGCCATGTTTCTCGCTATAATGCGCGTTTGCGCGCAACGATTTTATGTGCGCACGACGATTTCTTTTGAACGCGACGATTCTCGACCCACGTGCCACCGATGTTTTCCCTTCCCGCGTTTTCTGTCTATAAAAGAGAGCGCAGATTCCGAGAACGGCACATTTCGCCATCCGTCACCATGGAGGAGCCAACCATCAAGGTAAGTACTAATCTTCTGAGAACCCTTTCCCCGTCCCTACTCTTTCTGGAACTCCCTGTCCTACGCTATTCCAAGACCTATACGTCCTTCTTCTACCAAGACCATTTCACGCTCTTCCAAGCCCCATTCGCCTTTCTTCTATCAAGTCTATCACGCTTTTCCAAAACACTTATGCCCTTTTCACCCTAATGTCCTACACTCCACCAAGACCTTTACGTCCTTTTTATACTAAGTCCATTTCACGCTATTCCAAGCCCTATCCGCCCTTCTTCTACTACGCCCCTTCGAAACACTTCCGCCCTTTTTACCATAATGTCCCACGCTCCACCAAGACCTATCCGCCCTCTTTCCCCCAAGGCTGACAAACCCCAAACTTTTGTTTTTTTTTCTTTTCCAGATCCGACAAATCCATCCGTGCTGCTTCAGGCAGCACGAGGGTGACCCCCGCTTGCGAAGAACGGCTCCAATGACTCTGGAGCTCTCTCCAGGAGCGGTGTGGTCGCGCGTCTGGCAGGTGAGGCTGTTCATCCCCCCTCCTTTCATCTTTCTGTATTATTTTCAATTCCTAATATTTTCTTTACCCCTTACAGATATATTTATATGGACGAGGCGGTGGCATGGGCCAATGTTGCCAACCCCCCGCCACCACCACCACCCCCACAACCTCCCAGATGCGCGCCAGCAAGCGGGGTGGAGTCTATTCCATCTCAGACTCCACCAAAGTCACCCTCCGGATCGGCTCCTCCAAGGGCTCCATCCCCACCACCACCACCACCACCACCGCCACCACCACCACCACCACCACCACCACCATCATCATCATCACCACCGACACCACCACCACCACCACCATCACCACTGACACCACCACCACGACCACCACCATCACCACTGACACCACTACCACGACAATTGACTCCACGACCACCGACACCTCCACCGTGACCACCAACACCACCGACTCCACCACCACTCATACCGCTACCATCGCCAATCTCCCCACTGCCTCCGACGCAACCGAGACCAACGCCACCGACCCCAGCACCATCGACACCACCACCATTACCCATTTCGCCGTTGCCTCCGACACCGCCGAGACCGAGACCGACACCGACACGGACGCCACGACGACTGACGCGACAAAAAGAAGCGTATGCCCTATTGGTCGAGGATTTGGCACTCTCGGATAACAGTGGCAGTGATAGCCGGGCAGGTCCCATGAAAAAGAAGGATCAGTCGGCGGAGAAGGAAAACCGATGGGTACAAATAATTCCTCCTCCAGCGACCGACTTTTCTTTGGGAAGGTGACGAAAGGGTGGCACCAGGTCCACAGGAGTGGGCTCTGTGCGAAATGCGCCCACTCCTGTGGTCCGTAGGCAATCACTGCCGTCGATGCCGGAACTGTCATCCGGGGGTCCCCTCACCAATCAGGACCTTAGGGCATACGCTCTCAAATTGACGGCATCGAAGGAGAAGGAGGCGGCGAGGATGCGTCCACGCTCCCATACCCCTCCTTTTCCTTCGAAAGATCTAACGGTGAGAAAGAGGACGTGCCCGGCGAAAATGGGCGTGCCAAGACGTCCTCTTTCTCACCCAGCGGATTTTAATCGGTAATTTTTTTTTCATTTGCTTTTAATTTTTCGGTTCATTTTCTATTTTCTTTTGTTTTGTATTCATTTTTTTTTGTATTCATTTTGATTTGTATTCATTTTTTGGTTTTGTATTCTTTTTTTTCATCTTTTCTTTTTTTTTCTCTATTTGATTTTTTTTTTGTTTTTCTAGTCACCATTGTTTTTGATTATTTTTCAATGTAATAAAAATTGTTTTTTAGTTTTAAAAGGAAAGAAAAAAAGAGTTTTCAAAAAACATTAATTTATTTTTCAATAAAGTGTTACGTCTCAGCCGGCGAGCTTTTCATCTCGGTCAAGAAGAGATAAAACCCTTCCTTTACACGTTTTTTGAAATAGCAGCGTTCTGCTGGACAAGTGGCCTTTTCGAGCCTAACCTTGCGGAAAATTGCTCAGGATGGCCGTGAGAATGTGTTTATTTATTCGGGTGAAAATAATTAATTTCGACCTTGTTAGATTAAATCTCGTTTAGACGGTTGTGTCGATTTCCTGAGTATGAACGGGGCGAGTCATTTCGGCCGGGGAGAATCTTATCCGCGATTCTATTTTAATGGGGATGACGAGTTGTCGATTTTTAAAATAAACCCAGCACGTTAAAGCAACCAGGATGAGTAAACAAAAGATCATTAACAGGGTCGCGATTCGTAATTCGACGATAGGATTCATCGTTAAGCGATTCTTTTTCTGATCGGTAGCGCAACGACTTTCCGTGCAGGAATTATTTTTCTGGAAATATCCAACAAAAGAAACTATCACCGATGAAGATTTACTTTCTCCAAACGTTCAGAACTAATACAAGAGACCGAAAATATTCATTTAGAATTATTAAAAGTGGGAAAATATAAATCATTGAAAGGTTACTTGAAGTGGAAAATGATTTTTTTATTCAAAAATCCACTTGAACCGGAAAATTATTTTTCTGCAGCCAACCAAAACCATCCGCAAGTAGAAAATTATCTTCCTGCAGATAATTATCCTTAAGGAAATAAATAAGGGATGTTCAAAGGTGGTTTTTGGATTGACGGATGTAAGTGTTGCTCTGAGAGGTTTCACGTCAGCAGCCGCTGGCCGGTATGGGAGCCTGTACCAACGACTGTGCGATCCGGGTCTCTGAGCCTATGTGTAATCCTAGGGAATCACCTTCGTGGTTAGTCACTGACTGGCAAGGTTGCCTGGGTCAGCCGATCTAACCCGCCAGAACCTTCGAATTTGTTTGTGTGTGTTTTTCGTGTAACACCAGGGGCCTTTTGATATCAGCTATTGGCCGGTATGGGAGCCTGTACCAACAACTGATTCGCCGGGGGCGTAGCGTTTGTGAATGTATCAGGATGGAGAGGGGAAGCGAAATTGATTTTTAGAGGCGAATTCTAATGATGGAAGGAAAGAGGGTAGAAATTTAGGACTAATCGAGGGTAAAAGTTTCAATATCGACTGGTTGCAAGGCTCCGGAATACAATAACCTTCCGGAAATAAAATCAATTTCCGAAAGTGGATATTTAAAATGAATCATTTTTGAAAAGTTATTAAAACTTAAACAAAATTAATTTTCGGAAATGAATACTTTAGAGTGAAATTATTTCTCAAAGTTTTGAAACAAAACTAATTTTCAGGAATGAATATTTAAAACAAAATTATTTTTCAAATTATTATTATTCAGAAACAAAGTTAATTCTTTAAGATGAAATTATTTTCCAAGTTATTAAAATTTAGAAATAAAATACATTTTTCGGAAAGGAATATTTAAGATGAAATTATTTTCCAAGTTAGTAAAATTGAGAAATAAAATCAATTTTTCGGAAAGGAATATTTAAGATGAAATTATTTTTCAAGTTATTAGAATTTAGAAATAAAATCAATTTTTCGGAAATGAATATTTAAAATGAAATTAATTTTCAAAATTATTAAAATTTAGAAATAAATTTAATTTTCCGGAAATGAATATTTAAAATGAAATTAATTTTCGAAATTATTAAAATTTGAAGGAAAATTATTTCCTTGAAATCAGAGGTAAATTCGGTGAGGGAAATCGGTCAACCCACCGGGAGAGATCCTCGCGGGACGTCGAGACCATGCTCCCCTGGATTGCGAAATTCTCATGCGAAAGACAATTTTTTAATTTTCTCCTTTCTTACCTGGTGTTGTTCTCTTTGAGGGGTGAGAAATGGCAGACGAGCTGCAATGACGATGAATCGAACGACGTCGATGAGTCCAGTGACAAGGGGTTGAGCGACGGAGATGAATCCAGGAATGAGAGCTCAAACAACGGGGATGAATCCCGAGAAAACCGATGAATCCGGTGATGAAAACGAACCCCAAAACGATGAAACGCAGGATAGCTCGATGCGACGAAGAGAGAGGCGATTTGAAGATACTAAACATGCACTGTTTACGAAATTTTTGTTGCCTATATTTTTCACAGCTCAACACAAGGATTCACGGATCTATTTCTCTTTTTTTTCCACACAACTCACTCGATAATCCCGCACAATATTTATGATCACGTCAATAGTAAAGTTAGAATAAAATGTTTGAAATTATGATTATCAGAGTTGCGCATAAAGATTTGACGGAAAGAAAGAAATATAGTCGGAGGAAAAAAAAATGCTTTAACAATTACGTTGAATAAAACCACACTTAAAATCTCGACAAAACTTTTCCAGAACTGAATATTTAATGAATATTGAGACGAGTGTCGTGGAATACTTAAAGCGCGCAAAGTCCGAAGATGATTAAGGGTACGTGTGCTTCTTGACACGCGTTTTTATAATCATGACCCGCTTAGCTTCGGGAAGGGGTAATTCGCCCCTCGTCTCCAAGACGTTCACGCCTTGGTTCTCCCCTCCACCTCGCTGGTCATCCTAGTTTTTACAATAATTAAACTATAATTAAGCTTAGTTTTTTATACCGAATTACTTTCATTCTTCCATACTTTTATAATTCGCATGTTTGAGGACAATTTTCAATTTTTAATTTTCAATTTTTATGTAAATTTTCGCGCGTACAGGGAGTCGAAGGGTCTCTTTTTCGCTCTCCCTCTCTCTTACTCCTGCCCTCGCTTGGGCTCTCGCCGCGCTTTAGGCCCCGCCACGGAGACTCTGACCATCCCTCTCTTCTCTTTCGCGCTCGCACGCGCGCTCGGACTCTCTCACTCATCGATACTTCCAATTGGCTTAATTTTCGGCTATGACTCTCTCACTCTCTTTCCTATGACAAATTCATATTTCTTTCTCTTTCTTTGCTCTACTGCTCTGCATTTCCTCTTTTCCCTTCGACTCCTCCCATCTTTTGCTTGCAAGAGAGGAAGAGTCTTTAAATTAATAAATTTTACTTTTAGTTAAATGAATTATTTTTTTTTTTTTGATGATTCCAATAATTTCTTTCAATAAACTGTTTTTTAATTTCCAAAAAATTCGATGATTTTACAATCTCAAAATTGTAAATTTTTCCTCATTTATTGAACTGATTTTCTATGGAGGGAGAAAAAAAAATGCGCTGATAAAATTATTATAATGAATATTCTAACATTTCAATTACTTCTGTCAATAAAGATTAAAGGGTCCAAAGATTCAATTGACAAATTATTAGAAAAGATACAAAAATTCTTATTTGAATTGTATCATTCAAAATAAGAATTTTGTCATTTTAATTGAAACCCTTTGTTTGAATTTTCCTACTTGAAATCATCATTTTGAAATAAAGTCTGTATTATTGGAATTTCCTGATTTTTAATAAAATTTTTATGTGAATTCTATCATTTGAAATAAATAAATTTTTGTATTAGCCTGGAACAAATCATTCATACATACATTCATAATTAATAATAATTCGCTCGTATTCTTTGAGGCGAAATTTCTCCTGAGATTTTTAATTTGTCTTTTCATACAAAAAAGAAATGCTTTTGAATATTACTTGTGCCCATATATGGCGTGTATCCTCTGTAGCAGCCCGTTGTGCGAGAGAGAACGACGCGATTCAAGGGGGCAGCGGGCCTCGTGTCGTCCGCGGGGCGCGAGGAGATTTCCTCGGACCCTTGGACAAACAGTCACGCCTGCCTCGCTAATTCTCTCTCGCGCGGACTTATTTTTCTTTGAGAGTTGATAAATTTAATTACGCCCGGATGTTTAATATATTCGATATGTTCCTCTGCTTGAAAATCTCAACTACAAACGTTGGAAATAAATAGATATCGGGTTGCACTGAAGTGCTCTCTATCTCCAAGCGATTTCCTTTCTCTTTCCCCGCAGGGTAACTAATTCTTGAAGAGCCACGTGTGCTCTTTTCACGACGCAGTGGTGTTCTTTTCTTTCGTCATTTTTTTTCCGCATGTTCCTTTTTCTTTTTTTTTCTTCTACCTCAATAAATCATTGCAAATCCCAACCATCTTGAAACTTTCAAGCAGCAAAATCCAATATTCTCAAGAGGAATTTTTCCTCTGCGCTTTTTATGTTTGTGTTTTTTTTTTCCAAAAAAAAATAAATCTATTGTCTGATTCGACCGACCTGACCCAGGCAATAATTTCCATTCTTGAATTTAGACTTGACTTGACTTTATTGTCCTATTTTTCGGACTTTCGGAATTTCAAAATTATTCCATTACCAAAAATGAAAGGGAAGAACCACTGATCGTACGTATTAATATCATTACTCGACGTATCATTCATGATGGCGTCGGTGAGGACACACGCTAGTGTACGTGAGTATCTCGAATTTAGTGTGTGTGCCACGCGCTTTCAAAGATTTTAATGCCCACGTCGCTTGGCCTGACAGAGGCCCTATCGCTATTTTCTCGGAGTCCGTATCTCCGCGGATGTTTAATATATTTGATATACCATCTTTTCTTTCGGCATTATAATTACTTCGCTCGAAATTCTCCTCGATGGTATGCGTTGATGCGTGAGGCGTCAACGCTGTCGCTATGGCCTGCAATTCGAGAATTGGTGGGAATATGACCACCGTAAGGATAGATCCTCGCCTCGACCGTGTTTCCCTCTCATGCGCATTTTTCCTCGAGAATTACCCGATATAGGTAAACCCGTGGACGATGAGAAATCCCGAAAGTCGCGGGACGTAACAAAAGTTAAAAAAAAAAAAAATGTGTACATTTATTTTATCGAATAAAATCAGGCGGTACATTTGAGTACGTATCGGAGTTCGCGGCGTCCTCGGCCGGCAACTTTGGATTCTCCTTCGAGTCTCCCTCGGTTGGTAGCTGTGGATCCTCTTTGGAGTCGGCATCAAAGCTGATACTTCTCGAGTCAGAATCGGTATCGTTATCATCGGTGAAATCCTTGTTACTGGCATCATCGCGATTGCGTCGTAGAAGCCATGTTTTCAGTGCGGCTGTGTTGTAAGCGGCACAGTCCGGGCTCCACATGTTCTTGTGATTGGTGCATGAGGTATTTGCGTTCTCGCGCAATTTCGTCAGTGATGGACAGCCGAGTTCATCGAGATTGGCCAATTGGTGGTGAAAGAGGTGCTTTTTCAACCATAGCTTTTTCTCCGCACCCTTGATGTATACCTTGCCAGCTCCTTGTAGCATTTTGTAAAGAACCTCGTGGGCTTCCTCGTAAGGTATATCGCCACGATTGCAGTTGATGCCGTGGTAGTTATGCTACAGCCAGAGATTCACGCTCTTGTATTTAGCAGGCAGTGCGCTCTATAGGTGAGGTGGCTCGAAAAGGTAAACTGATGGTATGGCATCAGCATCGAGAGCAACGACTGCCATCTCCTTGATAATGAATTCGTTTGCGGAACCTTCGAAACCTTGGATGTCGACCACGAACTCCATTGTTGAAGTGATGCTTGTGGCTGCAACCACCGCTCTTTTATACCCCTATCCCCACCAGAGTCAGCATCGAAGATATTTCATCGACCAATCAGTGTCTAGTTCGCTACCCGACACCAATTGGTAAATCAGTATTAATAGAGCAGCCCGTGCCAGAGCAATCACATTCGACTGAGTCTTCTTTAAAGCGTAACAGCCAAGAGGAACTCTATCAACGCAACCAGAGTCAAGAATATTTCATGATCAGCAACCAATCAGCGAGGAGAATATTCCATCGGCCAATCAGCGTCGAATTCGCTACCCCCCTTTCAATTGGTAAATCACTATAAATAGCGGAGCCCGTGCCAGAGCAATCACATTCGACTGAGTCTTCTCTCAAGCATCAAGAGCAGCGAAAATGTCTGCTGCTGATTGCAAGGATATCATCAAGACATGGGAAGAAGTATTACAGGCAGTAAAGAATGAAGGTCCTGCAGTAATCGGAGAGTGGGTGAAACGCCTAGATGCCGTGAGGAAACCATTCCGGTTGATGAAAGGAGTCGTGACATCGGAGAAACAACGGTACCTGTTCATCGACGGCTTCCTTACCGGGATTCGGATTAAATTGACGAAATTGCTGAAACATGGCGAAGGAATACGAGAGAGGCATGCTGACAGAGTCGTGTGGTCCGACATCAAATCGTCATTCAAAGATCGCATCAGGACAGGCGTCATCACTAACATGGACCACGTTGACGTGGAATCCTTCCTGCAAGAATGTGCCAATAATTTCCAATTAAAAATCCGGCATGTTCTCAGACGAGAGAGGAATCCCGTAAAGGTTTATGCAGCGCTCACGGCGAAATTTAGGTTAACGAATGATAATAAAGACATTATCGAGATGAAGCACTTCAACACGAAGGCCGAACTAATTTACGAAACAACCAAGCTGGCCGAGTGGTTTGCTGAGTACGTGCAAGCCCCGATGCAGCGAGAAGTCGAGGAATTCGAGCACCAAGGCTCCACTCTATCGTCAGCTTAACGGTGAATATTGGCAAATTCAATCCGATGCGCAGCAGCTCTTACGTGGAACTACCGGATAAGATTCATGAAAAAGAGGCATGTTTTAACGTACGAAACAACGACAATATGTGCTTCAAGTGGGCCATACTGTCTGCTTTATATCCCGGGCGCAATGGCGACCGCGTTTCCAAATATCGCAGATACGCAGTGGAATTGAACTTTAACGGAATCGAATTTCCCGTGATGCCGAGCCAAGTGGCAAAATTCGGGAAACAGAATGACATCTCCGTGAACGTGTACATTCTGAAGATGAGACGCCAGTTCGAAACCGTACCCATTCACGTGACATCTTCGAAGAAAGTTCGGCACGTAAACTTGCTCCTCGTGCAAGATTATTACGTCAACGAGGATGTGGAAGAGAATGAGGGTGCAGCTATCGAACCCCCCAAATTCCACTATGTTTGGATAAGGAGCTTGTCTCGCTTGGTCTCTAGAGAAGTATCTGGATCTGCGACCGATGCCTTCACTACTTCCACAGCAAAGCAAAGTTGGTCCCCCATGAGAATGATTGCAATAAAGTCAACAAGTGCAAGGTGAACATGCCAAAATCGCGGAACACGATACTGCGGTTCAAGAATCACTGTCACAAGGAGCCCGTTCCATTTATCGTGTACGCGGATTTTGAATGCCTTCTCAAACCCACACGCGACGCGAATGCATACCAAAAGCACGAGGCATTCAGCATGGGGTTCTATTTCAAGTGCTCCTATGACGACTCATTGTCGAGATATCGTAGCCACCGGGGACCGAAGCCCGCTGAATGGTTTGCTTTAGAGCTGCGACAGCTGGCGGAGGAATCGGAAGTCATTCATGCGAATCCAAAGCCGATGGAGACATTGTCGTTGGAGCAGTTGCGACAATTTCGTGGAGCCAAGGCGTGCCACATTTGTGAGGGAGCGCTGAGCATCGACCGAGTTCGGGATCACTGCCATCTGACGGGAAAGTAAGTCTACTCTTTATACTAGGATAAGTTTTTGAATTTACGAAAATATGCGTCTATTTGCAGATACCGAGGACCAGTGCACAACGAGTGCAGCCTCAACTACGAGGACTCGTGGATGATCCCGGTGGCGTTCCACAACCTTTCGGGATACGACTCACATTTCATCATCCGGGAAATCGCCACCTCTGAGGGGCAGGTTATTCTACTGCCGCAGACAAAGGATCGATATATCTCCTTCACGAAGAACATCAAGGGCAGTGACGTGAGGTTTCGGCACTGGAAAAACTCGCCTCGTACCTGGACGATCTGAAGATCACGAGACGTGAGTTTTCGCAACTCTCCGCTGACAAGTTTCAGCTCCTCACGAGGAAAGGCGTATTTCCATACGAGTACGTTGACTCGATCGCCAAACTCGATGACAAGGAGCTGCCACTGAGGAATGCTTTTGCCAGCACGCTCAATGACAGCGAGGTCTCCGCCGAGGACTATGAGCATACTCGTAAAGTGTGGGCAGAATTCAGCATTCAGGACTTGGGCGAATACTCGGATCTCTACTTGAAGATGGACGTGATGCTCTTGGCCGATGTTTTCAAGAATTTCCGTAAAAACTGCCTTAAGGCCTACGGTCTCGATCCAGCGCACTGTCATACAACACCAGGCTTCATGTGGGACGCCATGCTCAAGTTCACGAAAATCGAACTGCAGCTGCACTGACGTGAACATGCACATGTTCGTGGAGCTGGGTATACGAGGTGGAGTGAGTCAGTGCTGTAACCGGTATGCTCGAGCCAGCCACAAATACATGAGCGACTACGATCGGACCCAGGCGAACAAGTATCTCATGTATTTCGACGTAAACAATCTCTACGGCTGGGCAATGATGGAGTCCCTGCCTTACGGCGGCTTCAAATGGGTTGAGAATGGCATGGAGTGGGACGTCAAGGATGATTCACCGATCGGATATATCCTTGAGGTTGATCTCGAGTATCCGTAGAATCTGCACGCTGCGCATAAGGATTGGCCTCTTTGTCCCGAGCACAAGAGTGCACCAGGCTCCAAGCACACAAAGCTCATGACAACGCTTGATCCAAAAAGCCACTATGTTCTCCACTACCTAGCTTGAAGCAAGCTCTCAAGTACGGACTCAAGCTGACACGGATCCATCGAGTCTTGGAATTCAATCAGCGACCATGGCTCAAGTCCTACATCGAGCTAAACACGGATCTCCGAAAGAAAGCCACCAACGACTTTGAGAAGAATTTATTCAAGCTCATGAATAACGCCATGTTTGGAAAAACGATGGAGAATGTGCGCAACCACGTGGACGTGAAACTCGTGACTCACTGGGAAGGACGCTATGGGGCTTGAGCACTTATCGCGCGTCCAAACTATCACAGTTACACGATCTTTGAGGAGAATCTCGTTGCTGTACAACTGGCACGGACTGAGGTTTACCTCAACAAACCAATCTACGTGGGGCTGTGCGTGCTGGACTTGTCAAAGATCCTCGTCTATGACTTCCATTATGAATTTATGCTGAAAAGAGCTGAGTTCGAGGCTGGATGCAAGCTACTTTACACCAATACGGACAGTCTACTGTACAAGGTCGAAGGCGAGGACATCTACGCCATGATGAGAGGCAATATTGATCAATTTGATACATCCGATTATCCCGACATGAACCCCTTTGGAATGCCACGACGCAACAAAAAAGGAATTGGGCTCATGAAGGATGAGTGTAACTGGCGAATAATAGTGGAGGAAGAATCGGCTGCGATTCGGCCAGTGGGCCCAAATGACAGTGGACAATTTTTTTGGTATAACGTTTCGATCCTAATTCGGATCCTCTTCAGATTTATTATTTCTAAAATTACATTCTTTTTTTACTTATTTTGTATGATATGTTTTACATTATAAGCTTAAATGTTATGTGTCATGACTGACCTGAATTTGTACGGGTAATTTTTTTGGTCATTTAATGAATCTTGGATAATATTCATTATGAATTTATTGTATAAAGACGGGTCATTTTTTTGTGATCCTTGGTGTCTGTGAGAGGGAGGATTTTGATATTTTATTGCTTAGTTTATGTTTTTTGTGAGACTTTTGTGTATGTGTTATTCACCTATGAATTTCATGTTTGATAATTTCCAAGATTCATTTTTGATCAAAATTAACAGTTTTCATTACATGGCGATTCGAAAGCTAAGTAGCGACTGAGTATTGAGGCGAGTGAGGAGGTATTTATATTGATGGGGTAGTGTGATTGAGTATTGAAGAGTGGGGGTGGTTTTTCATGGTTGGGGAAGTTTGCCGTTAGTGATTTTCACCTTCGATGACTTCGTCAAGTGCCTCCGCAATCGATTTATGCTGAGCCAGCTCCAATTAACCATACGATCACGGGAACATCGTGTTCACACTGAGATGCAGGTCGAGGTAGCCCTGAGTCCACACGATGACAAACGATACTTGCTGCCTAATAGTACCGATACGCTGCCTTGGGGGCCCTACAAAATCCCGAAAAGCCCGCCAGAACTCGTAATTCTTCAGTAGTGGTATGGGTAACACCCCACCTCTACGACGATGGAGTAGGAGGCGCTGAGGAAATGCTGAGCCAATAGGAACATTCGAATCCAGCGATAGAGTGGGGATAGCGGGTATATTAACCACGCTCGCAGAGCCATTCTCTTCATATCATCGCCACGATGGATAAGCTCAACAAGATCGCTAGTCTCAATAGCTTTCTCCCCGTGAAGCGACTCGCCGATCTGAAACTCGATCGAGTCTACCGAATCACCAATCTGCGGCAAGTTGAGACGAGATATGGGCTGAAAATCGTCGCGGATCTCGACAACGAGCTTCAAGTATTCATGCCAAAACGTATCTCAAGCGCATTCTAGCAAGATCAAGCGATGCTGGAACTCACAAAGCGCACGGTGGAAGACAAAGAATTATCCCTCAAATATCTGGGTGGTTCGAATAATCACATGGAATTCATCGAAAAATAATTTCCTATCACGCAAGCTCTGTACCTGAAATATTTCGATGGTGTGAATAATCGAAAAAATGATTGTTTATTAATAATGATTGTTGATTAATAATGATTGTTTATTAATGAAAAGCAATAATTTTGTTACAAATCTTTTTAATTGATCCAACTATTGTGCGAACCGTCGAATCCCAACCACTTAACATAAAGGCGATCTCCACGTTTCTTCAGCACCTTCTCCACGAGATATACGTCGGGATATTTGGCTCGAAGAAGCTCCTCTTCATAGAATCCTCCGGCTATGGGTTCATCCTGATAGTCCTTCAGCTTGTATGTGGCCGGACTTGTTGCAGCTACATGCGTCACGGTGAAAACTTCTGGTGTCCAGTTGGGTGTGTAGCCTTTCTCGAAAACGTGTTTGCTCTTGCTCACGCTTACTTTGTCGCCTACGCCGAACTTTGGAGCTCTGCAAATGCACCGATCGGCGAAATGCTCCATCAATGCGGCATCGACGCTTGTGACGTCTTCAGGCTTCACGCCGATAGTCCGATGATTGGTATCATTGTACGCGGCTACGAGTTCGGGTAAGATATCAAGCCGTTTGTAGCTGCCGCGCAGACTGAATCGCAACTACATTCTGTTCTTGAGTGTGCGATTGAAACGCTCAACGATGGACGCTTTCAGATTACTGTACGTTGAGTAGTGGTTGATGCGATATTCCTTCATGAGTTTCTGAAAGCCGGCATTGTAGAATTCTTTGCCTTAGTCAGTCTGCAGATTAGCAGGTACTCGACCTTGTCGTAGCACAGATTCCATAGCGTCGGTAAAG
Source organism: Alloplasta piceator (assembly GCA_946863875.1). Classification (NCBI taxonomy): domain Eukaryota; kingdom Metazoa; phylum Arthropoda; class Insecta; order Hymenoptera; family Ichneumonidae; genus Alloplasta; species Alloplasta piceator. Next base: position 28,111,974 of record OX333078.1, read on the forward strand.
TCCTTGGCGGTTTTCTGCTTTTCGGGAACGGCCCACGCAAATTCGGGAAGCACTTCGATGATGGTGAGCAAGTATCGCACGCATTTGTTTTCTCGCGCGTAAGGCTGCATCTTGACGAGATCCGCCTGCCACGTTTCATCCAGTCCACGCACGTCAAATTTGCGACGCGGATAATTACGCCGTGCAGGTTTATGCAGCTCTTCCAGTAGTCTCTGATGTTCCATGCCAGTAGTTTTTAACGGTAGAATCGACAATCGATAAATCGCTTATTTCAATATTCCCCAATGCCTCCGCACTCGCTCCGGCAGAAACTCAAACTTCACTGCAAGATTGGCAATATCTTGGCGTTGTTGAGCTATCAGGCGAAAGGCTTCACCCGTGTCTTGATGGATGAGTCTTTTCACACTACTCAGATTCACAGAGTCATTAGGCTCACTCGACGCGGCAACGTTGCACAGTCTTTTACTATCGACGTCGTACTGTTGATTGGTGGTGAGCTTGAATCCAAAGCCGGGAGGACCTCTTGTACCCTCGATTCGTCCCAATTGTCGTCCGAACACGTCGACACTCATTGTTCAACTGGCCACTGACACATCATCGTACCACCTAATATATGATTCTAGCTTCACGCAACTCCTCAATGATCGAGATGATCTCATTAATGTGACTTGGATTACCAGCTGCCCGCCCAGCGAGCAACAGACGTAGTCGATCTACAAGCTCGTTGGGATCGTCCCAATACACGTAATCCATCCGCATGTTTTTTCGCGCAATCTTCCACTCTAGTGGAAGATTGCGACCTTTACTGACTCTCTTCTTCACCGGTGAGCCGCCAATCAATGGAGCTATGTAGTTTTTGAATTTGCGAGTGTTTTGCTTGTGCACAGGCTCTTCTGCACTGTAGTGTTTCTTGTGTGCACTCGTAATTTCCAGACTTTTCCCATAGTTAGCCATATCTTCGGCACTCACCTGATTGGCATCAGACTCTTTTTGGAAGAGCAGCTCGAGCAAGCCAATGTTCGAGGGATACTTGCTATTCCCGACAATTACCCATTCATTGTTGAACCTTATGGGTGAGTTCCCGATCATGAGGGAATTGTCTGCGAGCTTTTGAACGCCAAAAGTCATGTCGAGATACGATTTTCGATTTCTGTCGAGCAATTAAAGATATTTAGCAGCTGTTCCCCTCGTTGCCGAGGATTTCCACCCCTTCCACTCCTCCTCCCCATCCGCTGCCTCTTCATCATCATCGTATGCAGTTTTGAATGAAGTCTCGAAATCTTCAGACTCCTCCTCCTTTGGCAGCAACTTCTTGATTTCATCCTTGAGTCCACGCGTCGTCGTGCCGGTGGTGGTAACCAATCTTTCGAGTGGATTAACAACTGACCTGAATGCATCACCGAATGCCTTCTCCATAGTCTGCTCGCCCTCTCGGAAAAGTCGATATTTGTGTTTGATCGCATCTTTCGCCTTGGCAATCTGGCTGAGCGTATTTTTCTCTCGACGGAACTGATCCGCCATATTGTCGCTTTGACCGTCCATGGTGTACTGACAGTTTCACTGGGGGGCGACCGATATTTATAACAAAATTGTCAAAACCCTTTCTGTATCTGCCCACGCCCCGACGCTCCTTGTCAATCACGAGAAACCCGTGATCATCATCGTTCCAGCATCTTGCACACAAGTCCCTAAACTGCGTGAATGGCATGTTCGTATTCACATGATCGTCATAGACATGCTTGAGATTCACATCGTCTTGGCGAAAAACTACCAGCAGATTGACATTATCACGCACTAGATGCTTGGGAATCTGAGCGTATGACTGACACAGGTAGAAGCAATCAACGTTTTCGTGTCTTCCCATACAGTAGAAGGCTCTGACATCGCCTTGCTTCTCACACGCTATATCGTCAAATATCATGATGGAATTGGCGCGAGCATCGTCGGGTGATACAACTTGATCGTGTTCACTGAAAGCCAAGTAGTCTACCCCCTCCACGGGTGTGATTAGTTGTTCGAGAAACTTGTACTTTGGCTGATTGAGCGACTTGGAGTACACATAGACATTCCCAAATCTCAGACCGTTGGGGTGCTTGATGAGAGCGAGCAGTGCATTGGTCTTGCCGCAGTTGGAAGGGCCGCAGAATACTGAACGTATGCTGTCAGGTAGTAGTTTACCGTGTCGTGTTCGCCTCTGCTGCTTGTCCGCAAGGATATCGAAATTCCTGACTGGCAGCTTGAGCGATTGCTTCCAAAAGTCCATGGCGCACTGAGCTCTGAGCGTATAAATAGCGCGCTTATATACCCTCAGGCTCATTCATCATCGGGCGACCGTTACGTAATGATCGAGGGTCAAGGTTTCCTCAACAAATTCATCAACAATCTTCCTGTGAAACTTTATTTGCCGGGCTACCAGTACTGCGGACCGGGTACAAAAGTAGCGAGTTGTGTCAACCGTGGAGATCCTGGTATAAATCCCCCCTGTGAGGAACACGATATTGCATACTCGTACAATCGTCAGAACGTCGAGGCGCGCAAGGCAGCCGACAGAGATTTAGCGGAGAAAGCCTGGCGGTGAGTGTGGGCAAAGGACGCTGGTGTGAGTAAAAAACTTTTCGCATACGCTGTAACTACCGTCATGAAAGCGAAATCCAAACTCGGTATGGGACTGAAGAAGAAGCCTGCATTCATGCTCTCGAGAATACTGAGGGCTGCATCGAAATCTGTGGGGAAAAATGCTCGTGAAATTATTCAATCAGCACTGAAGAAGGCACGTGCTGCAGTGAAGAGAGCCGGCGGGAAGAGCCACGTGCTTATCCCACGCATACTACCAGTGCCCGAAAAGGTCGGGGGATTCCTGCCTTTTCTCATTCCTCTGCTTGCCGGCTTGAGTGCAACAGGAGCCCTGGCAGGTGGCGCTGCGGGTATCGCCAAAGCCGTGAACGATGCTAGCGCAGCCAAGCGTCAGTTGGAAGAGAGTCGAAGACACAATAAGACGATTGAGGCCCTCGGCAAAGGTCTCTACCTCAAGCCGCACAAAAAAGGATTCGGCTTGCATCTAGATGCAAAAAAAAAGTTGCCGAAACGCGCGCTAACCGATGCGGATTTACTCGAGTATGGCCGCGATGTTCCACATTTTCGTGGCGTATTTATGAGAAAAGACTTGCCGAGTAGGGGTCCTCGTTATCGCGAATCGGTCATTGTCAATCTCGATGACAGAGATGGACCTGGAATACACTGGGTAGCATACCGCACAAACAGTCGTAATAGTTTTGGCGATCTTCAACCACCTCGGGAGCTCATGGACTATCTCGGGGTCGACCAAGTGAAGTAAAATTATGCGAGATATCAGGGCTATGACACGTACGAGTGCGAATACCTCGGCCTGAAATTTCTATATAAGAACTTGTAATTTCAAGAATTGATCAGTCGTGCGCGCACCGGCATGGCAGATTCATTGACTCTCAGTCAGTCCGGAACGTCATCCGTACTCGAAGCGCAATACTTTCCGCCAATTGAGCTAGCGCTAAATAAAAACTATGTTTTGGAGCTATTATCGTTCAACTCTATATCGAACATCGACCTCGGCAGAAACAAGTTTTACGTGGGTGACGAGGTGGTTGTGCTGCCAACCGGAAATTACTAGATTGAATACACTGGGAAGTACCTGCAGAAAGCGCTTGCACCGAAAGATATTTCAATCTACATTGAACCCAACAACATTACCCTGCGCAGCCTCATAAAGTGCAATCGAGACATTGATTTTCGACCGCGAGACTCCATTGCCGATCTTTTGGGTTTTACTCACCGTGAACTACGGCGTGATACAACACACCGCTCGGAATTGCCCGTAGCTATTCTCAAGATGAACGCGTTGAGAGTTGAGTGGAACATCACATCGGGAGCGTACATAAACGAGCGCAAGGTGCACACGATACACGAATTCTTCCCAGCTGTGCCACCAGGATATAAGATTATCGAAGTGCCATCGCAGATCACTTACCTTCCAGTCGCCGTCAGAGTCATTGAACACGTGCAGCTGCGAATAGTCGATCAGGACAAAAAATTGGTGAACTTTCGCGGCGAGGTTATTACGATCAGACTACACATCAAGGAAGTCGCGTAATCATGAGCATCGTCTTTGACGCGAAAACTGGGCGTGGCTATAAAAGAGAATCAACATGGCGCCCAAGCATCAGTCGTCGTCGAGCGCTGAAGACGCTAACACGTCGCAACATTCAGTTCCTTAGAAGCCTGGGACTACGAGTCGTCGCTGGAAAAAATAAAGTGTGCGATAATTTGCTGCTGCTGAAATGGAAGAGGCTTTGCACGTTCAGTCGCCCGTGGTATTCGACGAATCGGTGTCGCATTACAAGATTCATACGCATACCTCGTCAACCTTTAACAACAGCGATGAGATCCGGATATCGATTCAACATCAGGATCTGTGTCTTTTACCCGCACGGAGTTCACTACACGTGTGCGGGATATTGACCAAGGCGAACGGTAATGCAGTCACAGCGACGAAATTTGTCAACAACGCTGTGCTCCATCTGTTTGAGGAAATCCGTTACGAGATCAATGCCATTGAGATCGATCGGAGCAAGAACGTTGCTATGACATCTCTCATTAAGGGTTATGCGTCCTTGAGCCCCAGCCAGAGTATAATAATCAAAAACGTAGGTTAGCTCGATGTCGAAGAGACTCTGCAGCTAAGTAACAATAGCGGCTACTTTGACGTATGTATACCGCTCGCCATGATCCTTGGCTTCGCCGAGGACTACTGGAAGATCATCATCAACACGAAGCACGAGCTCATCCTCACGAGATCGAGAAACGACACGAATGCAGTTGTGCAAACAGCGCTGGCAGATGGAACCTACAAAGACTTTGAGATTGAACTCACGAGAATCGAGTAGCTCATGCCGTACGTGATACTGTCGGACAAGCGCAAAATACGTCTGCTCAGTCACATCAACAAGGATATCACTGTGAGTTTCCGCACCTGGGAGTTGTACGAGTATTCCATGCTTCCGAGCACTACAAAACACATATGGACAGTGAAAACGGCTAATCAACTGGAGAAGCCCCGATTCGTGATTGTGGGATTCCATACGAATCGACGAGGAATTAAAACGGCGAATGCAAGCCGCTTCGATCATTGCAACGTAACGAACGTGAAATTATTCCTCAACTCGCAGTGTTACCCATGTGGCAATCTCAATCTCAATGTTAGTCGCAATCAGTTTGCCATGTTGTACAAGATGTATACCAACTTTCAGAAAGCGTACTACGACAAGGCTGCGGAACCTATGCTGACGAGAAAAGATTTCCTCGCGCATGCGCGAGGAAATCTTTCTCGAAACAGAATGAGGCGCTGAAGCAGGCGCCCGTCGACGTCCGTCTTGAACTGGAGTCTGGGGGTAATTTTCCCGCGGAAACTACAGCCTACTGCCTCATTTTGCACGATCGCATTGTTGAGTATAATCCCATAAGTGGTGGTGTGAGGAGGCGCGTGTAAGAAGGAGTGGGGGAATATGTAAAGAGAAGTGGGAGAATGTGCGAAGAGAGGGGAGAATCACCTATAAAAGCGCCGCTCGAATCGAGCACACATCACAGTCACGATGAAGTACGTGTTGGATGCACAGGGCTTCCAGCTCGCCAACAGCGAATTAATCGTCAGAAATTCTCACTCAACTTGGGCCACAGACCGGCAACCTTTCTATTCAAACCGCCATTGAGTTGGCACGACCTGCCGGCCAGATACAAGAGTATAAATCTCTGGTTGAAACGCAACTATCACCATCTATCCTGGAGCTCGGGTGACCTGCCTTACGATGAAATGGAAACCATTCTTCGATCGATGATGCGCGATGCAAGCGTCATCCATGTGGAGGGCGAGCAGAAGATGCGGTGGCTCGAACAGTTCAGTTTCAACGTGCGTGAGTTCACACCATGCCCGTCGCTGAAGACGCTGAACATGGGACAGATGATAGCACCTTGCTATCATCATCAGCAAAATTCGCAATCCCACTGCGCACTCCGCAATGTCATACTGCTGGAAAAGATTCTTCGAGACAATACTCCATCCATCGAGCAATCACTCACGATATTTTATCGCACTGGGCTCTTGTCATTCATGGAGCCTCAAGACATTGCGCAACTGCCGAGGAATTTCATCATCAACTTTGCTGCAAGTAGTGTCGAACTTGCTTGGGATAAGCGACCCGAGACCCTCAAGCAAGATCCTGAAGTTGCCGCGTGTTTGAGATGTCGCGAACACGGACTCATTGGTGCGCCAATGAAAAGAGAATGTATTCAATGTCGACGACAATAAATGGGGAATATTTTAATTGAGAGTTTACTTTACTATCCTGCACGAAATCCTGCTGCGATCGGGATTTTCCCTTGCCATTTGCTCGAATTTAAATTTCGCGCCACTTTCTCGAATTCAAGATGCGCGCATTACAGCGAGAAACGTGGCCAGTCCGCGCACGCGTGAAAGTCACAGCGGGAAAGTTCAAACAACTTATTTCCACAACTTCGTGATTCAAGGTATAAAATACATGAATTCTCATTATTTCTTCCTTGTATTATATGCAATGATCAAATTGAGGGACTTCAGATAATTCCATCAGCGAATCAAAGAACTACATGTCACCAGTCATATGCATAACCTCGATTTGCTCATTGCTGCAGTCAGCGTTTTCTTTGATATCTCGCAATACTTTATCGGTCGAATCCGGCCACGTGAATGGATGAATTCACGTGGAGAGTCGAAATTCCGACATGCGAAAGTGAAAATTGTGATATTACATGTGAAAATCATGATGTCGTACACGTGACCGGATACACGTGGCCGGAAGTGAAAATTGCGGTATCGTACGTGAAAATTGCGATATCGTACGTGAAGTTTCGGTAAAAATACGATATTCTACCAAGCAGAGGCAAAATTGCAATATCCAGCTACGCCAAGGTTATGTTGTTCAGCTACGCCGAAGCCAAATCTGTGACTGCTGCGGAGAGGCCAAAATTATAATATGCAGCTGCGTGGAGGCCAGAATTGCACTATCCAGCTGCGGAGAGGCCAAATTTCAAATATTCAGGTACGTAGAGCTCAGAATTCTGATATGCCTGCTACGCAGTGTCCAAAATTTTCACATCCAACTACGCCAATATTTAACTACGCCGAGGCCAATAATCAGCTGCGTCGAGGCCAAAATTCTGATTTTCTGCCACGCCAAGGCCAAAATCAGCTGCACCGAGGCCATAATTGGAATATTCAGCTGCGTCGAGGCCAAATTTCTGATATTCAGCTGCGCTGAGGGCAAAATCAGCTGCGCCGAGGCCAAAATTGGAATATTCAACTACGCCGAGGCAAAAAATTCCAATAATCAGCTGCGCTGAGGCCGAATTCTGATATTTATCTACACTGAGGCCAAAATCACCTACGCCGAGGCCAATATTCAGCTATGCCAACCAAAATGATGATTTTTCTGCAGTGTGCAAAATTTGAATGATCAGCTAAAAATTGTGATTTCCTCGCTAGGTAGAGGACAATATTCAGCTACCAAAATTCGGCTGCCAAAATTGATTTCCTGCAAAAGACCCATATTTAGCGACGGAGGGACCAAAATTCAACAGCGATGCCAAAATTTAAATGTTCAGAGGGGCCAAAATTCAGTGACGGCGAAATTTTTAGCCTGGACTCGAGGTTAAAAAAGGCTCAGGCCACTGAAGTGAGGTTTGGGTTAAAAAATAGGAAAGATTTCGGTTTGGGTTTATTTGGGTTAAAAAAAAACGAATTTTTTCGAAAAGTTCGGGTTTATTTGGGTTTGAAAAAAAAAAATTTCGAAAAGTTTGGGTTTATTTTAGTTCGAAAAAAAAAATTTCAAATGGTTTGGGTTTATTTGGGTTCGAAAAAAAAATCGAAAAGTTTGGGTTCATTTGGGTTTGAAAACAAAAAAAAATCGAAAATTTGGGTTTGTTTGGGTTTGAAAAAAAAAATTCGAAAAGTATGGGTTCATTTGGGTTTGGATACCTACCTTACCGACCACGGTACAGGAATCTACCTTACCGACGGTTTGGGTTTGGATCCCTACCTTACCGACGGTTTGGGTTTATTTAGGTTTGGTATCGATGTAAACTGTGCTCGAACTCTCATAGCTCCTCTACTGTTCTATTAAGCAAAGCCTATGAAGTCATTGAAATAACTCGAAAAAATATTATTTCAAACCAGACCTCAGTTTTCGACCAACAAAAGATGTCAGCATATTTAAATATATCAAGATTCTGAATGAACTAAATTTATATTTAGCTGAGATAATTTGATGATCACATAAATTAGTTGATGTTGGATTGCGCTCGGTTTATTCAAGCAAAAGTTTGTGAAGATCACTGAAATGTTTGTTGTTTTTCAAATTTTTATGAACTATATTGGTAGTGCTCTTGTAACAATTTTTTTAAATATCTGGCTTTACCGTTAGTTTGAATAATCAAAAACATTTATTTGATCCAACTGTACCGTGTAGTCAATGCGATAAGTGAGATATACAAAAATATTTTATGGAAGCAACTAAAAAGCATGTCTAGGCAAACAAACGATATTAGTTGTTTGAAAACATTAGTTTTGCTACGGTGATTTAGTTGATGCAATTATGAACATTTGGTTCGATTACCTACATCATCTTCTATTCAACAAATAAATAGTTCAATTGACCAATTTTCCGTCCAACTAAATGGATTTAGTTCAATGAACAATTATTTTCTCATTGTAGGCTCAAATTTAAAATACTCCAAGCACATGGTCTTTGCGGACGATACCCAAATCTATTTGCACTGTCTTCCGTCACAGCTGAGTGAGGCCTTGGTGAGAATCTCTCACGACGTTGGTGTCATTGCTCGTTATGCTACTGACAATGACTTGAAGCTCAACCTAAGTAAATCGAAGGTTCTCATCCAAGTTGGTAGCTCTTTCATTAATCGCATTGATTTCAATACACTTGCTCCGATTCAAGTAGATGGTATACCTCTTCCATTCGTCGATCGCATTAGCAACCTTGGAGTCGTCATGACGTCGAATCTTTCGTGGCGCGAGCAGATCATGAGGATCTCTAAAAAAGTACACTTCTCTTTATTTGAACTCAAGTATCATCGCAATTCTCTATCACGTGAACTGAGGATTCGTCTCGTCGTATCACTTATCTTCCCATTATTTGATTATTGTTGCTTGGTATAAAACGACCTCACCGATAATTTGAATACCTGGGGAAAAAATCATATATGATCATTGGACTGTATAAAAAAACATCAATAATTTTTATTTTAGCATTATACAATTTTTACCTGTACTTGGACATAAAAAAATAATACTTGCGAAAGATGGGGCCGGTCCTTCAAGATTTAGAGGTACCTCATCGGACTTTTGTCTTTTTTATTTCGTTAATACGAAAATAACGAATTTGCATGAATGAAACATACATTTTTTTATTTTAAAATGATGAATATACTCCAAACTTATGTATAAATACTGAATATAGGGCGTTCCATCCCAAATCGGACAGTGTGAAAATCTTTTTTTTTATTTCACAATTGTTTTATATTTTTTAGTTCTCATCAAAAGCACTTGCTGTTAAATTTTGAGATTTTTTGATTACCCGTTTAATAAATATTAAACTAACAAAAAACCCGCTTTATTTTAAATTTTGGTCATAACTTCTTCAATAATGGTCCAAATTGAAAGTTTTCTTTTTCAAAATTTTTGTTCTTAATGGCATTTCAAGAAAAAAATACAACAAAAATACTCGACGTGTTTTTGAATGAGTTTTTTGAGTTTTAAATTTGAAAATCGCGTTTTTAAAAGTAAGTATCGTTTTTGATTTTTTTTTTAAATTTTTTGTTTTAAACATCTATATATTTGACAATTTTTAAGACTAGGCCAAGCGTAGGATTTCCATAACTACTTTTTTTCGATTTTTGAAAATGAAAATTCTTATTTTTTATAAATTATTATGAATACCAATTTTTGTTACCGTATAGTATTTTTTTCAATATTAAGAATTTATTTTGACACTTTTTAATTGTTAAGAGGTTCTTAAAATTAATTATTAATCGTTAAGTCTGTTTATGAACAATAATAACAACAGTTTCGATTTATTCACGTATTTTTTTGAAAACCTCACATATACAATTATTTCCTGAATTGGAATATTCCTTTGCCAATACGTTTCCGTTGCTCATTGGAATAATTGAATGAATTTTTTGTGTCCCCCTGTGATTGACTTTACAGTAGTGTATCGCAAATAAAATATTTCTTTTGCATCTAAATAAAGTTTCTCAGATGAAAATTTGACAGCAACATTCCGTACACTATTTAGATTCAATGCCTACTCATACAATTCTTGAACTGTTGTTATTTGCTCATCGATTAATTATTCATTTCAAAAATCTGTTAACAATGAAAAAGTGTCAAAATTAATTCAAAATGATTGAAAATATACTATACAGTAACAAAAATCGGTATTCATAATAATTTATGAAGAAAAAAAAATTTAATTTTCTATAATCGAAAAAATTAGATAGTAGTTATGAAAATCCCACGATCGGACTGGTCTTAAAAATTGTTTAATAGATAGATGCTTAAGTCAAAAAAAATTTGAAAATTAAAAATGACACTTTTAAAAACGCGATTCAAAGTTTAGAACTCAAAAAACTTATTCAAAAACATGTCGAATATTTTTGTTGTATTTTTTTTCTGGAAAGGCCATTAAAAAACGAAAATTTTGGAAAAAAAAATTTTAATTCGGACCATTATTAAAGAAGTTATGACTAAAATACCAAAAAAGAGCGGTTTTTTTTTGTTAATTTCATATCTTTTGAACGAGTAATTTAAAAAAAAAAAACAAAAAATGTAACAGCAAGTGCTTTTGATGAGAACTAAAAAATATAAAAAAATTGAGGAAATTAAAAAAAAAAGTTTTCCAAACTGTCCGATTTGGGATGAAATCCCCTATGTTAAGTATTTATACATGAGTTTAGAATATATTTATCATTTAAAAATAAAAAAAATGTATGTTTATTCATGCAAATTCGTGATTTACGTATTAACGAAATGAAAAAGACAAAAGTCCGATGAGATACCTCTAAATCTTGAAGGACCGGCCCCATCTTTCGTGACAATTATTTTTTTATGTCCAAGCATAGATTAAGATTGTATAAAGCTAATAAAAAAATTATTGATTTTTTTTTATAGTCTAATGATCATAGATAATCATATATGACTTGGTCATGCACGATCCTGAACAAAATTTGTCTCTATACGATCATATATGATCGTATATAATCATACATGATCATATATCATCATGTATGACTTGTCATACATGATCCTGAACGAAATTTGTCTCTATATAATCGAATATAGTAATATATATCCATATATGATCATATGTAATTATATATGATTATAGATACCCATATATTATATGAACAATGCTGAAAATAAAATTAGATGAAATCAAATGGATTCTTCAACTTATAAAAGTTGGCGATTATGTCTGCGAGCGACCAAATACTCTTGGAAAGTTTTTCTGAGTATGTGGCGTACGTCGACTTTTGTTTGTAAGTAATAGTAGTAGGCCGGTTCTGTCCCAAGATCCCTACCCCGACATTTACCGACCTTTTTCAGCCGAGACTCGAGCCACTTAGCCGAGAATCGAACCACTTAGCCGAGACACAAACCGCGTCGTGAATCACGGGTGGCTTGCGGACGGCGGGTGGCTCGCGGGCGGCGGGTGGCGGGTGGCAGGTGAGTGGTGGGTGGCAGGTGGGTGGTGGGCGGCAGGGAGGGGGGATTTGGGATTTTTTTCGTTAGCATGTGTTGCGTGTATGTGCGTGTATGTACGTGCATTTGCGTGTGTGCGGGGGAGGGGGGGGGGAGTCTTGGGATTTTCGATGAGATGCCCGTGATTTTTTGAAGAAAGCGTTAGATGACGGCGTCGTCGATGGCGTTGACCCGCACGCGCTCTCTCTCTCTCTCTCTCTCTCGCTTGCTCGCGCGCGCTCTCTCTCTCTCTCTCTCTTTCGCTCGCTCGCGCTCTCTCTCTCGCTCTCGCTCGCGCGCGCTCTCACGCGCAGAGTGTCGAGTGTCAAATTTATGATGTATACAAATGTATACAAACAAGGTCCAACTTTTTTCGTCGCGACGCATGCGGATATTATCAACACACAGCTGCATAGACGATCATCGCAATTCACAATTAAAAATATTTTAGTCGATTCGCCGCCCGTTGCAATGGTTGATCCGCTAACCGGTAAAATGGACATGAGCGTGCAAGTGTGTTACCCCGCAAAAGCAGCGTGGGAATTGACACATAGTGACTTGAAATATATGTCGAAAGAGGTCATTTTAATGTTTTATTCGCGAAATATTTATTGGCTGTGGGATCGCTTACCGCAGCATCTACGCGAGGATAGAGAAATAATCTCATGTCTACCGTGCGTAAAACATTGGAATACGCTTGATATGCTGGAAACTCGCATAGATGGTCCCACACCACCACGACGAGATTGCGTTAAATGTTGTTGGGAGGCGAAAGAGAAGGAGGAGGAAAAGGCGAAGAAAGCGAAAACTGAAGAGGACAAAGAGGCGGAAGAGCGTCGAGTTTTTTGTCGCCCATTGCAGAAGGAGTTCGTGGAATTTTTGTCGGCATGCCTTTCGATATTTTAAAATAAACAATTGGGGTGATAGAGTGATCAGGCTGAGACGTGAATTTCATCGAGAATCATATCGGCTAATTCTCATTTTTATTGAGAAGAAATTTCAGTCAATCCTCTGCCGTCATTGCGTGTGTGTGTCGCTTGCTGTTAAAATGGATTCACGTGGCCGAGTGTATTATCCTCCGAAAGATGCGCGAGAATTGATACATAGTGACTTGAAATATGCGTCAAAAGAGATGGTTTTAATATTGTATCCGCGATTGATTTACTGGCTGTGGGATCGTTTACCCAAGCATTTACGCGAAGATGAGGAAATGATGTCATATCTACCGTGCGTAAAACATTGGGATGAGTTTCATTCGGAATAAATTAAGGCACCCTTACGACGAAATTGCGCGGGCTGTCGTCGGAAGGCGAAGGAGGAAACGACGGAGAAGGGGGGAACTGAAGAGAGCGACAAAAGAGACCGTCGTCAAAAAGAGGTGTGGGAATTGACATCTAGTGACTTAAAATATATGCCAAAACAGATCATTTTGGTATTGTATCCGCAAGATATTAACTCGCTGTGGGATCGTTTACCCGAGCATCTACGCGAAGATGAGGAAATTATCTCATATCTACGGTGCGAAAAACATTGGTATACGGTTGGACCGACGGGAGATTGCATAGATGGCCCCCCACCCCCACGACGAGATTGCATTCAATGTTGTCGGGAGGCGAAAGAGGGGGAGGAGGAGAAGGAGGAGGACGAGGAGAAGGAGGAGGAGGAAAAGACGGAGAAAGCCGAAACTAGAGAGAGTATCGAGGACAAAGAAAAGCGTTGATTTTTCGTCGTCCGTTGCGTGGGAGGGGGGGCGGAATTATTTGGTGGTGGAGAAAATGTGCATGTCGAATCAAGCTTCATCATAGTCAGCGTTCAAATGTCATCTCAACGTCGTGAACTCAAGACGCGCCTAGAATCGTTGATTGAAGAAATTGAAAAAGTTAAAAAAGTCATTCGAACAGATCTGATTTGAACTTTATTACATCATCGTTGGAGAATACATACATCGATCGACATGGATCTCGCAAAAATCAACAAAGTGGCAAAAATGGGCGAATTTCTGCCACTAAAAAAGTTGACGGAGCTAATTCAACAATCAGATTACCAAATATCTGATATCCGCGCCGTGGAGACAAAATTCGGCAAGAGAATCGTCGTCGACGTTAGCGACGAGTTTTCCGTCTTCTTTCCGGCTCGGCTTGCAAAAGCCTTCGATGAAGATGTCGACGCATTGACGAAAATGATGGATGCCGCTCATAATGGACAACTATATATGAACTACTTTGGTAGAAAGTACAACAGCATTGAGTTTAAACAAATGTGAGGAAAAAAATGGTGGATCAACCATGTCATCATCATCATCGGACTTTATCAAACCATAGCGACTGAATCATCATCATCATCACGACATCAGAGAAGCCAGCATTATCGAAAAGAAAAAAAAACGACGATTTTTGCGTTGTTATGGTGGAAAGTGAATTCTTGAACAATATACGTGAAAAACGTAACAAGGACTTGAAAGTGTGGGGAAAAAAATTATTTCAAGTTTTTTCAAAAAATTTCAAAAAAATAATCTACATTCTTCGTTGAACTAGCTATTAAGGAAAATTGTATGTATCGATTTTTTCCACGCTTCGAATAATAATAAAACAAAGAAGACACGATTTATCGACGAAATAAAAGTTTTTCTTTATTTAAAAAATTCCTCGTTCGTACAAGGCCTCGTATACATTTAACCACTCTTTCAGCGATTTTACGTTTGCATTAGCACAATTGTACTTCGAGTCGAACGAATGCAGCGAGCAGCCCGTATTTGGTGCAATTTTTGGTAATTGTCGCAGCGATGGACAGTCCAAGGTCTCCATGTCGATAATCTTCATCGAGGGATCGATTACTTTCGACAGCCAGATTGATTTCTCCAGTCCTTTGACGTAAATTATGCGAGCACCTTCCAAGCTCGCTCGAATCTTTTTCACAGCTGCACTGTACGATATTTCGCCTGAATTCCATTTCAGTCCATGATAATTTCGTTCTAGCCATGCGTTAATCGCCTTGTACTTTGCCGGTAGAGATGTCCACGGTGTCGCGGGTTTGATGTGAAGAGTCAACGGCTCCACGTTGCGATTGACGGCAATTATTGATATTTCCTTCAGTACAAACTCATTGATGGGTCTTTTGAAGCCCTGTAGATCTACGATAAAGTCCATCTTGGCAACGACTAACCCGTATTCGTGCTCTGAATATGATTTTATAGTAAATTTTTCACGCCACCGCTCAGCGGACTATACTCGACTATACGATCATGTATGATCAAACAATATGCGGATGTTTGAGCGGGAAAATTAGCTCTTGCTTCAAATTCAAGGCGCACATCGACAGGTCCGGACTTGAGTGAATCGTTCTGTTTCGAACAATCAATGACGATGAGAGGCGCGTAATTGAGAAATTCAGTCTTTTCGAGCCATGGTTCCGCCTCTTTGCCATAATATGCGTTCTGAAAGTTGGCATACATTTCGTAGAGCATGGCATACTGGTTTTGTCCTATATTTAGATTCAAATTTCCATATGGAAAACATTGCGAATTCAAATAAAGCTTAATGTCGGCAATATTACAATGATCGAAATAGCTCGCATTCTTCCTCACACGATTTTTTCGATCGGTCTGAAAGGCGAGAATGACATAACGAGGTTTTTCAAGCTGAGTGGATGTTTTGACAGTCCACACGTGCTTTGACGTAGCCGGAAGCATTGGATATTCATACAATTCCCACGTGCGAAAACTCATGGAGATTGGCGCGTCTTTGGCAATAAACTTCAAAAGTTGTATTCGCCGTTGATCGGAAATTGTTACGTATGGTATGAGCCATGCAACGTTTTGCTACACCAGCTTATAATCTTCCGCAGGTGGTCGATTAACTGCATTATCTTCCACCGTCGTTTGAATAACTGCATTATCATCGCTCTTCGATCGCGAGAGAATTAATTCGTGCTTGGCATTGACGAGAATTTTTTGATAATCTTCGGCAAAACCGAGCAGCATGCTCAGCGGTATGCATATATCGAAAAAGCCCGCGGCATCGGTTATTTGTTTCGTTTCATCCACGTCGAGCCAGCCCGTATTTTCAAGCATGGAAATTTTACCAGCGCCCAACGACGCGTAACCCTTTATCAGACTCGTGAGCCCAACATTTTTATTTCGATCGATTTCTATGGCATTAAGTTCATAACGTATCTCCTCAAACAAATGGCAAATTGCATTGCTTACGAGTTTAGTGGTGGTGCATGGAGTATCATTGGGTTTACTCAATTTCCCGCATATATGAAGAGAACTTTTGCTCGGTAGTAGACAGAGATCTTGATGCTGAACAGCAATACGTATTTCATCGCTGTTGTTGAACGTCGATGAGGCGTATGGCTGGTGCGCGTGAATCTCCGAGTGTACGATAGATTCGTCAAAGATAATTGGTGGGTGAATATTCACTATTGCTTCCGCCATCTTGCACAACAATTGCAAAGCACACAGAAAAAGTAATGTTTTACAGTCCTTTGCCACGAACGTGAAGGCCGAGGCTCTTCAACAGTTGCACGTTTTGAGGTGTTAGTCCTCTGAATGTAGTTCGACGACTGATTGCCTTTACCCATGGTATCCTATTATTATTCACAGTTGACGTTGTTGTTGTTCTATTAAAGACTATACCCATCATCCGGATTTGATGTGCAATCGTATGGTTATAACCTCACCACGAAAATTGACTAAATCACTGTCTTGATCTACTATTCGAAGCTGAATATGATCTATTGTCTTGCTCGTTATTGGCACATAAATGACGTGCGAGGGAACTTCAATGATTTTATAGCCCAGTGGTGCGAGTGGGAAAAATTCGTGAATTGTGTGGACTTTTTGCTCGTTCATATATGCACCTGCTGTGATGCTACATTCGACACGCAAGGCGTTCACTTTCAGAATGGCCACCGGAAGATCAGATTTGTGGTTTTTATTGGCTTCGAGGATGCGCCGGGTGAATCCCAATAGAGATCCAATTGAATCTTTGGGTGAAAAATTTACATCGCAATTACACACAATTTCACTTCGCAGCGTATTGTTATTGGGTTTAATTGTAATGTTTATATTCTTATTGGTCAACTCTGATTGCAAGTATGCCTCAATATCTTCAATTTCGTAGCTGCCGGTGGGTATCGTTACTATCTCATCGCCCACGTAAAATTTATCATTGCCCGCGTCTATGTTGGGAATAGAATTAACGGTTAGCAGCTCAACGAGTCCGAGAGTATAATTTTTGTGCGCGTCAAGTTCAATTGGGGGAAAATATTGCGCCTCGAGGATAGAAGATGTCCCCGATATTGTCAGGGTGAAACTATCAGCCATGTTGATCGCGCGATACTGATACTGATTTCATCAAGAGGCACATTTATATAGGCTATAAATGTCTTTTCGATTAAGCTGTTTGCAGAGAAATTTAAGGCATAAATGTCCGCACACTATCGTGTCGTAATTCTCATATCGTATATAATTGTAATTAACGCTACGCACACCGAGATATCTCATGAGTTCGGATGGTGGTTGAAGATCACCGAAACTGTCAAAGTATACGACTTTGCCGCCAATCTTTTTGTATGCGACCCAATGTGTGCCTGGTCCACTACGCTCATCAAGATTAATAATCGCAGACTCACGTTTCCATGGTCCACCCTTTGGCAGATCATCTCGCATGAAAACACCGCGAAAATGGGGAATTTTCATGGATTTCGCGAACTTGAGAATATCGGCGTCGGTGA
Organism: Alloplasta piceator; assembly: GCA_946863875.1. Taxonomy (NCBI): domain Eukaryota; kingdom Metazoa; phylum Arthropoda; class Insecta; order Hymenoptera; family Ichneumonidae; genus Alloplasta; species Alloplasta piceator. The sequence goes on from OX333078.1 coordinate 28,129,531, forward strand.
GTGCTTGGCGTGGTAGCGTTATTTTACGTTTTTTGACCCAATATGGAGACCGAGACCCTTCTTGTATGGCTTGAGATGCAAACCCCTGCCTAATGCAATGGATTCCATCGTTTTATTATGTCGCTTACTCTCGTCCAATTCACGTTTTGCGGCTTGAGCAGCATTTACAGCTTTTGCTATACTCGCTGCACCACCCGTCAGTGCTCCAGCGGCGCTGAGACCGGCAAATATTGGCACGAAAAATGGCAAGAAACCGCCAATTTTCCCCAGCACCGGAAAAATCCGCGGTGTACGCAATTTTCGTTTACCCCCTATCCTCTTTACAGCAGCACGTGCACCCTTCAAAGCTGACGTAATTATAACCTTCGGGTCACTGCTATGACTCATTGTCTTCCTCGCAGCACCGATAATGCTTTTAAGGTTACAAATCTTCTTTTTCTTCGGCGCCCCCGCACCCATACCGAATTTTCTCTTGCCCTTCATGATAGTCGCTACACCCCAAGCACTTGCTTTTTCCGCGATACTCGCGTCTTCCGCGAAAACTCGTTTCCAAGCTCTCTCAGCCAATACTCTATCGGCCTCGCTTCTCGCCTCGAGATTTTCACGATTTTTCGAATAGGCAATATCGTGCTGTTTGCAAGCAGCGTCTAGTGGATTAATGCCCGGATCACCTCAAGCAAGACGTTTTGCTAATTTTGTGCCAGGACCACAGTACTGATAACCGGGCAAATGCAGCTCAACGGGAAGATTGTTGATGATACTGTTTACCAGACCGTTGCCACACTTTTCTTTTCCTTCTCCACGAGTATGCACGATCATGTCCATACAGGAGTAACTACCCGACTGACTAATGACATCTATGAAAAGCTTATTTATACTTATTGGCGAGTTAGTCGTGATCAAGATGGTGTCCAAGCAACAGGGATTACCTATAATGAATTTTGACGCATGAACGCAGCGCGAGGAGAAGGGGGCAAAACGTCACGGTCATTTATTGCCGAATAGCATTCGCGCGGTATTCTGCGGACCGTCAAATTGTGGTAAAACTAATGCATTATTCAGTCTCATTACTCATCCAAATGGCGTGAGATTTGAAAATGTTTATGTATACTCAAAGTCGTTGACGCAGCCAAAGTACAAGCTGCTCGAACGTTTGCTCAAGCCAGTGCCCGATATCGAATATTTTCCCTTCAAGGAGCACGAACAAGTGATTGGACCGAGTGATGCACGTCCAAACTCGATATTGATCTTTGACGATGTAGCGTGCGAAAAACAGGATAATATTCGAGCCTTTTTCGCCATGGGCCGTCATCAAAATGTCGATTGTTTTTATCTTTGTCAAACATACGCACGTATTCCCAAGCATCTAATACGAGATAATACAAATTTCGTTGTGCTCTTCAAGCAGGATGAAATGAATCTCCGACATGTGTACAACGATCATGTGAATACTGACATGCCGTATGAGAAATTTAAAAATTTATGCTCGGAATGTTGGCGTGCCGGCAAGTATGCATTTATCATGATTGACAAGGATAGTGAAATGAATGAGGGTCGATATAGGCGAGGTTTTGACAATTTTCTCAGCACACAGTGATAAATAATGTATCGTATGATGATGGCGGCACAGTATCATCGTTGACCCAGCACCGACAACATGAAAGTGCTCGAGGAAAAAGACGTTTTACGCGAGATGGTGCGAGCGAGCGACGCTATACGACGAAAGCATCGTATGATAAAGCTGGGTAGAGACAATGCTGAGCGCGCGATGCAGGATGTTTTCCAGCCGATAGTGCAGCCATTGGAGAAGCTCGTGAATGCATCACGCAAAAAATTCCCCATCAAGCGGGAAATTAAACGAGAAAAAACTGAAAATAGCGTGAAACGGTGAAGAGGGAGGAGGAGGACGAGGAGCAGGAAGAGGACAACGATGATGTAGAGGAGGAGGAGGAGGAGGAGGTGGAAAAGGAGGCTAAAGAAGAAGGAGAAGAGGAGGAGAATGAAAATGTAGCGAATGAAGAAAATGAGCTCAGCATGAAGGAACAATCGGATGATTTCGATGAATCCTTCCGGTCGGCAGAGGGAGACGCAATGTCCAGCAATGCCGATGAATTAATCAATGAGTATCTTTCGTTATTGCGCTCGAATAGAAAAACAAGCCTCGATGTCACGTATGGTGTGCGAAACCTCGCCAATGACAAGCTAATGATTGGCGATTCGCCGATAGTTTTTTCCTCATCCTCCGGAACTCGCGTGAGAGAGAAAAATTATGCAAAAACCGTTGGATTAGTCGAGCTATTATTCAAAAAACAGCCTGTTGATTTTACCACGGATGATTTGCGGACGTATGAAAAAATTATCACCGAGACAAATGCTCATCGGAAATATTACAAAGCCGCGGGCGCAATACGTGCGGATAATAGCACTAAATTCAAAAATTACATATCCAAGATATGTGACCGCTCCAGACACAGCGGCAAAGGTATGCCGAAATACAAGATTGCGCGAAAAAAACCGGCAAAATTCGATTATGTTTATTGGGATGATCCTAATGAGCTTGTTGATCGTCTACGTTTACTTTTATCATCTCAGGCTGCCGGAAATTTATCACACTCCAATGAAATTATATCGATAATCGAGGAATTGCGTGAGGCAAAAATCATTTATTAATCCGTTGTGTGTTAATGTTCCGCTCATTCGCAACATGAGCGTTGACGTGTTTGGACGACAATTAAATAAGAGCGTGCTTGGAAACGGTCGTGGTCCTCCTGGTAGACCGGGTATTGGATTTAAGACTACCGCCAGCGGTGATTACGATTTAGAGGGAAAACGACTGTGCAACGTTGCCGACCCCGAAGCGTCAAATGATGTCGCTACGTTAAATGCATTGCATAAAAAAATCACACAGCAACATTAAATTTCTGCGTAAAGAGATAAATGAGAGTTATTCATTGCTGGTGCAAGGACTTGACGCTAGCATACAAAATATTGCGAAAACTCTCAATGCGAATGTGCAGGCTGTACAAGATTTGGTGACTCGAACCACACATCTAGTCTCGCAACTCGATACTCGATTACGCGCTCTGGAGACGAAAAAATGACTGAGATGGAGAGAGAAGCAGTGGTGGGGGAATTACATAAACCCGCTCGACGAAATTATCCACGTCGCCATGTGGATATACGCGGTCTGGATGAAACCTGGCAAGCCGTTTTGGTGGATATGACAGCGAATTCGTAGATTTATAAAATATTTTTCATTATACGTCGTATCAAATACAATTGTTAATACATATTATTATATTTTCAACATAATTCTTAAACATTATTACATTTAAAGATTTTTTCTTAACTTTTTTAAATGTTTTTTCGATTTTTTTTTTTTCTCTTTCCCTAATTCGTAGATTTTCGTTTTATTTATTTTTTATTTATTTTTTATTTTTTTATTTTTTAATCAGACGCATTAAAAATAATTCTTAAACATTATTACAATAACACTTCTTTTTTACATCCATTTTCATTGTTTTCGAGTTTCGTTTTTTCACATCATTCATCCATACGTTCGATAGCGTCATAACCCCATGGTAGAGTATGAGTGGAATTCTGAAGCAAAATTCTTTTATTGTCATTCCAGCTGAGAGCTAATTTAGTCTGCGCAACAGTTTCGACGACATGTTTCCGACTACGAATTAAGTGCTGAGTTTTGCTTACGTTTGCATGGTGGAATAGACACTCTTTATAGTCGTTAAATGTAATCGATCTTAACGTCGCCGCTCGAATGCCCTTGGCTTTTTTCTTTTCTATTTCTTTTTCATCATCTGGGACTCTGAAGGTGTATAATTTGGCCTGCAACCCCACAAATTCCTCCATTATTTTTCCCTTATTCTCATCCTTCATCAGTCCCAATACTTTTTTATTAGCTAATGGTATACCGTGGGGATTGTTTGGCGCATAATCGGATGTATCGAATTTGTCCAAATCCTTCTTCATGTCGCTGTATATGTCGGGAGTTGTAATTTGATAAATGAAACTGTCTGTATCGGTGTAAAGTAGTTTGAGCTGATCGAAATTTTTCTTTTTCATGTAATTATAATGAAAGTCATGAATGAAAATTTTCGACATGTCGAGAATTGAAAATCCTACGTATATTGGTTTGTCAAATTTCACTTTAGCTCGATTCAATTCAATGATGACCATGTCACGATCAAAAACCGTGCAGCTGTCGAATGTTGCCCTCGCGATTAAAGCCCTTGCACCATAAGGCCCGCCCCATTTTGTCACAAGCTTAACATCCCGATATCGCCTAACGTTTTCCATTGTCTTACCGAAAACTGCATTATTCAGGAGTTTGAAAAAGTTTTTCTCAAATTCATTTTTCGCGTTTTTACGCAGTTCGGTGTTTATCTCAATATACTTTTTAAGCCATGCTTTTTGCCAGAATTTTAAAGCCCGATGAATTTTCGTTATACGAAGACCGAGAGTTAGAGCTTGATTTAAATTTTGAAAATGTATGATATATCGCTGTTTTGCTAATAAAGTTGTCATAAGTTTTGGCTGTTTGAATCCCGGAGGTGTGTAATGTTCGGGACATAATGGAAGATCTTTGTGCTGATCGTGAATGTCTCGGGAATAATCTAAGTCAACCTCGAATATATATCCGATTTCATCGTCATCGGCAAGCGATTGAATCTTATCAGCATAAAAATTCTTGACCCACTCGAAAGAGCTATAGGGCAGTGGCTTACTCATCGCCGCACCGTATAAGTTATTTACATCAAAATACATCAAGTAGCTCGCATCTTCGTCTTGATTGAAGTCGGAATTCATGTACCGATTATTGGCCTTCGCGTACCGATTTGAGCATTGAGCCACACCACCCTGAATACCCCGCTCGATAAATAATAGCATATCGATGTCGGTGAGGAGTTGAAGTTCAATACTAGTGCACTTGAGCATAGCATCGAACGCAAGACCTGGCGCTGTGTAATAGTGCAGTGGATCGAGATTGTATGCCGTCAAGCAGCTGGATCGAAAGTTTTCAAAAATATCGGCAAGAAGCAATATATCAGTCTAAAGTTCTAAATTTAATTGTATTTTCAGCCTTTCTTTCATATGCTTTCATTTTTATTCTTTATTATTCTTATTATCAGTATTGTTATTATTATTATTGTTCATTTATTATCACTATTATTATTATTATTATTATTATTATTATTATTATTATATTTTCTTTTACTTACTTATGTAGTGCTTTTACTTTCGCACTCTTTCCTGTATTATTTCTATGTGCCTGAAGGTTTATCAAGGCATCAATAAAAATCAATCAATCAATTAATCCCTCTCTCTCTCTCACTTTCTCTCTCTCTCTCTCCATGATAAAGAAAGGAGAGAGAGAGAGAGAGAGAGAGAGAGAGAGATTCACAAGCTCGCGAGCGAGCAGTGCTTGCCGGCTCACGGGCTCACAAATCTTTTTCGTTTCTGGTGGTTCTTTCATTTATTTTATTGGCGTAATCCGCATGAGATCCCGAAAGATCGCGAAACGGGACAGTAAGAGTAAAATCAATATTCAAGTCAAGCATGGAAATTACATAGCCTGGGTCAGGTCACTCGAAATGAAAAAAATAAAATTATTTTAGGACGCAAAAACGCGAAGGAAAAATTTCTCTCGGGAACATAAAGTCAATGCTTGAAGATTTTCACGAAAACCAGACGTTGCAAAGATTTATTATGGTAAAAAGAAGGAAAAAATAAAAAGGGACATATAGGAAAAAATGACGAAGGAAAAGAACACCACTGTCTCTTGAAAAGGTCACACACGTGGCCCATCGAAAAATTAGTTACGCTTCTAAGAGAAGGAAAATTATTTGAAGATAGAGCACTGCAGTGCAACCCGATATGTACGTATAAAAAAAAATCTTTCCAACACTCTGGCTCAAGATTTTCAGTCGATGAAATACTATCGGCATATTGCAAACATCCGGAGCTAGTAAAGCTGTCAACCCTGAAAAAAACAAGACCATGCGAGAGAGAATTGAGATGTCGCTGGGAAAGAGAGACTTTGTCCAAGGGTCCGAGAAAATTTCCTCTGGTCTTGCAGACGGCACGAGGCCCGCAACCTTGAGTTGAGTTGTTTCGTTCTCTCTCGCACAATGAGTCGCCACAGGGGCGCACGCCATATATGGGCACAAAAAAATATTCATCAAGGATTGTTCGAGATTCGAAATTGTTAAGCTCGAGAGAAATTTTACCTTGAGAAAAGGGCGTGCGGATTATTAATTATAAAAATAAACGTGTGTATGAATGAATGATTCATTTTAGGGTAAGCAATAGGAAAATCATTTGTTTAACAAAAATAATACTCGTAAGCAAAGACAACAATAGAATAATTTTATTAGCTATAAAACCAAAACAGTTAATACTTCAAACCAACATACACTTCTTTCGTAATTCGAAAATTCAAAATTCAAATATTTAAATTCAGACTTCCAATTTCACATGTTATTCCAAAAATTCAAATCCGAAATCCAACTCTTCAAATACAAAATACAAATTTCAAATTTTAAAAATTCAAATAACAAAGATTCAATCTCAGGGAACCCATTTTGAAAACTGAAATAAGTTAATTATCAAGTACATTCCGAAAAATGTTAAATGTGAAAAGCTTGGTTATTGAATTATTACCAAGTGAACAATCATACAATATTGAAATAATTAATTCATCAAATAATTTCGAAGATTTTCATTCATATTGTTCAAACAAATTAACATCGCAAATTATAAAAAGTTAAAAAGCAACTCGTAAATTACAATTATATATTATAAAAACTGCCATATTCCACTGATCTGAATCGAATAAATAGTTAAAGAAAATTATTAATATAGCGAAACCAGAAATTCATTTGAATAATTTGCAATAGAGAATAATAATTCAAAGGCTCTCTCCCTCTGGCGAGAAAACGATAGGAGGAGTCAATAGAACGGAGAAAATACAGTGCAGTAGAGCAGAGAAGGAGTGAGAAAATATGAAAATGGTCATAGGAACGAGAGAGAGAGCGAGCCATAGTCAAAAATCAAACCAATCGGAAGTACTGTAGAGCGAGAAAGTACGAGAGAGCATGCGAGAGCGAAAGAGAACGAGAGGGATGGTCCAAACCTCCGTAGTGGTGCCTGAACGCAGCGAGAGCCCAAGCGAGGGCGGGAGTAAGAGAGAAGGAAGATGATAGAAAGAGACCCCTCGTACATAGAAAATTCGCGTAAAAACTGCAATATCTAAACTGCGAATTGTTTCAAAAGATGGGAATTGTAATAGTATGAAAGAATGAGTGGAATTTAGGATAAAAAGAAGTTTAATTATTGTTTAATAACTAGAAAATTGGAAGGACCAGCGAGGTGGAGGGGAGCTCTAAGACGTGCATCGTCTTAGGAGTCAAGGGACAATTTTCTCCTTCCCAAAGCTAAGCCGGACCAAGAGTATAAAAACGCGAGGCACAACGCCTAATTACTTCATTGAGATTCGAAAAGTTCACTGCGTAACATCGTCCACGACACTCGTCTTTAGAATTTATTAAATTCAAAACTTTGAAAGATTTTTATCGGCTTCGACAGTGCGAATTTTTCCGAAAATTAAAATTTAACTTTTACGCGTATTTCTAATTTTTAAATTCTTCCAATTTTAATCTTATTTCGTTTTAATAATTAATCGCTTCCAATAGACATCGTGCGTGATCTAACAACATCATTGACACTATTATTCCGCCTACGTTCTTCTACATATTAATTATTACTGATAAAGCGATTTTTGTGAATTATGTGTAATCTTTGGTGATATCAAGACAAAACTGTGCAACGAAATACACACACAAGCCTATTCAAATCTTTTTGGGAAACTTTATTGTGCTGCGCCTTGGCATTTTCACCACCGTTTACCTCCTGCGGTTCACCGATTTCGCCTATTCATCCGTCGTCTCTTGATTCTCGTCACCTTTGGGCATTTGTTTCAATCGTTCGTGGTCCATCCGCAGCAGAAACCGCGCCGATTTCTCTTATCATCAAAGAGAACAACGAAAGGTAAGAAAGAGTATATTTACGATGACCCATTAAAAGTTCGAGAAAACATTCACTCGTCTCTCGCGAAGGGCGAGTTCACAATGGCCTTTCTGCCCTCCGATCAGCCCACGGGGTGTAGAGTATGAATTTGAATCGTAATTCAGTTTAGCCCATCCGGTTTAATATCGTCGGGAGTTTCCGTTCTTTTATCGACACCCGTTATGTTCCTTCCGCGGTGCACCTTGCACACGATATACGGGGTGTCTCTGTTCATTCGGAAATTTAATTCGGGTCGACGTGACGAATTCTAAATGTACGAATCCGATATCTTACAATTGAAAGTTGCTATTTCACTTTTACTTCTCTTTTTCATCATTAATCTGATTTTTAGTAGCTTTTCAATATTTAAAATCAATTCATTGATAAAAGTTTCCCGCAGGTAAATAAACTTTAAGTCCTCCAGTTAAAATGACCAGTATTGAACAAGTAGCATTTTGGACGGGAATAGCAACAATAATCATGTTGTCAATGTCAATTTTCACGCTGGGATATCTTTTAGTTTGTGGAAAGTTTTTGCGCACCAAGGAAAGCGACCGCGAAGCCCGCGTATATTTTCTCCACGACAATTCCAGCGAGGTATAATCGTTCTCTCTGTTAATCAGATTTCAAGAGTAGAGTAACTCCAACTTTCAGATTTTTCCTGATTCCAAAAAAAAGAAGAAAAAAATTAATTTATTCGGCAATTAAATTCGAACACAAACTCTGGGCCCCCGGCGAATCAGTTGTTGGTCCAGGCTCCCATACCGGCCGGAGGCTGCTGACGTGAAACCTCTCAGAGCAACATTTTCACTTCTCAAAGCGACCTTTTCGTTTCTGTCATAAGCCATGTTCGTTAATAAATTAGCGTAGATCCTTAACGGTCATGGAGAAGGTTCGCAATCATGAATTTTTTCACTGAATCGCGAATGATTGCAATAGTAAAAATCTCGATTTTATTTTTCATCGCATTTTTTATTTGCCTGATCTATCTCCGGAGAGAACAGAAAACCATCGCTATTAAAATTGTTTCGCAAATTAAATACACCCCCTCTGAGATGGATTATTCCACCCATCGCTACCCCATTTCGACCGCGGTCTAATCTAGAGTATTATTTCGATAATAACGAAATTAAACGTATTTAATTTATCATAATGTTTCAACTGTCAATCAAAATTTGTGATCTCAATTAAATTCTGCTCGATATGTCGTCTACATTGGTCCCTGTAATGTTTATCCCGGAATCCATTCCGGTTATCATCGTGAGCACCGCGAGTTCATGTGAAATTAAGACTCTTCCATACGCAGTGCCCCTCACCGGCTGCAGGATCGTTTGCCACCTTAAATACATAGTGATATATTGCACAACTCCACTCCAACTATATATTGCACAAATCCACTCTCAAGGCCGTCCTGAGCAAATTTCTGTGAGGTTAGGCTCGGAAAGGCCACCTGTCCAACATAACGCAGTTTCCCGAAATACGTCTGAAGGAAGGGTTTGCCCCTTCTTGACCGAGATGGGAAACTCACCGGTTGGGACGTAACATACATATCGAGCATGTTCATGTGATGAAAGATATGAGTGCAAGGAGCGATGGTGGAAAGGAAAAATTTTTCATAAAAAAGTACTGCTGTGATGGTTGATTTCACGAGTATGAAATGAAAAAAAATTGCCGCAATCGCTCTATAACGGCAGGGGGTACAGTTCAGCTCTCTCGTCTGTGAATGTAGCATTATGTTTCTCTGCGATCGTGGATTCGTGCGTGGCAAACTCTTCAGCTGGACAGTTTTGCTCTTTGCGTTTAACCAGATGATGCCATGGAACAGCTTCAACTTTGGATGCATCACATATACATATATGTATGCCATACACGGATGTTGATAACTCAAGCAAAATCAACTGATCGTTTTAAATGAAATCCAATCGTCTCCGGATCCCGTGTAGAAATTTCCGTAGGAAGGAAGTTCTGCCCAGATTTGTCCCCTGTTCCCCAAGTTTATGTGGGGTAATGATCAGCCCATACTGACAGTTCCTGTTAGGCGACGTTACACCTTTCTAGCCATTATAAGATCAGGCAGTTATGAGCGTGAAATGGTCTGGCTCTTCAAGGGTTCTGAATGTTCTGATCACGCCCCTAGAGGTTGACGATGAAAGTTTTAAATGATTCGAAGGAAAACGCCGCCAATATGTTCGCGGCGGCGGTGGCGGCGACGACGGCGTAGAGAGACTGGTTTTTCTTATTACCACTCTTTACGCAGTTAACCCTTTTCGGGGTATGCTTCTTTTGAGGATACTCTTTCTCAGGGCTCTTTTCAACGATTCTTAAGGAAGATATTGGTTTCCCAGCGAACGGAAATTCTCTAGGAGAATTTTAAAATGAACCCTCACGGGAATTTATATATTTTTAATATACGTGAAATATATGTGGATATATTTTAAACATATAAACATATATTAGTAGTATTGGTACCCGTCTGGCGCCCCCCACTCCTATCCCCACTCCTTCCCTCACCATGCGGCTTCCCCCACCACTCCACTTTTCCCCCACCACATCCAGGTGGCCGAGGAAAAAGCGATGAGGTGAGGATGATAGCGGGGGAGGGTGAGGACAAGGGGGTGCCACACGAGTACCAATTTTGTGGTGATAATGATAATAATCTGATAATAATAATAATGATAGTGAAAATTGGGAACTACTTACATCTGGAAGCCCATGTCATATTCCTCGAAGTTAACGCATTCCTCGAAGTTGACGCAAGTTGGCCCGCTCTCATAATCATAATAATAAGAATAACTATTATTATTATTAAGAATAACTCATGGTTGTTGGATTTACTACTGACAATTCAGCAAATCTTATTTCGATGGTAACACATACACACACACACAGAAACCCATTTCCTTCACTAGTCACGCTGAATGGTCAAGGTCTATTTATTGCTGACACTGCGAACTTTTTATATTACACGGAATTTGGATGAGTGGAGCTGTGCATTACCGATTTACGCTGCCACAAATCGGTGACTACAAAATAAGAGTATTTTTAAATGTTTAGTTATTATCGAATAATACAGTATTGAGCAATTGAAGTGGGATTTTTTTGAGAGGCCGTATTTTCGAAAAAAAAATCGAATTTTGAAAAACCGCGATACACGGCAGATCGGAAATTTCATCAGCTTTCGATTGCGATCGGTTAAGAATTACGAGCGTGGGAGGCAAAAAGGTGGGGGAGTGCAAAATCGGGCCTCCCGTGAATGTCGGAATTTCACGATTGCGAGTGTCCCAGGGGCTCTGTGCGGTACCAAACGAAAGGGTATCACTCGGAGATAAAAAAAAATTGCATTAGAATCAAATCCGCCACCCCCCGGGGGAGGGGTGAGGCCAAAAGGGTGAAACGGTGTGTTGAGCATAATGAGAAAAGGATTCGTCCGATCGGGTTAATTTTTTCTCGAGAATCATTTTTTTTCAGTACCCCGTGACTCCGTGAAAAAGAAACTGAGTAAAATCGTCCCTAAAATGAAAATTCGCGTGTCTCGCCGGAACGCATTTTCATTCGCGCGCATTTTTCGCATCGAAAAACTCGACAAAAAATTTTTTCACTTACGCCCTATCGAAAAGGACATTTCAACGAATAAACTTGTATTTTTGTCATATTTTTCCTATGCCTGGGTCATCTCATAGAGGCATTTGAAAAAAGGGTTGCGAATCGAGATTCTTTTCATGGTCGTGGCTTTCCACAATGGATGAGCACCACTTATCCAGTAGATCTGGCTCCTTTCGATCAGCCGTATTCATTTCCCACCATTTTTTCATCAGCCAATCAAAAGGCTTCATGGATTATGGGCGCTTTTACCGATGCTGGAGCGCGTACCATGGAGAAAGGCTCTCATGCACGTCGAGCTGCTGTCGAGCGTGTTCGCGTTATGCGTCCTCATTTTTACGAAACTTTTCGTTTATTTGGCGTAAAGTAAAGAAGAATTTTAAGCATTGAATAACAATATATTTTTTACAGCGCAGATTTTCACGATCGAAAAATTCAGAAATTTATTTTTCCCTCATTATTTTTCAGTTATTAATTTTATTGCAAGGAAGAATGTTCAAACGTTTGAAAAATTTGATGGCCCTGAAAAGGGCCGTTAATTTTTCCTTTGCTGTTTTCATTAAGTTGATTTCCAAAAATAGCAAAAACTCGGTGATCGAATGATTTAATTAAAATTCTCGGTACTTTGCGCGAAATAGAGGAGAGTGTGAGCAGAAAATATGCGACGACCGGCGCACGATCAGAATGTAGCACGGGTTTCATTTTCCCAGCCAAAATCTTGCCTTTTTAACGTGCTCGTTTCGTAATTTTTTTTTCCTTCGTTAATAGAGCATATTAAAGTTTTCCAACATTAAGAAAAATTGTTGTCTCTAAAAAGAGCCATTGGATTTTATTTAATTCCGTCGGTTCAAACAAAGTTATCCTCGAAATTGCCATAATCATTCTAAATGTGCAGAAAAAACCTGAAATAATAAATTTTAAAAGCCTAAAAACATCAATTTTCCTCAGCAAACTGTTGTTTCACGTTGAAAAATATTGCTGGCTCTGAAAAGAGCCGATTTTTATTTTTCATCTCGAGGCGACGTCGCATCGAGATGCATAGCTGATCCGTTTCACGTCGGGCGGGGGGGGGGGGAGAGATCCGGACACATCGGGAAGCGCGAGGCGACTGAACTAGGTGCATGCGCGCCACGGCTTTATATAGACTTAAGCCAAGCGGTGGCGCATTCTGATTGGCCCGTGAATGTAGGAGGGGGTGATTGTGCGTACGGAGGCGTTATGGTTAGGGATTATAGGCGTTTTTACCGATGCTGGAGCGCGTACCATGGAGAGAGGCTCTCGCGCACGTCGCATTTTTACAAAACTTTTCGTTTATTTGGCGTAAAGTAAAGAAGAATTTTTAGCAAAAATAACAATATGTTTTTGCAGCGCAGATTTAAACGATCAAAAAATTCAAAAATTTATTTTTCCCTAATTATTTTTCGGTTATTAATTTTATTGCAAAGAAGAATGTTCAAACGTTCGAAAAATTTGATAACCCTGAAAAGGGCCGTTAATTTTTTCTTTTCTTTTTTATTGATTTAATCTAAAAAAATTGCAATAACTCGGTGATTGAATTTTTCGATAAAAATTTTCGATGTCTCGCACGAAGTGGAAGAGAGTGCGAGCAAAAAATATGCGACAACCGGCGTGCCAACCAGAATGAAGCACGAGTTTCGTCAATTCTCACAGCGAATCAGAATACACGAAGGGGACTTGGAATATTTTCGCGAAATTCCGTGATCACGGCCAAGCAAGCCAAAGTGGGGGGAATGACAATCGTACCCACCGGCGCGCCAATGAGAATTCAGCACTAGTTTTGTTAATTCTCACAGGGAAAATTTTGCTTCTTCGCGTCAATCTAACTACTTTGGCGTATTTTACGAAACTTTTTGTTTTATTAGGCGTAAAGGAGAGAGGATTTTTATGCGATAAATTGCAATACGTTGTCAAAACGTAGATTTGAATGACCAAAAAATAAAGAAATTGCTTTTTCCATGATTATTTTTCAGGTAAAATTGAATTATGGCATAATTTTTTATTTTATTGCAAAGGAGAATGTTTAAACGTTGAAAAAAATTGGTGGCCCTGAAAAGGGCCGTTAATTTTTTCTTTGTTATTGCCATTGAGTTGATTTGAAAAAAAATTCAATAACTCGATGATTGAATTTTTTAATAAAAATTTTCGATACCTCGCACGAAGTTGAAAAGAGGGCGAGGAGAAAATATCCGACGACCGGGGCGTGTAGCACACGGGCTTAATTCTCGCAGCCAAAATTGTGTACGACGCTCTAAATGTGTGAAAAAAATCCTGAAAACATAAATATTGAAAATCTAGAAACATCCATTTTTATCTGCGAACGGTCGTTTTACGTTAAAAAATATTGCTGGCTCTTATAAGGGCCGCTTTTTGTATTTTGTTCAAACGGGGATGGAGGGACTGCTGCTTCAACTTTTTTTTTACGTCAAAAATTTCTTACGAGGAAAGAAATCATACCCACCAATCAGATTCCAGCATCAGTTTTATCATTTCTCACCGCGAATCAGAATACAACAAGGGGACTTGGAATTTTTTCGCGAATAATTTTCGCTTCCTCGCATCGATCTTTGGCATATTTTATAAGACTTTTAGTTTCATAAAATGAAAATAACGCCAACTTTGCGATTATCAATCGAATTGTCTCGTACTTTTTAATATTACGCGTAAAATAAAAAAAAATTATTCGTAATGATTCACGAGATGCCTTTTAAACGTTTATCCTTGTCATTAGAAAATAACGGGATTTTTAATTTTTCAGCGCTAATTTTATAAATATTTATGTATTTGATAATAAGCAAGAGTCATGGTACGTTGGAAAATAGTGGTGGCCCTGAAAAGGGCCGTTGATATTTCGCTAATGCTCTCCCTAAGCTCAATACTTCAAAGAACCGCCGCGTCCGCGTTGCAAGCTTCGACACCGTCGACTCATGCTGCCCACTGTTGCCGCAATCGCCGCCTGAGGAATCGAGTCCCATTCCTCTCTCGTCACCGTCTCCAGGTCATCCAGAGTACGAGGTCGACGTTTCCTCACTCTCCTTTTCAACATTGCCCAAACGTTTTCGATTGGATTGAGGTCCGGACTAAGAGCCGGCCAATCCATCCGTTGAATACCATTTCTCTGGAGAAACCCCGTGACAATTCTCGCGCGGTGAGGCGTAGCGTTGTCGTCGACCAAAAGGAAATCGTTGCCAAAATTATTTGCGAACGGAGCTACTATTGGCCGGAGAATCTTACTAATGTAAGACTTCGCTTTCACGGTACAGTCGCGGAATACCACGAGTTCGGTCCGTGAAGCCGAAGAAATACCACCCCAAATGGTGATAGATCCTCCGCCAAATGCGACGCTCCGTCGTATATTCTTTTCGGCAAGTCGCGTTCCTTTTGGTCGCCACACTCGCGCATTGCCCGAGGTGCTGTGGAGCATGATTTTAGATTCGTCTGTAAACAGACATCTTGCCCATTGCTCCTCGGTCCAATGACGGTGCAGCCGCTCAAAACTTCGCCTCGCTGCTCGATGACTCCTCTTTAAACGAGGTTTCGTTACGGGGCGACGAGATCGCAGGCCTCGTTCTCGAGGACGACGCGCAATGGTGTGACGCGACACGGGCCGGGGGACGGATGCTTGCAACGTCGTGCAAGTTGCACTTGGATCGCGACGGGCCTTTTGAACTATTTCGCGATCTTCGCGAGGAGTCGTAACTCGTTCGCGACCTCTACCGTGTCGATAATTCGTCTGGCCGGTTTCGCGATTTCTCAAAACCAAACGATTTATCGAAGATCGCGTCGCCCCTAAGTGCTCAGCTACTCGCCGTTGGGTCCAGCCCTGGCCGATAAGCGTCATTGCGATTCCTATTTGCGATTCGGTCAGACGAGCCATGATCACTGTATTGGTTATCGTTTTGATTCGAGAGCTTCGCGAGAAAGATGATAAATGAAGAAAAAATGCAAATGCTGCGCCTTATTAAGGCGTGCGGATGCGAAAAAAATCGATAACAACACGCGATTGGCTCATTTTTTTACATAATTCAGAGAAACGAATCTTTTACTTTTACAACATTGTTGCAAAAATAAGCGAGTCCCGAATAAAAGTTTTTCCGCGCGATTAGCGCGCTGGTGGGTATGTTTTCCCTCACCCTTTTTCGCTTGGGAGGGGTGATCAAAAAATTGGGAGAAAATAATGATTACCAGATTATCAGAATGATGCTGAAGTTTGCATCACTGTAATTCAACGGAAATTATTTATTTATTAATGAAATTCATTCCTCGTAAGAAATTTTTGACGTAAAAAAAAAGTTGAAATGTATTTTGAGATCTTATTGAGGTATCGAAATTATAAATGGACAAGCTAAACGCCACCGGGTCTTTCTCCATGGTACGCGCTCGTCCCTAGGCCCAAGCGCTCGCTTGTGCTTCGCTCGCAGCAGTCCCTCCATCCCCGTTTGAACAAAATACAAAAAGCGGCCCTTATAAGAGCCAGCAATATTTTTTAACGTAAAACGACCGTTCGCAGATAAAAATGGATGTTTCTAGATTTTCAATATTTATGTTTTCAGGATTTTTTTCACACATTTAGAGCGTCGTACACAATTTTGGCTGCGAGAATTAAGCCCGTGTGCTACACGCCCCGGTCGTCGGATATTTTCTCCTCGCCCTCTTTTCAACTTCGTGCGAGGTATCGAAAATTTTTATTAAAAAATTCAATCATCGAGTTATTGAATTTTTTTTCAAATCAACTCAATGGCAATAACAAAGAAAAAATTAACGGCCCTTTTCAGGGCCACCAATTTTTTTCAACGTTTAAACATTCTCCTTTGCAATAAAATAAAAAATTATGCCATAATTCAATTTTACCTGAAAAATAATCATGGAAAAAGCAATTTCTTTATTTTTTGGTCATGCAAATCTACGTTTTGACAACGTATTGCAATTTATCGCATAAAAATCCTCTCTCCTTTACGCCTAATAAAACAAAAAGTTTCGTAAAATACGCCAAAGTAGTTGGATTGACGCGAAGAAGCAAAATTTTCCCTGTGAGAATTAACAAAACTAGTGCTGAATTCTCATTGGCGCGCCGGTGGGTACGATTGTCATTCCCCCCACTTTGGCTTGCTTGGCCGTGATCACGGAATTTCGCGAAAATATTCCAAGTCCCCTTCGTGTATTCTGATTCGCTGTGAGAATTGACGAAACTCGTGCTTCATTCTGGTTGGCACGCCGGTTGTCGCATATTTTTTGCTCGCACTCTCTTCCACTTCGTGCGAGACATCGAAAATTTTTATCGAAAAATTCAATCACCGAGTTATTGCAATTTTTTTAGATTAAATCAATAAAAAAGAAAAGAAAAAATTAACGGCCCTTTTCAGGGCTATCAAATTTTTCGAACGTTTAAACATTCTTCTTTGCAATAAAATTAATAACCGAAAAATAATTAGGGAAAAATAAATTTTTGAATTTTTTGATCGTTTAAATCTGCGCTGCAAAAACATATTGTTATTTTTGCTAAAAATTCTTCTTTACTTTACGCCAAATAAACGAAAAGTTTCGTAAAAATGCGACGTGCGCGAGAGCCTCTCTCCATGTTACGCGCTCCAGCATCGGTAAAAACGCCTATAATCCCTAACCATAACGCCTCCGTACGCACAATCACCCCCTCCTACATTCACGGGCCAATCAGAATGCGCCACCGCTTGGCTTAAGTCTATATAAAGCCGTGGCGCGCATGCACCTAGTTCAGTCGCCTCGCGCTTCCCGATGTGTCCGGATCTCTCCCCCCCCCCCGCCCGACGTGAAACGGATCAGCTATGCATCTCGATGCGACGTCGCCTCGAGATGAAAAATAAAAATCGGCTCTTTTCAGAGCCAGCAATATTTTTCAACGTGAAACAACAGTTTGCTGAGGAAAATTTATGTTTTTAGGCTTTTAAAATTTATTATTTCAGGTTTTTTCTGCACATTTAGAATGATTCTGGCAATTTCGAGGATAACTTTGTTTGAACCGACGGAATTAAATAAAATCCAATGGCTCTTTTTAGAGCCAACAATTTTTCTTAATGTTGGAAAACTTTAATATGCTCTATTAACGAAGGAAAAAAAAATTACGAAACGAGCACGTTAAAAAGGCAAGATTTTGACTGGGAAAATAAAACCCGTGCTACATTCTGATCGTGCGCCGGTCGTCGCATATTTTCTGCTCACACTCTCCTCTATTTCGCGCAAAGTATCGAGAATTTTAATTAAAACATTCGATCACCGGGTTTTTGCTATTTTTGGAAATCAACTTAATGAAAACAGCAAAGGAAAAATTAACGGCCCTTTTCAGGGCCATCAAATTTTTCAAACGTTTGAACATTCTTCCTTGCAATAAAATTAATAACTGAAAAATAATGAGGGAAAAATAAATTTCTGAATTTTTCGATCGTGAAAATCTGCGCTGTAAAAAATATATTGTTATTCAATGCTTAAAATTCTTCTTTACTTTACGCCAAATAAACGAAAAGTTTCGTAAAAATGAGGACGCATAACGCGAACACGCTCGACAGCAGCTCGACGTGCACGAGAGCCTTTCTCCATGGTACGCGCTTCAGTATCGGTAAAAGCGCCCATAATCCATGAAGCCTTTTAATTAGCTGATAAAAAAATGGTGGGAAATGAATACGGCTGATCGAAAGGAGCCAGATCTACTGGATAAGTGGTGCTCATCCATTGTGGAAAGCCACGACCATGAAAAGAATCTCGATTCGCAACCCTTTTTTCAAATGCCTCTATGAGATGAACCAGGCATAGGAAAAATATGACAAAAATACAAGTTTATTCGTTGAAATGTCCTTTTCGATAGGGCGTAAGTGAAAAAATTTTTTGTCGAGTTTTTCGATGCGAAAATTTTCTCAGTTTCTTTTTCACGGAGTCACGGGGTACTGAAAAAAAATAATTCTCGAGAAAAAATTAACCCGATCGGACGAATCCTTTTCTCATTATGCTCAACACACCGTTTCACCCTTTTGGCCTCACCCCTCCCCCGGGGGGTGGCGGATTTGATTCTAATGCAATTTTTTTTTATCTCCAAGTGATACCCTTTCGTTTGGTACCGCACAGAGCCCCTGGGACACTCGCAATCGTGAAATTCCGACATTCACGGGAGGCCCGATTTTGCACTCCCCCACCTTTTTGCCTCCCACGCTCGTAACTCTTAACCGATCGCGACGAACCTGGTTGCAATCGAAAGCTGATGAAATTTCCGATCTGCCGTGGATCGCGGTTTTTCAAAATTCGATTTTTTTTTTCGAAAATACGGCCTCTCAATAAAATCCCACTTCAATTGCTCAGTACTGTATAATACAACCTTTTTTAAATTTCGATAAATTTTTTATCGACGCATACAACATCCATTGCGTACGTGTTCGAAAATCTTAGGTTATTGAATCTACCGCTCCCGAACGAGCACTCTTCTTCACTTTCCGAAGTTTCTACCTTTTCCCGATAAACGAATCTTTTGCGTTGCGTCGATTGATCTATTTTTGCACAAAAATTCTTTGAGCACATTTTGAAATTTTGAAAGAAAATTTTGTTCCCCAATTTTGATGTGTTTAGAGAAAATTCAACTTCACTTCCGAAATTCATCGTTATTCACCTCCACAAGTTTTAAAATGCAACGATGTTATGGAAACTTCTGAATTTTTCATTATTTTTCACCGTACGATATATTGTTTGAAATTATAAAAAATTATAACTTTGGAAAATACATAATTTTTCACTGAAAACGCGCGCAGCGGAGCGATCCGCGAACTTCGGTGACTGGATAAGGACTGCAGCTGTTGTGCAAAGTTGAGACCTCCTAACAATATCGAAAAAGACAATGATGGTACGTCGGTATGAAACTTTGTCAGCATTTGTACCCCGGTGGATATCCGATTGCAACTTTTAGCAAAAATGCTATTCTCTCTGCAGCGGCTCACCAGCATTCTAAGCTTCAAGCGCGAAACTCCATCTATTCCAGAAAATAAGATAGAGCTCATTCTTCATATGTGTAACGTTGCGAAATTTTTTTTTGCGAAAGATTTAACGTGTCCAGATACACACACACACACACACGTGTTGTGTGTGTACACAGAACCACACACACACAGATACACAACAGAGACACACGAACACAAACACACACACAGAAAAGCACGTTCAAACACAAAGGCTGTAGGAACGCAAAAGAACTGCTTATCTCAGCATCATATTCGATATCATTACTCTATGTGATTGCATAGTTTTAATAATCACCTTTGATCGCGAAAAAATATGACTACGTTTATAACGTACTCGAAAAAAATTGCTAACAATCGTTCATTTCCATTCACCGCTTCAGATTATTTTTATCGTCAATGTTATCATCAACCTCACAATATATTTATAGCATTATTTACGGAAGTACAAACCAACCTAATGATTTAAACGTTTTGTAGAGATAATTTCGAAAATTGGATTTTTATTGTAGTTTTTGCGTGATTTTTTAAAAGCATTAAATCAAATATTTTTGGTCAAAGACCCATTGATATTCACTGTTTTATTTGTTCTCATTATTTTCAAACGACATTCAAATTGAAAAAAGTTTTGTCATGATATTTCGATATTTCAAGGCTATGACAATTAAATTCTTTGAGGAAAATTTAATATTTTGTTCTGTTCCGGGATTAACGCATATAAGTGATATATCAATATATGTGTCATTCCATTCCATTTCGACCTGGGTCTGACCCTTGACCTCTCGGATTTGGCTCGCGATTTTTTATATGATTGTTCTCACTTTGAAAGGTACCCAGTTTTTTTCTAGATTTTTTAGATTTAATTTGAATCTTCTATATTTCATTAAACGATTTTATTGATCGACACAATTTAAACATTTGAAAAAATTCTGAGAAATCGTGTGTCAGATATCAAAATTTTTGGGCTTAGAGCCGGAGTGGGGAGATTTTTCCTTCTTACTATTTTTAAGCTTTTTCGGAAAAAAACGTTCAAAAAAATGGAAGCGGAAGTTATTTTACTATGAATGGTTGCTGAAACATTTTTATATGTAATATCGGATTTTTGAAAAAAATTTCAGATTTTTCGCAAGAGATTTTTTCTTCTTGATTTTGCTAATATAAATGATTCCAAAAAACTGAATTATTTTTTGGAAAATCCCATATGATTTATGAAAATGTTCCAGCAACCATCCATAGTAAAATCACTCACGCTTATAATTTTTTTAAATTATTGTAATAAAATCGTTTAAAAAATTGTAGAATATTCAAATTGAATCTGAATAACCTCCAAAAAAAACTGGGTGCCTTTCAAAGTGAGAACAATCATATAAAAAAATCGCGAGCCAAATTCGAGAGGTCAAGGTTCAGGACCAGGTCAAAATGGTATGGAATGACACATATATATATTCTATGGACGCCATAAAAATTACAAAAACGTTTATTTTTGGAAAAATTTATAATTTTTTCTCGCCAAAGGCCTAAGAATATTAATGTAATTTTTTTTTTTCATCATCTGTCGATGACACAAATTTCTTGAAAAATCATCACGACGAAATCAGATGTTCCAAAACTATGACAGTTGAATTTGTTTCGAATAATTGAATATTCCTCTTAACGAGGGACCATGGAAATGAGGGTTACTCATTTTTTCTCATCTTCTGCGAATAACGTGGAAGTTATATATTATTTGGAAGGGCCCTCGTACAGAAAAATATTAAATCATTCAGAAAAATCTCATTTGTCTTATCTTTGGAACATCTGATTTCTTCATGATAAATTTTTACGAAAATTCTATGTCATCGATATGCTCGGAGAAAAATCGATTATATTAATATTTTCGGGCCTATGGTCAGAAATAAATATTAAAACTTCCCGAAAATGTAAATTGTCATGATTTTGAGGGGGTTACATTTCTCAATTATAGATGCATATCTATGTAATTATCACATCATCCAAGTATATATCACTAACAACCATGTGGCCACGTACAGAAAAAATCTAAATTTTTGTACCGTTGAAACATATTGCTCCTTCGAAACGAAACTTTTTTTAAATTTTCACGTCGTCTACAGATTGTCAAAAAATTAGAGAAATCATTATTAATAACATTATGTAACTAACAATTTTTCTTACAATCCGTAGATTACATGAAAATCCTTGAAAAAATATATCATAAAGAAGTCAGCTCATTTATTTGATTTCTTTTTTAAATTATTTCTTATGGCTTTGCATACAATTTCTGTTACATTTGCAAAAATATGAGAACAGTAAGTAATCCTCATATCGACGAATCTAGAAAAATATGAAATTTACACCAAAATTAAAGTTATCGTAACTATGAAATATCAGATTTCTTCATGATATACTTCATCCGACATCGCCGTGTCAATCCTTCTCATGGAATTTGCATATCATCTACAAGAATATCAAGATCGATAAGGAGATTTCAATCGAAAAATATTTGCTTCCTATTCTTCTTAGAAATTGGAATGGAACCGCTCGAAACAATTTCAATTTTTATTGGAGTTCGTGATAACTCTAATTTTTATCATGATAAAACTTTACACGAATTTCTAAATATAATCGATAGATTATGAGAAAAAATAAAAGACATCAACGTCAAGGGATTCTCGGTCGGAAAAATATTTTATTTCTATTGTTGTCAAAAAAATCAGGCTTTGAGTCTCATCATTGTTAGTCTCGTAAAATTAAACCATTATTTTTTATAACTCATTTTTCAAGTCATAAAATTAAAATATTATATATGATTTTTTCTCCGATGATACAGCATCGAGGGGCTTTACTCTCCTGCCCGGTGTACAAATGATTTCAGTGAGGGTCCGCCTTCACGTGATTTCGTGTATGATTTTGGTGATTGCAACCCAAAATGATTTCAAAGATTCATACATAGTTTTCCTGATTTCGCAGATAATTGAAGTTTCGAACGTTCGGTTGAACGAAAAATCTATAAATGTATTTGTTTAACGAAAAAATTGGGAGAACTATGCAAATTACTTTGTTAATAATAACTTCAGATATTAAACAACGTTTCAAAAAGTATTTCCAAAGTGTTAACAAGCCTCAAAAAAACTTCTGTAAAAGGATAAGTTTGTCGATTTTTTCGTTCGAAACTTTCAATTCATGATTTCATTGACTTCATTTAATTCGAATCATGATTGCAAAATACTAGTAATTACAGAGAATTCGCTTTTATATCTGAAAAATAATTGGAGAAACAATGAGAGGAAGGGCGCGGGCCAAGGGCCGATTTGAGGTCTTGAAAATAACACTTACATTCAACAACAACAAAAATTTATTTTCTGATAAATAACTTTGCCATACTTGCGACTTCATGTCAGGCATAACGTGTGCCGCGGATAATGTTACAGCCTGGAATAATCCGTATCATTCCTCATCCGCATTCTGTCCCTATTTTTTCAGATTGCAGCATTAATTTTGTCAGTTAAGGAAGCACACATCTGTGTTAAGTGATTGGGTGTTTACTGCTAAAGTT
Organism: Alloplasta piceator; assembly: GCA_946863875.1. Lineage (NCBI taxonomy): Eukaryota > Metazoa > Arthropoda > Insecta > Hymenoptera > Ichneumonidae > Alloplasta > Alloplasta piceator. The sequence continues at coordinate 28,152,754 of OX333078.1, forward strand.
AGAAATAAAGAATATCAATTGCTCATTGGCACTCTTTACATTTTCAGACGACAAGTGTTTATCTCCGCTCCCGAAAAAATACAACTTAAAACTTTGTTATCACTGTAGTCAATTTCTGCTAGTTGCTTCTATTGGTATATGCAAAATGACGGAGTAGATGTGCTAAAGGTTCATGAAACTTTGTGTGTTATTTGTTATATCATATACATACGTACGAAAAAAATAGTACTGTATTATTCTCATTCAAAATATATATATATGAAATCGTCAAAATTTGAAAAAAATGTCGCGCGATTTAGAATGCTTTTATACCGTTATATATCGCTCCTTTTTTGCACGATCTGCGCATTTATCGTATAATTTTTACGATTTTACGATAACGAAACCTGGTGCATTATTCGCATATCCGTAAGACGATTTGCCGTTTTTCGATATTTTGTACGAGCGATTTTCTATGAGCTGATCGGACGCGTCATTTTATCACCCCATGATAACGAGTTCCGCTCATTATTCGCATTCTCGTATAATGATTTAACCTTTTCATAAGTTTTGGACATGCGTTTTTTCTATAAGCTGATGGAACGGGTCCAACTGGACGTACGTTTGGCTGTAAGCTCATTGGACGCAATCACATCGTTTTGAATGCTCCAATGATATCAAAAGTTTACACATTATTCTCATATCGATGCACTGATACAGCTTTTTCAAATATTCTGATTTCATGAAAGGCTCGTCAATCACACTATATCTACGTCGCTCCTATTTTTCGAGATTTCTCCAACTGTCTCATCATTTTTATGATCCTGTTGTAACAAAACCTCGAACATTCTTCACACATTCTTATGATGATGTAACTTTCCCAGATATTTTGGACGAGGGTTTTTTATTGCGCTAATTGGACGGTAATCTTCTAAAAACTCATTGGTTGCTTCACTTTTCATGATCATATGATAACGAAATTCCACACATTATTCGCATTTCCGTGTGACGATTTAACCTTTTCAGAAAATTTGGACACGCCTTTTTCCACAAGCAGAATGATTCATCATTATTAAGATCCTAAAAATATTATAACAAAACCTCGCCTATTATTCGCATATTCTTACGATAATTTAATCTCCCGAGATATTTTAGTCGAGGGGTTTTTCGATGAGCTGATTTGACAAGCATTTTTCTAGAAGCTGGTTGGACGCTTGATTTTCAGTGATCCCATGATAACAAATCTTGCACATTATTCTCATATCCGCATGAACATTCAACCTTGTTACATATCTTGGTTGCGTCGTTTTTCTGTAAGCTAATTGGAAGCGAAAATGAACCCTATGCGAAAATTCTCGAGTTTGCACGCAAATCTACCCATTGCAGGAAAACAATTTACTGCATATTTTTTGGCTAAAAATCGATTTATTTTTCAAAAGCGCACCATTTCTAAAAAATTCAATTAAAGATCAAAAATCACTACGTAGTTACATAGCCGATAGCATGTAGATTATGTAATATTTTGGTTTTTCGTTCCAGGTCTTGTACTGTATTAAAAATTTGTTTCAATGAAAACCTTTTTTGTAAACGCTTTACTGCTTAGTTTTTGGCCAAAAATCGATGCATTTTTTGCAAAAGTTCACCATTTCTGCAAAATTTGCTTTAAAAAACAACCTTCATGTAGTTCCATTGTCGATATTACATAGATTAGGAATTTGTTTTAGTTTTTTTATCCAGATCGTAAGTTTTACTACAAAGTCTGGCCTCCCATCAAAGAGTTTAGGGAATGAAGCGACTTCAAAGATTGGCTCTGTCCCCGCTATTTTGTGTCAAAGTGATAGTAACATTTTTTTAATGCTTCAATATACATTACATTTTATTCATTCTTTATACCCTCAGCGAAAATTTTTTAATTCATCACAAATTGTTCTTATCAGTTTATGTAATTGTGTGAAAAATCTCAGCTATTTACATGCGAAACTTCTTTTTCATCAGGATCATGATATAGCGTGATATATCACCGACCCAACTTATGTCGCCCCGTTTTCTATTTATTGCACTCGTGGATTTTCAAACTTATGTCGCCCCGTTTGAAAATCCGCGAGTGCAATAAACAGAAAACTATCAATTTTCGAACGGGGTGACATAAGTTTGAAAATCCGCGAGTGCAATAAATAGAAAACGGGGCGACATAAGTTGGGTCGGTGATATATCACGCTATATCATGATCCTGATGGAAAAGAAGTTTCGCATGTAAAAAGCTGAGATTTTTCACACAATTACATAAACTGATAAGAATAATTTGTGATGAATTAAAAAATATTCGCTGAGGGTATAAAGAATGAATAAAATGTAATGTATATTGAAGCATTAAAAAAATGTTACTATCACTTTGACACAAAATAGCGGGGACAGAGCCAATCTTTGAAGTCGCTGCATTTCCTAAACTCTTTGATGGGAGGCCAGACTTTGTAGTAAAACTTACGATCTGGATAAAAAAACTAAAACAAATTCCTAATCTATGTGATATCGACAATGGAACTACATGAAGGTTGTTTTTTAAAGCAAATTTTGCAGAAATGGTGTACTTTTGCAAAAAATGCATCGATTTTTGGCCAAAAACTAAGCAGTAAAGCGTTTATAAAAAAAGTTTTCATTGAAACAAATTTTTAATACAGTACAAGACCTGGAACGAAAAACCAAAATATTACATAATCTACATGCTATCGGCTATGGAACTACGTAGTGATTTTTATTCTTTAATTGAATTTTTTAGAAACGGTGCGCTTTTGAAAAATAAATCGATTTTTAGCCAGAAAATATGCAGTAAATTGTTTTCCTGCAATGGGTAGATTTGCGTGCAAACTCGAGAATTTTCGCATAGGGTTCATTTTCGCTTCCAATTAGCTCACAGAAAAACGACGCAACCAAGATATGTAACAAGGTTGAATGTTCATGCGGATATGAGAATAATGTGCAAGATTTGTTATCATGGGATCACTGAAAATCAAGCGTCCAACCGGCTTCTAGAAAAATGCTTGTCAAATCAGCTCATCGAAAAACCCCTCGACTAAAATATCTCGGGAGATTAAATTATCGTAAGAATATGCGAATAATATGCGAGGTTTTGTTATAATATTTTTAAGATCTTAATAATGATGAATCATTCTGCTTGTGGAAAAAGGCGTGTCCAAATTTTCTGAAAAAATTAAATCGTCACACGGAAATGCGAATAATGTGTGGAATTTCGTTATCATATGATCATAAAAAATGAAGCAACCAATGAGTTTTTAGAAGATTACCGTCCAATTAGCGCAATGAAAAACCCTCGTCCAAAATATCTGGGAAAGTTACATCATCATAAGAATGTGTGAATAATGTTCGAGGTTTTGTTACAACAGGATCATAAAAATGATGAGACAGTTGGAGAAATCTCGAAAAATAGGAGGGACGTAGATATAGTGTGATTGACGAGCCTTTTATGAAATCAGAATATTTGAAAAAGCTGTATCAGTGCATCGATATGAGAATAATGTGTAAACTTTTGATATCATTGGAGCATTCAAAACGAGGTAATTGCGTCCAATGAGCTTACAGCCAAACGTACGTCCAGTTGGACCCGGCCCATCAGCTTATAGGAAAAACGCATGTCTAAAACTTATGAAAAGGTTAAATCATTATACGAGAATGCGAATAATGAGCGGAACTCGTTATCATGGGGTGATAAAATGACGCGTTCGATCAGCTCATAGAAAATCGCTTGTACAAAATATCGAAAAACGGCAAATCGTCTTACGGATATGCGAATAATGCACCAAGTTTCGTTATCGTAAAATCGTAAAAATTATACGATAAATGCGCAGATCGTGCAAAAAAGGAGCGATATATAACGGTATAAAAGCATTCTAAATCGCGCGACATTTTTTTCAAATTTTGACGATTTCATATATATATATTTTGAATGAGAATAATACAGTACTATTTTTTTCGTACGTATGTATATGATATAACAAATAACACACAAAGTTTCATGAACCTTTAGCACATCTACTCCGTCATTTTGCATATACCAATAGAAGCAACTAGCAGAAATTGACTACAGTGATAGCAAAGTTTTAAGTTGTATTTTTTCGGGAGCGGAGATAAACACTTGTCGTCTGAAAATGTAAAGAGTGCCAATGAGCAATTGATATTTTTTATTTCTAACTTTAGCAGTAAACACCCAATCACTTAACACAGATGTGTGCTTTCTTAACGGACAAAATTAATGCTGCAATCTGAAAAATAGGGACAGAATGCGGATGAGGAATGATACAGATTATTTCAGGATGTAACATTATCCGCGGCACACGTTATGCCTGACATGAAGTCGCAAGTATGGCAAAGGGTGAGTTAGTGGTAAAGGAATTCAGTCATACGTATTTTGTCGACAGAGTTTAGCGGGTATTGAAAAAGTTATTTATCAGAAAATAAATTTTTGTTGTTGTTGAATGTAAGTGTTATTTTCAAGACCTCAAATCGGCCCTTGGCCCGCGCCCTTCCTCTCATTGTTTCTCCAATTATTTTTCAGATATAAAAGCGAATTCTCTGTAATTACTCGTATTTTGCAATCATGATTCGAATTAAATAAAGTCAATGAAATCATGAATTGAAAGTTTCGAACGAAAAAATCGACAAACTTATCCTTTTACAGAAGTTTTTTTGAGGCTTGTTAACACTTTGGAAATACTTTTTGAAACGTTGTTCAATATCTGAAGTTATTATTAACAAAGTAATTTGCATAGTTCTCCCAATTTTTTCGTTAAACAAATACATTTATAGATTTTTCGTTCAACCGAACGTTCGAAACTTCAATTATCTGCGAAATCAGGAAAACTATGTATGAATCTTTGAAATCATGTTGGGTTGCAATCACTAAAATCATACACGAAATCACGTGAAGGCGGACCCTCACTGAAATCATTTGTACACCGGGCAGGAGAGTAAAGCCCCTCGATGCTGTATCATCGGAGAAAAAATCATATATAATAGTTTAATTTTATGACTTGAAAAATGAGTTATAAAAAATAATGGTTCAATTTTACGAGACTAACAATGATGAGACTCAAAGCCTGATTTTTTTTGACAACAATAGAAATAAAATATTTTTCCGACCGAGAATCCCTTGACGTTGATGTCTTTTATTTTTTCTCATAATCTATCGATTATATTTAGAAATTCGTGTAAAGTTTTATCATGATAAAAATTAGAGTTATCACGAACTACAATAAAAATTGAAATTGTTTCGAGCGGTTCCATTCCAATTTCTAAGAAGAATAGGAAGCAAATATTTTTCGATTAAAATCTCCTTATCGATCTTGATATCCTTGTAGATGATATGCAAATTCCATGAGAAGGATTGACACGGCGATGTCGGATGAAGTATATCATGAAGAAATCGGATATTTCATAGTTACGATAACTTTAATTTTGGTGTAAATTTCATATTTTTCTAGAACCGTCGATATGAGGATTACTTACTGTTCTCATATTTTTGCAAATGTAACAGAAATTTTATGCAAAGCCATAAGAAATAATTTAAAAAAGAAATCGAATAAATGAGCTGACTCCTTTATGATATATTTTTTCAAGGATTTTCATGTAATCTACGGATTGTAAGAAAGATTGTTAGTTACATAATGTTATTAATAATGATTTCTCTAATTTTTTGACAATCTGTAGACGACGTGAAAATTTAAAAAAAGTTTTGTTTCGAAGGAGCAATATGTTTCAACGGTACAAAAATTTAGATTTTTTCTGTACGTTGCCACATGGTTGTTAGTGATATATACTTGGATGATGTGATAATTACATAGATATGCATCTATAATTGAGAAATGTAACCCCCTCAAAATCATGACAATTTACATTTTCGGGAAGTTTTAATATTTATTTCTGACCATAGGCCCGAAAATATTAATATAATCGATTTTTCTCCGAGCGTATCGATGACATAGAATTTTCGTAAAAATTTATCATGAAGAAATCAGATGTTCCAAAGATAAGACAATTAAGATTTTTCTGAATGATTTAATATTCCAAATAATTCCTTCCAAATAATATATAACTTCTACGTTATTCGCAGAAGATGAGAAAAAATGAGTAACCCTCATTTCCATGGTCCCTCGTTCAGAGGAATATTCAATTATTCGAAACAAATTTAACTGTCATAGTTTTGGAACATCTGATTTCGTCGTGATGATTTTTCAAGAAACTTGTGTCATCGACAGATGATGAAAAAAAAAATTACATTAATATTCTCAGGCCTTTGGTGAGAAAAAATTATAAATTTTTCCAAAAATAAACGTTTTTGTAATTTTTATGGCGTCCATAGAATATATATATGTGTCATTCCATACCATTTTGACCTGGGCCTGAACCTTGACCTCTCGAATTTGGCTTGCGATTTTTTTATATGATTGTTCTCACTTTGAAAGGCACCCAGTTTTTTTTGGAGGTTTTTCAGATTTAATTTGGATATTCTACAATTTTTTAAACGATTTTATTACAATAATTTAAAAAAATTATAAGCGTGAGTGATTTTACTATGGATGGTTGCTGGAACATTTTCATAAATCATATGGGATTTTTCAAAAAATAATTCAGTTTTTTGGAATCATTTATATTAGCAAAATCAAGAAGAAAAAATCTCTTGCGAAAAATCTGAAATTTTTTTCAAAAATCCGATATTACATATAAAAATGTTTCAGCAACCATTCATAGTAAAATAACTTCCGCTTCCATTTTTTTAAACGTTTTTTTCCGAAAAAGCTTAAAAATAGTAAGAAGGAAAGATCTCCCCACTCCGGCTCTAAGCCCAAAAATTTTGATATCTGACACACGATTTTTCAGAATTTTTTCAAATGTTTAAATTGTGTCGATCAATAAAATCGTTTAATGAAATATAGAAGATTCAAATTAAATCTAAAAAATCTAGAAAAAAACTGGGTACCTTTCAAAGTGAGAACAATCATATAAAAAATCGCGAGCCAAATCCGAGAGGTCAAGGGTCAGACCCAGGTCGAAATGGTATGGAATGACACATATATTGATATATCACTTATATGCGTTAATCCCGGAACAGAACAAAATATTAAATTTTTCTCAAAGAATTTAATTGTCATAGCCTTGAAATATCTAAATATCGAAATATCATGACAAAACACTTTTCAATTTGAATGTCGTTTGAAAATAATGAGAACAAATAAAACAGTGAATATCAATGGGTCTTTGACCAAAAATATTTGATTTCATGCTTCTAAAAAATCACGCAAAAACTACAATAAAAATCCAATTTTTGAAATTATCTCTACAAAACGTTTAAATCATTAGGTTGGTTTGTACTTCCGTAAATAATGCTATAAATATATTGTGAGGTTGATGATAACATTGACGATAAAAATAATCTGAAGCGGTGAATGGAAATGAACGATTGTTAGCAATTTTTTTCGAGTACGTTATAAACGTAGTCATATTTTTTCGCGATCAAAGGTGATTATTAAAACTATGCAATCACATAGAGTAATGATATCGAATATGATGCTGAGATAAGCAGTTCTTTTGCGTTCCTACAGCCTTTGTGTTTGAACGTGCTTTTCTGTGTGTGTGTTTGTGTTCGTGTGTCTTTGTTGTGTATCTGTGTGTGTGTGGGTCTGTGTACACACACAACACGTGTGTGTGTGTGTGTATCTGGACACGTTAAATCTTCCGCAAAAAAAAATTTCGCAACGTTACACATATGAAGAATGAGCTCTATCTTATTTTCTGGAATAGATGGAGTTTCGCGCTTGAAGCTTAGAATGCTGGTGAGCCGCTGCAGAGAGAATAGCATTTTTGCTAAAAGTTGCAATCGGATATCCACCGGGGTACAAATGCTGACAAAGTTTCATACCGACGTACCATCATTGTCTTTTTCGATATTGTTAGGAGGTCTCAACTTTGCACAACAGCTGCAGTCCTTATCCAGTCACCGAAGTTCGCGGATTGCTCCGCTGCGCGCGTTTTCAGTGAAAAATTATGTATTTTCCAAAGTTATAATTTTTTATAATTTCAAACAATATATCGTACGGTGAAAAATAATGAAAAATTCAGAAGTTTCCATAACATCGTTGCATTTTAAAACTTGTGGAGGTGAATAACGATGAATTTCGGAAGTGAAGTTGAATTTTCTCTAAACACATCAAAATTGGGGAACGAAATTTTCTTTTAAAATTTCAAAATGTGCTCAAAGAATTTTTGTGCAAAAATAGATCAATTGACGCAACGCAAAAGATTCGTTTATCGGGAAAAGGTAGAAACTTCGGAAAGTGAAGAAGAGTGCTCGTTCGGAAGCGGTAGATTCAATAACCTAAGATTTTCGAACACGTACGCAATGGATGTTGTATGCGTCGATAAAAAATTTATCGAAATTTGAAAAAGGTTGTATTATATTATTCGATAATAACTAAACATTTAAAAATACTCTTATTTAGGAGTCACCGATTTGTGGCAGCGTAAATCGGTAATGCACAGCTCCACTCATCCAAATTCCGTGTAATATAAAAAGTTCGCAGTGTCAGCAATAAATAGTCCTTGACCATTCAGCGTGACTAGTGAAGGAAATGGGTTTCTGTGTGTGTGTGTGTATGTGTTACCATCGAAATAAGATTTGCTGAATTGTCAGTAGTAAATCCAACAACCATGAGTTATTTTTAACAATAATAATAATTATTCTTATTATTATGATTATGAGAGCGGGCCAACTTGCGTCTACTTCGAGGAATGCGTCAACTTCGAGGAATATGACATGGGCTTCCAGATGTAAGTAGTTCTCAATTTTCACTATCATTATTATTATTATCAGATTATTATCATTATCACCACAAGATTGGTACTCGTGTGGCACCCCCTTGTCCTCACCCTCCCCCGCTATCATCCTCACCTCATCGATTTTTCCTCGGCCACCTGGATGTGGTGGGGGAAAAGTGGAGTGGTGGGGGAAGCCGCATGGTGGGGGAAGGAGTGGGGATAGGAGTTGGGGGCGCCAGACGGGTACCAATACTACTTATATTGTTAATCCACACATATATGTTGCATATATGTTAAGTAGTGTAATAGGGCCGGTTCTGACTCAAGATCCCTACCCCGACATTTACCGACCTTTTTTTAGCCCGTGATTCGAGACACTTGGCCGAGACACAAACCACTCAACCGAGACACAAACCGCGTCGTGAGTCATGGGTGGCTTGCGGATGGTGGGTGGCGGGCGGTGGGTGGTGGGTGGCGAGTGGCAGGTGGGTGGTGGGTGGCAGGCGGGTGGGTGGCTTAGGAGCGGGGGGGGATTTTTTTTTCGTCAGCACATCCTGCGTGTATATACGTGTGCGTGTGTGTGTGCGTGTGTGTGTTTGTGTGTGTGTGTGTGCATGTATTGTGCACAGGGGGCGGTGGGTGGACAGGTGCATCGCGGGTGGCAGGTGAAGAGGGGGGGGGGGGTAATTTAGGATTTTTTTCGTTAGCATGTGTTGCATGTTTGTGCATGCATGTGCGTGTGTGTGCGTGTGTGTGGGGGTGGGGGGGGTATTGGGATTTTCGATGAGATGCCCGTGATTTTTTGAAGAAAGCGTTAGATGACGGCGTCGTCGATGGCGTTGACCCGCACGCGCTCTCTCTCTCTCTCTTTCGCTCACTCGCGCTTTCTCTCTCGCACGCGCGCTCTCTCTCTCTCTCTCTCTCTCGTTCGCTCGCGCTCTCACGCGCAGAGTGTCGAGTGTCAAATTCATGATGTATACAAATGTATACAAACATGGTCCAACTTTTTTCGTCGCGATGCATGCGGGTATTATAAACACATAGCTGCATATATTGGTCCACAATTTTCAAAATATATATTTTTGTGGAGTGACGGAATTTTTTCCTCAAGTATTCAATGTATGATCCGTCTCACCCTTACTCTCTTTCAGTCAGCTTCTCTCTCTCTCTCTCTCTCTCTCTCTCTTTCCCTGCATATCTTTATCCCTCTCATTTGCGCCTTGGATCTTATGCATCCCTATGTTTCAAACTATGAGATTGTGCGGGCGAGAGGTTGGGGTCTATTGACGTTCTTGATTTTCTTTTTCATTCTGAGTTGATCACGCATTCCGTCGACTTCTCTGTTTTTTCATCCATATATTTTTTTTTTTTTTTCATCAACGGTACGATAATGGACGCGAAAAAGTGCAAAAGAACTTTGACGATTATGAGAAAAGGATATTCCGCGCACAAGGATAAATCTCCTTCACACGTTGAAGTGCAAAAGTGTATAGCGTTCAGTGATCGCAATGTGGCGCTATTGCGTAAAAGTTTGCGAGCGTCTAATTTGAATGTTGGCGAAAAATTGAGCATTCAATCAACGATTGCTGCTTTACTATCGCTCGCGGAAAAATTGAAGAAGCGTGATTCGGGAGTGTCTGTGCCTGGAGTCGAATGGGAGGAAATGGATTCGGCATTCCAGTCCAGAATAACCACAGGGCTGGTAATCAATATATCGCATAAAGATCTTGGACCTTTTTTAGATGATGCGGTTAAACTTATCGATGAGCGGCTAACCGAGTCATTACAAATTCACGGCAATTTAAAATGTAATGTCACTCTAGTTTGCATATTTCGTATTGTGAAAAGTGCCGATATTGCCGAGGAGGAAAAAGCGTTTCAGACTGCGAACGCAGTAATATTACCGACGACAAACATCGTAGAGTGGCTCGACGATCACGTAAAAACTACCTTGCTGGCAAAAGTTGAGGACTTTGAGGAGAAAGAATCGGGTTGGACGCTCCGTGAAGTTTTACATCTACAAGTGAATATTAATCGATACCAACCATTGCGAGGGGGTGTTTCAACGTTCACAAGCTTGCCGAAATTTGTGCAGGGTAAACATGCAGTGATTAACATTGAGAACAATGACCCATATTGTTTTTTATGGTCAGTTACTGCTGCTCTTTCACCACTACTCCCGAGAAATAGAGAACGAACGACGGCTTATCCGCATTTCAGTGAAGTGCTCAATTACGCGGGACTCGATTTTCCCATGAGCATTGCAAATGTTGGAAAATTTGAGAAAATGAATGATCTAGCTATAAACATTTATGGCATAGAAAAGGGACAAAATGAGCGAGGTGAAATAGTACCGATACATATAAGTTCAAACCAATCGCAAAGACCGACCATTCATTTGCTCATTGTCGAATGTGAGGACGAGGACGAGGACGAGGACGAGGATGCCGATGACGACGAATTTCAACTACGCAAGCCAATCCATCACTTTGCTTGGATACGAGATCTCTCTCGTCTAGTCAGCGCGCAAATATCGAATACTGAGCATAGTAAGTTAATATGTGACAGATGCCTGTATCACTTTAAAACGGAATTGGCCCTCAACAAACATCTCGTTGACTGTGCCAATATACGTAAAGCATGTCGAGCCACATTGCCCGAAGCAGAACAGGCAATTTTAAAATTCAAAAATTTTCGTAATAAATTGAGCGTTCCATTCGTTATTTACGCTGATCTGGAATGTCTCCTCGAGCCAATTAATGAGCAACAGAATTGTCAAAAACGCACTGTCAGTTATCAAAAACACACACCTTACAGTATCGGCTATTATTTAAATTGTTCTTTTGACGATTCAAAGAGTGAATATAAGAGCCGTCGTGGTAAAAATTGTATTAATTGGTTTATGGAAGAATTGGTGAAATTGTCAAGCAATCTTCACGTGCAAATAAAAACGATCAAAAAGATGGAACAATTCAACGCCGAGAATCGTCGTAAATTCTATTCAGCCAAAATATGTCATATATGCGAAAAACCTTTTGTTGCTGGATGTATGAAAGTTCGTGACCATTGTCACTTTACGGGAGAATTTCGTGGTGCAGCCCATCAGAACTGTAATTTAAATTATACAAAATCACACGTAGTTCCTGTCGTCTTCCACAATCTCTCGGGTTATGACGCGCATTTTTTGATTCGAGCATTGGCCACGGAATTCGAGGGAAGGGTAGACCTCTTGCCCGTGAATAAAGAAAAATACGTCTCATTCACAAAAGTCGTCAAAGGTACATGTATACAATATCGGTTTATTGATTCATACCGTTTCATGCCGAGTGGTCTTGAGAAATTGGCCTCTTATCTCACAAATGACTGTAAATCGATCACGGGTAAGCATTGTAATAGTGCAGTGGAGCTGGAATTATTGGCGAGAAAGGGGGTCTTTCCCTATGATTATCTCGATTCTTGGACGAAACTCGACGAGCCTGAATTACCTAGTAAAGAAAAATTCTACTCTCAACTTTACGACGAGGACATTACGGACGATGACTATGCACATGCACGTGACGTTTGGACAACTTTCAAAATAAAAGACCTCGGGGAATATTCGGACTTGTATCTCAAGACTGATATATTGCTTCTTGCCGATATTTTTGAAAATTTTCGATCCAACTGCTTGGAGGCATACAATCTCGATCCACTGCACTATTATACAGCGCCCGGTCTTGCGTTTGATGCTATGCTCAAGATCACTAATATTGAACTTCAACTCCTCACTGACATTGACATGCTATTATTTATCGAGCGGGGTATTCAGGGTGGTGTGGCGCAATGCTTGAATCGATATGCAAAAGCCAATAATCGGTACATGAAATCGGACTTTAATAAAAACGAACCTGAGAGCTACTTGATGTATTTTGATGTCAACAATTTATATGGTGCGGCTATGAGCAATCCATTGCCTTATAGTTCCTTCGAGTGGGTACAAAATTTTGATATAAATAGCATCCAATCGCTTGCCGATGACGATGAAATCGGATATATATTCGAGGTTGATCTAGATTATCCGGAAGAGATTCACGATCTCCACAAAGATCTCCCTCTATGTCCCGAACATTACACACCTCCGGGGTTCGAGCAAACCAAACTTATGACAACATTATTGCCGAAACAGAGATACGTCATACATTATCAAAATTTAAAACAAGCTCTAACCCTCAGACTTCGTATAACGAAAATTCATCGCACATTAAAATTCCGGCAAAAAGCATGGCTGAAAAAGTATATTGATATTAACACAGACCTGCGCAAAAAAGCGAAAAATGAATTTGAGAAAAACTTTTTCAAACTCACGAACAACGCAGTTTTCGGCAAGATGATGGAGAACGTTAGGCGACATCGGAATGTTAAGCTTGTAACGAAATGGGACGGTCCTTTTGGTGCAAAGGCTTTAATCGCAAAGGCGACATTTCACAGCTGCACGATTTTTGATCACGATATGGTGATAATTGAATCAAATCGAGTTGAAGTAAAATTTGCAAAACCAATATATGTGGGCTTTTCCATTCTCGACATGTCGAAAATCTTCATCTACGACTTTCATTATAATTACATGAAGAAGAAAAATTTTGATGAAGCCAAACTACTTTACACCGATACGGACAGTCTCATTTATCACATCACAACCCCCGATATATACAGCGATATTAAGGACGATTCGCACAAATTTGATACATCTGATTATGAACCCAACAATCCCTATGGCATTCCATTGGTTAATAAAAAAATATTAGGACTGATGAAGAATGAAAATAATGGGAAGATAATGGAGGAATTTGTTGGTTTGAGAGCGAAATTATACGCCTTCAGAGTCCATCGCGAGAATAAGAAAGAAGAGAAAAGAGCCAAAGGCATTCGAGCAGCGACGTTAAGATCGATAACGTTTAATGATTATAAAGAATGTTTGTTTCACCATGAAAATCTTGAAAAAACTCAGCACTTGATTCGCAGTCGAAAACACGTTGTCGAAACTGTTGCGCAGACAAAGTTAGCTCTCAGTTGGGAGGACAATAAAAGAATTTTAATCCAGAATCCCACGGATACGTTACCATGGGGCTATAAGATTATCGAAGATATGGATGAATGATGCAATACAGGGGGAAAAAAAACTCTAAAAAAACATTGAAAACGGAAAAATGTTTGAAAATTAGACTAAAAATGTATAAACATTTATTTTTCATGCGACGAATTTTGTCAAAAAATATATGTGAATCTACGAAATTTAATAATGTTTAAGAATTATCCTAAGAATGTATAAACAATTATTTTTTATGCGTGAGTTTTTGGAAAAAATGTATAAAAATCTACGAATTTAGGGAAAAAAAACCTAAAAAACAGTTGAAAAACTGTAAATGTTTAAGAATTAGACTAAGAATGCATAAACAATTATTTTTCATAAATAAATTTAAATTTATAAACATCCATAAATTTCATAAATCTGCTTTATTGATCCAAGTGTTGTGGGTATCATCGAATCCCAGCCATTTTACAAAAATTTTATCACCACGCTTCCGTAGAACTTTTTCAATCAGATAAATATCTGGATATTTGACTTTCAACAGTTCTTGTTCGTAAAATCCACCGGCGATGGGCTCGTTCTGATAATCATCGATATTATACGTCACAGGATTGGTATTGTTCACTCGGCTGATGGTAAATATTTCCGTCGTCCAATTGGGAGTATAACCCTTTGCAAAAACATTTTTAAATTTACTTATTCGCACTTTGTCGCCAATTTTGATTTTTTTCTTTTTCGTTGGTTCACAATTCTTCTTCTTGAATACACGCTGAAGTAGTTGCTTTTCATTTCCAGCATTAACATTTCGCGGTTTCATACGAATAGTGCGATGCGTGGAATTATTGTAATCAGCGAGTAAATTATCGAGAATATCGATCCATTTGTACTTTCCACGTAAGCTTAATTGCATCCACATTTTATTTTTCAATGTGCGATTAAATCGTTCGCAGATGGATGCCTTCAAGTTGCTGTATGTCGAGTACATGTGAATGTTATATTTCCGCATGAGAGATTCAAAATCTGAATTATAAAATTCTTTTCCGCGATCAACGTGAAGTTTCATTGGCACGCGTCCCTCGCTGAGAATAGATTTCATAGCTCTCGTTGTATCTTTGCCGTTCTTGCTTTTCATCGGAACGGCTCATGCATATTTGGAGAATATATCGATGCAGGTGAGGAGGAACTTGTGTCCGGAGTTTTCGTTCGCGTACGTTGACATATCCACCAAATCGGCTTGCCAGGTTTCATCCAAGCCACGTATATCCACGCGGCGACGTGGGTAATTTCGTCGAGCGGGTTTGTGCAGTTCCCCCACCAGCGCTTCTCGCTCGATCTCACTCATTTTTGCCTCCCTCTCTCTTTGTCTCCAGAGCCGTTAATCGAGTATCGAGTTGAGAGATTAGATGTGAGATGCGAACGGTCAAATCTTGTACTGCCTGCACTTTTGCGTTGAGAGTTTGCGCAATGTTTTGTATGCTAGCTTCGAGTCCTTGCACCAGCAATGAATTACTCTGATTTATCTCTTTACGCAGAAATTTTATGTTGCTGTGTGATTTTTTATGCAATGCATTTAACGTAGCGACATCATTTGACGCTTCGGGGTCGGCAACGTTGCACAGTCGTTTTCCCTCTAAATCGTAATCACCGCTGGTGGTAGTCTTAAATCCAATACCCGGTCTGCCAGGAGGACCACGACCGTTTCCAAGCACACTCTTATTCAACTGTCGTCCAAACACGTCAACGCTCATGTTGCGAATGTGCGGAACATTAACACACAACGGATTAATAAATGATTTTTGCCTCACGCAACTCCTCGATTATCGATATAATTTCATTCGAATGCGATAGATCTCCGGCAGCCTGAGATGATAAAAGTAAACGTAGACGATCAACAAGCTCATTAGGATCATCCCAATAAACATAATCGAATTTTGCCGGTTTTTTTCGCGCAATCTTGTATTTCGGCATACCTTTGCCGCTGTGTACTGAGCGGGCGGATATCTTGTATATGTAATTTTTGAATTTAGTGCTATTATCCACACGTATTGCGCCCGAGGCTTTGTAATATTTCCGATG
The DNA here is from genome assembly GCA_946863875.1 of Alloplasta piceator. Taxonomy (NCBI): domain Eukaryota; kingdom Metazoa; phylum Arthropoda; class Insecta; order Hymenoptera; family Ichneumonidae; genus Alloplasta; species Alloplasta piceator. Next base: position 28,168,703 of record OX333078.1, read on the forward strand.
AGCATTTGTCTCGGTGATAATTTTTTCATACGTCCGCAAATCATCCGTGGTAAAATCAACAGGCTGTTTTTTGAATAATAGCTCGACTAATCCAACGGTTTTTGCATAATTTTTCTCTCTTACGCGAATTCCGAAGGATGAGGAAAAATCTATCGGCGAATCGCCAATCATTAGCTTGTCATTGGCGAGGTTTCTCACACCATACGTGACATCGAGGCTTGTTTTTCTATTCGAGCGCAGCAACGAAAGATACTCATTGATTAATTCATCGGCGTTACTGGACATTGCGTCTCCCTCTGCTGAGCGGAAGGATTCATCGAAATCACCCGATTGATTCATCATGCTGCGATCATTTTCTTCATTCGCTACATTTTCATTCTCCTCCTCTTCTTCTTCTTCTTTTTCTTCTTTAGCCTCCTTTTCCACCTCCTCCTCCTCCTCTTCATCATCGTTGTCCTCTTCCTGCTCCTCGTCCTCCGGCTCCTTCTCCCCCTCCTCCTCCTCCTCATGTTTCACGTTATTTTCCGTTTTTTCTCGTTTGATTTCCCGCTTGATGGGGAATCTTTTGCGTGATACATTTACCAGCTTCTCCAATGGCTGCACTATCGGCTGGAAAACACCCTGCATCGCGCGCTCAGCATTATCTCTGCCCAGCTTTATCATACGATGCTTTCGCCGTATAGCGTCGCTCGCTTGCACAATCTCGCGCAAAACGTCTTTTTCCTCGAGCACTTTCATGTTGTCGGTGCTGGGTCAACGATGATACTGTGCCGCCATCATTATACGATACATTATTTATCACTCTGTGCTGAGGAAATTGTCAAAACCTCGCCTATATCGACCCTCATTAATTTCACTATCCTTGTCAATCATGATAAATGCATACTTGCCGGCGCGCCAATATTCCGAGCACAAATTCTTAAATTTCTCATACGGCATGTCAGTATTCACATGATCGTTGTACACATGCCGGAGATTCATTTCATCCTGCTTAAAGAGCACCACGAAATTTGTATTATCACGTATTAGATGCTTGGGAATACGTGCATATGTTTGACAAAGATAAAAACAATCGACATTTTGATGTCGGCCCATGGCGAAAAAGGCTCGAATATTGTCCTGTTTTTCGCACGCTACATCGTCAAAGATGAATATCGAGTTTGGACGTGCATCACTCGGTGTAATCACTTGTTCGTGCTCGTTGAAGGGAAAATATTCGATATCGGGCACTGGCTTGAGCAAACGTTCGAGCAGCTTGTACTTTGGCTGCTTCCACGACTTTGAGTATACATAAACATTTTCGAATCTCACGCCATTTGGATGAGTAATGAGACTGAATAATGCATTAGTTTTGCCACAATTTGACGGTCCGCAGAATACCGCGCGAATGCTATTCAGCAATAAATGACTGTGACGTTTCACCTCCTTCTCCTCGCGCTGCGTTAATGCGTCAAAATTCATTATAGGTAATCCCTGTTGCTTGGACGCCATCTTCATCACGACTAACTCGACAATAAGTATAAATAAGCTTTTTATAGATGTCATTAGTCAGTCGGGTAGTTACTCCTGTATGGACATGATCGTGCATACTCGTGGAGAGGACAAAGAAAAGTGTGGCAGCGGTCTGGTAAACAGTATCATCAATAATCTTCCCGTTGAGTTGCATTTGCCCGGTTATCAGTACTGCGGCCCCGGCACAAAATTAGCAAAAAGTCTTGCTCGAGGTGATCCGGGCATTAATCCACTAGACGCAGCCTGCAAACAGCACGATATTGCCTATTCAAAAAATCGTGAAAATCTCGAGGCGAGAAGCGAGGCTAATAGAGTATTGGCTGAGAGAGCTTGGAAACGAGTTTTCGCGAAAGACGCGAGTATCGCGGAAAAAGCAAGTGCTTGGGGTGTAGCGACTATCATGAAGGGCAAGAGAAAATTCGGAATGGGTGCGGGGACGCCGAAGAAAAAGAAGATTTGTAACCTTAAACGGATTATCGGTGCTGCGAGGAAGACAATGAGTCATAGTAGTGACCAGAAGGTCATAATTACGTCAGCTTTGAAGGGTGCACGTGCTGCTGTAAAGAGGATAGGGGGTAAACAAAAATTGCGTACACCGCGGATTCTTCCGGTGCCGGGGAAAATTGGCGGTTTCTTGCCATTCCTCGTGCCAATATTTGCCGGTCTTAGTGCTGCTGGAGCACTGACGGGTGGTGCAGCGAGTATAGCAAAAGCTGTAAATGCTGCTCAAGCCGCAAAACGTGAATTGGACGAGAGTAAGCGACATAATAAAACAATGGAATCCATCGCATTGGGCAGGGGTTTGCATCTCAAGCCATACAAGAAGGGTCTCGGTCTTCATATTGCGTCAAAAAACGTAAAATAACGCTACCACGCCAAGCACTTACCGACGCCGATATTCTCAAGTTCACAAAATCCCTGAAAATTCCCCATTTTCGCGGTGTTTTCATGCGAGATGATCTGCCAAAGGGTGGACCATGGAAACGTGAGTCTGCGATTATTAATCTCGATGAGCGTAGTGGACCGGGCACACATTGGGTCGCATACACAAAGATTGGCGGCAAAGTCGTATACTTTGACAGTTTCGGTGATCTCCAACCACCATCCGAACTCATGAGATATCTCGGTGTGCGTAGCGTTAATTACAATTATATACGATATCAGAATTACGACACGATAGTGTGCGGACATTTATGCCTCAAATTTCTCTGCAAACAGCTTAATCGACAAGACATTTATAGCCTATTTAAATGTGCCTCGTGATGAAATCAGTATCAGTATCGCGCGATCAGCATGGATGATAGTTTCACCCTGACAATATCGGGGACATCTTCTATCCTCGAGGCGCAATATTTTCCCCCAATTGAACTTGACGCGCACAAAAATTATACTCTCGGACTCGTTGAGCTGCTAACCTTCAATTCTATTCCCAACATAGACGGGGCAATGATAAGTTTTACGCGGGCGATGAAATAGTAACGATACCCACCGGCAGCTACGAAATTGAAGATATTGAGGCATACTTGCAGTCAGAGTTGACCAATAAGAACATCAACATTACAATTAAACCCAATAACAATACGCTGCGAAGTGAAATTATGTGTAATTGCGATGTAAATTTTCCATCCGACGATTCAATTGAATCTCTATTGGGATTCACTCGACGCATCCTCGAAGCCAATAAAAACCACAAATCTGATCTTCCGGTGGCCATTTTGAAAGTGAACGCCTTGCGTGTCGAATGTAGCATCACAGCAGGTGCATATATAAACGAGCAAAAAGTCCACACAATTCACGAATTTTTTCCACTCGCACCACCGGGCTATAAAATCATTGAAGTTCCGTCGCACGTCATTTATCTGCCAATAACGAGCAAGACAATAGATCATATTCAGCTTCGAATAGTAGATCAAGACGGTGATTTAGTCAATTTTCGTGGTGAGGTTATAACCATACGATTACACATCAAATCCGGATAATGGGTATAGTCTTTAATAGAACAACAACAACGTCAACTGTGAATAATAATAGGGTACCATGGGTAAAGGCAATCAGTCGTCGAACTACATTCAGAGGACTAACACCTCAAAACGTGCAACTGTTGAAGAGCCTCGGCCTTCACGTTCGTGGCAAAGGACTGTAAAACATTACTTTTTCTGTGTGCTTTGCATTCGTTGTGCGAGATGGCGGAAGCAATAGTGAATATTCACACACCAATTATCTTTGACGAATCTATCGTACACTCGGAGATTCACGCGCACCAGCCATACGCCTCATCGACGTTCAACAACAGCGATGAAATACGTATTGCCGTTCAGCATCAAGATCTCTGTCTACTACCGAGCAAAAGTTCTCTTCATATATGCGGGAAATTGAGTAAACCCAATGATGCTCCATGCACCACCACTAAACTCGTCAATAATGCAATTTGCCATTTGTTTGAGGAGATACGTTATGAACTCAATGCCATAGAAATCGATCGAAATAAAAATGTTGGGCTCACGAGTCTGATGAAGGGTTACGCGTCGTTGGGCGCTGGTAAAATTTCCATGCTTGAAAATACGGGCTGGCTCGGCGTGGATGAAACGAAACAAATAACCGATGCCGCGGGCTTTTTCGATATATGCATACCGCTGAGCATGCTGCTCGGTTTTGCCGAAGATTATCAAAAAATTCTCGTCAATGCCAAGCACGAATTAATTCTCTCGCGATCCAAGAGCGATGATAATGCAGTTATCCAAACGGATGTGGAAGATAATGCAGTTAATCGACCGCCTGCGGAAGATTATAAGCTGGTGTTGCAAAAAGTTAAATGGCTCATACCATACGTGACAATTTCCGATCAACGGCGAATACAACTTTTAAAGTTTATTGCCAAAGACGCGCTAATCTCCATGAGTTTTCGCACGTGGGAATTGTATGAATATCCAATGCTTCCGGCTACGTCAAAGCACGTGTGGACTGTCAAAACATCTACTCAGCTTGAAAAACCTCGTTATGTCATTCTCGCCTTTCAGACCGATCAAAAAAATCGCGTGAAGAAGAATGCAAGCCATTTCGATCATTGTAATATTGCCGCGTTAAGCTTTATTTGAATTCGCAATGTTATCCGTACGGAAATTTGAATCTAAATATAGGACAAAACCAGTATGCCATGCTCTACGAAATGTATGCCAACTTTCAGAACGCATATTATGGCAAAGAGGCGGAACCATGGCTCGAAAAGACTGAATTTCTCAATTACGCGCCTCTCATCGTCATTGATTGTTCAAAACAGAACGATTCACTCAAGTCCGGACCTGTCGATGTGCACCTTGAATTTGAAGCAAGAGCTAATTTTCCCCCGCAAACATCAGCATATTGTTTGATCATACATGATCGTATAGTCGAGTATAGTCCGCTGAGCGGTGGCGTGAAAAAATTACTATAAAATCATATTCAGAGCGTGAATGCGGGTTAGTCGTTGCCGAGATGGACTTTATCGTAGATCTACAGGGCTTCAAAAGACCTATCAATGAGTTTGTACTGAAGGAAATATCAATAATCGCCGTCAATCGCAACGTGGAGCCCTTGACTCTCCACATCAAACCCGCGACACCGTGGACATCTCTACCGGCAAAGGACAAGGCGATTAACGCATGGCTAGAACGAAATTATCATGGACTGAAATGGAATTCGGGCGAAATATCGTACAGTGCAGCTGTGAAAAAGATTCGAGCGAGCTTGGAAGGTGCTCGCATAATTTACGTCAAAGGACTGGAGAAATCACTCTGGCTGTCGAAAGTGATCGATCCCTCGATGAAGATTATCGACATGGAGACCTTGGACTGTCCATCGCTGCAACAATTACCGAAAATTGCACCAAATACGGGCTGCTCGCTGCATTTGTTCGACTCAAAGTACAATTGTGCTAATGCAAATGTGAAATCGCTGAAAAAGTGGTTAAATGTATACGAGGCCTTGTACGTACGAGGAATTTTTTAAATAAAGAAAAACTTTTATTTCGTCGATAAATCATGTCTTCTTTGTTTTATTATTATTCGAAGCGCGGAAAAAATCGATACATACAATTTTCCTTAATAGCTAGCTCTCACGAAGAATGTAGATTATTATTATTATTATTATTTTTTTTAAACTTAAAATAATTTTTTTCACACTTTCAAGTTCTTGTCATGTTTTTCACGTATATTGTTCGAGAATTCACTTTCCCCCCCTAACAACGCGAAAATCGTCGTTTTTTTCTTTTAGATAATGCGGGCTTCTCTGATGTCGTGATGATGATGATGATGATGGTCCAGCAGCGATATTCTCAAATGTATCATGATGATGAGATGATTCCGTTGGATAAAGTCGCATGACATGGTGGATCCATAATTTTTCCTCACATTTGTTTGAATTCAATGCTGTTGTACTTTCCACCAAAGTAGTTCATGTACAATTGGCCATTGTGAGCGGCATCCATCATTTTCGTCAATGCGTCGCGATCATCGTCAAAGGCTTTCGCGAGCCTAGCCGGAAGGAAGACGGAAAACTCGTCACTGACATCCACGACGATTCTCTTGCCAAATTTAGTCTCCGCGACTCTGATGTCAGATATTTGATAATCTGATTGTTGAATCAACTCCGTCAACTTTTTTATCGGCAGAAATTCTCCCATTTTTGCCACTTTGTTGATTTTCGTGAAATCCATGTCGATTGATGTAAGTATTCCGCAACGATGATGTGATAAATTTCAAATCAGATCGCGTTCGAATGACTTTTTTAACTTGATCAATTTCTTTTATCAGCAACTCTAGGCGCGTCTTGAGTTCACGACGTTGAGATGACATTTGACCGCTGACTATGATGAAGCTTGATTCGACATGCACATTTCGTCCACCACCAAATTATCCCCCCCCCCCTCCCACGCAACGGGCGACGAAAAATCAACGCTTTTCTTTGTCCTCGATACTCTCTCTAGTTTCGGCTTTCTCCGTCTTTTCCTCCTCCTCCTCCTCCTCCTCCTCCTCCTCCTCCTCCTCCTCCTTCTCTTTCGCCTCCCGACAACATTGAATGCAATCTCGTCGTAGGGGTGGGGGGCCATCTATGCAATCTCCCGTTGGTCCAACCGTATACCAATGTTTTTCGCACCGTGAATATGAGATAATTCCCTCATCTTCGCGTAGATGCTCGGGTAAACGATCCCACAGCGAATTAATTTCTTGCGGATACAATACCAAAATAATCTGTTTTGGCATATATTTTAAGTCACTAGGTGTCAATTCCCACACCTTTTTTCGAGGATACACTTTTTTGTCGCTCTCTTCAGTTTCCCCCTTCTCCGCCGTTTCCTCTTTCGCCTTCCGACGACAGCCCGCGCAATTTCGTCGTAAGGGCGCCTTAATTTCTTCCAAATGAAACTCATCCCAATGTTTTACGCACGGTAGATATGACATCATTTCCTCATCTTCGTGTAAATGCTCGGGTAAACGATCCCACAGCCAGTAAATCAATCGTGGATACAATATTAAAATCATCTCTTTTGACGCATATTTTAAGTCACTATGTGTCAATTCCCGCGCATCTTTCGGAGGATAATGCACTCGCCCACTTGAATCCATTTTAACAGCAAGCGACACACACACATACACAATGACGGCAGAGGATTGACTGAAATTTCTTCTCAATAAAAATGAGAATTAGCCGATATGATTCTCGATGAAATTCACGTCTCAGCCTGATCACTCTGTCACCCCAATTGTTTATCTCAAAATATCAAAAGGCATGCCGACAGAAATTCCACGAACTCCCTCTGCAACGGACGACGAAAAACTCAACGCTCCTCTTTGTCCTCTTCAGTTTTCGCTTTCTCCGCCTTTTCCGCCTCCTTCTCTTTCGCCTCCCAACAACATTTAACGCAATCTCGTCGTGGTGGTGTGGGGTCATCTATGCGAGTTTCCAGCATATCAAGCGTATTCCAATGTTTTACGCACGGTAGACATGAGATTATTTCCCTATCCTCGCGTAGATGCTGCGGTAAACGATCCCACAGCCAATAAATATTTCGCGAATAAAACATTAAAATGACCTCTTTCGACATATATTTCAAATCACTATGTGTCAATTCCCACGCTGCTTTTGCGGGGTAACACACTCGCACGCTCGTGTCCATTTTACCGGTAAGCGGATCAACCATTGCAACGGGCGGCGAATCGACTAAAATATTTTTTATTGTGAATTGCGACGATCATCTATGCAGCTATGTGTCTATAATATCCGCATGCGTCGCGACGAAAAAAGTTGGACCATGTTTGTATACATTTGTATACATCATAAATTTGACACTCGACACTCTGCGCGTGAGAGCGCGAGCGAACGAGAGAGAGAGAGAGAGCGCGCGTGCGAGAGAGAAAGTGCGAGTGAGCGAAAGAGAGAGAGAGAGAGAGAGAGCGCGTGCGGGTCAACGCCATCGACGACGCCGTCATCTAACGCTTTCTTCAAAAAATCACGGGCATCTCATCGAAAATCCCAATACCCCCCCCCCCGCCCCCACACACACGCACACACACGCACATGCATGCACAAACATGCAACACATGCTAACAAAAAAAATCCTAAATTACCCCCCCCCTCTTCACCTGCCACCCGCGATGCACCTGTCCACCCACCGCCCCCTGTGCACAATACATGCACACACACACACACACACACCCGCACACGTATATACACGCAGGATGTGCTGACGAAACCCCCCCCCTCCTAAGTCACCCACCCACCTGCCACCCACCACCCACCTGCCACCCACCACCCACCTGCCACCCGCCACCCACCACCCACCGCCCGCCACCCACCATGCGCAAGCCACCCATGACTCACGACGCGGTTTGTGTCTCGGCTAAGTGGTTTGTGTCTCGGCCAAGTGGCTCGAATGACGGGCTAAAAAAAGGTCGGTAAATGTCGGGGTAGGGATCTTGAGTCAGAACCGGCCCTATTACACTACTATGTTAGCATATATTCTTAATGTATGCTGATATATATGCAACATATATGAGAGATAGGTGTGATTCACGTATATGTAACATATATTCTACATATATTCTTAATATATACTGATATATATGCGACACATATGAGAGAGAGGTGTGATTCAAATGTATCTCCCATATATTCTACATACACTACTCGCAAAAATTAAAGGAGCAAGAAAAATTTTCAAATTTTTTCGTGATTTTCAACAGGCTGTATTTCAGTGAAAAATGGTTGTATCGAGATCATAAAGAAAGCATTTTGACGCTTTGACATTTTAGTTTCCAAATCTTGTAGTCAAAATTTTTTAAAATCCTCGCTTCTTAAGAAATTTCAAGGAATGGCGCAAAAGAATAGTTTTAAATTTTTTTTACCTTTTTATTTTTGTTCCACGGGCTTGGAAAAATTTGTTCCAGCTACACCAATATATGGACCAGGTAGCCTGTTTATCCAGCTTCAATTTTGTTTTTTAGTTTTTTCTCTGCGTTGATTTCTCGCAGAGATATCCAACTTTGAATGAAAAAAGATCTTTTTGTCTTTAACCATTGATATCTCAGCAACCAGTCGGCGTACAGAGGTTAATCGGGCAGATTCGGAAACTAGAATAAATTTTCTACAAGAGTTTTTAAAGAATATTGAGGAAATTCTTTTTTTCACCCTTAACATTCAACAGAAAAAAGTACAAAAAAGTGACTTTTTTCCTCGATTTGGTAAATCGGCTGCAGCTATGCTAATATTGATAGGAAGGCTAATGTTTTGAGGAAAATTTACAGCTGAATGTACCCCCAATAACCCTGTCAATTCGCAGATCGATCCTTTGAACGGTTCTTCCGGGCTGATTGATCGAAATTTCCAAAAAAATTGAAAGAGCAAGATTTTTGTTTCTGAAGATCGGGTAATCTTCTTCAAAATGGAAAAATTGATTTCTTATCGACTTTTTGTACAATTTTGTATCCGTTACCGGCTAAATTTCAAAAAAAAAAAATAAAAAAAAAAATTTTTTTTTTATCTTTCAATTTATTTTTCCAAATTTTTTTTTCAAATTCTTGATTAAAATTTTCAAAAAAATGAAAGGAACAAGGTTTTTGTTTCGAAACATCGAGTAATCTTCTTCAAAATGGGTAAATTAATTTTTCTTTGACTTTTTTACAATTCTGTATCCGTTATTGGTTGAATTAAAAAAAAATTCAAAAATGTTTGAATAAATTTTTGTTATTTTGTTATTTTTTATAAAATAAAAAAAAAAATAGAGAAGCGTTCTTGCGAAAATTTGGATTGATGCTTATCAACCACCGGCATTTGCGTTATCCAAAGCGTACCACGTGAACGTTGCACGGTCGGATTTATGCTGCTCTTGTGCTTACGCACTGACTCCTGCTTAAAACGATTGACCGATTCTGTACCTTCATTGTCCTCATTTTACATTAATTGAATTAATGAATAGTTGATACATCGAAAGTGTATCCAGTACTCGTTGTATGAAATTCCATGAAATAAATTTTTGACTTTTCATGCGAAGCGAACTGGTGGCAAAAAAAAGTTTGTTCTCAAAACTCATTTTCTTTTTTGTGCAAAAACCAATCAATAGTTTTTTAAAAACTATTCTTTTTTTTGTAAGCTCTAGTTTTTCATTATGCCTAGGTGGCATTTATCCGTGCCAGAAGTCGCTCAGCTAGTGACTCTTGTTCAAGAGGGGTACAGATATCGGGAGGTCGGTGATAGACCAGGCGTTAGTTCCTCGGTTGTGTCTCGTGCCTATAATCGATATCTAGAAATTGCTGAGTATGAGCGACGAGCTGGACAAGGTCGAAATCGTATAACAACTCGTCGGGACGATTGAGCAATTATTCGGCGTGTTCGTCAAGAACCTTTCGTTCCTGCAAACTTTGTCACCTTGAATTTCCGAAACCATGAACGGCAACAACAACAACGACGACGGCAGCCGCGAAACATTTCGAGATCAATGGCTCTTAGTCGTCTCCGTGAAGCTGGATTGCGGTCCAGAAATGCTGCTCGTGGGCCAATGTTGAGACCCGTACTCGACTAGCGTACGCTTACCAACATGTTAACTGGAGGCAATGGGGTAATGTTCTGTTTTCTGACGAGTCACGGTTTCGTCAGTACAGTAACGACAGAAGACCCCGAGTTTGTCGTAATCGAGGAGAGCGTTTTTCACAAAACTTTATTCGTCCCGTTGCAGCTTATGATGGAGGATCGGTGATGGTTTGGGGTGGAGTTTCACTATCAACGCGACTCCTTTGGTTATTGTCCGCCAAAACCTAAACGCTAGGCGTTACATCGACCAGATCTTAAGATCCGTTGTGTTGCCTCGACGACGTAATACCAGAGGGTTTATTTTTATGCAAGATAATTCTCGCCCTCACACAGCGAACACAACTCTTCAGTTTTTCCAGAGACATGACATTACGTTGTTGAGGCATCCAGCGATGAGCCCTGATCTGAATCCCATTGAGCACGCCTGGGATATCATGGGCCGTCAATTGCATCGCTATTACCCAAATCTCCACAGTTTGGCTGCACTAGAGCACCCCTTAATTTCAATTTGGCAAGGGATTCCGCAGTGGACGATCCGAAATTGCATTTCGAATATGCGTGGAAGATTCCAAGCTGTGATTCAGAGTAGAGGTGGCAACACTAAGTACGAACACGCACACACGCACGCACGCACACACGCACACACACACACGCGCTCACGCCCATACACACACATTCTTTAAATTATGAGTTTGGAGTCATCAAATACTGTGGAACTGACGAACCACGGGGTCTCATTTCTCTTAAAGAATCACACACACACACACATTTTTTAGAGAATGAGTTTGGAGTCATTAAATACTGTGGAACGGACGAACCACGGGGTCGCATTTCTCTTAAAGAATCACACACACACACACACACATTTACATTTTTTACAGAATGAGTTTGGAGTCATTATATACTGTCGAACTGACGAACCACGGGGTCTCATTTCTCTTATAGAACCATACACACACACACACACACACACGTTCGTGAGCGCAAAAGAAGCGTAAATCCGACCGTGCAACCTCCACGTGGTACGCTTTGGATAACGCAAATGCCAGCGGTTGATAAGCAACAATCCAAATTTTCGCAAGAACATTTAAATTCAACCAATAACGGATACAGAATTGTAAAAAAGTCGAAGAAAAATTAATTTACCCATTTTTGAGAAGTTTACTCGATGTTTCGAAACAAAAACCTAGTTCCTTTAATTTGCTTGGAAATTTTAATCAAGAATTAAAAAAAAAAAATTGGTAAAAAAAAATGTGAAAATTAAAAAAAAAAAACTTTAATTTTTTGTTGTTTTTTTTTTTTTTGAAATTTAGCCGGTAATGGATACAAAATTGTACAAAAAGTCGACAAGAAATCAATTTTTTCATTTTTAAGAAGATTACCCGATCTACAGAAACAAAAATCTTGCTCCTTCAATTTTTTTGGAAATTTCGATCAATCGGTCCGGAAGAACCGTTCAAGGGATCGATCTGCAAATTGACGGGGTTATTGGGGGTACATTCAGCTGTAAATTTTCTTTAAAACATTAGCCTTCCCATCAATATTAGCAAAGCTGCAGTCGATTTACCAAATCGAGGAAAAAAGTCACTTTTTTGTACTTTTTTCAGTTGAATGTTAAGGGTGAAAAAATAAATTTTCCCCAATATTCTTGAAAGGATCTTGTAGGAAATTTATTCTAGTTTCCGACTCCGCCCGATTAATTTCTGTCCGCCGACTGGTTGCTGAGATATCAGTGGTTAAAGACAAACAGATCTTTTTTCATTCATTGATTTCTCTGCGAGAAATCAACGCTGAAAAAAAAACTCAAGAACGAAATTGAAGCTGAATAAACAGGCTACCTGGTCCATGTATTGGTGTAGCTGGAACAAATTTTTCCAAGCCCGTGGAACAAAAATAAAAAGGTGAACAAAATTTAAAACTTTTCTTTCGCGCTATTCCTTAAAATTTCTTAAGAAGCGTAGATTTTAAAAAATTTTGGACTAAAAGATTTGAAAACTAGAATGTCAAAGCTTTAAAATGCTTTTTTTATGATCTCGATACAACCATTTTTCACTGAAATACAGCTTGTTGAAAATCACCGAAAAATTTGGAAATTTTTCGTGCTCTTTCAATTTTTGCGGATAGTGTATATTCTTAATATATGCTAACATATATGCAACATATAAGTTTGGAAGTGATGTCATTTTATTCTCTCTAACAACATATATCAGATGTATGCGAAGTATATTTTATCATAAGCTCATTTACACATCTCCTGAATTTATTTCACGCACACAAAAATTACGCACGCTACATATGAGTAGATATATGTAGTCATATATACGTTTCGTGATCATAGCGTCATCTTTTCAAATTTGAAGTTCCATACCGGGTGGCCCGAAAATGAGCAGGTCCTGAACATGTTTTGTGAACTTATAAAAATCGTATTTTTTAGAATTATTCATGTAAATTAAACGGTGTATACTATATAATTATGCATTAAATATATTAGCTATATTCCACCAATTAAGGATGTCGGAACCAGCCTTATGCCTCCTCAGATCTTTTCTCAATTTTTTTAGCTGAAAGTCTTCATCAGAAAACAGAAGCCCAAATTTTTCCCGATTTCTTTTCCCGCTGACTTTCGCACTTGTTGTATGGGGTATTTCAGTTCGTTTTATGATTTTTGTTTTATTTATTTTGATTTGCCAGCTTTCCACCACAATCAAAAAATTTCAAAAAAAAAATCCTCACGTCAATTTATATATTTAAAATATATGCAAAATTGTGTACGAAATATATTCAAAATATAATTACCGTATATAAATTAATGTATTTTAAATATTTTTTTTATGAATGTGTAATACATTTATTTGGATCGATTTTGCCGCGTTTCGCATATGTACGTATATCTTAAATGTATTGAAAATATATTTTAGATATAGGGGAGAGTGGGGTTGAGTTGGCACTGCGGGTTGAGTCAGCACCATGGTGTTTATTACGAACGGTGTGTGTGTCGACTGAATTATTTTGGTGTATGACTTGTTGGTAAACACTAACGTAAATTATGCTCACCGTTGTCGGTTTCGATTGTACTGCGCAACGTGAGCGCGATTATATTGTTCGTGTGTAACAGAATTTCATTTTCATCATTCGCTCCGAAGCAGCTACAGGTATGTGACTATTTCACAAATTTAAAATGAGTGACGGTATTGGCTTCTTTATTCAATACTCTAATTGATTTATCATATCGATTTTCTATTCGGATTTGTTCGCGTGCATAATCACGTAAAACGTATAAAAAGTCGTAGTGGTCTTGAGTCGGCACAAAAAGGTGGTCCTGAGTCGACACCATCATTTTTTTATCTTGCTGCTTTTTTGTACTGTTTCTATTGTTTTTTTTTATATTTTCACTGTTTTTGCTCTGTAGTCATGGGACGCAGTTTCAAACGCAAGACACAAAAGCGTGATTCCGATGTGCTTCGACGCGCAGTGGCAGCAATGAAGCTAGGCATGGCTTGCAAACGCGCCGCTCGAGAATTTCACGTGCCACGCTCGACATTGCAGTATCATTGGAAGAATAATCGAAATAAATCACCAACGGAAACGGACGGCACGACGCCAATGCAAGTGGATTTAGACGATTTGCATATTCCAACACATGGCCATAAAACGGTGAATACAAATTTTTTCCCACTGACCGATTAAGAAGACAAATTAAAGAAAAAAAAAATTTTATATAATTTTTTTCTACTATTTAACGTCTCATTACACCTCGTGTATTTCATTCCAGGTGTTTACGAATGAACAAGAGGACGCCTTAGAAAAACATATGCTGCATTCTTCGGCCATCTATTTTGGCTTAACCGCGATGCAAGCTCGTTCATTAGCCTATGAGTTCGCCAAAAAATTGAATATCGCTTATCCGATCGGTTGGGATGAAAAACAATCAGCTGGTTTGGAATGGTTGCGTTCATTCTTCAAACGGCATCCTAAATTGTCACTCCGAAAACCAGAAGCCACCAGTTTGGCCCGTGTAAGCGCGTTTAACCAAGCAAACGTTGCAGCGTTCTTTGCCAATTATCACAAAGTTATCGACGAAATGAAATTTACGCCAAACAACATTTGGAACATCGATGAGACAGGTGTGACCACTGTACACAAAACGGTACGCATCGTCTCACGTTGTGGTCAAAAACAAATTGGACAAATAACATCAGCAGAACGTGGACAACTTGTGACTTTGATCCAAGTGGTATCGGCAACTGGTATGCGTGCCCCGTCGTTCTTCATCTTTCCTCGCGCCCGCTTCCATAAACATTTTCTCAATGGAGGCCCTGTTGGTTGCGTTGGTGGTGCAAATCCATCTGGTTGGAGTAATGCCGAGCTGTTTTTGAAATTTTTGAAAACACTCCAAAAATCTACACGATGTACCGTGGCTGACCCCATTCTTGTCTTTTTGGATAACCATGAATCCCATCGTACACTGGTAGCTCTCGAATACTGTCAAGCTAATGGGATTCATGTTGTTTCTTTTCCCCCCCATTGTTCCCACCGACTGCAACCCTTAGACGTCAGTGTCTTCGGTCCGTTCAAAGCTGCATTAAATAAGCAATTTGAGTCGTTTATGCGCATGAATCCCGGCCGCGTGGTTCAGATCTTTGATATACCCTCCATGGTTGCCCGAGCGCTCGAGCTCGGAGCCACGGAGGTTAACATTGAATCGGGCTTCAGAGCAACGGGCATTTGGCCAATAGATTCTGATATCTTTCAAGATATCGACTATTTGCCCAGCTCAACAACGGATCGACCTAATCCTGAAAGCAATGACGTTCCCAGCACCGCGACGGGAGAAACGATGGTTGAGGAGGCAGAAGGCAACGTCGAAGCCATTGTAGCAGACGATGGGACCGAGGCGGCGGCTAATGAAAACTCATCCTCGTCCACGTCTCTTCTAAATGACGCTTTGGAAAATCTGTCACCATTTCCGAAGGCGCCACCGCGCAAAATGACAGGCCCACGACGAGGCCGAAAGCCAGGTCGAACGTTAATTTTAACAGCTGATGCCGAAATCAGCCGTATCGCTGAAGAAGAAGAACGGCGTCTTCAACGCAAAACCGTAGAAAAGAAACCACGAGGACGACCACCAAAGAACAAAACAGGACCAAACAAACCAACAAAAAAAACAGATAAAATACGACGTCAAGGAAGTCAGTCTCCGCAGCCCTCCACAAGCGGATTGTACTTGCGATCGCGTTCACGGACATCAGTACGCCCAACGTACTGTGAATCTGACGACGATAGCGAGTGATCATCCTTTTCTCAATTGATTTTGTTAATTTAATTCAAAGTTTTTTTTTCATTTTCAACATTGTATTCAAAAAATGTTTCCATATAAAATTGGATAAAAAATAAATGTTTTGCTTCTAAATGGTTTAAATTTGTCTATTTCCTGTTGTAGTGAAGAGAATCTGAGCTTTTTTCTTGCATTCGAGCGAAAAAAATGGGGTGCCAACTCAAGACCAGGGAGGTGTCAACTCAGGAACACGATTTTGAGAAATGGTCAAAATGTACTTTTTCACTCCTCACTGCATTACTACTACAAAAACCACATCACTTCTTCCTAAATGACATAGAATTGTGGGCAAATGATCGCTCTACACAACTAAACACTTAACAGCGCTATATAATCCGATTAACCTACTTTTTTCGGTCTTAAGGCTTACTGGGCCGACTTAGGACCACTCTCCCCTACGTGAAATGTATTTAAAATATATTTTAGATATATGTAAAATGTACGACACATACATACAATATATAGATTACATATATGATGCATACATCTGAAATATAGATTAAATATTTGTTGCATGTATTCCAAATCTAGTTGGAATATGGGCTACAAACATCCCGAATATGGGTTGAATATGCGATACCCGTGTGGAAATTTCCGAAAAATCGGAAATTCTCTAGGAGAATCAAATATAAAAGTACGAGTTCATGAGAAACCGGCAAGAACTCCTGATATGGCTTCATTTGCGACGGACTTCTGTTAATCTTCCGTTCTCGCATCCGCCTTTATGAGCATTCTCTCCACATCCTCCGCATGAGGGTTCAGCGGTTGCCGTTCTGCGACATCTCGCGGCGAGTCTGGAAACTAACGTGACGCTGCCTACGCTCCGAATATGTGGCAGGCGCCCGATCGCTTGTTCTCGCAGGATAAAAATGATAACGTAAATAATGATTCAAAGTGTGAATACAATAAACTTAAATAATTAAATAAATATTATGTTAGTTTGTACATGCAACAATGTTTTCACGTTTTATTTTCTTGCCGTTTTAATTGCAAAAAAAATGTTTCGAGGGATATCAGGTGAGCGATGCCGCACTTCTTGTAAGTGAATATAGATATTAAAAGAGACATGTATAAGTTTCATAAATTTTTTTCAGCTTTTCGAAAAAAACATGAAAAAAAATTCAAAATTTGGGCAACGGCTAAAAAACAGCTTTTTAGATTCAAAACTCAATTTTGAGAGCTTTTCACAAGCATTATCAGAAAAGCAATCAGAATAGCTTTGCATTTTGCGAAGCTGAGAATTTTCTACTCAAAAAACCTATTTTTTCAAAAAAACATTTTGTGTCGGCAGTTCGCAGAAAAAATCGAATGAAATCAATTTTTGTTTATTTATTCATTTCTCGTATGTTTATGGAGAACCTATCTTGAAAATTACACATTCTAAGTAAAATGTTCCCAGCTTTTCGAAAAGAAAATTGAAAAAAATTCAAAATTTGGGCAATGGCCAAAAAACAGCTTTTGAGATTTAAAACTCCATTTTAGGATTTTTTTAAGTAGATGAACAAAAAAACAATATTTTTTCGGAAAACTGAGACTTTTTCGCGCCAAACACTTTTTTAAAAAATTTGTTTCTTGTGGTGGGAAGCCGGCAAAACAAAATGAATAAAACAAAAATCGTACAACGAGCTGAAATATACAATAAGTGCGAAAGTTAGCGGAGAAAAAATGGGTTTCTGTTTTCCGATTAAGACTTTCAGCTAAAAAAATTGAGAAAAAATCTGAGGGGGTATAGAGCCGGTTTCGATGTCGATAATTGGTGGAATATAGCTCATATTTTTTATGCATAATCTTATGCACCGTATAATTTTCGTGAACAATTCTAAAAAATACGATTTTTGTAAGATCACAAGACATGTTTAGGACCTGCTCATTTTCTGGCCATGTGGTATGAAATTTCGAATTTGAAAAGATGACGCTATGATCACAAAATGTATATGTGACTACATATATCTATGTGTGTGTGAAATAAATTTAGATGTTTTAATAAGCTTATGATAAAATATACTTTGCATACATCTGATATATGTTATTGAAGAGAATAAAATCACATCACTTCCACACATATATGTTGCATATATGGTAGCATATACTAAGAATATATATCAGCATATATTAAGAATATAACATATATTTCCACTTCAAAAACAGCCTAATTTTTCAAAAGATTTTTCTGGTCACTCCTTCAGGTGAGGCGACGATCATTTACATGTAAAAAAGGGATAACTGAAAAAACACCGTTTTTAAAATTCTGCAATTTTTTCCATAAATTCTGGGTCAAAAATAAGTAATTTCTATCATGATTAGAAAGTGGGCCGCGGCTGCCTCATATTTTTTTTAATAATTTCTTTTTTTTCTGTTTCTCAAATAAGATAACAAAAGTAAATTTTGATATTTTGCCAAGATATCTTTTATTTTTTTTTCCTTTTTTTTTCATGTAAGAGGTATTAGGAATTAATTTTTTTATTTTATTTGAGAAACTGAAAAAAAGAAAATTAAAAAAAATATATGAGTCAGCCGCGGCCCACTTTCTAATCATGATCGAAATTACATATTTTTGACCTAGATATTGTGGAAAAAATTGCAGAATTTTAAAAATGGCGTTTTTTCAGTTAACCCTTTTTTACACAAAAATGATCGTTGCACCACCTGAAGGAGTGGCCATAAAAATCTTTAAAAAAATTAGTCTGTTATTGAAGTGGAATCAATGCGAAAAAAAAGTTATGCAAGGATCTGATGACCCGAGGGAAATGACCCCACGTTTTAACTTGGAATGCCCCATATATTCTTAATATATGCTAATATATATGCAACATACTCAGTTTTCCGAAAAAAATATTTTTTTTTGCATGCACTTGAGAAGCTCTTAGTATGGAGTTTTTAATCTTAAAAGCTGTTTTTTGGCCATTGCCCAAATTTTGAAATTCTTTCAATCTCGAAAAGATGAGAAAATTTTACTTAAAATGTGTAATTTTCAAGATGAGTTCTCCATAACCATACGAGAAATAAGTAAATGAACAAAAAATGATTTTTTTTCACCCATGCAAGATTTTCGTGCTTTTCACTATACGTGTAGGCAGCCGAAAAGTGACTCTTTTCTGACAGCTAAGAGTCCCTTTTTGGCTATCCACGCATATACTGAAAAGACACTCAAATCTCCCATGGGGGAAAAAAAATCGTGTGCAACGCGGGCCAGAGATTCGTCTTTTGTCTCGCGTGGTTGCGGCCCTCGCTTCGCTCGTGGCGGCAAACTTCACGCTCGACAAAAAGACTTATCTCTGGCCCTAGATGCACAAAATACTATTATTCGATTTTTCTTGCGGTCTGCTGCCATAAAAAAATGTTTTGAAAAAATAGATTTTTAAGTAAAAAATTCTCAGCTTTGCGAAGAAAATATTGCTTTTCCGACAATGCTTGTGAGAAGCTCTTAATATTGAGTTTTTAATCTAAAAAGCTGTTATTAGCCGACGCCAAAATTTTGAAACTTTTTTTCATGATTTTCTCGAAAAGCTAAAAAAAAATTATGAAACTTATACATGTCTCTTTTGATATGTATATTTACGTACAAGAAGTGCGGCATCACTCACCTGATATCCCTCGAAACCTTTGTTTTACTGCTGCAAAATTAAAACGGAAAGAAAAAAAACGTGAAAATATTGATGCATATTGGTCATTCCATGTCAAATCGACTACTTTTGAACCCGACCCCTTTCGATTTGGCTGAAAATTATTGTCATTTTTCTACCTCATTAAAAACATTTTTCAGGAAATTTTCAAATTTTTTTACCCAACCCAAAAAAAGTTATGACATATTTAAAAAAAGGCGTATGACGTATACGAAATATAATTAGATTAAAAATTTTAATTTTCAATTATAAGTAACAATTGAAAATATGAGACATTAAATTTTTAAAGATATAACATTGTTAAAATTTAAATCATCACAGACATAGCCATTGTTAATCGCTCCGATTATTGGAAAGTCTGAACACCGAACATTTTTTTTATACAGCTTTCCTCCGAATTTTAGCATTCACGAAATCATCGATGATCTTGTCAGTGTCGATGCTGTCCAGAATATCACTCTCAATGCAGCAAATAGATAAGCTTGTCAGTCTGTTATCGCCCATGCAAGCTCTATATTTACTCTTGATGAAAGCCAGTTTCGAAAACGAACGCTCTGATTCGCAATTCGCCATAGGGATCGTCAAATAGAGTCTCAAAACAATATAAGTGTTTGGAAAAACTGCTATCAGATCCTTACCAATCATCATTTTGAATAAGTTTTCGGGGAACAGAGCAGTGTCTTCCAACGATTCGGCCTGTACAAACGAGTGGAAGAAGTCAAGCTCATCGAGAAATGTTTCGTCTATATCCTCGTTGTACATATCGATCAACTTTTGAGCTTATTTCTTTACATCTGTTTTACTCATATTGAGAAAGTTGATATTCAAAAATCCAAAAAGATTTGCCACGTCCTTGTATGCTTCTGATCGGCGGTCCAATTCACTAACCATTTTATCGACTATAGCTAGGTGACTCTCGATTCGAAATTTATTGGCAGTGGTCGAGAATTGCGTAGTTTGACCATCGGCGAATCTCGCCTTCGAGTCAGATCGTTTTGACGTGTATTCTTCACTAACACAGGTACTAAGTTTCTTTGCCTTATCCTCGAAATATGAAACGGTATCGCGCTTTTCACCTACGACATCCCTCAATCCGCGTAGGAGACTGACCCCAGTATTCACATCTAGTCCAGGTTTCTGCAGTACTCGACTGACAACATTGAACTTGTCCAAAATCTCGTTCCAGAAAATTGTTAAAAACCCAGTTTCCAATTTTGTGAGTGTCTTCGCCAAGGATCCGCTCTCCAGTCTTGTATCGTGCCTTTTGTTACCATCGTCTCGGATGAACACAAGAGATTCGTAAATGCAATCATAATATTCCTGCAGACTTTTCGTCGCATCCCCCCTAGAAGACCATCTAGTCGACGATAAAGATTTTAATGTTAAACGCTTCGAGTTCTCTCTCATTTTTGCAGTTAGTACGTCCCAACGATGGGTTGAGGCCGTAAAGAATGTGTACAATTTTTGCACAAACATAAAAAATTTTGTCGACTCTGTGGACGATTCAGCGCTGCATTGGCCAATCGAACTTAACGAATGGGCAGCGCATGGTACATAAAGTGCCAAATGGTTTGCTTTTCGAACTTCTGCTTGCATTCCGTTGCGTTGTCATATGATTGGCCACGGCAGTTTTTTATATCAATTCCAAGCTCCTGAAGGAATGTCAGTACACGGTCTGAGAGACTCCGGTATGACTGAATATTGGAAGGAAAGATACGAAACTTTCGTAAACAACTCCAGCATAACAATATCGGATTATTACCGATCATTGATCGGTATGACTCACGTCGGGAGTGGAATCGACTATGAGCCCGAAGTATTTTGCTTCAATTATTCGCCTGACAATTTCGTCAAGCGTGCGTTTTGCAAGGATATCAATAAACTCTTCGTATATCGTCTTTGATAGGTACGATACATTCCCACTGCCTTTGTTGCCATATTTTTCGATATGAGCTCTGAGAAACGGATCGAACTCAGAAATTATTTCTAGCATTCCTAAAAAATTCCCGTTCGATCTTGATCCAAATTTTGCGTTATCTCCACGAAATGATAAGCCTCTGCTGGCAAGGTATTTCACGACTGTGATCAAGCGTTTCAGAACCTTGGACCAATACTCCCGTTCAATAAAAAGTTCTTTTTTCAATGCAGCATCTACATGTCGACGTGGATCTCGTCGATTCAACCACGCGAACAGATTCTTCCGATGATCGCTACTATTTTCATGGGATTTAGTTTTCTCCTCGGCAGATTTCCAATCAGAAAATCCAGATGATGCAAAAGAACTGTTTTCGTTACCAAACAGCTTGCAGACAAAGCAATAAACGTTTCCTGACGATGGTGAATACAGCAACTATGTTCGTGAAATCTTTTCGCCGTTGCTCATGATTTTCGAAAACAATCTATTCGATAATTTTCGGTTATGAACTTTTCCCGAACAAATTGATGTACTGTACTTTCCTTCCTTGTCAATATTTTGGAAGTAAGTGGGCTCTTTTTCCATACACATTGTACGAAAATGCTCATCAATCACAGCTGGCCATGAAGCTAGATCGCTGTAAGCTGCCTGATCGACGAGTACATGTGATATTATTTCGTGGCTGGAACCGGCATTCGTCTCCGCTCGATCTTGAGTATCCGCGGCATTGTCACGATCACCGCGTAAGTGATGCATAAGCTCGGGATTATCATCACCTTCAATTTCTCTTCCAATCTGTTGTGAGTGTGAGTTTAACTGTTGAATACGATTTTCTGATTGAATTTGAGCAGATGTCACTGGCCTCACTTCCTCTGAATCCGATTGAAAGAACGATGAAATCTTTGGTATTTTTGCCAGACTCTTTTCTTTTTCTCCGCGAGCCTACAGAAATGACGAATAAAAAATAATGATGGTTCCGATGGATTTTTATTATGACGTATATAGCACATCGCAGCCAACGCAAGAGTCTGAGTCTGAAAAGTTTATAAAAGCTGAAAACAAAAGAAAAACCCCCGGGTATACAGAACTAACCTTGCGCTTTGCTGCCCCACTTTGATACTTTCGATGCATTATACAAGAGGTCCTTATTTAATGTAATATTTCTACGAATATAATGTTTATACATGAAGTACGGGACTTCCCAGATCTGCGATTGCTGATAATATGCGTGAAGTGAGCAAATGACGATGTCTCGATTGATGATTATAACGTGACTAGCGTTTACGTTCGCGCAGGTACCCGAGCTGCAGTCACTTTTCGAATGAACGCATCCTTTAAAGCGAACTCCGATTTCTACGATACCGACATACGGTACAATGGATACACACCATATTTTATGATTTTATCCAGAAAGCGGCGCCAGTAATACGCTTATATATCAGTATACACAATGTTGAAATGATTTGCATGTCGAGATATTTTTTTTAACGAAATTCACCGAAATCTGCTTGAATATAATTCACCGTCGGGTTAGTCTCTTTTAACATTTCCTGGAAGACTCAAGGTTGCTCGCTTTTTAGACTTTTTGAATTTTTTAAATTTTTTGAATTTTTTGAATGTTTAAAATTTTTTGAATTTTTAAAATTTTTTGAATTTTTAAAATTTTTTGAATTTTTAAAATTTTTTGAATTTTTAAAATTCTTTGAATTTTTAAAATTTTCTTTAATCAAGCGCAAGGTTTCCGGGGGCCCCCGAACACGCGGGGCCCGGGGCTGCAGCCCCTGTAGCCCCCCCCCTAAATCCAGGCCTGGCAACAGTGGGGGTGTCGAAGTGAGGGAATTGAGTGAAACAACGAAGAACGCGATCGCCGACGACTATCAGAATCCCCTTGCTCAGTTCTATCATTGGCAGGCTCGTCAGGTGATTCGTCGTGACGTCACCGCGAGCTGTCAGAATGACAGCTCGGTTGGATAGTAGAACATGACCACGAAACAGAAAGTCTTGGCAGAGGTTGTGTTTCAGTTTGATTCTAAGATAACCGCGTATGAAATATAACCATGAAATAAAAAGTGTTGACCAAAGTTGTGCTCGGTGTGCGGTGTTTCGATTTTAAAAAAGGTGATGCAATAAGAATGTAAATGGAAGAAAAAATAGAAAATAAAACCGGTAATTTTAAATGAATTCTTTGATGACGTTTACTTTTTTATTTTAATTAACTCTAAAAGTATTTTTATATATGAACTATTGTAAACGATCCATTCAGATGTCCTCGAAGATTCTATTTTCTACCTGCAAACATGAAAATGGTGCGAAATTCATGATTTTGCGAGAGAATTAGAGACAAAACGTTTAGCGTTGACCTTAACGTTGCATCCTGATGCAATTTTCCTTCGCAAGGACATTCCAAAGCATGCCTCGAAGCACCTGGTTCAGCTGATTTTTCGAAGTTCATTGGAGAAAGAAATTTTCATTTTTAAACTGCGTCTCAAATTTGTTCATCTATTCAGCCAGCGGTATATCCAAGTGGCATTCGAGTCAGCTAGGTGCCACGAGATTGCCTATTTTTTTCAGAAAGATCTGACCGACGTTCTTGATATAAAAAATCATAAACGACGATCCATTCAAAGTCCTCGAAAATTCAATTTTCTACCCGAGGACATGAAGATTGTGCAAGTTTCATGGTTTTGCGAGCGAATCGGAGACAAAACGTTTGATGTTGACTTCAGGGCTGCATCCTGATGAAATTTTTCTTTGCTAGGATACTCCAAAACATGCCTGGAAGCACCTGAATCAGCTGGTTCTCCGAAATGGATCGAAGAAATAAATTTTCATTTTTAAGCTGCAACTCAATTTTTTAAATTTTTTCAGCCAACGCCCTAGCAAATTCGTTGACCCTAAATTTAGGGTCGTAAGCAGTTTCGATTGTAAATGGTCGTTTTGTCAACCGTAATTTTTTGGTCGTATGAAGAATCATCGCAGTCCGCTCGTGGCTCGATACGGCTAAAAATTATTAGTCATATCGACCGAGCCGGGGTTCGTTCGCTGGTCGTTATGACCAGAAATGTGTAGTCGCAAATTTTTTCCGAGCTCCCTGCCGTGGTCATCACGACCAGATATGTAGAGTCGAATTTTAATCCCCTCATCTCGGCGCCCGTGGTCGTTACGACGAGAAATCCCGAGTCGATTTTTTTCCCCCAGCTCCGCGCCCCTGGTCGTTAAGACCCAAAATCTGCAGTCGATTTTGTTTTCCCCAGCTCCCTCTAGCAGATTTGTTAACCAGAATTTTTTGGTCGTAGTCGCAAGTGAAGTTTTTTTCAACCGATTTTTTTCGGTCGTAAGAAGTGGGTCGTTGCAACTGAGCATTATTAGGCGTAACGACTCATTCCGGGGGCCAGTTAGCTGGTCGTTACGACTGAGAATTATTAGTCGTAACGACCCATTCCGAGGGCCAGTTAGCTGGTCGTTACGACTGAGAATTATTAGTCGTAACGACCCATTTCGGGGGCCAGTTAGCTGGTCGTTACGATTCAGAATTATCAGTCGTAACGACCCATTCCAGGGCCCTTTGCTGATCGTTACGACCCAAAATCCTTAGTCGAGAATTTTTTTCCCAGCGCAAATTAATATAAAAATTTGTATAGTTTATTCCAAAATAGCGCCCATGCAATCGGAACGAATAAAATTGTACGCCCGAGATATCCACATTAGGGATATTCGCAAGGGTCAGCTCGACCGAAAGTGCCATGGAAGAGCTTCGCCCTGGAGGAACCGCCTTAATCATCGCAGTAACCTCCGCGCTAGGTAAGTACTCGACTTGGCACGCTGGCTGTCCGGTATATAACACCATCATATGCCTATTTCGTTTGGGCACAGAGTTTCGAGCGCATGCGACGCGTAGTGGTGGACGCTTCAACTAGCGCTACCTAGCAGATTTGTTGACCAGAATTTTTCGGTCATAATCAATGTGGTGGACGCGTCAACTATAGTTGACGCGCCACTATGCGTCGCATGCGCTCAAAACTCTGTGCTTAAACGAAATAGGCATATGACGGTGTTATATACCGGACAGCCTGCGTGCCAAGCCAAGTACTTACCCAGCGCAGAGGTTATCGTGATGATTAAGGCGGTTCCTCCAGGGCGAAGCTCTTACATTGCACTTTCGGTTGAACTGACCCTTGCGAATATCCCTAAGTATTGTGGATATCTTGGGCGTACAATTTTATTAGTTCCGATTGCATGGGCGCTGTTTCGGAATAACCTATACAAATTTTTGTATTAATTTGCGCTGGGAAAAAAATATTCAACTAAGGATTTCGGGTCGTAACGACCAGCAAACGGGCCCCGAAATAGGTCGTTACGACTAATAATTCTCAGTCGTAACGACCAGCCAACTGGCTCCCGGAATAAGTCGTTACGACTAATAATTCACAGTCGTAACGACCAGTCAACTGGCCCCCGGAATGGGTCTTTACGACTAATAATACTCAGTCGTAACGACCCACTACTTACGACCAAGAAAAATCGGATGAAAAAAATCCACTTACAACCGAACTTCTGGTCGTCGAATCCGTTAGGGCCGCGCCCGTGGTCGTAACGACGAGAAATTCAGGGTCGATTTTTTCCCACGGGGGACCGTGGGAAAACACAAATTTCCACAAACATCGACCCAAGATTTTTTGTCGTAACGATCAGGGCCCGCGGAGCTCGCAAAAAATTATACTCAAAATGTACGGTCGTAACGACCAGCAAACGGACCCAGGAACGGGTTGTTACGACTAATCATTTTTGGTCGTAACGACCCACAAGCAAAATGCGATACTTTTTCTGACGACCACAAAATTACGGTCGACAAGACGACCATTTACGACCGTATTTTCGATCGTCGAATCCACTAGGGCGGTATATCCAAGTAGCATTCGAGTCAGCTCGGTGCTACGAGATTCGCGAATTTTTTTTCGAGAAGATCCAATCTTTTTTCGCGATCTAAACCATTGGCAACGACGATCCCTTCAAAGTCTTCGAAGATTCGATTTTCTACCTGCGAACATGAAAATAGTGTAAAATTCATGGTTTTGCGAGGGAATTGAAGAAAAAACGTTGAGCGTTGACTTCAACTCTGCGTCCTGACGAAATTTTCCTTCGCAAGGACATTCCAAAGCATGCCTCGAAGCACCTGATCCAGTTGGTTCTTCGAAATTCATCGAAGATATAAATTTTCATTCGTAAGCTGCGCCTCAATTTTTTACATCTTTTTAGCCAGCGATATATCCAAGTAACATTCGAGTCAGCTCGGTGCTACGAGATCGCCCATTTTTTTCAAGAAGATCTGACAGACTTTTTTGATACAAAGAATTGCAAACGACGATCCATTCAAAGTTCTTGAAGATTTGATTTTCTACCTGCGAACATGAAAATGGTGCAAAATTCATGGTTTTGCAAGGGAATTCGAGAAAAAGCGTTTAGCGTTGACTTTAACGCTGCATCCTGATGAACTTTTCCTTTGCAAGGACATTCCAAAGCATGCCTCGAAGCATCTGATTCAGCTGATTCTTCGAAGTTCATTGAAGAAAAAAAATTTCATTTTTAAACTGCGTCTCAAATTTTTCCATCTGTTCAGCCAGCGGTATGTCCGAGTGACATTCGAGTCAGCTTAGTGATACGTGTTAATGATCTACCTTTCGTTCGGACGCACGGGCTAGGATCTTGTGATGATGTGCGGAGAATGTGTGAAGTGGATGAAGTATGCGGGTGATATAATAAATGTACTTGCACTCGCGCAATATATATATATATATATATATATATATATATATATATATAGAAAGTTATGTATAACGCATTTATTATTGACCAAGTGGACGGTAATATGTACAACAACTCAAGGTCCTGGTACGTTGCCTGGTCATCGTATTAATTCACCCGGTAAGTTACTCAGAGAACGTGCTCGCGGCCTTCGCACAAAAATGGCCGCCGTTAGTGCGTTTTAATACGTCTTAATCGCGTGACTCTTATCGAACAACTCCCTTGTCGGATCCCCTTCGCTTATCTCTGGCCTGATTCTCGCGCCTGTGCGTTATCCCCGTGCAATCACGTGACTCGCCAGAGAGTTTTCTCTTCCCTTCTTTATGTCCGCATACTCAGTCGTTAACATTCGGCCATTCGACCAATCACTCGCCCTCGAGTGTCGTCTCCGTTATATAGTCGTCCAAACGTTTCGGCCTCCGTCGATCCGTTCGTTGAGGCCTGCGGCCTTCACTTCCTTGCGATTGATGCTCTTCCTCTCGACCCTCGTTGTCACGAGCGTTCTCTCGTGTTTTGTCGTTAGCCTCGCGCGAATCCTCATCATCGTGCTGCGGACGCCAGAGCTTTAACTGACTCGCGTGTGTGCTAGAGGCGTAGTGGCGCCGCGCGCCCGTTGATCTCAGCTCGGCTACTCAGTAGGTATCACCAGGTAGTTTTTGTGTGACCACCAAGGGTCCTCGGAATTTATACTGCAGTTTGGTGCTCTCGCCTGTCCCGACTGGCGATACTTTTATATAAACGATGTCCCCTTCGTTTATCAGCACGTTATTTGTACGTCTTGCGTCGTATCGTGCCTTTATCTCATTCTGATTTTCTCGGATTCGCTCTCGTGCTTGTTGTTGAAGTTCCGCCGGTACCGTGTAATCGCCCTCGTCTAAAAACACCCGGGTTACTCCTTCCCCCTGTCGTGCCTGGTAACCGTACAACAGCTCGAATGCACTCTTGCCCGTCGTAGCATTTCGGGCGTCGTTGAGCTCTCGCCGTACGTCCGGTAACTTCATGTCCCAGTCTCGGCCTTCCTTGTCATCTATGACCGCTTGTATGATCGGGATCAACGTGAAGTTGACTCGTTCCACGAGCCCGTTCGCCTGCGGATGCCTCGGCGAGTCCAACGTGTGTCGAACTCCATGCTTATCGCAGAACTCTGCGAACCCTTTCGCCGTGAAGCATGTCCCTCGGTCTGTCACTATTCTCTGCGGTGCACCAAAATCGTAGACCATTTTGTCCATTACCTCGATAACTCCGGTCGTTTTCGTATCCTTGGCTGCATACAGTCAGACAAATTTCGTGAGGTTATCGATTATTACCAGTATATATTTGTTACCTTTTCTCGTCGTGACAAAAGGACCCACGTGGTCCATATGTAGCAGCGCAAACGGACGACTCCCCGGGGGTATTGGGTGCAACAGTCCGTCCTGCCTGCTCGTCTTGGCCTTCGTCAAGGCGCAATGTACGCAAGACCGGATATGGTTTCTCAAGTATCGCTGTACGCCCGGAAAGTAATATTGTGCCCCGAGAAGCGCACGTGTCCGATCCAATCCTGGATGACCCCTTAAGTCATGGAATCTTATTGCCAAACTCTTGCGCATCGTGCGCGGTACCACGAATAACGCACGTTCCCCGTTCCCTTTGTAGAGAATGCCTTTCACTAGTGCGTAGTCCCGCACCAAGCTCACTTCGTGCGTGTTTCGCTCGCGCTCGTTTTTCCCTAAAATTTGTCGTTTTTCTCGTAGCGTCGGATCGTTCCATTGCTGCATCGCGACCTCGTCGTATTCGTTCATCACGGTGAATACACCGAGATCCCCGTCGTTCATTGTCGCTGGCTCGGTCTCAGCGATCGGCGCTTGGCTTAGCGCGTTCACATGCGCTAATTTTTCGCCCGGTTTTTGAATGATGTTGAAGTCAAATTCGCTGAGCGTGTCGTTCCAGCGCACAATTTGTGGATTCGTTGTCTTCGCCTTGCTTGGGCACAATAACGCTTGACAATCCGTTACGACTGTGAATTGTATGTTCGCGAGGAGCGGGTGCAATCGCGTGACCGCCCACACTATCGCCAGCAACTCGAGTTTGCTCGAATAGTAGTTTCATTCCGGTGTGGTCGTCCTTCGACTCACTGCATATACGAGTTGCAGCCGGCTTTGGTCATCTCGCTGAAGCATAATTCCTGCCAAACCCACTGCGCTCGCGTCGGTGTGTAGCTCCGTTTTGCGTTTTGGATCGTACGCTTGCAGCACCGGTTTGCTAGTCAGCGCCCGTTTTAATTCTCTAAACGCTCGTTGTTCGTTTCGATCCCACACGAAAGTCACTCCGTTTTTCAACAATGCGTGTAACGGGGCTGCCTTGTGAGCGAACTTCGGAATGAAGCGCCTAAAGAAACCAACCATCCCGAGGAATCTTCGCACATCAGTAACATTCTTCGGCGTCGGGAATTCCTCGATCGCCTTCGTTTTCGTTTCACCTGGCTCAATGCCCGATCCACTTATTACCACTCTGGGATAATTAACGCGTGACTCTAGAAACGGACATTTTCTCAAGTTCATGGTTAAGCCCGACTCTCGGAGAGCTTCCAATGTCAAGATCAGTCGCGCGCGCAGATCTCCCCAATCTCGTCCTGGGATTAAAATGTCGTCTAAATAATATAACACCACGTGGTCACGCAACAGGCCCAAAACTTTGTGCATCAATTTGGAGAAATAAATCGGCCCGTTCATGAGTCCAACGATCATACGGTTGAACTCCACCGTCTCGTCCGGCGTAATGATCGCCGTTTTGGGCTTCGCGCTGTCCGCAAGCGGTATTTGCAGGTACCCATGGGCAAGATCTAGCGTAATAAACAATTTACTGTCGCGCACTTGGGAGAGGTGGTCATCCAAATTGGATGACGGGAAATTCACTCGCTCGGTTTGTTGGTTCAATCGCCGGAAGTCCACCACCAATCGCGACAAACCGTCCTTCTTTTTAACTAACAGCATGGGACTCGCGTACGGCGAGTTTGTGTCTCGTACGATACCCGCGTCGCGCCATTCCTCGATAATTTTGCGTAGTTCCATGCGTTCTCGGTCACTCGCGTGGTATGGTTTCGCGTAAACCGGTTGGCTTCCGCTCACTTCCTCAATATCCATCGTCACCCTCTTGGCGCACCCAAGTTCGTGAATGTTCATTGCCATACAATCCCGATAATCGTTGATCACGCGCACTAAGTCCTCAACGGTCTCTCTCGGTTGATCGGTACCAATTGACAGCTCATTTTCCGTTATGTTCTCCCATGTTTGGCGCCGCGCAACCGTCGGTAGGTCTACAATTTCTCCTCGTACTAACCGTTGCCCCTTTCGCAGTTTTTGCTCGCTTGATCCGATATTTAGAACTGCTATCTCGTGGGCATTTGTAGGAGTTACCACTGACAGGCACTGCATCGTTGCCGGCGCCACTGTGACCTCGGCCGGTAACGTCACGTCCGTATTCAAACTCTCGTCACTCGGATTTATCGCACTTCGACAGTTCTCCTCACTGCGCAGAAATGTCACCTGATTACCGCATTTCCGATACTCTACCTAATTTTGCTCCGTAAACGTACGTCCGATTATCGCGTCAAACACTTAAGTGTCATCGGGTACCACTCGCATTAGGACGCCCGGCACTAACAATCTGTCGACCGAAATATCCGCCTTGATCACTCCCCGCGAACTTACGAGATAATGCGGCGGACCGAATCCTTTCAGGGCCGTCAGTACCCGTATCAATGAAAAACCTTCCACGAGCACTCGCGTTGCTTTTATGGTGCAATCGGAGCTACCTGGGTCGATTAAAGCTTCAATCTCGACACCGTTTATTTTCACCTTTTTGACGTACTTTGTCATCGCGTTCTCGCTGCTACTATTCCGGATTACGTTTACTGTCGGTTCTGCGCCACCTGTCGTGGTCATACAATGCCTTTGGGTGTGTCCGACTGTCCCATATTTGCGGCATATATCCATACCCGTTGCAATTATAACACTTCCGTTCGCCTTTCGCGTTTTATAGAGGCGGTCGTTTGTCCACGGCCCGCGTTCGCGGGGTTTTACTTGTTTATCCCTTTTCGCACTTCTTTTCAAGTACCGTGTTCGCGCTCGACGTCGTTGCCGTACCTCGCGGTCACGGTTTATCCTCGCGTTCTCAATTCGCGCGTGTTCGCGCCGTGCGCTATGTTAGCGTTCGATCGTTCGTTATAAGATCGTGCAGGACGCCGTCTAGTGAATAATGGCGACGCGCCATCATTGAAATACACAACTCGCGAGACCACAATCCGTTCAATATTTGCTATTTCAAGTCACTCAAGTCCAAGTCCAAATCAACGCACATTCTTGTTTTCGCGTGAAAATATGAGCCCAATGACTCATCCTTGCTTTGCACACGATCCACCATTCTTTGCCATCGCTCGGCGGTACTCTCGGTGATGATGGTGTTCCGAAACGTTTTAACGAACCCTCCCCACGTCGTAAGTCTCGATAATCGCGCACGATACCAGTCGCGAGCTCCCCCGAGTAGGTGCATAGGCGTTGTCTCCAATGCATAATTCTCGGGCCAATGATGAATTTTTCTCATCCCCTCAAAGTTCTCTATCCATTCTCTCGCACGTATTCAGTGATCTTCACCCGTAAATTCGCAAATATTTTGACTCAGATCGGGAATTACATGGTACAATGGCACTTCACTACGCAGCGGAGTTTCTTCCCTTGCGTTTAATCGAGTTAACAAGCGCGCTAACAACGCGTCGACGTCCTCTCCGTCTCGCATCGCGAATTCGAACGTCGCGGACACACCTCGATTTATCTCACCCGAATCACAATTGTCCGTTCAATTTTCACTCAATACACGGTTACTTGATTCGTCCGGTCGGCGTCGAATTGCCCCTGCCAACCTCGCACTCGTTTCGTTCGTCTCTAATCGTACTTCAAGTCTGTCGCGCGATGCGACATGCCGATACAGTCTGACGGTGTCGTCTCTCACGTCGTTCACTAGAGACGCGCGCCGTCTCTCGCTCTCGCGGCGTGCCACGAAGAGCGCTTCGTTCGTTCCCCGTCCGTCTCGACTAGCGGTTGTTCCGATGTCGGACGCGTTCCGTACGCTCGAGCCCGATACTTCGTGTGCTCCGAGAAGCCGTGTTCGCTTCCGTCGTTCGTCGTTCTTTGCGGTTGCCGCTGACCACTATTCTGGTCAAGCGTGTTTCGTACCTCTCGTAGTCGTTGCCGGTCGCCATCTTGGCCACGGGGATCCTCTCTATCAGCGAACACTGCTGAATAGAATTGATCAAAATCGTCCTTGGTCGGCATTCCCTTGTTAATGCTCCTTTTTTATGCACTCCCTAATTTTCCCACGCAACCACACTCACTGAGTCTATTTTACGCGCGTATGGATCGCAAGATTCCCTCTTCTGAATTGTTAATGATCTACCTTTCGTTCGGACGCGCGGGCTAGGATCTTGCGATGATGCGCGGAGACGGTGAGGTGGAGAGGGTGGATGAAGTATGCGGGTGGTATAATAAATGTAGTCGCACACGCGCAATATATATATATGTATATAGGAAGTTATGTATAACGCGTTTATTAATGACCATCAAGTGGACGGTAATATGTACAACAACTCAAGGTCCTGGTACGTTGCCTGGTCATCGTATTAATTTACCCGGTAAGTTACTCAGAGAACATGCTCGCGTCCTTCGCACAAAAATGGCCGCCATTAGTGCGTTTTAATACGTCTCGATCGCGTAACTCTTATCGAACAACTCTTTTGTCAGATCCCCTTCGCTTATCTCCGGCCCGATTCTTGCACCTGCGCGTTAGTCCCGTGCAATCACGTGACTCGACGGAGAGTTTTCTCTCCCTTTCTTCATGTCCGCATACTCAGTCGTTAACATACGAGATTGCCTATTTTTTCCAAGTAGATCTGACAGACTTTTTCGATATAAACCATCGCGAACGACGATCTATTCAAAGTCCTCGAAGATTCGATTTTCTACCTATGGACATGAAAATTGTGCAGATTTCGTGGTTTCGCGAGGAAATTGGAGAAAAAACGGTCAGCGTTGACTTCAACGCTGCGTCCTGATGAAATTTTCCTTCGCAAGGATATTCCAAAGCATGCCTTGAAGCACTTGATTCAGCTCATACTTCGAAGTTCATTGGAGAAAGGAATTTTCATTTTTGAGCTGCGTCTCAAATTTTTCCATCTTTTCAGCCAGCGGTAAATGCAAGTGGCATTCGAGTCAGCTCGGTGCTACAAGATTGCCTATTTTTTTTAAGAAGATCTGGCAGACGTTTTCGATCTAAAAAATCATAAGCGATGATCCATTCAAAGTCCTCGAAGATTCGATTTTTTACCTGAGGACATGGAGATTGTGCAGGTTTCATGGTTTTGCGAGCGAATTGGAGACAAAACGTTTCGCGTTGACTTTAATGCTGCATCCTGATGGAATTTTCCTTCGCTAGGATACTCCAAAACTTGCCTGGAAGCACCTGAATCAGCTGGTTCTTCGAAATGAATCGAAGATATAAATTTTTATTCGTAAGCTGCGTCTCAATTTTTTTCATCTTTTTAGCCAGCGGTATATCCAAGTCGCATTCGAGTCAGCTCGGTGCTACGAGATTCCCTTTTTTTCAAGAAGATCTGACAGACTTTTTTGATATAAAGAATCGCAAACGACGATTTATTCAAAGTCCTCGAAGATTTGATTTTCTACCTGCAAACATGAGAATGGTGCGAAATTCATCGTTTTGCAAGGGAATTGGAGAAAACACGTTTAGCGTTGACTTCAACGCTGCATCCTGATGAACTTTTCCTTTGCAAGGACATTCCCAAGCATGCCTCGAAGTAACTGATTTATCTGATTCTTCGAAGATCATTGGAGAAAGAAATTTCCATTTTTATGCTGCGTCTAAAATTTTTTCATCTGTTCAGCCAGCGGTATATCCGCGTGGCATTCGAGTCAGCTCGGTGATACGAGATTGCCTACTTTTTCCAAGTAGATCTGACAGACTTTCTCGATACAAACCATCGCGAACGACGATCCATTCAAAGTCCTCGAAGATTCGATTTTCTACCTGAGGACATGAAAATTGTGCAAATTTCGTGGTTTTGCGAGGAAATTGGAGAAAAAGCGCTTAGCGTTGACTTCAACGCTGCATCCTGATGAAATTTTTCTTCGTTAGGATACTCCAAAACATGCCTGGGAGCACCTGAATCAGCTTGTTCAAGTCACTTTAAGGTTGTTCAAATAATCCGCGCAAAATGATTGGCGCTGATGGTAATGTCCTGTTGGTGGCGCCACGTGCTAATCACGTATGAAGAAAGTGGTACGTCATAAGCGCGTGGCGTATTGCACATACGGTGGATCAGGTGATATGTGGCGTGATCGACCGATTGATCAATGATTGTCTAGCGAAAGTCGTACGATGATGACGAAGCATCATCGAGAGAAAGTACGAGATAAGGATCGAGCGAGATCCGTGGCAGTTGAGATCGGAACTCGATAACGAGCGGTCAAGTCGAGAAGTTGCAGACCGAGAGTGTAGCGTATATACCGGGTGGCGTGCGAGGCTGATACATACGGTTTAGCTGAGCCGCAGTGTGCTTGTTGTCTGCCATTTTCAGGTACCACGGACACGAGGCCCGTATATGAGAAACGACGGTATCGTGTGCTCCTGTGATAGTATTCGGAGGAGTAAACTCGTCGTTGTTGAACAGTGTGTGGTCTGCGTCGTATATTTATGTATATTTATGTTCATTCACATATGTTTAATTCTGTTCGGCCTTCAGCCAAATTCATCGTAAATTAACCGTGCCTCAAAAGATAAAATATAAATACTGGCACCTTTCTTTATATCTATGCAACGTGTTGTTACTTATTCCTGCAATCCCGAGGAAAAATTGTGTGCCCACGAGAGGGAGCGTTTTTCGCAAGTAAAAAAAAAACGACTCAACATTCAGAAGAGGGATACTACGAGGTATCCACCGGGAAAGTGTAGAGACGGAACATTTTGTGAAAAGAGTGCTGAGTGCGCATAAAAGTGACTAAGTGTGGCTCATGGTCAACGAGCAAGAATTCGAGAGATTTGCGTTAGCCGAAATTCTCAAAATGGGTCTTTATCGAAGTGATCAAATCGTAGATAATCGAAACAATACGACCGGTCCTGGACGTGGAAGGAGGTCAAGTTCGGGCATGAGTGATAGGGCGCTCGGCCAAGTGAGCACGTCGATCGCGCGTAACGTGTCGCAAGATGGCGGCATTTCGCACGATAACGGGAGCGTCGCGACAACGTCGAACGAGCGGCCATTAGGTGAGCGTCTCCCCGCAGATAACGCTCATGCGCAGAACGAGGGGGTCGAAGTTTATCACGACGGCTCGTGCTCGTCGGGACGATCTCCCCCACCATTTCGATCTTTATCACGTGAGGCAGCGCCAGCCAATGACCCGTTGATGGCCACAGTGGTACGAAATCTCTTAACGAATGAGAACCGCGATGACGTCGCGCAATTGTTCACGAGTCTGCTCAGGAGTCAGCAGCAAACGGTACCTCCGGTACAGACAGCAGCGATTCCGTCGTATCATGTGATACCCGATTTATCGAGAAATATCGAGGATTTCGCAGGTGACGATGATAGTATGCGAGCTCGTGAGTGAATTGAGAACCTCGAATCAATGAAAGAATTGCATCAATGGCCGGAAAATTATCTTCTTGAAGCGGCGAGAATGCACTTGAAGAATGGTGCACGTGATTTGGCGAGAAGTCGAATGAACGCTATGTGAACGTGGACTCAGTTTCGTGACGCGTTCTGTGATACGTTAATTGTGCGTGATAACATGTCATCGAGGTGGACGCGAATGCAAGCGCGAGTTCAAGGGAAAAATGAAACGTTGGCCGAATATTTTCATTCAAAAATGAAATTGTGTAGTGCTCTTGGACTGACTTCTCGTGAAGAAAAGTTGGAAGTTCTTGTCGGACTTCGGTCACGCGAGTTGTGTATCGCGATGATGACGGCGGCGCACTTTACGCCGGACGATCTGTTGCACGACTTACTGTGTTATGAAAAAGTGTTGTCTCGACGCGGAGACGGAATTCGAGGAGCACGTGAAGCAACCGCGACAAAACCCAAACCACGCGATGATAAGTCAGGTACCTCGAATCAGAATAAGGACAAAGACACGAGTGAACAGCAAAAATCAAGTGCTTCACCGAAAGTTCCGGGTCCTCGTAAATGTTTGAATTGTAATAAAACGAGGCATATCGCGCGTGATTGCACCGAACTGAAGCGCAAAGTGACATGTTTTAAGTGTCAGCAGAAAAGACGTACGACTGGACTATGCCCAACCGAGTGACAACAATGTAAGTGCTATCGGGCAATCGCTCGATTTGGGCACGACAAAATATTTCAAGGAAGCAACATTTAATGGACGAAAAATTCCTGTGTTTATAGATACTGGTAGTGCAGTGTGTACAATCCGAGAGTCACGAGCACTGAGTTAACGATTTGAAATCATTGATGGACCGACGTCGTTGAAGACCTTCGGTCCGCCGGAATTTAAAGTCATGAGTTCGGGAATCGTCATGGCAACCATAGTTGTTGGAATAATTGAAGTTCGTGACGTTTCGTTGAGAGTTGTGCCAGACGATGTGCAGTAGGTAGAGGTCCTTATAGGACGCACATTTCTCGATCAAGAACACGTTGATTCCTATAAGACGGAAATACGCTCACATTCTGGGAGAACCCCGAATTGCCGAGCGACGTGGACGTGATGGCGTCGTCTCCGACGACGACGCAGGCAACGGTATTACCACCACAAACAGTCAACTTTATCGACGTAGCCGACAGCAAGGACGATTTTACGGTACCGGTGCTTAATTTGGGTCGCGACGAGCGAAATCTCGACAAAGGAGAAACAGCAGTAGTACGAGGAGAGGTCTCACGACGTCCTGTCGTCGTACGATCAGCAAACGACGATACTCCAAGAATCTCCATGGAAGACATCGACATCGGTGAAGAGCAGTCCGACGACGTTAGGCACGAGCTATGTGAGTTAATCAACGAATATCGAGATTGCGTGTCAACGAATTTGAGCGATATAAACTGTGCCACAAGCGTTGAAATGGACATTCAGGTATATGATAACGCAAAACTAATTGCGAGTAAATCGTACCGATCTACCGAAAAAGAGCGCAGTGACATAAAGAAAATTTTGAATAAATAGCGTGAGGCAGGAATTATTAAAGACACACAGTCGCCTCATGCAAGTCCTGCATTGTTGGTTAAAAAGAAAACCGGTGAATTCCGTTTATGTGTTGACTTTCGTTAATTAAATCAGCAAACCAAAAAAGTTCATTTCCCATTACCGAATATAGATGATCATTTTGCACAAATTCGAGATAGCTCATTGTTTATTGTTCTGGATTTAGCTTACGGCTATTTGCAAATTCCACTTACCCGAGAAGCACGAGAAAAGACCGCGATAATAACATCTGAAGAAACTGCAGAGTTTACGCGTTTGGTTTTTGGCCTCATGAATGGGCCCGCTTTTTTTCAAAAGCAATACACGGAGCTTTGGGTCCTTTACGCGATAACGTAGTACTGTTCTACCTAGATGATATCTTGGTACCGGGAAAGAATTGAAAGTCAAATCGCAATTGGTATTGGAAGCATTGCGAAAAGCCGGACTAACAATCAAATTGTCAAAATGTAAATTTTTAGATTAAGAACGATGCTTGCAAATATTCCGTTTACTGTGGTTACTGACTGTCAAGCGCTTTGTTACCTCAGTACACAGAAAACATTAAACCCGCAAATGATTTGGTGGAACGATTTGCTGAGTGAGTATGATTATAATATTGTACATCGAGCAGGCGTAAAATTAGCACATGTAGACGCTCTGAGTAGAGTACCCGTTGACGTTCCAGGAACTAATGATGTAACAATTTTGGCAATAAATACCGATGAAGACGCAATACGAATGTATCAATATTGTGATGATGAATTAAAAGAACGAAAGGCGATTCTAGAGAAATCCGTCGATGAGCGAACGAAATTCGGAAAAGATTATGTGTTTGATTATGAGTTGAGCAACGGTGTGTTGTATAAACGTTGTGATAATAAATTGTTGTACGTAGTGCTTAAAGTAATGCGTAAAAGTTTAGTTGTACGTTTTCACGATCTCAAGGGTCATCAAGGTGTCGATCGAACCGTCTCGAGAATAAAAGAACATTATCATTTTGCGCGAATGAAGACGTATGTCAAGCGACATATTCAGTCGTGTTTACAGTGCATCGCATATAAATCAAAACCGGGAAGGCAAGCCGGGGAACTACATCCTATTCCTCCGGGTCATCGACCATTTGCGACAGTGCATATGGATCATATGGGTCCTTTTGTGGCTAGTGCGCGTGGAAACAAGTATGTATTTGTTATCGTGGACAACTTAACAAAATTTGTTATTGTGCGTGCCGTGAAAAACACGAAAACGGTACCGGTGTTGCGTATCCTTGACGAGTTCGTGCGTGAATGCGGAGCACCGTTACGAATCGTTTCTGATCGTGGAACATGCTTTTCATCGAAGCAGTTTGAGCAATTTTGTGAACAGCATGGTATAAAGCATACGTTAAATTCACCTCAGCATCCTCAAGCCAATGGGCAAGTTGAGAGGTGGAATGCCATATTGTTACCCGCGATTCAGAGTAGCTTAATCGACGATGAAGGAAAATCCTGGGATAAACGAATTAAGATCATACAGAGCGATTTGAATGAAATGGAGAATGCGAGCATGGGTAAGAGTCCGTTTGAATTAGTGTGCGGGTATGTGCCGAGACGTGACGAAGGTGCAGTGCGACCTTTGACTGTTGATGACGAAAGTAATTATCAAAGACCTGAGAAGTTACAAAAAGACGCACAACAACAACTAATTTCGGAACAACAAAAATATAAAGAGCGTTATGACACTAATCGTGTGAAAAATGTAGATTTCGAGTCAGGCAGTATTGTCTATATGAAAACGGTACCAAGTGCTACCGGAGATTCGACTAAGCTTCACGCGAAATATCGAGGTCCGTTAGTAGTGTTGCGTAAATTGCCAGGTGATACATATCATGTCTGTGATCTCAATGATAGTGAAAAAGGGCGACGCTATGCGTCAACGGCCCATGCTAGTCAGCTAAAGTTATGGATTCCGGGAAAAGCCGAATCAGATGATGAAGATGATGCGCACGAATCTAACCTTGATAGTTCCGTTGAAGAGAGTAATAATGAGAAAATTGTATGTGAAAACGAAAGAGAACGTTAGACTAAACATAAGAGTCAAAAGCCTGAAAGTGAGGAAGAGTTGTCTGCCGAGGACGACCAGCTGGCTACTGCTGTGCGGAGACCACGGCGTTCCAGACGTACACCAGTGCGCTTTCAAGATTATGATTTACAAGATAATATAGAGCACTGAGTTGTGCTACTGTGTCAGTCGATCGAATTGGTATTTTGTATTTCGATGCTGTGAGCAATATTCTTTTTAAGGTTGTGAGTCATGTCAGTTTGCTATTGTGAGAAATTGATATTTTTAAAGTGTGTTAAAACGTTATAATTGTTATGTTTGATTTAAATTATTTTGCCTTTTGCGCAACGGCCACGCTTGACGACAAGCGTATATAGGAGGGCCGAATGTGAAAGTCACTTTATCGTCGTTTCAATAACCCGCGCAAAATGATTGGCGCTGATGGTAATGTCGTATTGGTGGCGCAATGTGCTTGCCACGTATAAAGAAAGTGCCACGTGTTAAAGGTGGTGGTAATGAAATACCTCCTCGTCAAGACCACTTTTTCTTTGAATGATGAACGTATTTATTAAACTCGGCTTTTAGCCGGTACGACAGTATCAATAGAAACTGGTACAAATAATATAATATATAATGTAACAGGACTAACGACACGTGAGAATACCCTCGGCGCGCGCGACGGGTTTTTCGTCTTTCGGGCTTTTCGTCTACGTCTCTTCACTTCGACGTCTTGCTATCAACTCCTCATCTCTAACTCCTATCTCTTACCATCCGCTTTCCTTCGGAACTCTCACTCTCCCCTTTCACACTTTCTCCTCAACCAATCACTCATCGATTATCGATCTCGCGATGTCACGTGACGTCACGCGATCTCTCTCTCAATTTATGCTAATTCATGCTTGCACTCTCACGCACATCTCGTAGTGCACTGCCTACGTAGCAGCATGGCGTCTGCCCTCCTGGCACGACCACCAGAGCCACTCCTTTGCGCGGCAATTACAAAATGCCCCAACACTCGGCCATCTTATCTTCGCTCATCCCCGAGCGTTACTCTTGCTTACCCTTCTCAATTCTCACGTGATTTTACAAACGATAATCACAATAATACTCGATAACCACACGACAATGTTCATACATTAATACGACAACCACACAGCAATGCTCATAAATTAATACGCAAAATTCTCATAAATATCACAATTCTCTCTTGAACCTGGTACAAGCTTAGACGTCACCTTTTTCGTGTACGCTCATTATTATTATTTTTTTTAATCATTACACTCATAATCTTTCAGTCTTACTGGAGCTCGTCTGGAACGTCGCGGTCTCGTTACAATATCCGAATCGTTCTCGACAGACTCTCCCTCTTGTTTGCTTGCATTTTCATTATTACTATTGGGCTCTCGACTTTTCGTTTGCGTCGATCGCTCAGTCTTTTCTTTCGCAGGTACTGGAATTTCTTTCATCGCTTTCGCATTTTCATCTGCACCTTCTCGCAATTCAGGTACATTGATTTGATTCACAATCTTCGTTACATGACTATCACTCAACGACACTTCGTTTCCACTCAAATTGATATTATTTCGTACTACAAACACAGACTTCACAGTTTTCAGTTTATCGATGTCATTATTCGCAGAGTCACTTTCGCCTTCGAATTTATCACTCACACTAACGCTTACTGTCTCTAATCGTAGCTCATGAATCTTGAATGTGCGGATTTCTTCTTTCTTCTTCCTTCTTAACTTCCGTTGACGTCTTTTTATCTCGACGTCGCTGCTGTTGTTTATCACCGTCAATTCGATAGATCTCGAGTTCTCGGTACAATTCAGGCAATTTACCTCTGATGTTGAACTTCTCTTCTGATGCCTTCTTCGTTCACGCCCCTTCGACTTTGGAAAACAAAACAATATCGCAGCAACCAAAAGAGCTAGAGCCACTCCAATCGCACCTAGTATACCCACTACAACGATGTTCTTTTCCCATGACGATGAATCTACACAATCTCGGGGATTTCTTTCGCAATTGACAGGACTCGGCTGCTTACAATAATCGATTTCGTTCGTCTGATAGATGACATTCGTATCTTCACATCCTTCTCTTTCGTTCACTCCCACGTTGATTTTCGGCATCTCGTAATCATCATTTCTCGTCGCTATGTTGACAAAACTGATCGGCCTTGGTGACAGCACTACTGTGGTTAACACTGTCAGATCCGTCGTTACTGGACCGGTACCAGTTGATAGATTACTCGTTCGTTCAAACGTAAACATCTCACCCACTCTATAATATTCTACGTGCGGATGGTCGGTAAAGGTGCGACCTATGATTACATCAACCGGTTGGACGTTGTCCGGTACAACTCGCATAGTCACGCCACGCACTTCAACACCATCAATAACAATTGTCGCTTCTACAACTCTCGAACTCGTCACTACATATTACGGAGGACCAAAGCCAAAGTTTAAGCTCTGTCGGTAATACAGTCATCGCGAACTGTTCAGTTAACACACGCGTGGCACAGATGGTACACTCCGAACTACCAGGATCTACTAATGATGTGATGTTTCGTCCGTTAATGACAGCCACTTTCACGTATCTCATCGCAACATTGTCATTCCACTGTCCTCTCATCGTTACACTGTCATTTAACCGTCCTATCATTCGCACGGTTTTCTCTGTTCGTTCCGTACCCCGATCACAATCACGCACAATTAATCCCATTTTGTTACACTTGTAACACTTTACCTCGCCTTTTGCTTCGGTACAGTCACGTGCAAAATGACCTGTCTTACCGCAATTGTGACACTTACGCGGGTTATCACTGGATGTCGTCGGTTTGTTTTTGCCATTATCGTCTTTTCGCGGTGCTCTCGTATCTCTCACATCAATCGTTTCGTCCTATGATTCTTTATTACTCCATTTCGTGACATTGTTTGATTGTTTTTGTTTCGCACCAGTCGCTCCTCTCGTAGATCGTACACGGTTGACACGCTTCGCGATAAATGCCTCATGTTGAACTAAATCATGCAATAACGTTGTCTCGTCGTGTTGCGTTTGCGGCGCCATCATGGTCACCAACTCTCGCGACCACAATCCCGCTAAAAATTCCCATTTTATCTCCTGGTGCGATAATCCCACCGCGTAGCTCAATTTAACCTTGTCGTGAAAATACGACGTCACTGACTCCGCTTTGCCTTGCACACGGGCTTGCATACGATTCCACTGTGCCGATAAATAATCACGGAAAATAAACGTTTCTCGAAATCTTTCGCGAAATCGTTCCCACGTTGTTAACTCTGCCGCGTGGCCACGATACCAATTTTGCGCACCACTTTGCATGTGCATTCGCGCTGCTTCCAGTAAATAGTCCACTGGCCACTGATGTAATCTACGCATTGCCTCTAGATTATCTATCCACTCGTAGATTATCTATCCTCTCGTAAAGATCTCGATATTTCTCGATAAATCCGGTACCACGTGATACGACGGTGTCACGGGTGCCACTGCTGCCGGTACAGCATGTTGCTGGTTCGTCATCAGCGTCATGAATAATTGCGCAAGCGCCTTATCTCATTTTGATTCGTCAATATGTTTAGGAACGCGTCCGCTAACGCTCCATGCGGTGCGCCACTTGCTGCTCTATTCGACGCTCCACTCGCTTCTTTATTCGACGCTCCACTCGCTTCTGATTCGCGTAGGGATGAATGAATGGGGTGGGGCAACGGTACAGACAATCGCAACTCGTCGCCTCTTTTTCCGTCATTTTCGTTTCCGTGCACATTTTCGCGATTGTTCGTTTCACCATTTCCGACACTCTCTTGATTGATCAATGGCTGCTGTTGCGACGCGGGCAACATGATCCCGCTCGTTGACGCTATGCCGCCATCTTGGGCCATACTCGTTCGATCGACTGGCCTCTCATCCCAATCACCGTTATTTCGTCTTTGACCTCGTCCTAATGTATTATCAAGACCGACCCTCATTCTTCTTTGCTGTACGAATTTCTCAAACTCATTCGCGTCTATCCCTTGGCTCATGGATAATTTTTCGCGCACCTGTTGCACTCAACTCAAAGTCTATCGCCGATAATACTTGGACATCGCGTACGTTGTCACGCGGTACAACATTTTTCCCTCGATTCTTGCGGTAACTTTCTCGGAATATTACCCGCGTAATATCTGTGTGATCCTTCTTCTGATTGTTAGAGGTGGTGGTAATGGAATACCTCCTCGTCAAGACTCTACTTTTCCTTTAAATGATGAACGTATTTATTAAACTCGGCTTTCATCCGGTACGCCAGTATTGATACAAACTGATACAAATAATATAATATATAATGTAACAGGACTAACGACACGTGAGAATACCCTCGGCGCGCGCGACGGTTATCTCTTTCCCTCTCAGACACGCAGTCTCGATTCTCTGTTGACACACAGCCGGACTCTTTTCGTCTACGTCTCTTCGCTTCGACGTCTCGCTATCAACTCCTCATCTCCAACTCCCATCTCTCACCATCCGCTTTCCTTCGGGACTCTCACTCTCCCCTTTCACACTTTCTCCTTAACCAATCACTCATCGATTATCGATCACGCGGTGTCACGTGACGTCACGCGATCTCTCACTCAATTTATGCTAATTCATGCTTGCACTCTCACGCGCATCTCGTAGTGCGCTGCCTGTACCGTAGGAAGTACATAAGTATGATTCAAAGAAAACGCAATTATCCAGAGTCGCGGTAGTGACTCGAGAAAAGTATATTTCCGACTATATCGACATGTCGATATATACATACATATAGCCCATGAGAGTCTCTTGTCAAATATCAAGAAGAAGGCATATATGCATTGGAAAAGTAACTAATCTTTTATTTCAAAAAAAAAACTTGAGTGTGGCAACGGAAAAAATATCAATCTATCGATCTCGAGACGTCTCGCGAGTTAGTCGTATATCAAAGACTCCGCGAAATAAATATTTCCCGTGAATCACCTTTTATCACACATCATCTCCTTTAATCAAGCATTGAAGTCGAGAAAGGTTCAACGGAAATTACAATAATAAACCGCAGCGATCGGTCTGGCCAACCGATTTACACGCCCGAGGTCTAACCCTCGCTATAT
Organism: Alloplasta piceator; assembly: GCA_946863875.1. Taxonomy (NCBI): domain Eukaryota; kingdom Metazoa; phylum Arthropoda; class Insecta; order Hymenoptera; family Ichneumonidae; genus Alloplasta; species Alloplasta piceator. Next base: position 28,213,351 of record OX333078.1, read on the forward strand.
TGCGACGGACTCGCAAATCCGTCTGTAGGAGTCGAGCCATTTCTCCTCCTGCTTACACATTCCCATTTGACACAAATATAAACGATTCACACCTCATTCATTCAATTCGATCTTGTTTCTGTTTCTGGTTACCTTCATTCAATAAATTGGGTTTTTTATGCCTCACGGCTTTTTCCCAAACAAACTTCTGTCTTTCATTTAACTAACGATTTTACTCCACAGCCTTCGTTTAAATAATAAATCCTTCAGAAAATAAAACATTACGACAAAACACTTGGTGCCTCCTGTGAGGTGTGAATCTCAAATACAAAATACGAAAAACATTTACAAAATACAAATAACAACAAAAAGTGTTAGTGCATTCCATAGCGATTCGTCCAGTCAGAATGCTGACCATTATTTCCATGGAAAACATGACTTTGCATCGCCAACGGATTCGGTCAAGATTTTAGTCATGGAACAGCACCCGCTCAGTCTCCACCAGCATTCAACACGGATATTAACGCTCAAGAAGAAAATAAGTGATCGCCATTTGAAAACCCCTTTTTTCATAAAAAAAAAATAACCAGACTGTTATTTACGTGATTAACGTGTCGTCAAAATAATCTACGAATTCTCGCGGAATGGAGAAACCTTAATACGGTCGATATTTTCTCATTGTACTGTTTCGTATTTCGCGTTTATTTCTTTTCAATTTCGTAATTTCTTTTCCGAATTCAAAATGAATCGAGACGTGAAAAAAGTCGCTTCGATAGTACAAAAAGGCAAAGGCCTCGAAGAACAGTTAAATTCAATAATCAGCGGACTCGATGAAGCTGAAATTAATGACGTTAATGCAAATCTTCGCTCGGAGAGGTTGACAGTTTTGTTTCACGCGTACGAAGAACAACACGATGAACTCGTCGTGCTTGACCCCGAAAACGAACAGATCCGTGAACTTGAGAACCTCCGTAATAAATATTATCGAGTCGCCAGTCAAGTTCAAATGATGCAACCATCCAGATCCGACAATAATTGCAACGCGCCTCTCGGAAATTCTACGTTTATCGAGAAGCAAAGATTATTGAAGTTGTCGGCAGCTGAAATACCAAAATTCGATGGAAACCATGATGAGTGGCTTTCGTTCAAAAACACGTTCAAATCAATGGTAGGTTCGCGCACCAATATCGACAACGTAATAAAATTTACCTACTTGAAAAATGCCCGACAAGGAGAAGCGCTTAATAAATTGGCGATTTACGATCCGAGCGCGGAAAATTATGAAAATGCGTGGAAACTATTAATCGATTCTTATGACAGAAAACGAGTCCTCGTATCAAAACATCTCGACGCAATACTCAATATTTTGTCAATTCCGAACGCGACGTCAGTTAATTTGTCGAAATTAATAGATGACGTTCGACAACATTTGAGCATGTTAAAATCACTTCAGGTGGAGCCAGACGATAGAATCGTAGTCAGAATATTGGAAAGAGCATTGCCCATACACATTCATCGAAAATAGGAAGAGGCCTTGAGTCTCGATGAATTACCCGACTTGAGCAAATTTTATCAATTTATTAACGAAACAATATTCTGGCTTCGAACCTTCGAGCAAGACGAATCACGCCGGGGAAGGAACGTTAACGTGAAACGAAACGGAAATCAGACCTTGAATGCCAATAAATATCGACATAATGAGATCGGTGCTCGCGCTTTGGTTACTGGAATCTCAGGCACGTGCGTCCAGTGCGACGAGACTCACCCTCTTTCTAACTGCCCGGTTTTCGAAAAATTGTCGATGGAACAACGATGGAACGCGGTAAAAGTTGCAAAGCTTTGCCGGAATTGTCTCCGCGCTCACCAAGGACGTTGCGGTGCAACTCATTGCAAGCGTTGCAATTATTATCATCATACGCTCTTGCATCGGGACACGAATTCAAACACGGCTCAATCGACTCGTAAAGAAGATCAAGACAACTCGAAAACACAAGCACGACTAACCAGCATGGCTTTAAATACCATTTCTCACACATTTCGATCCCAATTAATAATGAGTGCGATTGTTCGTGTAAGAAATGCTGACGGAGCATTCGTTCAAGCTCGCATATTGCTCGATACGTGCGCGACAGCTCATTTCATCTCCGTGAAATTCGCACATTTATTAAAATTACCCGTACGCAAATGCGCAATATCAATCGACGCGATCGATGAAATGAAGACAAAATCCAACGGATGTGTCAACATCAATTTCCGATCCTTACACAACAAATTCCAAAAATCTTTGAATTTTCTCATAATTCCAAAGATTGCAGACTTCTCTCCGAATGAAATATTCCCGCGAGAATACGTGAATATTCCTGCTGATTTACGCCTTGCTGATCCACAATTCCACTTGCCACGTCCAGTGGATATGCTGATTGGATCTGGAGCAACCATTTCGTTGTTATCCATTGGTCAAATCGATTTTTCGCTTGATGACTGCGACTTATTCGCCCAAAAAACTTTACTTGGCTGGGTAATCGTGGGAGGAGTTAAAACCAAGGGAGAAAGAGCTCTTGTTTCGTGCAACTTTGCAGAACTAACCGCGCAAATGAATAAATTTTGGACAATCGAAGAGCCTAACTCAAAAACGGTTAAAGAATCTGAAGAGATGTTAAGCGAATCACATTATGTAAAAAATACAACTCGTGGAGCGAATGGACGATATATAGTGCGATTACCATTTCAAAATGAAAACATTGAGCTCGGAAACTCTCCTCCACGAAACTCTCAATTACAAAAGACAACCCAGCAGACGCGCTCTCACGGGGACAACTGCCCGCCGAATTTTTGAAAAACACTACGTGGTTTAAAGGGCCTACATGGCTGTCAAGGTCTGAAATTCATTGGCCTGAAAGTGTCGAAATCAAAATTTCGAAATCAAAGGACACTTGAATGATTGTCTACGACAAAAATTATTAGTCGTAACAACCCGTTCCTGGGTCCGTTTGCTGGTCGCTACGACCCGAAATTTTAAGTATAATTTTTTGCCAGCTCCGCGGGCCCTGGTCGTTACGATCAAAAATCTTGAGTCGAAGTTTTTCCCTCCCAGCTCGGCGCCCGTGGGAAAAAAAGTTGACCCTGACTTTCTCGTCGTTACGACCGCGGACGCGGCCCTAGCGAATTCGACGACCGAAAGTTCGGTCGTAAGTGGATTTTTTCAACCGATTATTCTCGGTCGTGAGAAGTGGATCGTAACGACTGAGAATTATTAGTCCCAACGACCCATTCCAGGGGCCAGGTAGCTGGTCGTTATGATTGAGAATTATTTGTCGTAACGACCCATTCTGGCGGCCAGTTGACTGGTCGTTACGACTGAAAATTATTAGTCGAAACGACCCATTCCGGGGCCCGTTTGCTGGTCGTTACGACCCGACATTTTGAGTATAATTTTTTGCCAGCTCCGCGGGCCCTGGTCGTTACGACCAAAAATCTTGAGTCAAAGTTTTTTCCTCCCCGCTCGGCGCCCGTGGGAAAAAAATTGACCCTGACTTCCTCGTCGTTACGACCGCGGACGCGGCCCTAGCGAATTCGACGACCAAAAGTTCAGTCGTAAGTGGATTTTTTCAACCGATTATTCTCGGTCGTGAGAAGTGGATCGTTACGACTGAGAATTATTAGTCGTAACGACCCATTCCAGGGGCAGGGTAGTTGGTCGTTATGATTGAGAATTATTTGTCGTAACGACCCATTCCGGCGGCCAGTTGACTGGTCGTTACGACTGAAAATTATTAGTCGAAACGACCCATTCCGGGGGATCGTTTGCTGGTCGTTACGACCCGAAATCCTAAGTCGGATATTTTTTTCCCAGCGCGTATTGATACAAAAATTTGTATAGGTTATTCCGAAATAGCGCCCATGCAATCGGAACTAATAAAATTGTACGCCCGAGATATTCACAATACTTAGGAATATTCGCAAGGGTCAGCTCCAATGAAAGTGCAATGGAAGAGCTTCGCCCCGGAGGAACCGCCTTAATCATCACGATAACCTCTGCGATGGGTAAGTACTTGGCTTGGTACGCAGGCTGTCCAGTATATAACACCGTCATATGCCTATTTCGTTTAAGCATAGAGTTTTGGGCGCATGCGACGCATAGTGGTGGACGCGTCAACTAGCGCTACCTAGCAGATTTGTTGACCAGAATTTTTCGGTCGTAATCAATGTGGTGGACGCGTCAACTATAGTTGACAACTATGCGTCGCATGCGCTCGAAACTCTGTGCCCAAACGAAATAGGCATATGACGGTGTTATATACCGGAGAGCCAGCATGCCAAGTCAAGTACTTACCTAGCGCAGAAGTTACAGTGATGATTAAGGCGGTTCCTCCAGGGCGAAGCTCTTCCATGGCACTTTCGGTCGAGCTGACCCTTGCGAATATCCCTAATGTGGATATCTTGAGCATACAATTTTATTAGTTCCGATTGCATGGTCGCTATTTTGGAATAAACTATACAAATTTTTGTATTAATTTGCGCTGGGAAAAAATTTTCGACTAAGCATTTCGGGTCGTAACGACCAGCAAAGGGCCCTGGAATGAGTGGTTACGACTGATAATTCTCAGTCGTAACGACCAGCCAACTTGCCGCCGGAATTGGTCGTTACGACTAATAATTCTCAGTCGTAACGACCAGCCAACTGGCCCTCGGAATGGGTCGATACAACTAATAACTTTCAGTCGTAACGACCAGCTAACCGGACCCCGGAGTGGGTCGTTACGCTTAATAATTCTCAGTCGTAATGACCCACTTCTTACGACCGAAAAAAATCGGTTGAAAAAAATTCACTTATGACTACGACCGAAAAATTCTGGTCAACAAATCTGCTAGGGGGAGCTGGGGAAAACAAAATCAGCTCCAGATTTCAGGTCGTAACGACCAGAAGCGTGGAGCTGGGGGCAAAAAATTCGACTTGGGATTTCTCGTCGTAACGACCACGGGCACCAAGATGAGGGGAAAAAAATTCGACTCTATTGTTACGTCCCGCGACTTTCGAGATTTGTCTTCGTTCTTGAGTTTGCCCATATCGGGTAATTCTCGAGAAAAATACGTGAGGGAAAGGAACACGATTGAAACAGGGGTCTATTCTTACGGTGTGGCTATATTTCCACCAATATTCTGCCTCTTAAATTATGGGCTATGAGGACAACGTCGACGCCTAGTTAGTCATGCATCAACTTGGACCATTCGAGAAGAGTTTCAAGCGTTATCGTTATGAAGGCTAAATAAAACAATCTCCATCATCGGTTCGACAAAACATCCGCTGGAGATATGGGACTCCGCGAAAAAAATCCATAGGGCCATTGTCAGGCCAAGCGACACTCGAACGTTGAAATATTTGGGAGCGCGTGGCACTCACACCAGCCTAGCGCAATGCTGAGATCCTCACGCACACTAGAGTGCAGCTACACCGTCACCGTCATATACAAGACAGCAAGGAATTATATTAGTACGTACGATCAGTGGTTCTTCTTTTCCATTTTTATTGGCTTAATAATTAGGAGATCCCGAAAGTTCGCAAAATAGGACGATAACATAAATTCAATATTAGAATCGAGCATGGAAAATATCGGCTGGGTCAGGTCATGCGAAATATAAAGTAAAATTATTTTGACACGTAATAACGTAAGAGAAAAGTTTTTTTTAAGAAAATAGAATTTCGACGACTAAAGATTTTAACGAAAGACAGACGTTGCAATGGTATATTAGGGCAGAAAAAAGGGAAAATATAAAAAAAATGACATATAGGAAAAAAGACGAAAGAAAAGAACACCACTGTCTCTTGAAGAGGTCACACACGTGGCCCATAGCAAAATTGGTTATCCTTCGTACAGAGAAGAAAAATTATTTAACACTCCAGTGCAACCCGATATGTTATGCATAGAAAATCTTTTCAACGCTATGTCGGGAGATTTTTAGTCGAAGAAACGCTATCGGCATATTGCAAACATCCGGAGGTAATAATTTTGTCAAGCAAGAATAAAATAAGACCATGCGCGAGAAAATTGATCTCTTTCGCCCAATGAGTCGTTGCAGAGGCACACGCCATATATGGGCACAAAAAAAGAAATTCACCAAGGACTGTTCAAGATTCAAAATTATTTAGCTCGGGAGAAATTTTACCTTAAAAAGAACGTGCGGATTATTAACTATAAGTAGCGTGTGTATGATTGAATGATTTATTTTAGGGCCAACAATACGAAAACCACTAAGAAAAAAGTTTGAATTAGCAGAAATAATATGCAAGAATAAAAACAAAAGGGGAATTATTCCATTTGTTATGAAACCAAAACAGTTTCTAATACTTCAAACCAGGGTACACTTCTTTCAAAAACTCAAAACTTCAAATTCAACATTTAAATTTCAAAATCCAGATTTTCTTCCAAATATCAAACAAACTCGATCTCAGGAAAACCAATTTGAAAACTGAAATGAATTAATTATCAAGTACATTCCGAAAAGAATGTTAAAATTGAAAAGCTTGGTAATTGAATTATTCTCAAGTGAACAATTATATAATATTGAAGTAATTGATTTACCAAATAAGTTCAGAAATTTTAATTCGTATTATTTAAACAAATTCACATCGCAAATTATAACGCGTTTAAATATTTACAAGATCAATTTTATTAAAACATTTTAATCAATAGAAATTATTTAAAATGAATTTAACCAATGCGCAAATTACGATTATGGAATTATAAAAGCTGTCAAATTCTTCAAAATTGATCAGAATAAATTATTTAAGGAATCTAGTAAAATCGTTGATATAGCAAAAACGGAAATTCACTTAAGTAATTTGCAGCTAATGAATGATCAATTCAAAGACTCTTTCTTGCGAGAAGGGGATGGGAGAAGTTTGAAAGAGCAGGGGAAATACAGTGCAGTAGAGCAGAGAAAGAGTAGGAAGCATGAAAGTTGTCATAGGAAAGAAAGAGAGAGCCATAGTCAAAAATCAAACCAATCGGAAGTACTGTAGAGCGAGAAAGTACGAGAGAGCATGCAAGAGCGAAAGAGAATGAGAGGAATGGTTGAAGCCTCCGTGGTGGGGCCTGAGCGCAGCGAGAGCCCAAGCGAGGGCGGACCATGAGTATAAAAACGCGAGGCGCAATGCCTAATTAGTTCATTCATTATCAAAAGTTTACCGCCTAACATCGTTTACGACACTCGTCGTCAAAGTTCATTCATTATCAGAAAGTTCACCGCCTAACATCGTCCACGACACTCGTCGTCAAAGTTCATTCGTTATAAAAAAATTCGAGGTCTAACATCGTCCACGACACTCGTCGTCAAAGTTCACTCGTTATAAAAATATTCACGGTCTAAAATCGTCTACGACACTCGTCTTCAAAATTTATTATATTCAATCTTTGAAAGATTTTGATCAACTCTTAACAGTGCGAATTTTTCCGAAAATTAAAATTTAACTTTTACGCGTATTTTTAATTGTTAAATTCGTTCAATATCATAGTTACTTCGTCTTAATCATTAATCGTTTTAAATAGACATTGTGCGTAATTTATCACCATCATTGACACTATTATTCCGTCTACGTATTCTACATATTACTTATTAGCGATAAAACGATCTTTGTGAATTGTGTGTAATTCTTGGTGATAACAAAGCAAACTGTACATACACACGCGCATTCAAATCTACTTGGAAAACTTTATTGTGCTGTGTCTTGACATTTCCACCATCGTCTACATCATGCGTTTTATCGATTTCGCCTATTTATCCGTCGTCTGGTTGATTCTGGTCACCCTGGTCATCTGTACCGATCGTTCGTGATCATTTATCCAGCAGTCTCTTATTTTCACCATCATCTCCGATTCAATTTTATTCAAATACTCATCAAAAAGGTAAGTAAACAAAAATGTATTTGGGAATACAAAATTAGAATTGCGAGAAAACATTTTCTCGACATTCCATGAGAAGGAATCCACAACTGACTTTTCATTCATCTTTTTAACTTGGGAGATAACGTCAAAAATAAATTCCATTCGTTTTAACTAGTTTGAATTTTGTGGTGCGTGATTTAAAGTGGTCGTTTGTATTCTTCTCGACACCCGTTATGTTCCATTCACGCTGCACCCTTCGCGTCGTATACAGGGTGTTCTTTATTTGAGTGTAATGTCATGTTAAAGTAAAATTCAGAATTTAAAATGTACGAATCTTGATTAAAAATCATTTTTCACAATTAAATTCTTACATTCACAAACTCTAGGCCCTCGGCGAATCAATTGTTGGTACAGGCTCCCATACAGGCCAAGAGCTGTTATCAAAAGGCCCCTAGAGTTACACAAGATACATTTACAGACCAACTGACCCAGGGGACCGTCCCGGACAGTGATTAATATCAAAGGCCATCAGCAATGTTCTCTAATAATTTATCATAAATCTGATATAACTCTCGAAATTTTCTAATTTATTTCTGCTTCTATTTCTCATTATAATTTGAGCTGCGAAATGTTTTTCCAACATTTATAAATCGGTCTTGGGCGAAATCATTCATGGTTGAGGTAATAACTTCTAACTCGTAAATTTCAAAATATTAAAATATCATGTGGCTTTTCCCAGAAATCGTTCTACTTTTCAACCATCATTAAGAATCACATTACCTTACCAAGCCGATCATTTAAAATACACTCTCACGGCCGTTCTGAGCAAATTTCCGCGAGGTTAGGCTCGAAAAGGGCACCTGTCCAACATAACACAGTTCTTCCGAAAAACGTTTTAAGGAACGGTTTGCCCCTTCTTGACCGAGATGAAAAACTCGCCGGTTGGGATGAGTGGATAAACAAGGGGGTTTCTGGCTCAGGCTCCAGCCGGGGCGGGGGGCCCAGGTACCACAGGTGAGGAGCGTGTACATATCGGGAGGGGTGGGGCAATACAAGTGGAAGGGGGCGTGTACCGCAATGTAGGGAGGGTGCAAGAGATAATAAACCAGGTCATTATGAGGGAGAAGGGTAGGGTGGGGTGAGGTGAGGTACGGGTTGTTAAAAAGGCGTATACATTTAGGGGTACCATAAGTGAAAGAGGTGTGTACCCCTCGGTAAAGAGGCGTATACATTTGGGGGGGTACGACAGGTGTGTGTACCCCAATGTGGGGGAGGGTACGAGGGAATATGGACTAGGTCATTGTGAGGGTTAGGGTAGGGTACGACAAGTGAGTTTACCCCTAGGTGGGGGAGGGTATCAAGGAATATGGCTCAGGTCATTGTGAGTGAGGGGGCAAGGGTGGGGTACGCGATGTATTTTGGAGGAGGGTACCACACGGTGAAATATCAGTGTAATACGTAAGCCACCCCTATCATCTTTTCGAAAAGTGATAACAACCAGCAGCGTGACCAATCATGTGCAATGGATTAAAGTATCTTGAGGTGTGGTGGGATTTTATACTAAAGAATTTGGATCAGGCAATACAATATACTCACACGTCTGTACGTGAGCGCACACGTACACTGCTTAAGAGGTGTACGTGGGTGAGGGTATCACACTGGGGAATATGGCTTCATTGATCCACTATGTCTGTACGTGTGGCATCACCTAATCTTTCTGAAAAAGTGATAACAACCACTAGTCTTTCCAAAATCACGTATGAGGGATTAAGGTTTATCGGGTGTGCGTAAAATATATATAATGAAAAAAATGTCTGTGCTAATGACGCAGATGAATTTTTTTCGCAGTGATCCAAGCATATGAATAAAATGTAATACAAAGTGAGTTCACAATGTTACCGATGAAGATACAAATTTATCACTCGGCGCATGCGAGGGGGGGAATCAAATTTGATCAAAGGCTGCGACGAATGTGGAATCAAACTTTATCAAAGAAGGGGTCAATGTATGTAGTGACAAATGATTGCACTAATGAGTTGCGAACGCTAAAATAACATGTATTACAAAGTTGTTTGTGCAATTTCAACCGTGGTAAATAAAATCCACTACTCACAGCGGGCGAGGGGAGAGGTTAAGAATCTCTCAGATTAATAAGTCGACGGGATTACGCAAACAAAGTGTTGCATCCATGTCACACTGATGATAAAAAGAATGTGGTTGTCGGAGTGACAACTCCCATTTTCAACCCCACCCCTACCAACATCCAGGGTTGCGAAATTTTTAATGAAAAAGTAATGCATTAACCATTACTTTTTTAATGGCTAATGAAATTAATTTCCATTAACCATTTAAATTCAATGGTTAATGGAGATTATTTTCATTGACCATTAAAATTTAATGGTTAATGGAAATTATTTTCATTAACCACTAAAATGTGGTGGATAATGGAAATTATTTTCATTAACCATTAAAATTTAATGGTTAATGGAAATTATTTTCATTAACCACTAAAATGTGATGGTTAATGGAAATTATTTTCATTAGCCATTAAAATTTAATGGTTAATGGAGATTATTTTCATTGACCACTAAAATTTAATGGTTAATGGAAATTATTTTCATTAACCACTTAAATGTGATGGTTAATGGAAATTATTTTCATTAGCCATTAAAATTTAATGATTAATGGAGATTATTTTCATTGACCATTAAAATTTAATGGTTTATGCAAATTATTTTCATTGATCATTAAAATTTAATGGTTAATGCATAATTTGCAACCCTGTCCATTACAATGTAGTGTGTAATAGAAAAAATTTCCATTACCCATTGCAATGTAATGTGTAATAGACAAAACTTTGATTGCAATTTTGGGAATCGAAAAATATAAATGAATAAATTATTGTAATTTTGCATTACATTTTATTGACTTAGGACTTAGATTTTCACCTTAAATTCTAAAAAGCATCTATATTATAATTCTAAAAATCTAAGTCCTAAGTCAATAAAATGTAATGCAAAACTGCAATAATTTATTCATCTATATTTTTCCTTCTCAAAATTGCAATCAAAGTTTTGTCCATTACACATTACACTGCAGTGGGTAATGGAAATTTTTTCTATTACACACTACATTTCAATTGGCAGGGTTGCAAATAATGCGTTACATTTTTGGAAGCAATTGCATTTTCATTAACCATTAACATTTAATGGTTAATGGCAATAATTTCTATTAACTATTCAATTTTAATGGTTAATGAAAATGATCTCCATTAACCATTAAATTTTAATGGTTAATGGCTAATGAAAATAATTTCCATTAACCATTACATTTTAATGGTTAATGAAAATAATTTCTATTAACCATTAAATTGTAATGGTTAATGAAAATAATTTTCATTAACCATTAAATTTTAATAGTTAATGAAAATAATCTCCATTAATCATTGAATTTTAATGGTTAATGAAAATAATTTCCATTAACCATGGAATTTTAATGGTTAATGAAAATAATTTCCATTGACCATTAAATTTTAATGATTAATGGAAATTATTTCCAATAACCATTAAACGTTAATGGTTAATGAAAATGCGAATGCACTAAAAAAAGTAATGCATTATTTGCAACCCTGCCAACATCCAGTATATAAACAACTAATTTCTTCACTGCGACTTCAAATCAGTTTGAAAGTTTGGCTAGAGTGAATTTTTAGTGGTTGAGGCATTGGAGTTTCTTTTTTCTACGACAAAAACTATAATTTCAATCTGAACAACTACAATCATTGTACGGTGCAGCAAAATTGAAGATAGAGACCATACAGCTTGACGTATTAAATGAATTGGAAACAACAATCGCCAATGATATTGTCATATCCAACAATATTTTGAGTCCGTTGATGTCTCACAAGATACTTGATGATCATGATTTGGTGCAAATTGCTTCTGGGTCAACTCGGGTAGATAGAGCCAGGATTCTACTCAATTTATTGAGATGGTGCAGCAAACCGAATGTTTTCGATATTTTTCATACCACATTGATGAACTATTATCCACGGCTAAGCGATGAAATTAATAATTGTCTAGCCAAGTAAAATGCTGATGCCGTCAAGAATGCAACACCCACTCCAGGCGAAGATACGGTAGATCGTTATAAAAATCTAATATTCAATATAAAATTTATATTTGCTAAAAAATTAAAATAATTATAATCTATCCTTTTTTATTATAGGATAACGTAACAAAAGGCAACGCAATCACCCACATAATTGATATTGAAGGTTTCACCGCTGATGGACAATTTGTGTATAAAGAAGTAGCAATTATCAACTGCATAACTGGTAATGTTTACCAAACCAGATTCAAACTCAATTCACAATTTGAAGACTTATCTCACGATGATAAGATATCTGTGAGATATCTGAGTGAAAATATCCATGGTATTCCCTACCAAAATTTCGACTTTGAAGTGTGGACACAGGAGGACGTCCTAACTGTTATTAGTGAAACCTTCAGAAATGGATATAATCAACCCGTTTCGGCTGCTTATAGAGGCGGTATCATAGAACGTCATATAATCTTGAATTATCAAATTGCCCAAAATTCAATGATCTAGTATTGGATAATCGATTTAATTCAATTGAAACTGGACATTATATAATTTATTATTATCATGGAAACCCAAAAAATCTACATTTTGCAAGCGAAGAAGTTCAAGTGTTTAAAAATTGGCTTACACTTGTGAAACATATAAATCAAACAACAGAATTGTAAATTTTAGGCATGGTATTATTGTAACTACGTGTGAATGAAAAAAATGACGATGGAATTCATTGAGGAGTTAATAAAACAATATGTGATTACAAGTTTTTTATTTTTTCCTTTAACCATTGCATTATTTACAATTTTACTTCATTAATGCAATGATTAGATATATGTTTCAATCATATTTAGACTACTTTTCGCACAATATTCGTAAATGGATTTTATTCCACGATGCGATCATGTATAATAAGGCAATATGCAGTTGTATTTGGAGGTATATTTTCCGCACATTTAAATTCAATTTTTACATCAACAGTACCACTTTTTATTGATTCATTCTGATGAGAACCGTCAATGATGGCTATTGCGCCTATTTGTAAAAATTCGATGAGGTCAAGCATTGGTACGAGATTTTCAGTATTATAATATGAGTTTATGAATCTACGATACATTTCATATAGAATTGCATATCGTTGTTGTGGAACATTTTTCGTAAAATCTAAATTGAGTTTATCATATGGATAAAACTCTGAATTGAGAAATAGTTTTAAATCTTGAAGTTTACAATGATCAAATTTTGATCCACCATTGGTTGAGACATTTCGACGATTCGTCTGCAGTGCCACAATTACATATCGCGGTTTTTCCAACTGAGCTGATGTTTTGACCGACCAGGTGTGTCTTCGCGTGGTTGGTAGTAGTGGATATTCATACAGATCTCATGAGCGAAAAGCCATTAAAATTGACTGATCTTCTTTAAGTAAACGCAAATATTGTAGTTTCGTATACTCATCGAGTGTAATATGAGGCATCCTCCATTCCTTTCTAGTTGACTGTATTTTTGGCTCCTTTATTTTGTTCAAAGTTGCAAAGAGGGAGTTTTTATCATCGCGAGCTCTTATCAACACTAGTTCAAGCAATGCATTCATAATTACTCTTTTATAATCCTTAAAAAATCCCATCAACATGTTAAGTGGCACGCAGTAATTAAAATCACTTTTAGCAGTCACATCACCAATTTTTTGCTATGAGGCATTTTTTAATGCAATGCTTCCATCAATAGTCAGTGAGGCATAATTCTTCAATGTAGTTGAAATTCCCACATTTTTGCAACGATCAACTTCAATGCAATTTAGTTCGTAACGAATTTCAGTGAACATGAAAGAAATTGCATTATTATCTAAATAAACAATATCAGTGACTGAAGCAGCGGCATCTTTAACACCTTCAATCACTTGCCCCTCAATGTATAAGTAACTTTGCGAAGGTAGCACAATTAGATCTTGCTGCTGTATTGGTATGCGTATTTCATCATTATAGTCGTACGAAGAATTGGCATATGGGTTGTATGCATGTGATTCAATGTTCGTAATACGGTCATCATATTCGATAGGTGCAGTAATGTTTAAATAATCAATCGACGATGAAGTCATTGTGAATACGTTGCAATATTTTTATTCACTTTGGATATTCACTTTGAGTCCCAATGAGCGTAGAAACTCAATATTTTCAACAGTTAGCTATGGTAGATTTTTTCCTTTAGTTGGCGATTCTGATAATGTTGATGATGGATAAGAGTCTACCCCCCAACCACTGCTAAGTGGTTGCAGAAAGTTCTTACTTTTTGCAACGGATGGTAATAATGATGTTCAATGTGAAGTTGTCCTTTGACCGACTTGTAAATTAGGTAATGTCCTCAATTTATATATTTCACTACCATCACTATCATCACTAGTATCTTGATCAATATTATGATAAATTAGCATTTTCGTAAATGCAGTCTCACAGTTATTTCTTCGTCACCAAAATTTACTGTATTATTATCTTGATCTAGTATTCGTAAAGTTATTCGATCTATGACTCGCATGATGACTGGTAGGTAAATGACATTCGATGGAGTTTCCGATATTTTATATCCAGGTTCAACATTTGGGAAAAATTAATGTATGAAATGCATGATTTTACCATTACTGTACGCACCTGATGTTATGTTACACTCAATTCACGGTATATGAATTCTTATTATTTTCACGGGTATATCAGACTCATACCACTCATTTGCATTGAGTATTCGGTTTTCGGAAAACCCGAGAATACTACCAATGCTGTGAGGTTTTCGAAAATCAATTTTATATTTACACTTAATTTCACTTTTCAATGTATTATTATTTGCACGTAAAATTAGAACTTCATCAGGTTCTTCTCTAACTTCTCGAGGAATATTATCTTGTAGATATTTATTAATGGCTGAAAGTTCGTATGATTCTTTCGGTATAGTTATTTGGTTATTTTCCCCAAAGTAAAAGTTATTATTCATAATATCAACGTTAGGAATCACATGAAACGATTGGAACTCTACTAATCCCAGTTCATAATTATTCCCATCGAAATCGATAGGAGGGAAAAACTCAGCTGTTAGATTTGGATATGTACCAGATAATGTTAAAGTAAGAGATGTAGAGGTGGGTTTTGATAGAGACTGCATATTACTATGTATATTATCGCGATTTGGTGTTTCTCCGAAGAATTTTAATACACAACTGTCTACAATTGCGCATATCATATGATTGATATGGTTGATAATTGTATATTATTGTAGAGCTTGAACCAAAGTATCTAATTACTTCCAGAGGTGGACGAAGATTTCCAAGCGGATAGAAATATTGAACACTTTCACCTCGTTTTACATATGCAACCCAATGAATACCCGGACCTTCAATATCATCAAGAATTACAATACCACTTTCATTGCGCAATGCATGAATAGGAAGATCATTGCGCATGAAAATTCCTCGGAAATTTACAATGTTCTTACATGCTTTCACTAATTAAACATTAGTCATTGGTTGATTGTTATGGATCACCGATTTTTTTTACCACCTCTCCGATTTTGACGCCGTTTCAATCCCCGTCCTGAACGTTTAAATGGATTTAAATAGAGTCCTCGCCCCTCAATAGCTCGATTATGCCGTTGAATTTCTTGCAGCTGTTTTCGCGCTGCTTTAGCTTTATTTAGTGCACTAGCCACACCTGCTGCCCCACCTACCAATGACCCTAACGCTCCAAGTATTGGTAACAGTGGTAGAAATCCCCCACGTTTAGCAGTTTTAAGCTTCCTAGTTTTTTTTTGTAATAATTTTTTTGCTTTTTACTCCCATCCCCATTTTTCTCTTCAGCTTCATTGCCATCCAGGTAGCAGTTGCAGCAGCTCGTTCACCAAATTTTGAGTCCTTTGCGAAAATTCGCTGTTTTGCACTATAGATCTTGTAGATATGAATCAAAGGAGTGATTTAGATCGTTGGTTTCAATTGATGAAAGAATTGATCGTTTTTTGGCGATCTTTATCATCTGTGAAAATTATATTTAATTACATTCACTTTAGTAAGAAGTGAATAATGGCCCCAAGGCAACGTGCTTATACCATTTGATGCAACACATCGCTTATCATCACCTGGTTGAAGGGAGACTTTTTCCTGATGTACCGTATAGACCTTATGCAGTTTAGATCTAATACAATTTTGGAAGTCGTTTCTCTTAAACATGTTAGATAATCTTTAAAAGTTATGTTTTGCTCTACCGTAGAAGTGGATATACCTTTAGCTTTTTTGTCATCCTTTTCACCATATACTTTTAAGGCATACATTTTAGAGCGTAACCCTACAAACTCATGCATAATCAACCCTTTCTTTTTATCTTTCATCAACCCTATTTTTTTTATTAACCCTAGGCATATTGCAGACATTATCGCTTGAGTCATCACTTGTATCACACCGCTCAATATCTTTTTTCATCACTTCATATATCATCACACTTGATTGCATAAATTAGACTGTCAGTGTCAGTATATAAAAGTTAACATTGGTCGTTGAATTGTTTTTTCATATAAGTATAATGAAAATCATATAAACATATTTTAGAAAGATCTAATACGGACATTCCAACGTAAATTGGTTTATTCATCAGCACGTGGAGCTTTGACATGTGAATTGCGGCAAAATTATCCTCGAATATCGTTACTCGCTGAAAATTTGGTTTTGCAATATATGATTTAGCACCATAGCGGCCACTCCACTTGCAAACTATTTTTATATCAACATAATTGCGCACATTCTCCACAGTTTTACCAAAGATTGCATTATTCATAAGTTTGTAAAGAGTTTTTTCAAATTCCGATTCCGCGGCTGTTTGCAATTGTGTATTCAAATTAATGTAACCACTCAACCATGTCGACTGATCGAACTCTAATATTCGATTGATTTTACATAATCGCAACCCCTCACGTAGACACTGTTGTAGCAATCGATAATGCATAACGTATCGCTTTTTATCATATAATGTAGCAAGGAGTTTTTCATATTTTTCATTTGGAGGTCGAGCATGAGTTGGACAAAATGGCAAATCAGCATGTAAATCACGAATTTCTTGAGGATATTCTAAATCAACGTCTGATATATAGCCCTCTGGAGAATTTGTTTCTACGCTTGTTACGTTATAATTATCAAAATTTACCATCCATTGAAAATTTTTATAAGGTAGTGCTTCAAACATTGCCCATCCGTATACATTGTTAACATCATAATACATTAGATATGTAGACTCTTTGTTCGAATCGTACGACTCATTCATATATTTGTTATTTGCTGAGGCATATCTATGCGAGCATTGACTAAGCCCTTCACGTATACCACGTTCTATGAACATTACTTTATCAATATCAGTCAACAATTCTAATGTAATCTTAGAAAACTTTAACATTGCGTCCCATGCATAACCAGGTAATGTAAAATAATACGCTGGGTCCAAGCCATAACTCGTCAAACATTTGAATCTAAAAGTTTGAAAAACGTCTGCTAACAATAGAACATTAGTTTTTAAATACAAGTCGCTATATTCACCTAAAGTTTTAATATCAAATGAAGTCCAAACCTTTTGTGCATGCGCATATTCAGCAATTTCTATATTACGATTTCGCAATTTGTTATAAAACTTTACATGTGGAAGTAAAGTTACCTCATCCAATTTTTTCAAATCACATACATAGTCATATGGGAACACGCCTTTTCGCGTTAGTAAATCAAATTTTGAAATGTTGAGACTTTCTTCAACTCTGAGATCAATTTATCTAATCCAGCATTTAAAAATCTATATGAATCAATGAATCTCAGTTGTAATATCTGTTTATCAGCGAGTTTAATGTATTTCATAAATGCAATGTATTTTTCATCGATTTTAGGAATTATGAATGTTTGACCTTCAAATTGTCTAGCTACTTCGTGTATTAGAAAATGTGCATCATAATTAGTCAAATTGTGTAAAATTACCGGAAGAATGTGTAAATCTTTGTAATTGATATTGCAATTTACATTTGCCACTCCTTGAAAACATCCAGTTAAATGACTATGATCCCTCACGCGCACTTGCGAATCAATAAATATTTCTCCACATACCAGGTGTGTAAGTATGAAACCGGAATTTGCCCATAGGTGGCGCTAGATGTCGATGCAGTTACCGACACATCACGTCAGTGGTGTCTTGTTATTGTATAGATATCCGACAAAGATTTCCAACTCACAATAACACGAGTTTCATTCAGTAGCATTAGTTTATTAGAGATAAACATGTCGAGTTTTGTGCCAACAAATTACGATTTGCGGACAGCCCTACTTTTCTGTTTTCATCCGAAGAAAACCGCAGCCGAATCGCATCGAATGCTTCTGGAGGCGTTTAGTGAGCATGCTCTCGGTAAAACACAGTGTTTCGAGTGGTTTAAACGGTTCAAAAGTGGCGATTTTGACGTGAGGAACGAAGAACGTGGAACGTGGGATCAGAAGGGCGTAATCTACTACGAGCTGCTGAAACCTGGGGAAACTGTCAATACTCAACGCTACCGACAACAAATGACCGATTTGGATCGAGTTTTGCGTGAAAAACGACCAGAATACCAACAAAGACAACACAAGGTGATTTTGCTGCATGACAATGCACCAGCACACAAAGCAAAACAGGTCCAGAAAACGATAGAGTCGTTCCGTTGGGAGATTCTTCAGCACGCGCCTTACTCACCAGACCTTGCCCCATCCGATTACTACTTGTTTGCATCGATGGGACACGCACTTGCTGAGCAACGCTTTACTTCTTACGAAGCTGTACGGAAATGGCTCGATGACTGGTTTGCCTCAAAAGAGCAACAGTTCTTTTTGGCGCGGAATCCACAAATTGCCAGAAAGATGGGAAAAATGTATAGATAGCGACGGACAATACTTTGAATAAGTTACTTTGTATCATATCATTACAATAAACGCGTTTTTTCTGTACAAAAATTCCGGTTTCATACTTACACACCTGGTATGTGACAATGCGTAGCTTTACTTATTTCATCCAAGTCATCATCAGTTATTACCATTTTCTTTTTATTTTGATAACACTGTTTTACTATTGCAATGATTTTCTTTAACTCATGAACAAACCATTCTGCACAATTTTCTCCACGATAGGCTCTGTATTTACATAATTGCTGATCAATATTTGAATGAAAATAATAACCCACGCTGTATGGTTTATGTTTTTGATATGTATATGTTTTGAGATCACCTACATCAGTAGTATCAATATTCTCTAGCAAACATTCAAAGTCAGCGTGAATTATAAATGGTAAAGGTTCCTTCCTTCTGAAATTCTTGAATTTTATCCATCGTACATCGACATTTTCCACCATCGGTAGATCAATTCGGCACTTATTCATTTCAGCACCGTCAGAGTAGTGAATATCCAAGCGTTTCTGATTTTAGAAATAATGTAAACATCTGAAACAATATTGCAAAAATGTTGTATGTATATTATATTAAATTAAAATATTTATTTTATTCTGCATACCTGTTGCAAATGTATAGTTGACATTTCTTTTTAGTGAGTTGTGACTTCACGAGTCTGGATAGATTTTTAATCCATACATAATGCCAGTTTCCAGTAAATCCATCCTCATATAGCAAGATATTAATGTTTGATGTGTACTCGCTGTGTTGAGCTCAATCGTAATGGTGTACACTCATATTTCTGCTGCAGATGTTTCAGAACGTAGACGTTGATTGATAAGTCATTGTTTCTCTCAAAAATTGAAATTTGGATTAATGTCATTAGAAATGTAATTTGTTGCAAATTGAGTACATTGGTATAATGTGGATACGACCGAATTCGTGTAGAATTCTTCTTTTTCGGATATAGTGCTGCTACTATGGACCATGCAAAGCATGCGTTATCTTTAGATTGTACATTAATTACTGCATGTTTATCCCTAATTGTTTTAGGTAGTTTTATATAGCATCCGCCACTCATTAGTTGACACTTTTTGATGTTTACTATTAAGTTCATGATCTTGTGTAAAGCCAAACCACTGTCAGGCTCTTGGAACTCCTCCAACGATGTTAAAATTGATTCAATCACCTGATCGCAATACCATTCGTTGAGATTCGTAGTTGGAAGCAATATTAAATTTTGTGTTTGAGAACTTTTTACGTCAAATTGTTCATTTATGATGGGCTCATGGTGAATAGATGCTGCTGTTGTATGAGTGATAATGAATTCAGCATTGAATATCATACCCACCTTTATACAATCGTGCTCTTCAAGGTTTTGCTTCACATTTTCTAGCACTAATGTTTTAGAATCTATTAAAAATTGTCAAGCTTCAATATGTGCAAGATTGATTACCATACCGGTGTTTATACGACTTTTAAAAACTGATGTCAGATTTTGCCACTGAAGAAGAGTTGCAGATATGCTTGAGGTTTCCAATACATTCGATGATTTTATCGATGATAATGATGGAGATAATCTTTTCAATGGATGGGTTTATAGTCCACTGCTATTTGACCAAATATGATAGCGTACTCTATCTTTTAAGCATTTTGACCGTGCAATGAATGCCGTTATGTACTGTTTTGAGCCCACTGAAAGATTTTCATAATTAATCAAATTTTGTGAAAAAATATGAATACATTGATCACATTGTTTTGCCCACTTTTGTCGAGTTATTTCATTTGTAACCGACTTCAACTGATTCTTCAAGTTGTCTTCTATTTGACGTGCTAGTTGCGATGTCATTATTTCGTCGCACTACTCAGTGATCCGCATGCAAAATATGCGTGAAGTGCTAAATATATAAAGTTCCCCACCTCTTTTATCTGGTGTTATGTAATTAATAAAGTATACGAGATGAAGAGTGTTGCGATAATCCCCACTACATGGATTGAACATTGGAGTCAATACTATGAAAAGCTTGCAACATATTCTCGCAAATCAACTAAAGATTGGAATGAATTTACATTTTTATTTTTTGAAGATAAGTTATCTACATTTTTATTTATCCAATCATTTTTTTTATAAAAATATAATAATTTCATTGTTGAATTTTTCAACTTAGTGATTATATCCTCTACTGGCCGTTCTATTCCAAAAATAGATGAATCAAATTTTTCCAATTTCTGAAGAACTCCATTAAACTCATCATATTCATAAGAATTATCGTCAGTAATAATGTATAAAAAACTATTAGTATATCTAAAGAATGAAAAATTCATTTCAGGTGTTATAGCAATGACCTTAAAAAGGTCTGCCATGTAAATATATTTTCGCGGTCCGAAACTGCATTCATCCATTTCAATAACATACCAATTCTTATGAACTATGTATATTTTACCAGTATATGTTGTTACAGCAGCTTTGATACTATCATAGGGGAAATCTTCGCCAAAGGTTGATTGGTACGATTTTGGCCAACCGTCTAAAAGTTTTAACGCTACCCGATCAAAAACGTATATATAATTATCTGTAAACAATGCTATATCGACTGATGTTTTTTCATAAAGAGCTGTGATGGATGTGAAATTTTGCCATAAAAACTTCAACCACTTTTGAATAAGTTGAGGATTTTCATATTTTTTATCCGATAAGTTGAGAGGCCAAGCTTCATCGACCGTATAAAATGTACATTCGCTTACGTATGATGAAAGATAACCTTTTTGCCGATTTTATTTGACAAATAGAATCTGGCGATGGTGCTCCCACGTTAGAATTTTTTTTTCTCTTAGGTATGTAGGGAATAGTAGTGGAGGTTATAATAGGTTTCAAAGTTGTCACAGTATATTGCGTTGACGTAATATTGGGTTCATCAATTTTTCTATTTTCATGATATAAATCTGTAATTCCGTCTAGATCATCCTGACTGAATGGAAAACGACTCGTAATACCATAATCCCAAGCATAATATGGAAACATTATTGTACCGTTAATGTTTGTATGATGTAAACCTAACGAATGACCGACTTCATGCATTAATACCCAATACAGACTAATTTTATTGTCATCTAAATCCCCAAGTCCATGATCCCAACTAAGATTACTTGTTAAATGAATTTCACGCGGGGGGTTTTCATATTCAGGAAAATATGCATGATCCAATACTTTCCCTCCTAATTGATATGAACATGCTTCGTGAGTCTTAATCATTGAATGGTTTTTTGATCGCCCAAATGAAATTATAATATCTGCACTTTTTGAAATAAATGTTTGTGTAAAAGATAATCCTGAAACATCAGACCACTGATTGAAAACTGCCCTTGCAATCATACGTTGTTGAGGCGTTCCCAAAAAAAATACCATCTTAGATTCTTTTTTCCCCATTTATATGAATGTAAATTAAAATAAAAAAAATTATCTTCATTTGAACATCTTTTTTGATACATGAATGCAATTATTGCATTGTTCGCTTCCCCATCAATTGGTAAATTCCAAAGTTCTTGAAATATTCTTAATGCATCACCGATTTCGTTAGCATCGCCCACATTGGGACCATTATTGTATTGCTTCGAATATCCATAGGCTCTTAAATAATTAATTATTTCAATAGAAAATGCATTTGAAAATGTTGCAATTAATAACAAATGTGCGATGTTCATACCTGAAACGCTGACGTTAACAAACTGAGCAATCTCGTTCGAAATCATATCTTTATATACAATATCTTTAATGTATAACTGTTTATTTTAATACCTGGTGATAAGATCCTCCGTTTCGCAACACCCGAGTTTCACCATTGCCATACGAGATTTATTCTTCACGCACTTCTTGATTTTCGACTCAAATCTATGGGGTTATCAGATGCTTCATGCGGGTCAGTCTCTCTATTTGGATGAAAGAACCCAGATCCATTGAAATATCCTCGGTTATATATTGCACGATGTACGTTATTCTGGTCGATGGCTAGAAGATTATTCCAGATAGTGTGGGATACTACGTATGCCTGGTGATTGTCAATTAGAATTGGACGATTATCAATAACGTTCATTGGTAGTACGTCGACGTGATCTGCATTATCATCAGTCTCAATATGATGCATCCTCAATATCTCAACTGCATTGTCAGTACGATTGACACCGATTGAGTCAGAGGAGATTGAATCATACTGATTCGGAGATACAGAGGAGTTGTAATAGACCGCTGAATCAGAAATGGATGATTCGAGTGATTCAGTGATTGATTGTGAATCGTAGGATCGTGGAAGGCTTTCAACACTGGGGGTAGGGACGTTCCGATACAAGTAAATATGAGTAACTACTCGATACTTTTGATTCGATACCAAGTACTTTTAGTATCGAATAATTCTAGCGATACTTACTCGGTATCGATACAAATTCTTTCCAGTACCTATCGGGTACTTATCTAGTATCAACAGTGAATTAATATCAAAGGACCGACCACGGTACACGGTGTACAAATGTGCTCAACAATATTTGATTGTTGTAGCAACATCGGTCCCGAGTAAGTGCCTTTTTTCAAAAGCAGGCATAACAATGTCTCAGGAAAGAAACAGATTATCGCTGAAATGTCTGCAAAAATTACTGTTCCTTGGTCATCTTAAAAAAGAAGAATTCTTTTTCTAATTGTTAAGGTTTTATTTGATAAATTATTCATGGTAATAATAAAAATGGTGTAATAAACGTATTGCGCTTGTTGTATTTATTCATGATTCTAATCCCGTAAATAACTGTCGATAAAAGTATCGATATGAGTAGGTATCGATACTTTGACGCTACTCAAATGAGTAGTATCGAAAATTGATTTGAGTATTATTCATTTGAGTAGGTATTGATACTTTGTCGGTATCGGAACGTCCCTAACTGGGGGAAGCACCTATCGCTTCGTCACCATTGAGATGATTATGTATAAATGTTATGAAAATTTAAACGTATAGCATACTGATATATTAAAAAATAAAACCGTTCAGTGTATGTGAAATTCACCATCATGTGGATGATCTACCGCGCCGTTGTGCACCGATATTACACTCTCTACTGAGATTGTACTACTCGAGGAACTATCATTGCCGTTGAACTCCATTTCTTCGTCTACGTTACCACCAAACCCGAGCGCTTTGCCCACTTCGTTGAGACTGATTTTCTAAATGTCACCAAACCTCAAATCCTCGCGCCGACCAGTCACATAAGCAGCATTTGAGAATTCGTTAAACAGCCTTCTTATTCATCTCCACGAATATATTTCATTGAATGCCGTTGGGGGAAAAGAGAAAAAGAGCTTGGGGTAAGTGAATACTGAAGGGAGTATCGATGCCAAGAAGAAGCATTGATTTTCAATCGTCCGGTGCGGAGGATACAGTAGTCATTCAAGTTATCGAACTCTTAATAAATAAGTGCAAATTGCAAACTGATAACTTTTGTATCATCATTTTTTTAATTTATTTATATATGCATAATTACAATACAATATTTTTCATCAATCAATGAAGTGGGTGATGAAGCAGGTCCTAACCATTCTTGCAAGTTCGAGAAGTAGTAGATCCATTGCAGTAGTATAATACAAGATAAATAGATTCATCTGAAACATAATATTCATTTGCATTAATAATATTCAAGCAAAAAATAAAACAATAAATGACGCTAGAATAATATTTTTATCCTACCGACAAGCAGTTGCGTCAGCGCCTGATAAATTTCTATAGCTTTGATTGTTATACCCATCTCGAGAAATACGGCTTTGGTATCTCATTGAAATCATAGCATGTTTTTTTACATTTTTCATATTCGTTTGAATTTTCTGGGTGAGTGATGGTATTTCATTTTCCTTGTTACTATCTGTACCATTTGCATCATCATCATCAGCATCATCATCATCATCATCATCATCATCATCATCATCATCAGCAGCAGCAACAGCATCAGCAGCATCAGCATCATTATCATCATCATCATCCACATAATTTGTAAAAATCCCATCAGTTTGATCGAACACAAACTGATTACCTTTTTTTCCTTTATTCGAGATATTGACGCGAAGACGTTTCCGCTCACTCATTTTCTGAATTTTCTTCAAAAAATCTTTATCCTCATGAAGTTCATTTGATATGTGATTTGGTAAGAAGACTGTACACTCATGGTTCAAATCCATGACTACCTTTTCACCGAAACGTGTGGTTACTGCTCGAATATTCGTTACATTATACCACTTATCAACGATCAAATCTTTTATTGGCACTGTTGGCAAGAATGATAACTTTGGTGACGTTGATGCAATCCGATTGAGCTTTTCAATGAATGTTTTCGCTCGAAAATAACTTGTTGTAGATTTTGATTTTGGCATTTTTAGTATAATGTGCAGTGCGATACAATTAACTCATACAATTTTTATGCCACAATATTGCATTCGCATCAGCGCAGTTAGTTTTATACGTAAGCCCCCACCATAAATTGAGGTAATGAATGTGGTTGGAAGAGGTGAGGTTATCACAACCGCAATACTGGGTCAACGAGTCGAGACGTCGTTCAAATGATTAGCACCAACAGTGAAACACTATCAATAAATGAAATTCATACCTACACACATACACACACACACGCACACACACACAGGCTCTAAAACTGAGATAAGCAGTTTGAGGAATGTGATAATGAATTGGAAGTCGTTTCGAATTATAATTTTTTATTTAATATAAATATATTTTTTAATATTTTATATATATATATATATATATATATATATATATATATATATGAATGTGTAATTACAACATGTTGTTTTTATCAATCCATGAATTGTGCGATGAATCAAGACCTAACCATTTCACATACGCCTTATTTCCTCTCTTTTGCAAAACTTTTTCCACTAGAAAAACTTCATTTTGTTTCGTTGCTAATAATTCCTGTCCATAGAATCCTCCTTTAATATTATTATTATGCATATCGCGTAGAAGATATGTTACTGGATTAGTACGGATTAGTACAATTTTAAAGAGTTCAGTTGTCCAATTCGGTGTATATCCTTTCGCAAAAAGATTTTTATATTTAGAAATGCGAACGTAGTCACCAACTTAAAATTTCGCTGGAGCAGCGATCTTAATGTTATTCTATGCAGTTGCTAACAATTTCCCCCGATGCTGCAATGTTACATCAATTGGACGCATCCCAATCGTCCGATGAATTCGTTTGTTATATGCATCGATGAGTTCAGGTAACAACTTCAACCATTTGTAATTACCATTTAATGTAAATGCTTTCCACTTGCGATTCTTCAATGTTCGATTCCAACGTTCAACAATTGATGCTTTCATAACGCTATACGTTGAATAATGATTGATTGCATGTTTTGTCATTAACTCTCGGAATATCTTGTGATAAAATTCTCAACCATCATCCGTCTGAAGATTTTTCGGTTTCCGAGGATGTTTCACACCTGATATTATTTTGGTGAATGCTCTAACCACATCCTGAGTGCTTTTCGTCTTAAGCGGTTCGGCCCAAGCATATTTTAAGAATGTATCAATAACTGTGAGAATATATTGGAAACCAGTGTTTATGCGACTATACGCGCGCATATCGACTATATCAGCTTGCCAAAGATCATCATATCCCAGAATTATGACTTTTCGTCGAGGAAAATTTTTTCGCGCTGGCTTGTGAAGCTCATTGACCAATTGTTTATTCTCCTTACTCATGCTCGTCATATGAATTATTATTTATGACTGGGATTGTTTGCGTACGTTCGACGTTTTTTCCTTGTAAATTAAACACCGCAACTGCTAGCGAATGAACCTGTGCCATTACATCGCTAAGTTCCTTATTCATCATTGTGCTCGAATCATTAGAGGCATGCCAGCTTACATAGTTTTTTGGTATATCAACAATCAATTTATCCTGAACATCATATTTCACTTGTAATCCTTTTAAGATGTCTTTAAGTGTTTGTAATTCTATGAAAATTGTATTATTCCGCTCCTGCTCACTTAAAATATTCCGATCAAGCATTTGTTTCCATTCATCTTTCATCTTTTTAATTTCTTCATATATATTATATATTTCATGAATTGAATCATATGCTTATTCATTAGTTCAATTTTTATTTCATTAATGTTTGCAATTGTTTTTAGTAATGTAGCATCTATTTGTGCTTTTATCGTTTTTGATATTCGTTGATCAACATTTATTATACAGCATGAGTTGTTGTTGAGTCGGCTTCGATACGGACAGTTTGATTACGTTTCGATCCTTGGTTCGGATCTTCTTCAGATTTTTATTTACTCTATGAATTATATTACAATATTTTGTATGACATTTTATATATATAGTATAAAGTATAAGTATAGAGTGTATGATAATATAGATATATATATGGAGCAAGGTGTCTCTAAATTTTGTGTTATTCATTTAATTTTTAGGTTATGCGGTGTGATAGTGACTGACCTGGATTTTGTTGATTTTTCTAGATTCATGTTTGTGCACTTGGAAGATGATAGTACAGTATTTATTGATGAAGAAGCAATAAAGTTGTAATAGCTGATTTTCAATTGATTGAACGAGTGATCGTTTTTTGGTGATCTCTGTCATCTGTGAATTTTTTGTGTAGCAAGAATTTTTAATTTTGCGTATTTGAGTTAGTGTAATGTTTTATAAACGTCATATTTACCTATTGAATTCCATGATTTTATATCTTCCAAGTGCACTTAACAAAAAAACTAGAGTTTATAATTTATTCTTCATGTTAAAATGTCAACCATCTGAATGTTCGAGAAGAACTAAGTGGCGTCTGAAGTTTCTTGAGCGCGGGAGGTGTTAAAGATCATTCAGGCAGTGCCGTGTCAAGCATATTAGTATATTGTATTTAAGGTGCTTTTTCCGTCTTTGATTTCAGACCTGCAAATTTATGTAACTCGGTCGGTAAAAATCATTTCTCTATCGGTAATAAGTTATAGAGGTGTGATATATGAGGTATTTGATAAAGGTGTATATATGAGAGTTTGACAGTATTACGAGTCATTTAATTAAAATTAGTGTGTGTCAATTGTTTTATAGTATGACGAGTCATTTAATTAAGATTAGTGTGTGTCAATTGTTAAGAAGTATTATTAAGTGTTATTTAATATTATATTATTGAATTGTATATGCAACTTAGTTTGTCGATGTCTGTTCGGAAATTTATGCTATTGGGGTGCGCTTTAATTTGGATCATTTCTAGGATTAGTCGTTTTTTCAGCCATTCTTCGTGGTTTAAGATCTTAAAATCGTCAAATTTAAAATTGTGTTTTTGTTCTATTGCATGTTGTGCTAAGGCTGTGTGTATTGTAGTTGTGTGTTTTAGGCTGTTTTTATGTTCATTTATTCTGGTTTTCAAGTATCTTTTCGTTTGACCTATGTATACTGAGTTACAATCATTACAGTCAATTTTGTAAACTACATTTAATTTGTTTATATTTTCAATATTGTCTTAAGTGGAGCCAATGATGGAGAAAATGTTATGTTCATTGTTTGTTACTAGTGTTATGTTATACTGTTGAAGAAGACGAATTAATTGGTGATGGATGGTTTTTGTATACGGTAAATTAATAAGTCTCGAGGAATCAAAGTCGTTGATATTATTTTGTTGTGTGTTGATTGTCGATAGTCTTTGTTTGATTAGTTTTTCTGTGAATAAAATAGGGTAGCAATTCTGAGTCATTGTATTTTTAATGAGTTCAAGGTTTTTGTTGTGAAAAGATGGGTGAGATAGTTTTATCGCTCTGTCAACTAACATGTAAATTATAGCTTTTTTCTGGTGAAGAGGGTGGTGAGAGAAAAAATTGATAAATCTGCCTGACCAAGTAGGTTTTCTATACCAGTCTGTGATGATTGTATTTTGATTCCGAATTAAAAGAATGTCTAGAAAGGGAATTTGGTTGTTTTTTTCTATTTGTGTTGTGAATTGTAATTTTGTGTGGTATGAATTGAAGATTTTGACTGTAGATTCAATTTTATTTGTTGGCAGAGCGATAATAATGTCGTCAACATATCTTTTGTATAGTGGTAGTGTGAATTTTAATTTTTCTAAGCATTCAGTTTCTAAGTCAATCATGACAATATTTGATAGTATAGGTGCAAGAGGTGAACCCATCGGTAAGCCAGAAATTTGTTGATAAATTTTGTCTTGAAATGTGAAGTAAGTAGAGAACATGATGAATTCTATTGCTTTAATAATTTCCTCTAGTGGAAAAGTGTTTGAGAATAAGTTAGATCTTTTTTTAAGACTTCGGATAACGAGTTCAAGTGGAACGTTTGTGTAGAGGGATACTACATCAAAAGAGATAAGTTTGTAATTTGTTGGAATTGTAATGTTTGAAATTAATTGTTCGATACTGAAGCTGTCTTTTACGTATGAGTTAGTTGTGTTTATTAGTTTCGAAAGTTTCGTTTGGATGAATTCCGCTAGTTTGTGTGTTGGGCTATTTATCGAAGATACTATTGGACGAAGTGGGAAATTGTTTTTGTGAATTTTCGGAAGGCAATATAAGCGAGATAAATTGCAATTTTCAGCTTTCAAATATTTGAGATTTGTTTCGTCAATAATTTTCTTGGATTTCCATCTACAGAGAATGTTGTTTATGCCTTTTTGTAAAATGTTTATAGGATTTTTATTTGTTAGTTTATATGTTGATAGATCTGCTAGTAAGTTGTTCGTTTTGGTGATGTAATCTGATTTGTTTATGATAACTGTTGAGTTACCTTTGTCAGCTCGAGTGATTAATAAATGAGGATTGTTTTTGAGAAATGATGAAGTGTTTCGAATGATTTTGTTAGTGTTGAAGAAGGATGTCGGAGTGTTCATTTTGTCCATCATTTTAGTGAATTTAGCTCTGATTTCGTTTTGTCTAGGTTTGTCAAGTAAAAATTCTAATTTTGATTCAAGCTCTGAGATTGATTTATGGATATAAGTTTTAATGTTTGAAGGTTTAAGATAAGGGAAACAAAATTTTTCACCAAGTGATAAGAAAGTGGAGATATGTAATGGAATATTTGTGTTTGAAAGATTGATGAGCCATTCTTTTGTTTTGTTGACTGTAATGTTTGATTCGATATTAGTTAATGGGTCAGCAGAGTTGTTGTTGTTGTTGTTGTTGTTGTTTGAATCAGTAGAGTTGTTGTTGTTTGTATCTTGTTGGTTATTTGTGAGTGTTGAGTTGAGAAAGTTGTAATTTTGTGTTTTCTGATTATTGTTTTGATGGTTTTGATAATGTGTGTTGTTTTGGTTGAGATATGTTTGTGAGGAGATTGTTCTGAGAAATTCATCATGGTTAAAAATGTGTTTGTGTATATTCATTGTTCGTTGAAATCTCAGATTATTGAGTTTTGTTTGATGTTTTTCATAAAATTTTTTCGATAGTCGATTGAGTTTGTTCTGTTCGTACGTGAAAAATTGTTCTTTGATCGTGTTCGGAATTTTGTTGATTATTTCTGTATTCTTTGCTATTTTGCGGTTCAGTATTTTAATTCGGAAATTAATGTCGTCGATTTCAATATTTAGTAATGATTTGTGTGTTTTGTGTAAGATTTTGTTTAGTTTTAGGTTACTTTTGGTGCTAAAGATTAGGATGTTGTTTAGATTTCTTGAGTAAATGTGTTTCGGTATCAGACCTTCTTGTCTACATTTTAGTAGGAATCTGAGTTGTTGTTTTAGACGAGTCTTTGTCGTGGTGTTTCGTTTCCAATTTTTGAGAGACATCATCGTGATGTATCCAAAAAGTTGAAGAATCTCGTTGAAGAAAGTCATCGTGTCCAAGTTTATAGCCAGTCGTTTCCAATGTGTTGAGGTTGTATGCGGCCGT
Source organism: Alloplasta piceator (assembly GCA_946863875.1). NCBI lineage: Eukaryota > Metazoa > Arthropoda > Insecta > Hymenoptera > Ichneumonidae > Alloplasta > Alloplasta piceator. The sequence continues at coordinate 28,244,112 of OX333078.1, forward strand.
GTAGATGAGTATGAGTTGTTGTTGAGTCGGCTTCGATACGGCCAGTGAGTGATTCCAGGTGTCGATGGAATAATTTTCTTTGATTACGTTTCGATCCTTGGTTCGGATCTTCTTCAGATTTTTATTTACTCTATGAATTATATTACAATATTTTGTATGACATTTTATATATATAGTATAAAGTATAAGTATAGAGTGTATGATAATATAGATATATATATGGAGCAAGGTGTCTCTAAATTTTGTGTTATTCATTTAATTTTTAGGTTATGTGGTGTGATAGTGACTGACCTGGATTTTGTTGATTTTTCTACATTCATGTTTGATACAGCTATCAACATATTTTTTATTGCTCGCATTATCTTATGTTCCTGAGCAGAAATTTGATCCGGCTAGCCTAATGACGGATAAGGGCCGGATCAGGCATCAGTAAGGATAGCCTGATCAGGATAGCCTGATCACGCACAGATCCCAACCGGATCATATTTTGGTATGCCATACATTACCAGACTAGCCTTAAATTATTCATGTCAGGGACAGATCAGGTGGTGGTAAGGACCGGCAAAAAAACTTCGGTCCGAATAATGTGGCTAGCCTGATATTTCCCTTATCCGGGACGGATCAGGAGTCAGTACCATACACACGGTATAAAACTTGCCAGGCTAGCCTTAAATTATTCATGTCAGGGACAGATCAGGTGGTGGTAAGGACCGGCAAAAAAACTTTGGTCCGAATAATGTGGCTAGCCTGATATTTCCCTGATCCGGGACGGAACAGGAGTCAGTACCATACACACGGTATAAAACTTGCCAGGCTAGCCTTAAATTATTTATGTCAGGGACAGATCAGGTGGTGGTAAGGACCGGCAAAAAAACTTTGGTCCAAATAATGTGGCTAGCCTGATATTTCCCTGATCCGGGACGGAAGAGGAGTCAGTACCATACACACGGTATAAAACTTGCCAGGCTCGCCTTAAATTATTCATGTCAGGGACAGATCAGGTGGTGGTAAGGACCGGCAAAAAAACTTTGGTCCGAATAATGTGGCTAGCCTGATATTTCCCTGATCCGGGACGGAACAGGAGTCAGTACCATACACACGGTATAAAACTTGCCAGGCTAGCCTTAAATTATTCATGTCAGGGACAGATCAGGTGGTGGTAAGGACCGGCAAAAAAACTTCGGTCCAAATAATGTGGCTAGCCTGATATTTCCCTGATCCGGGACGGAACTGGGGTCAGTACCACGCACACGGTAAAAAACTAAATAATATATATGCGATATCAGATCAAAGAAAGGTCAGCTTGGCATTTACCGGATCGGGGCTGTTGATTTTTTATTTAATGGCAAACGAGCGCCAAAACCTCTCCATGCAAGTTATATAAGTCAGCTAGAAACAAACCCATAAAACAAATTGAAGGAAACGAAGAATTTGAAAATACTTTTTCTAATGTGTACATCACATTTATTTATTGCATTATTACATATTTATAATCGAATTTGTTCGTTTTATTATTAAAACAAAATTTTCTCATGTCTCATATCTTAAATTTCTTAAAACAGGACGTTGTTGAAATTTAATATAGAAGAATGGTATTAATGAATCAGAGACACGCAATATAGCTTTTGTCTAGGTGGGTGGCCGATATCAAAAAGTACCATTTTTTTATGAAATGATTTCAAGCTATATGTTTCAATATTTTGGGTAGCTTTTACCTGCCACATCCAAAATATTGACGAATCACAAGGGTACATAAAAATGGACCTCTTGACACTCAGGACCCTGCCTTGCAGTTTGATTTCATCATCTTGCTCTTTGTAGATGGTATTCAGTTGCAAAATCTTTTTATTCTTCAATAAAACCACGTTATTTGGCGATTTTGTAGAAATGGTGTAATCTTTGTATTTAATTTTCGTGATTCGGGATATTTCTTCACGATCTTGACGTTTATTCTGAATTATCACTTTATGGTCGCTTTTTCATACTGCGAGTGGAATCTTTCGTGGAGTCTTCGGCTCACTTGAGCGAGAGGTCGATTGCCACTCCGAACCAGCTTCTTTCTTTTACCCAAAGCATTCTCAAATGGAAAAGCTGTGAGTTCGGTAAGAGTACAATTCATATTCTTCGCATCATCAGCGAGGTAGATCAAGCTGTGCATGTTTAAAATTTGGCACTGCTGTCCATACAATTCAGAAGCCAGTAAAACGAATGTTTCCAGTAACAGTTTTGCTTCATCATTATGCTTCGATGCCAAATCTGTGGTGCACAAAATTCGACAGGCAACGTGAAAAAGAAGGAAATGCGAATACAATTGTATGGGTAAAATTTTTTTTAAAAGAACTGGCCCAGCATATAGAAAAAAGAAACGGAATTCCGTCGCTTTCCATTTCGATATCTCGTCCAACTCTCTTGTTGTCCGTTGAAACTCTTCCGGTATCTGAGTCTTCAAGGATCTTAATAATTGAGACAAGTAATTTCTGTTATTTCGTCCAAGTCGCGTTGATACTTTTGGACGGAGCCAAAAATCAAGTATCATCTTTTTCATTACTCCCAAACAGCAGAGATGCATGAAGTCGAGAGAAAAATGATTTACCATATCGATGGGAGGCTGAATAGTGAGCAATGAAGAAAGATCATGATGATGTTTGCCGTTGCTGCGGTTCCGAAATGTATTATTAGTTCTCCGACGAGCATCCACTTGATCATAAATTGTTCGATTCTTGAACCTTCTCCCTTCAACTTGTTGTGGCCCGTCAGGCCAGGTTGCCTCGACAGCCTTTATTTTTTTATTTTTGCTGAAACAAAAAAGAAAGGAAGAGTCAATTAGTTTATTTAATCAGTATTAAACATGCCTAAAAGATTATTAGAAGGGATAAAAAACTTATCCATAGTCGTCAAAATCTCCTCGCTGTCGCTTCATCCTACGCCGCAGGGGGAAATCTCCTCTCCGTTGGGGCTCCCGCGTAGAAAAAAAGAATCTTTTCAAGAATCTTTTCAAAAGTCTTGCAAAGAATCTTGGAAAGAGTCTTGTAAAGAATCATTCCAAGAATCTTGAAAAGAGTCACGTATTGGATCCGGAACAAGACTCTTTCCAAGATTCTTGGAAAGACTATTTGCAAGACTCTTGAAAATCTTTTAAAGAATCTTTCAAAGATACTTTTCACGATTCTGAGAATCTTTTCACGATTCTGAGAATCTTTACAGGATTCTTTGGAAGAATCTTTAAAAGATTCTTTGAAAGGATTAAGTTTTCTCAAAATCTCACGAAAAACTAAAAACTGACCAATTCAAGTCAATTTTCAAAAAAGAAGAATTTTGAGAAAATCGAAAACCTTCATTGAGGAAAAAGATAGAAAATCAAAAATAAAGATGACCCTCATGGCCAAGTCCGTTTTAACACGGCGTTCAGTCTTGGAAAGATTAATTGGAAGAATCTTAGAAAGATTCATTTAAAGAATCTTGGAAAGATTTAATTAAAGAATCTTGGAAAGATTCATTCAAAGAATCTTGGAAAGATTAATTGGAAAAATGTTGGAAAGACTGATCGTAAAGAATCTTGTACAAGCTGATCGCTCGGGAGAATCGTAGGAATAATTTTTTTCTTTCCAAGATTCTGTATATGAATCATCTTTATTTTTGATTTTCTATCTTTTTCCTAAATAAAGTTTTGGGATTTTCTCAAATTTCTTCTTTTTCGAAAATTGACTCGAATTGGATAGTTTTTATTTTTTCGTGAGATTTTGAAAAAACCTCATTCTTTTAAAGATTCTTCCAAAGAATTCTTTAAAGATTCTTTCAAAGATTCTATTTTTCTACGCTGGACTCTTTTCAAGACTCTTTCCAAGATTTCGTAAAAAACCTTTCCAAGAATCTTCTCTGCAACGATTTGAAGAATCTTGCAAAGAATCTTTACACGATTTCTTACTCCGAAGTAAATAGCCTTTCCAAGAATCTTGTAAAGAATCTTTCTAAGAGTCTTGGAAAGAGTCTTGTTCCGGATAAAATACGTGACTCTTTTCAAGATTCTTGGAAAGATTCTTTACAAGACTCTTTCCACGATTCTTTGCAAGACTCTTGAAAAGATTCTTGGAAAGATTCTTTTTTTCTACGCGGGCTTCGACTGAGCCGCAGTACCTGAAAACAGAAAAATTGATTAATATTTAATATAAATGAATATATTTTAGTATCAATTGAACTTATGAGATACTACTTACCAAAGAATACTGCCTGCGTAGCAGCCTCACTGCGTTAGCCAAATATTGCCTCTCCGGAAGGACTTTGCCTTACACCGATGAACCTGAAACAAAAAAAAAAGAAAGAAAGCGAGCGAGACAAATAGCGACGCGGAAAAAAGAAAAGAGATACACACACACACACACACACACATACACACACAACACATCCACATAATTATGATAATTTTTATCATTTTTAACGCGAGCACAACACGGTTATATTACGCGAAAATTACGACATGTATTTTGTTTTTTTTTTGCAACCACGCACTTTCAACGCTTTATAATTTTGTTTAAGGTGTACTAATTAAGCGCGCACTTTCTCATTTAATTATTTAATTATTAATTTTATTTCATACGGCGAAAACACACCTGTCACTTTCACTTGTAAACAAAACATACTTACCGATGCGCGGGTACGTAGTACCATGAAAATCCGCGAGATGGCGAGCGCGTCAGTTCTAAGACTGGCCGCGAGAGGGCCAGCGGGTTGAGCAAGCTATCCCACAAGCGAATAGACGAACGAAAAGAGTTAAATACGCGTGCTGAGGCGTGGTTTGGGATCCCTCGTTTCCGAAAGGAATTTAGAAGCCGACAGGTCTCCAGGATTGCTGAGAGGTATCTTCTTGCCGCAAGGTGAACGTTCCGCAAGGAGCTTAAATCTCGAGAGAGGTGATTCTTTTTACCAAACCACTCCTATACGTGGCGTCGCATATATATATAGGCGATACCTCTGCGGAGGAAAGCCCGTATTCACAGTTTCAAAATCCTCTTCGAGGAATCTGTGGAGCGCTGTCACGTTCCTTTTTTTTTGCAAAAAACCCTACATTACTTGTATATAATTTCATATTTCTTAAAATAAATCATCTTTCTTTTTTTATCATTATTCCTCGTTTGTTCAAATCATTTCCGTAACCCTGGGCCTAACAAACGCAACGCAGCCCACTATCGCCGCCAAGCACGACGCGACGCGGCTCGGGCTATTCTACTGGACTCGACATCCAATCCCCGGGTTTCTCGTGTCACCCCCGACGCGAATTACGCCGCGAGGTTCCTTAGGGCCGTGGAACTCTGGGGAGTGTTAGGGTCTAGGCGTACGACCTCTCCGACTTACCGAGACCGAAGGCTTCCCGAGGTACCACTTTCCCCGAAACGCCCCTCTTCGGCTCTTAAGGTACCGTAGGAGCGGGTGGGAGAAGCGGAAGATTTCGAGAAGCTTTACGAGGAGTTAGCCAGAGAGGTCCAGCCGGAGCTCTTCACCGTCAGCGCCGTGCTCTCGCCAAAAAGCAGAACACTCTCCGGAGTTCGACGCCCTCTGGCAGCTGCGGGGCAAACCTTCGCGCCAAGGCGCGTCGCCACAAACCCGGTGCGACCGGTAACACTTCCACGCTGGTCTCTCCCTCTATTGGAGAGCCCAATGAAAGAAAATCAGGCCCCAGTGGCACCTCTCTCCACGGAAAAAACTTCGCCCATTGGGAAGGGAGCATATCCTCCTTGAACCCAAGATCTCCTCGAAAACCTCTTCGGGCCCATGAGTGAGGAGGATTAAAAAAATCGTACGGCCTTGATCTCCTACCTCGAATCCTCGATCTCTCTCGAGACTAGGCGAATTACGAAACCCACCGGCCCTTTTCAAGGCCAACACAAATCAATTCAAACATAATTCCCAGGTTCAACGCTAAGTACGGAGGGTCTTCGCATAACCTTAAGGGGGGAGTTTTCACTCCTTTCCCATTACTCCTCATCACATTCCCTCCATCTTCCGGTAAACCCCTTTCCCCCCTCTTACCCCATTGTTATTTCGCTATGGTTTTGACAATCTGGCGCCCGACGTGGGGCACGAAGGTCTAATTGCGGGATCTACTTATCCATCGACCCATTACCAACGAGCTAGACGAAAAATCACCAAAGTTCACTTCCGGGACCGAATAAGCACCCGGTGGCGTCCGACAAAAATAATCTCCAAAATCTACCTTACCGATGTCCGAAAATCCTGCACCTCTAAGAACTTCCGCCAGATTCCGAGGATTGAGCGCCCAAGAAGCACTCCTCGAAAATAATATTTACCCAGCCTTCGTAAGACGGAACTATCGCAAAAGAAGACGCACTGAGAGTACCGACAGCATGGCGGACGGTAACGAACGCAACGAGAGGCTGCCGGGTGACGCGAATCGCTCGAACCCTCCAGGAGTCAATGATCCGCGGCGGCAACCTGTAATACCGGCAGCTGGTCAACACGGAAATAACGTTGCGGGTAACCAACCGCCCAGGCTCCCAGCAGAAATCCACTAACCTTTACCGAATCCGGAACGACGACCACCTGCAAGAGAAATAAGGAGAAGGGATTGGGAACATCCAAATCAAAATGCACCAGACCCATACGCGGGCTTGGGGGCATTGCTGCAGGCTCTTCAGAATCTGCCACGTCCGCCATTACCAACGGATTCTGGCCTCGATCACGAGGATCCGAAACGTTTCGTTCTTCGCTGTGAAGAGTATTTCACGGAGAACCGTATCACCGCGTCTGCCCGGACCAGGACAGCATCTGCAGGTCTTTCCGGAGAAGCGGAAAAGTGGTGGACCTGCTACCAACCACTCGATTTTGATTGGCCAAAATTTTGTAAGCTGCTTCTCGCTCGTTTCGACAACCCTGCGATTTTATCAAGGCTGAACGCACAGCTCTTTTCGCGCAGACAAGGCGATAAAGAGGGTGTGGGAGTATTCCTTCAGCGAAAATATCTTTTATATCAACGGATACGGCCAACGGAACCGGAAGCCGTCAAAATAACGACACTCCTCGAGCTACTGCGTTCGGGATTACGACTGGCACTCCGCCCACACGATTTGACGTCTTTTTCAATGCTACTTACCAAAGCAATTGAAGCAGAATATGATCTATCGGACCAACAGCCCGCCTACAAACCAAAACGTGAAGAGCCAAGGCAAGAAAAGCAACCTTATCGGGCTTCCGGAGGTCCATCGGCGGAAGCAAAAAATGCACCAAGATGCTGGCACTGTCCGGAATTCCACTTTCATCGGGACTGTCCAGTTTTGGCGAGAAAGAATGCAGAGAGGCTGACGAATCCAGGGAACCAAGCGCATCCAGGGAACCAAGCGCATCCGGAAACCCAAACGCGAAACCAAGCGCATCCGGAAAACTGGAGACGGGTGACAGACGCAACCCGACTTGCCGCCAACCAGTAGTAGGGTTAACCGAGACTGATACGACTAACGGGGAATTACCACATATGCTTGTAACCATCGAGGATACCGAAGTCTTTGCAGCCATCGATACTTTCGCAAACGCCTGCTTTATAAACCCACAATACTTACCTCACGGAACCCCAATCCAACCAGTTACTTCGAGTGCGAATTTGGCTGGACAGAATACAAAAATGCCTATAGTGGGAAAGGTGACCATTCCTATTACCGTACTCGGACAGCACTTAACAGTGGAGGCATTTATAACTCCCACTGCACGAGAACCATTGATCCTGGGGTACCCATGGTTGTTCAAGCATGGCGCGCTGTATGACATAGTGCATGGCATCCTATATCTCGGGGTGGAAAAAAGGTTCTCCGTACGCTTACTCAACGCACCTGTCCCGAAGATTCCGGACATCACCATAGACGTCCAGGAATTCCAACAAGAGTTTCCCGAGGGAAATAACGAAGAATTTTGCGAACTGGTACAGAGTTTCAAGGACCTATTTTCGCAGGGAGGGGGGCTCTCCCAGACTCAAACCACGAAACACGACATTCACCTCACATCGGATCAACCGTTCCGATTACCAGTCTACAAATATTCTGATGAAAAAAAACGAATTATTCGCGAACAGGTGCAGGAGATGCTCTCGGATGGAATAATCGAGCCTTGCACCTCACCTTACAGTTCTCCAATAGTAATCGTGACCAAAAAGGACGGCAGCCCTAGATTCTGCGTGGACTACCGGCGTCTAAATTCCATTACGGAAGACATGGCTCAACCAATGCCCCGGATTCATGACGCTTTAAAAGAACTAGGCACCGCTAAGGTGTTTTCCACCATCGACTTGAAAAGCGGGTACTGGCAAATTCCTATGGAGCCCCGAGCAAAGCCGCTCACCGCATTTTCAACGCCTGATGGGGGCACTTACCAATTCCGAGTCATGCCTTTCGGTTTAAAGAACGCTCCAAATACATTCCAGAGGTTCATGAGCCAGGAGGTCTTGGTCGGACACATCAATGAAGTATGCGTCGTATACCTCGACGACATACCAGGTGTGTAAGTATGAAACCGGAATTTACCCATAGGTGGCGCTACATGTCGATGCAGTTACCGACACATCACGTCAGCGGTGTCTTGTTATTGTATTGATATCCGACAAAGATTTCCAACTCACAATAACACGAGTTTCATTCAGTAGCATTAGTTTATTGGAGATAAACCTGTCGAGTTTTGTGCCAACAAATTACGATTTGCGGACAGCCCTACTTTTCTGTTTTCATCTGAAGAAAACCGCAGCCGAATCGCATCGAATGCTTCTGGAGGCGTTTAGTGAGCATGCTTTCGGTAAAACACAGTGTTTCGAGTGGTTTAAACGGTTCAAAAGTGGCGATTTTGACGTGAGGAACGAAGAACGTGGAAGACCACCGAAAAAGTTTGAAGACGCTGACCTGCAAGCCTTGTTGGACGAAGACGACGCTCAAACACAACAACAACTGGCGGATCAGTTAAAGGTGACCCGAGAAGCCATCTCCCTTCGGTTAAAAGCCATGGGGAAGATACGAAAGGTGGGGAAATGGGTTTCATACTTTCGAAATTCCGGTTTCATACTTACACACCTGGTAATCGTGTACTCTCGAAACTATGAGGAACGTCTGTGTCACCTGAACCGTGTGTTTGAGAGGCTACGGGTACATGGGCTTACCTGCTCAATCAAAAAGTGTCATTTCGGGAAAACAAAACTGGAATATTTAGGACATTATGTAACTGCAGAAGGCAATGAGGCCAAGCCCGAACACGTGCAAGGGATTATCGACTTGAAACCGCCTGAGAAGAAGAAGGACCTGCAAAAATTCTTCGGAACATGTAACTGGCTCCGGGAATACATACCACATTTTGCGGAAATTGCTACGCCGCTCACGGAGCTCCTGGCAAATCAAAAGCCGTTTAAGTGGACCGACAACACGCAAAGGGCATTTGAAGAAATCAAGTACCAATTAAGCCTGCCACTAAAATTGAGTAGACCGGACCCCTCGATTCCATATGTCCTGCAAACAGATGCAAGCAAGGTCGGGATGGGGGCAGTCCCCTATCAATTAAGCCCCGACGGGGAAAAAAGAATTATCAGTTACTCCAGTGCAAAATTCAATGACACCCAGTCCAGGTACCACAGCAACGAACAAGAATGTCTGGCTGTGGTATGGGCAATTAAAAGATACCGACCTTACCTTGAAGATCGTCGCTTCACATTACGAACGGATAATCAAGCACTCACCTGGTTAAACAGGTTCAAGGACGAGAAGCAGAAACTGAGCCGTTGGGCCATCCTCCTGCAGGAATTAAATTTCGACATTGAACATGTACCAGGCCGGGAGAATCAATTACCGGATGAGCTTTCGCGCAACCCTGTACCGGAAGACGTGGACAAATTGGACGACAGTAGTATTGGTACCCGTCTGGCGCCCCCCACTCCTATCCCCACTCCTTCCCCCACCATGCGGCTCCCCCCACCACTCCACTTTTCCCCCCACCACCTTACGGTGGTAGAGAAAAAGTTCAGCGATGAGGTAGACAGTGAGGGGAGGAGTGGGGATGAGCGGGGGCGATAGACGGGTACGAATTTTTTTTTTGCTAAATTTTTTTTTAATTTACTCACCGAACGACGACGACGATCATGATGATGATGATGATGATGATGATGATGATGATGATGATGATGATGATGATGATGATGATGATGATGATGATAATGGCACACACACACACACACACACACACACACACACACACTCACACACACGCACAAGCACCACACAGATTTTTTTTTTTTACTCCTCCGCTTCCTCACCCACCCCATCATCTGGATCGTCTTCATCATAAATCAGGTCCTCTAAGTCCAAGGTCGTATGGACGACACGTCCAAAATCAGCCCCGTTGTCATCGCGGAGGCGTACGCGAAGGAGCCCCATGCCACAATCACAGGACATTATGCGTCCTTGGATTTCATGGAGCCCAAGGCCCACCAACTCGAGAGCTTCTCGGGCTCCCTCGTCATCCCGGAGTCCCTCCATTCCCCGCAATTCACACTCGATTAAGAGCACCGGCATCAAGGCAAAATATGGCTCGGGGGAGTACAGGCAAAAACTCCAATAAAAATCCGACTCCCCAATGTCGACGAGCCAAACTTCCGCATACCCCTGATCATCCATGTAAATGATTTCACCGCGGTATACGGCAAAGTTTTTCACCACGATGCACGAGGCACCGGGAACGAGCTCGTGCCCCTCCAAAAGCCTCCCCATGTTCCCCAAATAAAATGCTTCCAGCATGTATTTGAGCTGCACGTACACTACCGCCATAATCTCCGTGCGGAGATTTACCCCACAACCGCTCACGACACTCACGACCAGCCCGATAAATTCTTCCGGGTGAAAATTTAAACTGATACGCGGATACATTTTTTTTATTCTTTTAAGCGCGACGTTATCCCGACAATGATTGAATCAAGACTGAAGCTTCGTCCGAAGACATAAAGCCTCTCATCATGAGACAAAAAGATGCTCCAGTGCTCAAAAATCCTTGTCAGCGAAATTGCACGTGCAAAATCTCGGGATACACTCGCTGAATGAAGTAGAGGTAGAGGTAGACATCATCATATACAAATGATTATTTTTATTCATTTTCTATGCGAGCATATAAATTCGACGAATTTCAACATGAGCACGAGTCATCACTTTTATCGAAAAGTTTGCGAGGGATTTTTATTTTTTTTCTACGGTCGCTTAGGATATATATATATATATATATATATATATATATATATATATACATGTATATATATATACATATAAACGAATGAAGGAGAATATCATAAGCGATAGTATGCATTAATTGAAACTTGAGCGAATAAAAATTTTACAAAATAATTTCAATTTTTACACCGAATCGAAAAATACATACTTTCGCTTATATTCAATAACAACACAATTCGAGGATGATTTCTTTTGTTTTTGGTTTTTTTTTGTTTTTCATATATTTATTATTTTCAGTCATCGTTTACATATAAAACGAAGAAAAAAATATTTATACATAGTTATTCAAAATCTTCGATCAAAGTTGTTACACTTTCCACGATTTTGTCTTTATACAATGTTGTTATTTCGCGGACCGCTAATTCCATCGAATTTTCTACAAATTTTGGATAGTTTTTTTTTAATTTCTCACCAATTTCCGCAAGTATTTTAGTTACACTGTCTTTTGATTCCACGAACTCTTCCACAGCCGCGCGTTCGGTTGCTCTTCCGCCCAGGTGTTCGCGGATATACGACACCACCTCACTCATGCACTCGTTCATCGCTGCGCTGTCTCGTTGTAAACGTTGTATGTGTACGTCAATACACTTGCTCGTTTCCACGAGAGTTTTGAATGTTTGATGCAGCACAGTGATATTTGGCGAGTAATTTGGCCTTGATCGTTTTGCTGATAAATTTCCCGTTTCCTCCTTGTCCCTCTCGCTGCACCCAAAACACACGGCTCTCTGCTGATAGCACGTGGTCAATAGCACGGTGAATACGCCGTTATCCATCTTCGTTCCGCACATTCTTTCAGCTTCGATACCCCAGGCATTGAAGTATCGATCGATTCGGGGATGATCGTTTTTAAATGTTTCCCAATCCTCCACTCCAAGCGTCACACCGGCGAAAGAATTTGCCAAAATCTTGACAACCGGAGTGAGATAACCGCTCACCAGCGATAATTCAAATCCCGATGTTATTATTTTTCCGTATGATCTATTTAATCCGTATAGCGTACTTGATGCGAGATGCGGCGAAGTAACGCGTCTTTCAACGTTCGATGCTACGATATTTTCCATTTCAGGTTGCTCTTCGTGCGCTCGTGATTTCTTAAATGATATAAAATCGACAAATTGCGCTGCTTTTAAATCATTTCCCCCTCCAACTCGAATATCGCTCGATATATATTTTTTTATTTTTTATTCGCAATTGTCGTTTTTCTTTGATATCTATAAATTCCGCCGCTGCTGCCAATAACTAGACAGTTAGCCAGTCACACGTGTATATATTTTTTCAAGGACAATAAATACAATGGCGGCAATAAATCAAAGTAATGCTTACCTCAGCATTTATCATATTACCGTCTCGAGACCATCGCAAAATCATTCAAAGTTTGCTATTGTCTCTGCTTCTTGAAAATTTATATTGCGCTCTGCAGCAAATTTTTTTTTATTCGGTAATAAGGCCGTATCTTCGTGGTTATGGCTGGGATCGATTTTGAATCCTGGGATTATAATACCGTCAATATATCCTCTTTCCATTGATATTCTTAATTCAGAGCTATCGATCCTTATTTTCAAAGGAGGGGTGAATTTTCAAAAATGAGAGAAAAATCCCTGTATCTTCCAGGGTTCAAACGGGATCGATTTTGAATCCTGGGGTTATAATATCTCCAGAACCTCCTCTAACCATTGGAAGTGTCATTTCGAATACTCGAATTTTTTAATGTAATTTTTTGTATTTTTTCAGCAAAAAAGCGTTTGCAGCGCTCTAGCGCCCTCGCTATCCTTCTCTATATTACGATAACATTCCTTGACCATCTTTTGTGGTGTGAGGAAAAGTATCATCGAGAGGGAAGCCGTGGCCGCTGCTCGCTCTCTCTCTCTCTCTCTTCGTCAGACTCTCGCACGCGCTCTTTCTCACTCACTCGCGTCTATATCCTTTCTTAATACATGCACGGCCATAATGAATTTGCGGTCGGCCATCATGGAAGTGATAAAAGTTATCGCTCTATACTCTCTTGTATATAATATACGCTGTACCAATCATCACCGTGAATTAGTCAGCGGCCATCATGAAACTGATAGCCCTCATCGTATGCGGTTTTTTAAATGCGAGGATCGCAGCCATCATTTTATTTGCCACGCCTTATAAATGCGCGAATACATGAATATCGATATTCATGAATGAAAATATAATACAATTGGGGAATTTACGGTAATTATTAAGTTTTTAGAGCCTGAACATTTGCGATGAATATTAATTACGATAAAAATGAAACCGTTTATTTGGCTTCATGAAGATTTATCGGTAATATTCTTGTAAAAATAATAATTTTTCACCGAGTTTAATACAGAGTGTCGTTGTTTAATTTTATTCACACTGATTCTTCAGGTTATATTTTGATACCTTCGAAACTGCAGCGAAATGAGCTCATCCTTTTATGCTATAGATGCTTTGCTTACGATTATATTACAGCATTGAAGAATAGCCCTACCAGCACGGTCTTTTTCTTTACAATAAGAAAGGACACGTATATAAAATAAAATTTCTCCTCTGATATTCCTGACATATTAAATGTTGGAGACTCTATCAAAACTCGACAGTTGATTTGCAACCGACATTGCGAACGTTCCTTTTTCATCATGGTGCGGATTATACAGCGTAGCGTACTTCTTAATTTATTACGCTATTTAATTGATCGAAACCCGCGCTTGGCTACAAAATGGCCTTTCGAAAATTACAAAATGATGGTTAATTATATGCACGCTCGTATTGTTCTTCGAAAAATTCGTGGAGCTTTATATGATTGCTCAAAAAGTCAAATTCTCGAGGCATATAATGCAGGGTATTTTCAATCTCAACCTTTGATTGATTCGCTGGTGAGAGTAATTCAAAGACGGGGATGGTCTTCCGATCCATTATTTCATCCGATATTCAAAGAACGCCGTAAGTTTTATTGTAATTTTTTAATTATTTATACGCACGTGACGGTTGGTTTTTTTCTTACTTGAATTTTATATAATTCAATAGTGTATCAGTATGAAGAAATGAGTTTGGTTGATGCGGAGACATACGATTTCAACGTGGAAGGTAAATCTGATTCGGAACATGAGAGCGATGAAGCCGATGAGACTAAGGAATTTTGGCTCGATGCTTCGAAAAAACGCTACCGCCCTCATGATTTATTGATCGAAGATTCATGTCATCACCCGCGTAATCTGGTGTTAGCAGGCCCATCATGGGCTAGTTCGCCACCACCACCTTCCTCAAGCGGCTCATCAACAAGTTCCTTTCCAAATTACGAAAGCGACGGCGAGGTTGAAGTCGTCATGTTAGAGGACAATGAAGAAGAAGAAGAAGAAGAAGAAGAAGAAGAAGAAGAAGAAGACAACGCGGCGGAAATGGAAGAAGAAGAAGAAGAAGAGGAAGAAGAAGAAGAATCCGATGTTGATTCAGGTTTGATATTTATCTTTTTTTAAATTTATATAAAAAATAATATTTACATGAAAGAGTAAATATTATTTGCCACGAGGCGTGATTGTATAAATGATTTCCTAACATATATATATAGGATATTCCACGGAAGAAGCTTCGTTAATATTGGGTGATCAAGTGTTGCAAAGATATCATCCTTTGATGATCAGAAGAGCAGTAGGGCAAGAATACGCAATTCAAAATCGCTACCCCGATGCTGCCGATGGCTTCGAGTGGTAGAAGTATATATCTTTTATTGTTTAATTTCGATAAGTTATTTATCATTCTATTTGCATAATAAATATATATTTTTTCGTTTTATTACAGATATTCAAGTTGGAGGTGGTGGTGGTGCTGTCGATAACAATGATCGCGACGAGGGGGATATTTTACCTCCTGGGCAGCGATTCATCATTGTCTCTGAAGATACGTGCTATTTTCGCCGTTTCAAAACCCGTGGACGGCGAGTCAGTTTTCGCGTACGATCACCCCCTGCGAACACCGAACACTTATCGTGGTTAGATGGCGCGATACGAGATGTACTCACGCATCTCACGAACTCTTGTCAACCACACGATTACGGGGGGATGACCTTCACAGCACCAGCTTTAACTCATGGACCAGCTTGGATTTCTTTTCGACCGGTGCGTGAATTTTCAGCGAATGATATATGGACGCTCATAAATGACATTGCGCAGAGTGCTCGAGAATTTAGATTGGACGAGGGTGTGTGTGAAATGAGTGTGAGTGTGGTACGCGGTGTCGAGGGTGGTGCAGGCAAACGTCTCACACACGAGGGTATAGCGAAAGACTCGATTCTGCAAATTCATAATCGCGATAATTTGTGTTTACCCCGTTCGATCGTTGCCTCGCTGGTTTACTCTCAACGAGGCGAACTCCGATCGGGTGAATTACACAAAAATTGGCAGAAAATTCAGGACGGTCGTCGCGAGTATCAACGGAGCAAAGCATTGGAACTTGTACGTGAAGCTCGCGTAAAAATACCGGAACGGGGATGCGGCGTACGCGAAATTCATAAATTCCAAGAATACCTGGCTCGTGATGGTATCGCGATTGTAGTTTATGAATTTTTGACTTTCGGAAGACGCGTTCAAGCTCTTTATGACGGACGAGAAACTGTAATCGGGGTGCATGGGCGTATCAAACATAAATTGTACATATTGTATTACGAACGCTCACGCCATTATCAACCAATTCTTAATCTTGCCGGAGCACTAGGCAGTCGTGGTTTTTGCCTGGATTGTAACGCTAAATACACACGAGTACACGAGCATCGCTGCTCCAAGCAATGTCCTCGCTGTAAATCGGTAGCTTGCAGGGGTGATAGAGCAGTTTTCAAGGAATGCAGGGATTGTAATCGCATGTTTTTTGGGAACGAGTGTTTTGCGCTGCATAAGGAACCGAAAGATAGTAGAGGACGAGGTTGTCGTGCTAAACGCGAATTGAGCGTATGTCAGGCCTTAAAAGTATGTCGTGAATGTAATCGTCTAATTAAAAATTCATCAAAGCATCAGCATGTATGTGGAATGATTTTTTGCACTATGTGTAAATTTATGCGCTCAACTTCGCACCAGTGCTATATTTCTCCTGTTAAAGGAACTAATGATTTAAACCCTGTTGGGAAAAAACAAAAAAATCTATCGCTGCAATTTATTTTTTATGATTGTGAAACACAGCAACATTCTCGTTTACCAGGCGATAATTTGACACATGTGCACGAGCCAAATCTTTGTGTCGCGCAGCGAGTATGTTTGACGTGTCTCGATGATCTTGATATAGAAAATCCGTGTTCTATTTGCGGTCAACGCGAATTTGTATTTTCAAACGAGCCAATTGCCGCTCTCGTAGAGCTGGCTATTAATTCAAAATTCTCAAAAATCATATGCATTGCGCACAATGCAAGGGGCTTCGATGGCCAATTTATTCTTCGTTATCTTATCGAGAATAAAAGGACTCAAATGCCAACGTTAATAATGAATGGTACGAAAATTATCTCCATGCGTGTCGGAAATATTGCTTTTCTCGATAGTTTAAATTATCTTCCGATGTCGCTCAGCGCACTACCGAAAGCATTCGGTTTCGCTGAAACAGTTACAAAAGGAACATTTCCGCATTTATTCAATTTACCGGAAAATCAAAATTATATCGGTTCGTTACCATCTCTCGATTATTATTCGCCCGACACGATGTTTCCAGAGGCTCGAGAAAATTTCTTGAAATGGTACAATGAAATTAAGAGCTCGGAATATCAATTTGACTTTGCTAAAGAATTTGTGCATTATTGTCGCACGGATGTAACAGTTTTAAGACGCTCGTACTTGGCATTTCGAAAACTTTTGATTCAATGCGGAAACGTTTGTCCGTTTGCCGAAAGCTGTACAATCGCTTCTGCATGCTCGCTTGTATTTCGTAAAAATTTTTTGCAACGCGATCGCATTGCTATTTTGCCACCCGGTGGATACCGCTGGGGCGATAAGCAATCTCGCAAGGCCGTTTCGTGGCTCATATGGCTCGAAAGAGAACGTCATCGTATTATCATACATGCTGGACGTGCGAGAGAGTATCGCCCTCCCGCGGGGTTACCCCCGGTGGATGGGTACTACGAAGAAAACGAAGCCGACATTCGTCACGTGCTTCAATTTCACGGATGTTTTTGGCACGGGTGCCCTCGATGTTATCGTATAAACAGAGATAAACAATTAAAATTCGGTGATACGATGGATGAGCGATACGAACATACTGTAACTATATCGGCGCGAATTAGAGCGCAGGGATATGTATTAGAAGAAATGTGGGAATGTGAATATGACGAATTGATAAAAAATAATGACGAGATGCGTGAGTATGTGGAAAATCATCCCATGGTACTTCCTCATCCGCTTGATCCGCGTGATGCTTTTTTCGGAGGGAGAACGGAAAATTTTATAAAATTGTACGATATAGAAGTCGAGGAAAAAATAAGATACGTGGATGTTTGCTCGCTGTATCCGTGGGTGTGTAAGACGGGAAAATTTCCGGTAGGACATCCGAGAATATATGTTGGAGATGAATGTCGTGAAATTATTGGTCCAAATAACGAGCTTGATCGTGTTGAGGGTCTCGTCAAATGCGTCGTGCTAGCACCAAGAAATTTATATTTACCCGTGTTACCATATCGCGTACGTGGAAAATTATTATTTGCATTGTGCAGAGCATGCTGCGAAAATATGAATAATAATAATAATCAAAATTGTATACACGATGATCCTAATGAACGCGCATTTTCCGGTACATGGGTCGCGGATGAATTGCGAAAAGCTGTTTCTCTCGGGTATACGATCACTCGGATCGAAGAAATTTGGCAATACGAAATTGCGCGTTATGACCCGATAACGCGAAATGGCGGTTTATTTACCGAGTATATAAACACGTTTTTGAAAATAAAGCAGGAAGCGAGTGGGCCACCGGCAAATAGCGCTGATGATCCTAGCGCGATTACTCGTTTCATCGCATCTTACGAGGAAGCCGAGGGTATACGGCTCGATCCAGGTGCTTTGCAATCGAATCCGGGCCTTCGCTCACTCGCTAAACTTGCGTTAAATTCATTTTGGGGTAAATTTGGCCATCGCGAGAATCAGCCTACCACAGCGATTATTTCAACGCGAAGCGAGCTCATGGATCTGCTTACAAGCCCTGAAATTGAAGTCGTTGGCATATTACCGATCAATCATCATGTAATGTATGTCAATTATATAAGCACGCGTACGGCTATTCGACCGTCCTCAACATCAAACGTTGTGATTGCTGCTTATACAACGGCGCAAGCACGTCTCAAATTGTACACATATCTCGAGGGACTCGGCCGTAGAATATTGTATTGCGATACTGACTCGTGTATTTATGTAAGTCGTGAAGGTAGCGGGGAATACGAACCTCCGAAAGGTGAATTTCTCGGTGACCTGACGGATGAGCTAAACGAACATGGTCGTGGTTCATAAATTTCTTCGTTTGTATCAGGTGGACCAAAATTCTACGCATTTATCGTTCAAAAATCCGATGGCACAACGAAAGAGGTTTGCAAGGTTAAAGGTATTACGTTAAATTTTGCAAACAGCCTTCACGTAAATTATAAGGCTATTCGCGAGTTCGTGACAGGTGCGCGAAATACTCCTATTGAGTTAAAATTCGACGCGATTCGTCGCACGCCATTTCATAGAGTCGTTACACGGGTAGAAAAAAAGAAATGTATCCCGGTAAATGTAAAGCGCCAACGACAGGGAAATTATGCCACGCTTCCTTACGGGTTTTCTCAAAATAATACTTGAACAAATAATTCAAAAATATTAAATATAATATTTTATAATATTGCTATTGTAAAAAAAAAAAGTAAAATTAAAAAATGTACATTTACATATGTATATAAGTATAAGTAGATAAGAAGAAAACAAAATAAAACTATAAATAAAATTTTTGTTCCTACTCCCCTGAATGTGCGAGCTCGTATAATACGCTACGCAAGAAAATAGAGGTTGCGCCTATGCGGCCGCTATCCTTCTTGCTCCCGCGGAAAGCATAGCGAGAAAGTTTCATTCTCGCGTAGTAGCTTGCCTCCCGCACCGCGCTTCCTCTGACGCCGTATATCCCGCGCGGCAGCCATCATTGTTCGCGTGACGTAGCACCAGCAGCATACCCCCTGCACCGCGCTGTCCGGCGCCATGCCGTCTGACTTGGATATTCGCACGTGGTAGCATACGCTGCTCGCTCTTTCTCTCTCTTTCTCACATTCGCTCCTTCTCTCTCTCTCTCAATCTCACTCGCGCGATGAGACTTTATCTTTTGATATGAGCGCGGCCATAATGAATTAGCGCTCGGCCATCATGAAAGCGATAGCCCTTATCGCATACACACTTTTTAAACGCTGAGAACGCGGCCATAATGAAATTACTTTTATTCATCACGCCCATTGAATACGCAATAATGCGATAATCGATCATTCTTCAATGAAAATCGCGGAATTTTTGCAAATTATCAAGTTTTTCTATCCGACTTTATTATTACGGATATTAATTGCTGTAAAATAAAAACCATTAATCAAAATTTATTCATTTCACCAATAATATTATCTGTTTCTCTTGCGGGCGCGCGTCTAATGAGCTTGCAAAGCCGCGCGCATTATAAGCTCATATTCGCGCTCATATAAGCTTGCAATTCCGCGCGCGTTTGAGCTTTTAAAAGCGCTCATCATATAAGCTCGTACCGTGGTCCCGCCGCCGCCGCCGCCGCCGCCGCCGCCATGTAAGCTTATTTAAATAGTTATTCCGTAAATAAATTGCACAGTCGCGATTATGGATACACGCTGGAAACATCCATGGACCTCAATGATATGTGGTCCCACGGGATGTGGAAAAACATATTTTGTAAAAAAATTTTTTAAATACATACGTGAAATGTCGGATGTACGATTTGAACGCGTGCTTTTTTATTACTCGGAATGGCAGCCTGGTTATACGGAATATGGGGAAAAAATGGAATTTCGCGAAGGATTACCCCAGTCGGCGGATTATTCGAATGATCAACGCCCGAAACTCATCGTCATCGATGATCTCATGCGCGAAGCTTCGAATAATAGCATCGTCGATTTATTTACAAAGGGTAGCCATCATAAAAATCTCAGCGTAATTTATATCACGCAAAATCTTTTTCATCAAGGACATGGGCAGCGTGATATATCATTGAACGCAAATTATATCGTCGTATTTAAAGATCCACGAGATCGCGCGCAAATTCAGCATCTCGCGCGACAGGTGTGTCCGGAAAATCCGCGATTCGTCCAAGAGGTGTATTTTGATGCGACTGCAGCGCCTCATGGGTATCTATTGTTCGATCTCAAACAATCTACACCAGATAATTGTCGTTTCCGCGCCTGCGTATTTCCCGATGATGAGTATCATTATGTATACGTACCACGAAAAGAAATAAAAATACGAGACTCTAGCCGCGATGTACCAGTAATGCGGCTGTAATGGCTGAGCAAGGAGCTCTCGGGAAAAAACAGTGCATTATTTTACACGCATTGTGTTATCTCACACAGACGCAATTGCACACGATTTTGCGCGTAGCTGATACGTCTTTGATACGAAGCAAATGCGAGTGTGCGTTGAATGTTTTACGCGGAAATGTGAAGCTTAATGACCGGCAGCGAAAACGTTTGCGCCGTCATGCTACGCTTCTTCGTCGTTTAGCTGAAAAGAAAGGAAGTTGGGTGGGAAAACGGCGATTAATTGCAAAAAAACAAAACAGTTTGACATTTTTCAAAAATCTGTTAATTCCTGTTTTGCGTTATATTAATCATGGAGCATGCTAGAAAAATGGTTCTCATTCCTCATGATAATATACAGAGACTAGGCGAGCAAAAGTCGCTGCAAGGAAACGCTGAGTCAGCTACACAGCTGAGCGGCAACACCGTGCAGACCAGTGCAACACCGCTCTCGCACCTCGATACAGAAATGCATGAAATATTAAACTCTGATCTGTACGAGAGCGAGAAAGACAAGTGGAGTGCTTATCTGCAGGTTTTACAGCGTTACCTTCGAATAGCCTTGGCTTCGCGTAACGACAGCGATGACTCGAACAATCACCCAGCGAAGGATGACGCCAGTGTGAAAATATCGAAAATTCGCGAAGATAATATCAACGCTGGTAATACGGCATTAATCGATGCCGTTAAATCCCAATTGAACGATACACTGATTATCGATAGTGAACCGAAAAAATTTCGAACAAAGGCAAAATTATTATTGCGCAATTTGCATAGAAATACTTCGCCCAATAAAAAAATCAGTTGGGACAGGAATGGCGCGGTTTCCATTGGTGGTACGAGAATTCCAAATTCAAACATAGTTGATCTCGTGAATGACGCTATGCGTGCGAGAAAAAGGGCAAAACCTGAGGGCAGAGCTCACTTTGCCGAACACCTCCGGAAGATACAGATGCCACAGGAGTTTATAGGAAATCCGGAATTGCTGCGAGAAGAGACTGCCCCCTCAGCTGTGACTTCGACACCGCGTAAGCGTCTCATATTGCCAAAGACGGTCAAGAACATTGGCCTCAGTAGCAGCAGCAGCAGCGATAACGACGGCGAGGGAGAGACAAGCGGAACGGCATTTTACACCGGACCAGCTGAGGAATCGGATGACAAGGAAGTAGATAAGACGCTCGCGAATCAGCAAGGCCGTGGACATCAGCTGCCGGATAATAACAAGCCGAAAAGACGACGCCTTGCTTGGACAACGCTTAAATTATGAAGATCCTTGATAAAATTTATCACGATCCTGCTCATCCTGCATCCTTTTCCCGCATGCAAACTCTTAAGCATGCCATTATCGATAAAAGAATCAATAAGAAAAATATATTGCCATGGCTTGAGTCACAAGATTCGTATAACATGCATCGATTTGTACGGCGTAAATTTCCTCGTCGTACATATAATGTGAGTAATATCGATGATGTATGGGAGGCAGATTTAGCCGATCTTCGATCAATCGCAACGTATAATGATAATTTCGTATATCTCTTGGTAGTGATAGATGTATTGAGCAAATACGCTTGGGTGAAGCCGTTGAGCGATAAAACGAGTGTCAATGTTTCCCGAGCTTTTGCACGAATACTCGCTCGTAGTAAAAATTGAGTGCCTCATCAGTTGCAAACTGATCGTGGCAAGGAGTTTATCGGAGCACCTTTTCAGGAATTTTTGAAGAAAAAAAATATTTATTTTCGCACGGTGCGTAATCCCGATGTAAAAGCTGCGATCGCCGAGAGATTTAATCGTACGTTAAAAGAAAGAATGTGGCGTTATTTCACACATACGCGAAACAAACGTTACATCGATGTGTTGCAAAAAATTGTAAATGCCTATAACCATGCACGTCACAGCGGAACAAGATTACGACCGGCAGAGGTGACTTTAGAAAACGCCGCCGAGGCGCGAAAAAATCTTGCTCGACGATACGCGCATAACCGAAAAAATAAAATGCCTAAATATAAGCTGGGTGATGTGGTACGAATCAGTAGTGCGAAAGCAGCATTCGCGAAAGGATACGAACGTGGATGGAGCAACGAATTATTTAAAATCGATAGAATATCCAAAAATCGTAATCTAATCGTGTATATTTCACGCGATCTCGATAACGAAATTATCGACGGTATTTTTTATACCGAGGAATTGACACGTGTTCGCGAGAGTAAAACCCGATATTAGACAGCATGAATTTACGAGAGAATAATTTCTTTGTCGTATTACCGAGTAACAGTAGTATGGAATACTTTCCGGATAATATGACGACAAAATATATCACAAAATTACCGAGACAATTACGATTGGAAGGAGATTGGGCGGTTTCGCTAGCAGAAATTAGCTACCCAATGACTTTCCTCCATATCCCCCAATCAGAAAATAGAGTAATCGTCGAAGATGGAAACTACGATAAATCTGGTCGTAATGAACATACGAGACGAGCGATAAAGTTCGATATCGTGCCCAGCGGGATATATTCCTCTATCGATACTTTACTCGCCTGTATTAATAAACTAACATGTATATACGGCCATTTTTATTTTAAACTCGA
The DNA here is from genome assembly GCA_946863875.1 of Alloplasta piceator. Classification (NCBI taxonomy): domain Eukaryota; kingdom Metazoa; phylum Arthropoda; class Insecta; order Hymenoptera; family Ichneumonidae; genus Alloplasta; species Alloplasta piceator. The sequence continues at coordinate 28,267,447 of OX333078.1, forward strand.
GCCCAACGGTCGGGTTAGAGTTTCACGAATATGCGATGATTCGCGTTATCATGATTTTCGTGTATCTCCCATTATAGCGCAATTGCTAGGACTGGGTGACCAGGCTCTGAAAAATCTGGCTTTAGGGCCGAAGCAATCGTTCCAAGGTCCGCATCCCGCATCGCTTTCTCGAGCTATCCCGGATAGTTTATTTATCTATTCGGATATATGTGAATCGAGTATCATTGGCGATATACAGGCACCATTATTACGCGTCGTACCAGTGGACGGAGGCGGAGAATATGGTACAACCAGAATAAAATATTTTCCCGCACAACGCTATATCCCTCTTATTCGCAATAATTTGCACACGATCGAGATCGATATAAGGGACGAGTTTGGCAAACCTGTACCATTCGAGTACGGAACGTTAACGGTGACGTTGCAGTTCAAACGGCTGCACTAACAAGTCTGTATGGAGCAATATTATTACGACGGCGGCGATCTACAGATCGGCTTGGGTCGACGAGGATACGGCGGAATTAGCCACGTTTACATTGGCACACCCAATCAGCGCGGTCACGGGATCGGAAGCTTTCTCGGAGGGCTTTTTCGTCGTGTTTTACCACTCCTGCGCAAAGGCGCGATAGCTGTGGGTAAAGAGGCGATGCGTGCCGGTGCGAATATCGCCGGGGATATGCTACAGAGAGATATGACGCTTAAAGATGCTTTTCGCGCAAGAGTGCGTGAATCAGGAAGTAATCTGAAACGGAAGGCCGAGGAAAAAATTGACCGATTGATGCAGGGATCGGGATATAAGAAGCGAAAAATTTCGCGCACCCGACATTCGACCAGTAGACCTGTTAAGCGACGTGTCTCTCCGAAAAAGAAGAAGAAAATCAACAGCACGAAAAAGAAGACGTTGAAAAAAAATAAAAAAATAAAGAGAAAAATTCAACGGACTGTAGCTGATATTTTCGCGTAAGCAAAAAAAAATGGCTTTCCTACATGCGCATTCGTGCGAGTGCATGAAATCCGAACTCGAGCTGTTTTCTCTTTCTCCAACGCAAACTACGATTGAGGGGTCAAACTGGGTTTATTACAAACCAATTTCATCACTCACGGATGATTCCCCAATAGAATTTGTCGTGCATGGTCAAGGTGACGAGTACATAGATCTCGCCCACACTATGCTCAGTCTTCGCGTACAAATAAAAAAACCTAATATCGCAAGCACGAGTGAAAAAACAGCTCTTACAGAGAAAATTCCTGAAATTGGTCCCGTGAACAATTTTTTGCATTCATTGTTTCATCAAGTTGATGTCTATTTAAATCAAAAATTGGTCTCTCCGCCTAATAATGCATACGCTTATCGCGCGTATATAGAGACATTATTAAATTATGGACCGAGCGCTAAAAATTCGCATCTCACCTCGGTATTGTGGTACGATGATACGCCCGGAGCTATGGATGATACGAGTGGAGAAAATAATTCTGGCCTAAGGGAACGGAAGGAGCTGTTGTCAGCGGGGAAAACGATCGATTTGCTCGGGCATTTACATTGCGATATATTTAATCAAGAGCGTTTTCTCTTGAATGGAGTAGAAATGCGATTACGCCTTGTACGAGCCAGAGATTCATTTTGTCTTATGGCTGCATCCCTGAATAACGGTGTTGGATTAAAAATTCTCGAAGCGTCGCTTCTTGTACGGTGAACAAAAATCGCGCCGGGGATTTTGCTCTCTCACGCTCGAGCCTTGGCAAAATCCACAGCTAAATATCCGCTGACTCGTGTCGAGGTAAAGGCTGTTTTATTACACGCCGGAGTACACGGGGAAACAATTGACAATGTGGTACTCGGTCAGTTACCGAAACGACTAATTATTGGATTTGTCGATAATAGAGCGTTTAACGGAAATTCTACCCTCAATCCGTTTAATTTTCAAAATTATAAAATTAATTATTTCTCTTTATATGTGGATGGATTGCAAATTCCCTCTCGACCTTTGCAACCGGACTTTACCAAAAATGAGCTTTATGTAGACGCGTACCATACATTATTCTCGGGTACGGGAATACATTTTCTCAACGAGGGTAATTCGATAGATCGTGGAAATTATCCAAATGGTTATTGTCTGTTTGCTTTCGATCTGACACCCGATCTTTCGGCAAACAGCTGCTCGCATTGGAATTTAATAAAACACGGTAGTGTGAGGATTGAAGTCCGATTCGAGGAAACGCTCAAGTCGACGGTAAATTGTGTCGTATATGCAGAATATGACAATGTCCTTGAAATCGACTCCTCTCGGCAAGTAATTGCTGACTTCTCTGGATAGTCGCATGCACGTGTGAAGGATCGAATTACACCGCCTTTGTCGGCTTTTGGTCTTTTCTCGACATTGCGAAGAGAAAAAAGAAATCAGTTTATCGTGAGCGTTCAAACGAAATGGACATGAGAATGGATATCATAATCGATATACAGGGTATGCGTGACAGGGAAAATCGTTTTTTACCGAAAGAAATTGCTATTGTCGATGTCGATCGTCCGAATATGATGCATTGGATCGTTGCACCTCCGTACGCTTTTTCTGAATTACCCGAGGTTGCGCAAAAGCAAAATCGCTTTTTAACGCTCGACTTTCATGGATTGGAGTGGTACGAAGGTGATGTGACATGCCGACAAGTATATGCAAATTTACGTGACATTGCTCGGCGTGCGCGAAATATTATAACGCGGGGGCGTGAAAAAGCTGATTTGCTGCGTAACGTATTGTCTCGCGATGTGATCGATCTCGAGTCAGAACACCGCGAGTGTCCAGGTTTTGAAAAAATGCCCCTCGCACACCGCGAATGTTTGCGACATTGCATGGGAATGCTACAACACCGACGAAAGTGCGCATTATCACAGGCAAATATGCTCAAGGCGTGGTATCAAAAAAATATACGACCCGTAGAAGATAATTGGCATATGGGAGAAAACCTTGTGGTAATTAAAGAAGAAAAAAAGGAAGGGATGGATTCATCAGACGAGTGCGATGGATGTGTTTGGTGCGAAGACTAGCAATTCGTTGAGTATGTGTGAGGCTCATAATTTTTTACCACGCTCGCTTTCACGCTGGACATATGTGTGAATCAGTCTGTCAGCAGTTGTTAACTCGAACGGTCGCAGTATGGCTATTGTCGTGGATATTCGAGGCATGATAGATGACTCGTTCAATATAATTCCAAAAGAAGTGGCTGTTGTGGCTCTTGATAAACAAGTCACAAGGCATTGGATTGTACAACCGCCATATCCATACGAAAAATTGGGCGTTATGACTAGACTCCTAAATAATTCTCGCTCGATGTTCGCGCATGGCCTTGAGTGGCACGACGGAGACATAACAAGTCTTGAAATGTCTGATCATTTGCGTAAAATTGTGAACGAGTCGAAGCAAATATATACATGGGAATTGGAAACTGCAGAATTTCTCCAAGAGATCAGCGGAAAAAAAATATTATATGCCTTAAAAATAATATGTTTTCGCAAGAGTTTGAAAAATTAGTAAAAACGGCGCCTGAAAAATGTCTAGTTCACGCATTGAAACACACACCGGACGCGTTCGAATGTGCGTTAACATACGCATCGGCGATGAAAAAATGGATCAAGCGTAACAGCCTGAAGAAGAGATAGGCAATAAAATCATATTTATATGCGCATATGAAGAAAACATGATCATTTGGAGGTCGTTTCGCCGCTGAGTATGAACTCAGCTGAAATACGAGAAGCTCTACGAGTTTTACCCGTCGCAACTACAGGAGTATTTCCGGCTGACGAGATTCCACGTGTATGGACTAAACCCGCGGGAATAATAGTCAATACAGATGAGCACACCAAACCAGGCGAGCACTGGGTTGCCATGTACGTCGATCGAGATGGCAGAGGCTGGTACTTTGACAGCTATGGATTACCACCAATCATACCGCAGCACATCGCAGGACTCCGGAGAAATTGCAAGTTCTTTCGCTGCAACAACAAGCAGCTCCAGAGTGATATATCGGATGTGTGTGGACAGTTTTGTATTATTTTTTTGCATCTCCTGTCTTCTGGTATTAGTATGGCTCGATTTAATAATCTCTTTAGCGATAATACACGAAAAAATGACAAATTAGTGCGCGAATATTACAACGCTTTTTCAACGGCGAAACGAACAGTTAAAAACTATGGTAATAAATCATTCATCGGAAACGGTGGTTTTATCGAGCGAGGATTTTCTTGTACGCAGGGATGTTGTATGCGTCGATAAAAATGGGTTGCATTATATAGCTATTATGGGAAATTGGGTAAATAAAATATTATAATTATACTGAAAAATCTCTGTAGTTATTTCAGACTGTTCCTATATTCCTTTAATGATAATTTTTGCATTTTCAGCAGAAAAAAAAAGCATTGTTATCCGTCTGGCGTCCCCGCCTACCCCCACTTCCCCCCTCACTATCGTTCTCAACATCACGATAATATTTCTCTACCGGTGGTGGGGGAAAATTATTGTGGTGGGGGAAGCCGCATGGTGGGGGTAGGAGTGGGGATGGGAGTGGGGGGCGCCAGACGGGTACCAATACTACTGACGACCAAGACAGATTGGTGCCGCCTGAAAGCGCCAAAGAAAAGGATCTCGCGGACCAATTGGAAGCCTTCGCAATAGAAGTCGAGGATTTCCTAGAGGCGGTAATTGCAGCACAGCAAACCGACCTCGAAATCTGCCGAGTGGCGGAAATAATAAAGAACGACGAGCAAAATTATGAATACAAGATGATACATGGAGGCCTCTGGCATCGAATTGCTGACAGCTGGAAGTTATGGGTTCCCGGAATCATGGTTGTAAGAGTATTGCACGAGTATCATGATTCTCCACTGGCTGGTCATCCAGGAGCGGGAGAAACTTCGGGCAATCCAAACCCACTTTACATGGAATAATCTGTCCAAGGACGTCAAGAACCATGTAAAGAAATGTCACCTGTGTGCATGCACAAAAGCAGCACGCCCAAGAAAAACAGACCAGCTCAGACCTCACCAACCGCAACGACCGTGGGAGGCTGTAGCCGTCGATCTGATGGGACCCTACCCACGTTCGGGTAGGGGAAAACGTTTTCTGTTAGTTATTACCGATATGTTCTCGCGCTGGACCGAAGCGTTTCCATTGGGGTCATCAGAGACTCACCACATCGTGAGAATATTGAACGCTGAAGTATTCGCGAGATGGGGATATCCGAAGACCATATTGTCGGATAATGGACCCCAGTTCACTGGCAAAAAATGGCTAGACGCGTGTGATGCGTGGAAGGTGCAACAGTGGACCACCGCCATCTACCATCCACGCGCAAACCCCACGGAAAGAAGGAATCAGGAGATCAAGAAGGGATTACGACTCCATCTCGAAGGTGATCATCGAAATTGGGATCTGCATCTTCCGAAAATATTGTTCAGCCTACGAACGAGGAAAAATGCAGCTACGGGATGTACGCCTAGTGGAGCTCTATTCTGCCAGACCATCAAACGACCTGGAGAATGGAAACTTGAACCACTTGAACCTCCCACCGCCGAGGCGATCGCTCGTCACAAAGAAATACAGTCGAATCAGAATAAATATCAGGAAAGATACGCGAGCAAGGACCCGGAAGTAGTTCCTCGCTATCAACCACGGGACATGGTTTACGCAAAAACACACCCTCTGTCCAAAGCAATCGAAGGGTTCAACGCTGGATTAGCTCACGTCTGGGAAGGACCCTTCCCCATTGAACGCCATCTCGGAAGCGAGATATACGTCATCGATCGTCATAGAAAATCCTGCAAGATGCATGGCAATCTCTTGAAGCGTGCCCACAACGTTCAGGAATATTCAACGCCAATGCCGCCAAACCTTACGGCGGCCTCACGCCAACAAGAAATGGATACGCCAAACCCTACGGCGGTACCTACAGAGTAACAAGTCAGTTTACCAAACCTTACGGTAACTGACCACCCGCTAAACCAAATAGCGGTAATTAACGAGCCAAGGCCGGCTCCGAGTGCGCCAAGTCAGACGGCAAACTCGCATCAACGTCAGGAGAGCGTGCCAAGCCTTACAGCAAACTCTCGTGAACGTTCGCAAGGTTTCCGGACCAAGGAAGATAACCCATCGCAGTCATCAGCCCAGCAGACGCTCGTGAAGAGCCAGTGGAAGCCTCGCCATGGGGGCAGGTCTCCAAGCTTGCAGAGACAACGCACGAGTTCGATGAGTTCGACGAGTTCGATGAGTTCGAGAAGTGCAACGAGATCGACTAGTCAACGATGCAACAACCATCGCTACGATCTACGACCGCGCCCAAGCCCTCCCACGCCCTGTAAAAAAAAGGAAAAAAAGACAAAAGAAGGAAGTGTAGGAATTGGGAAGCATTTTGGAAAAAAAAAATCTGAAAAAGAATAAAAACGTATCGAGTCAGGGGGCAATTGTTGTGGCCCGTCAGGCCAGGTTGCCTCGACAGCCTTTTTTATTTTTTATTTTTGCTGAAACAAAAAAGAAAGGAAGAGTTGATTAGTTTATTCAATCAGTATTAAACATGCATTAAAGATTATTAGAAGGAATAAAAAACTTACCCATAGTCGTCAAAATCTTCTCACTGTCGCTTCATCCTACGCCGCAGGGGAAAATCTCCTCTCCGTTGGGGCTTCGACTGAGCCGCAGTACCTGAAAACAGAGAAATTGATTAATATTTAATATAAATGAATATATTTTAGTATCAATTGAACTTATGAGATAGTACTTACCAAAGAATACTGCCTGCGTAGCAGCCTCACTGCGTTAGCCAAATATTGCCTCTCCGGAAGGACTTCGCCTTACACCGATGAACCTGAAACAAAAAAAAAGAAAGAAAGCGAGCACGACAAATAGCGACGCGGAAAAAAGAAAAGAGATACACACACACACACACACACAACACATCCACATAATTATAATAATTTTTATTATTTTTAACGCGAGCGCAACACGGTTATATTACGCGAAAATTACGACATGTATTTTGTTTTTTTTTTGCAACCACGCACTTTCAACGCTTTATAATTTTATTTAAGGTGTACTAATTAAGCGCGCACTTTCTCATTTAATTATTTAATTATTAATTTTATTTCATACGGCGAAAACACACCTGTCACTTTCACTTGTAAACAAAACATACTTACCGATGCGCGGGTACGTAGTACCATGAAAATCCGCGAGATGGCGAGCACGTCAGTTCTAAGACTGGCCGCGAGAGGGCCAGCGGGTTGAGCAAGCTATCCCACAAGCGAATAGACGAACGAGAAGAGTTAAATACGCGTGCTAAGGCGTGGTTTGGGATCCCTCGTTTCCGAAAGGAATCTAGAAGCCGACAGGTCTCTAGGATTGCCGAGAGGTATCTTCTTGCCGCAAGGTGAACGTTCCGCAAGGAGCTTAAATCTCGAGAGAGGTTATTCTTTTTACCAAACCACTCCTATACGTGGCGTCGCATATATATATAGGCGATTCCTCTGCGGAAGAAAGCCCGTATCCACAGTTTTAAAATCCTCTTCTAGGAATCTGTGGAGCGCAGTCACGTTCCTTTTTTTTTGCAAAAAACCCTACATTACCTGTATATAATTTCATATTTCTTAAAATAAATCATCTTTCTTTTTTTATCATTATTCCTCATTTGTTCAAATCATTTCCTTAACCCTATGCCTAAAAAACGCAACGCAGCCCACTATCGCCGCCAAGCACGACGCGACGCGGCTCGGGCTATTCTACCGGACTCGACATCCAATCCCCGGGTTTTTCGTGTCACCCCCGACGCGAATTACGCCGCGAGGTTCCGTAGGGCCGTGGAACTCTGGGGAGTGTTAGGGTCTAGGCGTACCAGCTTTCCGACTTACCGAGACCGAAGGCTTCCCGAGGTACCACTTTCCCCGAAACGCCCCTCTTCGGCTCTTAAGGTACCGGAGGAGCGGGTGGGAGAAGCGGAAGATTTCGAGAAGCTTTACGAGGAGTTAGCCAGAGAGGTCCAGCCGGAGCTCTTCACCATCAGCGCCGCGCTCTCGCCAAAAAGCAGAACACTCTCCGGAGTTCGACGCCCTCTGGCAGCTGCGGGGCAAACCTTCACGCCGGGGCGCGTCGCCACAAACCCGGTGCGACCGGTAACACTTCCACGCGGGTCTCTCCCTCTATTGGAGAGCCCAATGAAAGAAAATCAGGCCCCAGTGGCACCTCTCTCCACGGAAAAAACTTCGCCCATTGGGAAGGGAGCATATCCTCCTCGAACCCAAGATCTCCTCGAAAACCTCTTCGGGCCCATGAGTGAGGAGGATTAAAAAAATCGCACGGCCTTGATCTCCTACCTCGAATCCTCGATCTCTCTCGAGACTAGGCGAATTACGAAACCCACCGGCCCTTTTCAGGGCCAACACAAATCAATTCAAACATAATTCCCAGGTTCAACGCTAAGTACGGAAGGTCTTCGCATAACCTTAAGGGGGGGAGTTTTCACTCCTTTCCCATTACTCCTCATCACATTCCCTCCATCTTCCGGTAAACCCCTTTCCCCCCTCTTACCCCATTGTTATTTCCCTATGGTTTTGACAAACTTCATAATGTTCACACGCGTAGAATCCGCCATGCCCAATTATGCATTTCACGAAAGATCGAGCCGGTCGATCACATATAAAATGTTTGATACGGATATGAAATAGCGTGCCATCTATCTCAATCCCATCATTGAGGTGTTGATAAATCTCTACGATGAAGTCTTCCAGGAACTCATTGATATTGGCCGGTTTCCGCTTACCTGCGTAAATAGCAACCGGAAACGGCTCGTACACATCGGGTTGGAAAGAAACTTTGCATAAAATTGGCCAGAATTGCATGGAACTCGACTTATATAAAGGCAATCCATCGATATTGAACAGCAACTCGAGTGTTGTGTTATCGTGCAGTTGTATGTTCACGACACGTTGCAGGTATTTTGCAATACCAAAATATACGAGCTCGCCGCCATTTTCGTCGTTTTCTCCATGAATTTGTCGAGTTTCGTATACGACTTTGCTTGTATGCAGAAACGTTTTGGCGGTCTTCGGTAACTGGGGGAGTAATCTCCGTCTTAGAATAGCCAGCAAGCCATCGATTTGGGTAAACGGAATTTTGGCGTTCTGAGCCCATGAACGCAGAGCTTCTATGTCGTCATACTCATCTTTATCACTGTCATTCACTTCATCTTGGCTTTCTTCTTCTTCTGCTTCTTCGTCATCTTTGCTTTCTTCTTCTTCGTCATCTTGGCTTTCTTCTTCTTCGTCATCTTGGCTTTCTTCTTCATGCCTTTCTTCATCCTCCCCTAAATCTTCTTTCTCTTGGACACTTGCATGTCCTTCTTGCTGTGTTTCGTCTGCTCCTGTTTCCTCTATTTCTTCTTCTTCATCATCTTGCCTTTCTGCTTCTCCTTCTTCTCTCTCTTCTTCATCCTCCCCTATATCTTCTTCCTCTTGTACATTTGCATGTCCCTCTTCTTGCTGTGTTTCGTCTGCTCGTGTTTCCTCTATTTCTTCTCCTATTTCCACTGTTTCTTCATCTTCAGCTAAAATATTGAAATTCGCAGGTTTCATTAATGTAATCAAAGTTAAGGATGCTTTGCCCATAGGTCCCAACCAAAAATTTTATCTGATTGGAATTTTCGTACTACGTGATATACAATAAAACTCTGAAAACATTCAGCAACATTAGGCATGCCATAAACAACAATTATCAATAATAATATTGCCCAAAAGTTATTAATAAATTGTTTAAACAAATAATTATTCAACAATCAGTCCATAAGTTCTTTTTTTTCTTAAACAAAACGAATGACTTAATTTTTCTTAACGCATATGAATTTTTTCAGAATTTTCTCTCTATTTCGAAATTCCTGTTTTCAAACTTTTCAAATGACTGTATTTATATATTTTTCGGCCTAGTGTCTTTGAAACTTTTCAAAGCTGGCGACAAACTTGTGTGCAAAAACATATACAAAACCCTGCAAATTGAAATTTGCACATTGCTTCCTCATCTTCATCCGTAGTTCATGTAGCTTCCTTTATCACAAAGTATGGCGATTAAATTTGCCTTCCTCATAAAGAAAGCTTTGTTAACTATCTAAAAACATGAATAATCAATGTACAAAATTTGCAACTTCTATTATTTTCAGCTTTCCAATGCTAATTTAACGCTAATAACTATGATGGCATAATATGACACGGCTAGTAATATGACTGTACTAAGCTACTTTGGCTTGTACTAAGCTACTTTATGAACTGACTGTATTTATGACTGTACTAAGCTACTTTATGAACAACTTTTTTTACTTGAAAATTGCACAAGCTACAGCGTTTACGCTATTTTTCAAAAAATTAAAAATTTCATAAAATTTTAATCTCTCGATGGACTTTTGCCAAATTTGATAATGAACAACCTCGATAGCTATATTAATTATTATTATAGCTCTGTGTAAAATTTCGGTGCAATATCTTAAAAATTGCACTAATTAAAGCGTTTACGCTATTTTTCAACAAATTAAAAATTTTGTAAAATTAATTAAATCCCTTGATGGTTTTTCGCGAAATTTAATAGGGAACAATCTCGATAGGTATATTAGCTCTGTGCGAAGTTTCAGTTCGATATTTTAAGAATTGCACAAGTTGGAGCGTTTGCGCTATTTTTTGAAAAATGCAAAATTTCATAACATTTTTATCCCTCGATGGATTTGCGCCAAATTCAATACCAAACAACCTTAGTACCTATACTAATTCTGTACAAAGTTTGAATGCAATATCTTGAAAATTGCAGAAATTACAGCGTTTACGCCATTCTTGCAAAAACGAAAAAAGTCAATAAAATCTGAACACCCGTTAGACGTAAATTCATTTTTTTTCAAAATGAAGAGCAATTCGTGCTCGACAAATGTGCCAAATTTTAGCTTGAATTTTAGCTCTCGAATCGCTCTCGACTTATTAATTATTTACATCTGAAACTCAGAACACACACACACACACACATATATACACACATACATCCATCCGGACAATTTTTTCTAAATATGATTTCTCGATGTTTTAGGTCATTTTCAACACATTGGCATAAAAACCTCGAAAAAAAATTTTTTCACGAAAACGAAGCTTCCTTTATGAGGAAGCAAAATTGGTAATTTTTGGTTTATATTTAGAATATTTTTTAAAATATTTCAAAATGAAGAGCAAATTCTGAAAAAATTCATTTGCGTTAGGAAAAATTAATTTGCCTAAGGAAAAAAAGAACTTATGGATTAATTTTTAAATAATTATTTGTTTAAACAATTTATTAATAACTTTTTGGCAATATTATTATTGATAATTGTTGTTTATGGCATGATGTTACTGAATTTTTTCGGATTTTAATTGTATTACGAAGTACGAAAATTTCAATCAGATAAAATTTTTGGCTGGGACGTATCGGCAAAGCATCCTTAATTGCAGTTATAATCACAGTTTCGAACACTATATTACCTCTGTTGGGATATCCTTCGGGTTCAAGACCTTGTACTTTTTTTTTCATGCGAAATGTCATTTCGATCGTGTTTACGTTTTTTCCTGAATCGCTCCGCACGTAAACGAGCAAGATCCCGTACTGCTTGAAATTCGTTGCTACTCATCTGGAATTTTCATATAATGAAATATACAAATTTTAGGCAAAAAGTGATTTACAAAATATGAACCTTGCAAGTGATTTATTATAACTTGAATATCGACTATCTTTGTCACCAAAGCTATTTGCAAGAAAACATGTAAAGCATTCCAATTGATTTCTTGAAAGTAAAATTTGTGTACAATGTCATTTATCCTTGTTACCTAGTCAGTTTCTGTCTGAAATTTGAGCTCGATAGCTGCAAAACTAAGTTCGGCGAATCAGAAGGATGCGCCCATGTACATTCGTACTTCGTTCTGATTATATTATTTCGCGACATTGTGGGAAATTGAAAACATATTTCCATAGAAATATCAATAAATCGTATTCATGGGGACAAAATTTTATTTCCGAAAAGAATAGAAAAATTTCATTTCAAGAAAGAATAGAATATAACTTTGAGGTTATAATATAACCTTAAATTTTTACAAACAAATTGTGACGTACTTTTTCTTTCCCGCTTGCGCCGAGTCTCACTGCATATGAGTATACACAATTCTTATCGTAATATTATTTGTCAAATAAAATATTAAATTAAATATCTTATAATATCGATGGTCTAATGACAAAAGGACACATGGGCAATAGCGGTATTCCTCTATAGTCTTTTCGTACATTCAAAGGTACGTACCCATTGGTCAAATCGAGATTCGCGCGCTCCAGAGCCACGCGCGAAATTTATCTGACCAATCGTTACGCTAGGTTACGCAGCGCTCAACCGATGGGCGCCCGTGCCAGGACGTATCCTCACGTGACGAGTCATGCTATATATACATACTCTGAGCATGACAAAGAACACAACTTGAACGTACTCGTTGCTCAAGGTCCCGCGTAAATACCAGCAACGACGCACATGGACGCACGGGCTCGGTGATAAATTTCGACAAAGAAAAATATTACACAAAGTGAAATGGTGTGACCATCGAGTGGTTTTCATTTTTCGATAATATAAGAAAATAAACTACGAAACGTGATAACACCCACATAATCATCCCCCAGATAATCATCAAAGACAATATATCATTGACCGACGAGAAAAAACGTGCTTTCATCGAACCGTTTCATCGCTGCACATCGATACCAGCAAAATACAAAGGTGAGATTGTGGTCAATATTAATATAATATATATTACGGGTCATTGACTGTGATTCATTCAGATACGTGATAAAAAATATGCATAAATAAATAGTCTCCAACGAAACGACGTTTACGAGAGATATTTTTTGAGGTTATATCTGCAACCATTCTCTTAAGGGCAGGCTAAAGACCCTCTCTCTCGCTCTCACAGGATCCCTATAGGCGCGCTCTCTCGCACTCACAAGAGCGGAAAGGCGGGGGGGAGGGTGTTTAGCCTCGCCTTGACCGTACATGTATACGATACATGCTAGCGAACATTTTTATCCTCAAATGTTTATGAATGCGGTTTGAAAAAGTATTATTTCGTAGTACATAACAATTTATGGGTATTTTTCGACAAAAAAAATCGACGGCATGTATCTTCTGTATAAAAGCAGTTTTTCAATGTACTTGAGGTTTCGAAAGTTGAGCTGAACCGAAAACCGACATATATCTCTTGAAGAAAAAATTGGAAACTGCACCAATATTTAATTGATTTATTTTTTAATGAATTAATTTATTTAATTTATTCGTGAAGATGGGAACGAACGAAAAATATATGCTCGTCGAGTTTGTGGATGATAGCGGAGACAAACTGAGTGTGGATTTTGTGCCGGCTAATTGGATTATATTTGACAAGGAGAAAGAACATTTAGTCACACCATTCATATCAAATTTCTCTCAATCAAATCTGCAGACCTTATCAGATCTCGTGAAGTCTCGAGGCCCTCCGCTAAAGTCATGGGCAACGCATCGGATATCAGTCAAAGGAAGTGCAAGTTCGTAGAATGTCATATAATAATTTACATTCATCATTTTTTTTTTTAATTCTTGAAATATTTAATACTAAAATTTCATTTATCGATTATAGAATCTTATACCGAGGCAGAGAAAAAAGTTAAAGATCTGGAGACAAACGCCTATTTTCAACGGACAACGAAGAACACGTGGCGTCAAGAAAAAATGAATTGACCAAAAAATATATGCTGAAAGGGACAAAATCTGATAAACAAAGAGTTGATGAGTTGTTCTCAAAAGCTGCGGTGGACATAGGACGAGGTTCCAACACCTCGACAGGTAACCATTTTCGAAATGTATATGTGTCATTCCATATCAATTCAACGACGTTTTGACGGTGACCCCTTCGATTTTGTTTATTTTTTAATATGTTATTATACATGCAAAAAGAAGTATCCATGCCAATTTTTAGCTCTATCTTAAACCATACCGAAGTTATAGATTTTTCAAGAATATACTTAAAATAATCATAACTTCTACATTAACCAAGATATTGTAATTTGTCAAGGAGTCATTTTTTTTTATTTTTCAAGGTACTTTTTGAAAAAAATATTAAAAATTAAGAGAAACAAATTTTTAATGTGTTTTTAACTGTTTTAAGCTAAAAAATTGGATTTTCTCTCAATGGGACCCCTTCGATTTTTTCAAAAAAAATTATAAAATTCTACGTAAAAAAACAAAATTTTTTAGATTTTCCGAAGAGGGGATTCGAATAACTTCTTATCGAAAAAAAATTTCTACATTCTGCAAACTTCTATATGAACCAAGATATTGTAATTCGTCAAGAGGTCATCTTTTTTTGTTTTTCAATGTACTTTCTGAAAAAAAGATCAAAAATTAAGAAAAACAAATTTTTAATGTCTTTTTAACTGTTTTAAGCTAAAAAATTGGATTTTCTCCTAATGGGAACCCTTCCATTTTTTTCTAAAAAAATTATAAAATTCTACGTAAAAAAAAATTTTTTTTCAGATTTTACCGAAGAGGGATTCACATAGCTTCTTATTGAACAAAAAAATTTCGATTTTGTTTTTTCGTAATTCTGATCTTTTTTCCTTCTATGACTACATTAGTTGATTTCAATCATGTTAAAATAAATAATCTAACTTGCCTCACATATTTTCATTGTAAATTATAATGGATAACATCAAGAATTACAATTTAAGTACGTTTTGCACTTTAGTTTGCAAAACGTACTTGAATTGTAATTCTTCATGTTAATTATAGAAATTTACAATGGAAATATGTGAGGCAAGTTAGATTATTTATTTAAACATCATTGAAATCAACTATTAGAGTCATAGAAGGAAAAAAGTTCAAAATTACGAAAAAAAAATCGAATAAAAAAATTTCGTTAAGAAGTTATTTGAATTCCCTCTTCGGTAAAATCTCAAAAATTTTGTTTTTTTACGTAGAATTTTATAATTTTTTTGAAAGAAATCGAAGGGGTTCCATTAGAAGAAAATCCAATTTTTTAGCTTGAAATAGTTGAAAAGACATTAAAAATTTGTTTTTCTTGATTCTTCGTCTTTTTTTCAAAAAGTACAGTGAAAAAAAAAAAGATGACCGCTTGACAAATGACAATATCTTGGTTAATATAGAAGTTTGTAGAATGTAGGAGCATGTAGAAAAGTTTTTTTCGATAAGTAGTTATTTGAATCCCCTCTTCGGTAAGATCTCAAAAATTTTGTTTTTCTACGGAGAATTTAATAATTTTCCTTTGAAAAAAATCGAAGGGGTCCCATGGAAAGAAAATCCAATTTTTTAGCTTAAAACAGTTGAAAA
The DNA here is from genome assembly GCA_946863875.1 of Alloplasta piceator. Classification (NCBI taxonomy): domain Eukaryota; kingdom Metazoa; phylum Arthropoda; class Insecta; order Hymenoptera; family Ichneumonidae; genus Alloplasta; species Alloplasta piceator. The sequence continues at coordinate 28,282,840 of OX333078.1, forward strand.
CACATTAAAAATTTGTTTTTCTTAATTTTTAATATATTTTTTTAAAAGTACCTCGAAAAATGAAAAGAAATGACCTCTTGACAAATTACAATATCTTGGTTAATGTAGAAGTTATGATTATTTTAAGTATATTCTTGAAAAATCAATAACTTCGGTAAGTTTTAAGATAGAGAGCTAAAAATTGGCATGGATACTTCTTTTTGCATGTATAATAACATATTGAAAAATAAAAAAAATCGAAGGGGTCACCGTCAAAACGTCGTTGAATTGATATGGAATGACACATATGTTAATTTTTGTGAATATGAAGTGGAAAAAGATTTTTTTTTTCGAATTAATATAGAATGATTTTCGGATGTGGACTATAAAAAAAACTTGGAGATTCGCTCAAGTTTAGATCTTGGAATTTATTTAAAATTGCTGTGAAATAAAAAAAACAATTTAAAAAATCAGCATTATTTTTTTTAACGGGTCATTCGACTATAAGTTTGAAATAGATAGAAAAATTATTGATTATGAGGCTTTCACAAACAATTGATGAAACGACGTGGTTTTTTAGTTTCAGTTAGTAAATAAATCGAATTATATAAAATATATCGTTCGAGTCTTCGATAAAAACACTCGATCGACTCAGTGTCTTGTAGAAAATTTGGGTCAATTATATTTGAAATTTATAGGACTATTTTTATTCGTTTATAGAATGCAATACCGCATATTAATCAGATTTTTTTGCATGCGAATGTGAAAATCACTAAACTTTGCAGGTTGCAAAAACGAAATCCAAGAATACAACTCTTTTTATGTTTTATTCTTTCAACAGCTGAGAAGTCGCAGAAAAAAGCATCAGCCATGAAAAATGGCAAAGCAACAGTCATGAAAAATGAGAGAGCAACAGTTACGGCTCGAAAAAGCCTCGTCTCTCCAAAGCTGGGCAAAAAGAATCGCTTATCAAATAAATATCTCCCGTCTCGTTCTGCGGGGAAAAAAAAATCCTTGCCGAAAAAGATGGAAGATTCGGATGCTCAAGATTCGGAGAATGACGAATTTGAAGAGTCAAGTGGACAAGATTGTGTCTCAAGCGATTCTGAAGTCCCGGCAGACCAAACGCAACCCAAAAATGGCGATTTATCCCATTTTCAGGATATCGACAAGAATGGCAACAGTTTCTCCGAGAATTCGGCCATGATAAACGGTACGTGTAAATATATAAAAAATTTTAATCTTTATTATTATTATTATTATTATTATTATTATTATTATTATTATTATTATTATTATTATTATTATTATTATTATTATAGTAATATTTATTATATGCACTTTGTTTTATTTTCTCTAGATACAAATAACAATGACGATGTACTTTCCGTTTCATCCACTCACAACTGTGTTGAAACAATAATCAAGCCACCGAGTTGTTTGCCCAAAAAAAATCTCGTCACGAAACCCAAGGTACAAAGTCTCAGCGAAGATGATCTCCCAGAGCTTCACCATGTTAATGGCGAGTTTATATTTAATTATCTTGAAAAAGCTTCATTTTCGTAATTTTTTTTCCTCAGGCTACCGTGTTTAGAATATTCCAAAACATCCAAAAATCAAATTTAGAGAATATGTCCGAATGCATAACTGGCATGTAACATAAAGCGAATAATTTATATGTATTTATATTTATAATATCCAAAAATTATAAAATTTCATATAAATAATATTTTCAGATATCAGTGAATTGAAGTCTGTTATTATGACGTGTTACCATCGTCTATCTGCCCAAATTGGACAAGTCCAAAGATCCGTTTCTGATCTCAAACTCCGCTGTGTCGAATCCACATCGAAGAACTCGACATCGGTTGAGGGGATTGAATCGATCATGGATAAACTTGGCCTTGCGGCCATCCCATTCACATCAGTGAAAGATTTCTTGGAATTCGACGAAAAATTACGGAATGAAAAAACTTTCAAGAACGATATTGTAAGTTTCGATTTCCACACTCTGAAAATTATACCCACGTGCATGCTTTGATAATCGAGTAATCTTTCATTGTAGGTTAAGAGCTTATCGAACGTCATTAGTTCGGATCCAAAATTCGTTGCCAAGTCTGTACGAAACATATTTAAGAAATTCATGACACGAGAGGTACTTCTGAATTGTACGGCGGTGAAAAAGTCGGGAGAGAAAATCGTCTTAAAAGATGACACTGAGTTTTATACTTGCATACAAGGTACAAGCAATTGCATTATTGTAAAATATTAAATGTTTACGTTTTAAATATATATATATATATATATATATGTGTCATTCCCTATCAATTCAACGACGTTTTTCCGGTGACCCCTTCGATTTTTTTCTATTTTTTAATATGTTATTATACACGCAAAACGAAGTATGTTATCCATGTAAATTTTTAGCTCTATCCTAAACCATACCGAAATTATTGATTTTCGAAAAAATATTCTTAAAATAATCCTAACTTCTACAATAACCAAGATATTCTAATTTGTCAGGAGGTCTGTTTTTTTGTTTTTCAATGTAATATTTGAAAGAAAGATCGAAAATGAAGAAAAAAAAAATTAAATGTTTTTTTAGCGGTTTGAAGTTAAATATTGGATTTTCTTTCAATGGGACTCCTTAAAAAAATTAAAGGGTGTCACCGACAAACCGTCATTGAATTAATAGGGAATGACACATATATAGCCATACATTTTAAAACTTCATCAAGAAGTTCAAAATCTAAAAATCCATTATGAAATACCGACAAATCTTTAAAACTTTTTTTGAAAATTGAATACCGTAATTTGAAAATTTCAGATGCGTTCACAAAGGAATTTTCCGGAAACGTCGAAGAAATAGAAATAATGGATGCCTGCGCAGCTGCCTTAAATAACGCTAAAGATTGGGGCGGTCGCGATGCAAGAAACGCTCAAAAAAAAAATCCTTTTCTTTCGTCATTTTTTAATTTTTTATTTCATTACTTAAGCAGTCGCGATGCAACACACGCCCAAACAAATACGGAATTCTTTTATTTTGCCGTTATTTAATTTTTTATTTCATGATTTTTATTTGATTATTTAAATATTCATGTAACTTGACATATGTCATGCTATTTTATACACTACCGCTCAAAAGATATTATAGTAATGAGCAAATAAAAATAAATAAAAAAATTGATTATTGCATTTTTACAATTATTATTAATTACTGCAGGTTTGAACAAGCATGATCAGGCTAGAAACCGTGCGCGATCAGGACCGGATAAGGCTGGGAACCGTACGCGATCAGGAACGGATAAGGCGCCTGATCCGAAAATGGCTAATGATAGCGTTACTTTCCTGATAGTAGCCTGATATATGTACCCCGATGTGTACCTGATATGTAACCTGATCAGTGCCAGACGTTGTTGTAAGGCCAGCCTGATGTGGCCCTGATCCCAGCCGGAATTAAATTTCCGCTCGGGTTGTTGGATCAGCAAGGCAAATAATCTTCACATCAGCAGCATCACATGCAGAATCTTCTTTGCTCCATGCGAGTGCAGCATATTTTCTTTTAAGGTCACTTTGATTCGACTCTTTAACTCTACTAGTATTACCAAATTTATTTATAAACATTTTCAGCGAACAAAGATACTCTCGAATACTAAGCAAATTTTTGCAATAACCATTGATTTATGTTATTGCTCCACATTCGTCCAATTCCTCAATAATTGACATTATTTCATTATCATGTCCAGTATGACCCACATTTCTAGATGCAATCAAGAGTCGTAAACGTTCAACAACTTCATTAGGATTATCCCAATACACATAGTCGATAGGTAATTCCGTTACAATCATCTTATCGGGGAGTAAACCACTTCCTGATTGTTGCGGTGGTAACTGCATAGAAAACAGAGGTGCAATAATTGTTTTATACTTAAGGCTTTTATTTCCCATAATCTGCTGTTGTGAACAGGAATTTCGTCGATGTGCATTAGTTAAAATTAGGATATCCTTATATTTTCCCAAATCCTCCGCCGTATATTCCTGAGGATTTTTCGTAAGAATAAGTTCAAATATTCCAGGTGTATCACGATACCTTCTGTCTTAAATAATAATGTAATCGTCTTTATTAACCTCAAATATTGCATCACCGAGCATGAATTTGGAATTCTTGAATTTTGGTCCATAAACATGATCAATCACTCAGTTCGAATCTCCACTAAAAAACAGCTTAAGATATTTCCGTGATAAGACTCCAATAGTTTCATTGGCATATTGCTCAACTTCCGCTGTTGGATGTTGAATAATTTCACGAAGTGAATTTTCCGCAATTTCATCAGTTAAGATTGTTAAGAATGATTGAGATTCCGATAATGAATGAATCATTGTCGATGTAGTTGCAGGTTGATTGACGTTGATTACATTTCTGCGACGATGTATACCCACACGGAACCGAGTGTCCATTGGACGTCCATCTATTATCCATAGATCCTTAACACGTCTACATCCACGATGGACGTAATGCGGACATCCATTGAACATCCATGGTATACTTTTGATTGGACAAAACGCAATGGATCACACAGGACGTATATTGTATGTCCACGACACGTACTATTTCTTGAGCTACAAATATACACAACACGGCCATCCATGGTATGTCCATAGGTAGACATTAAATAGCTTTTAATTCAGGATAGTAATTGAACATCCATTGGACGTTCCAGGTTCGTAAACGAAAATCACATTCGGAGGACGTCAATTGAACGTCTATCGGATGTTCCATGTAGGATTTCATATAGACGTGAACCTGGAACGTCCAATAGATGTCCAATTACTATACTGAATTAAGAGCTATTGAATGTCAACCCATGGGCATACCATAGATGGCCAAACCACTATCGGAGATGCGAAACGACAGCGATTCTATGTGCTGAAAACGTTTCGTATACGTACCCTTAGATATTTTTTAGAGGTGCCTATAGACCACATAAAGTGACATTTAATGTACGTATTTAAGACGAATGCCAATATTGCAAAAGATATCTAATGATCATCTAGTATACGTCCCTTAATTTAAACGCTATTGATTACACATTATCCATTAATTATATATTTCATTACGATTATACATTATTCAAGGCCTGTGAAACAAAGATATATAAGTATATCAGCAAACTACATCGTATAAGGTTTTTACATGCATAAGTTTCTCATAAGTCAAGTTAGTGTAGGTAGGTAGGTGGGTAGGTAGGAGATTAGAAAAGTTAAGCAGCACCCCTTGAATCCAATACTTGGATGGGTGACCGCAGTGTGAAAAATCGAAAGCTATTTTTTTTTCTTTTTTTCTGTAAAATATGGATATCTCGTAGGCCCCGAATATTATATAATCAGTAACAAAGTTTATAATTAATTAATAATGTGTAGTTAATAACGATTAAATTATTTAAATAAAGGAACGTATAATGGATGATCATTGGACATCTTTCGGATCACTGGTTTATTCGTCTTAAATACGTATATCAGACGTCATTTTTTGGGGTCTCGTCCGTCTAAAAACCGTCTCAAGGTACGTATAAGGGATGTTCCCAGTACATAGAACAGGTGCCGTTTCGCACTTCTTTTAGCAGTGATAGGGATACTCAAAGACGTCCCTGGGATGGAGCATTCATCCACCATGTATGGATATTGGACGTCCCATGGCCCTAATGTTCCGTGTGGGTAGACAATGGAGTACTATGATACATTGTCGGTTCATTCAATATATCGGTACGATTTTTCACATCGACATTTCGATTTTCCAAGTATTCACTTTCTGCTCCGTCCACATCTGTGACATCATCAACCTCATCCTCAATATTGGGTTTTGATTTTCGTTTGTTTTAATATTAAAATCTTTCTTTGAAAGTTTTCGCTTCCTGGAGGTGATACTTTCTTGAACTAATTGTTGAAGTGGTTCAACTATTGGTTTATATGTTTCTTCTAATAGTTCGTCGCTTTGAATCTTCCCCAACTTTAGATCTTGATGTTTTTTCCGTATAACGTCACTTGTTTCTGCAATCTGCTTTAAAACTTTCTCCTTGACCGTTTCTTCCATTTTCACTGAGGGGTCGCGCACTATACGCATCAGTGCAGCTCGTGTGTGTAAATGATGAATTTACATAATTGCAAAGTTATTAAATCCATTTCGATAGCGACCTTTTTGCATGGGACTATCTTTGTCTATTACAAGAAAGCCATATTTTTTATTCCAACAATGTGCACACTATTTTAAAAAATCATCAAATGACATATCTGTATTTATATGATCATTGTATATATGCCGTAGGTTTAAATTATCCTGCTTGAAAAGGATCGAAAAGTTTGCATTGTCGCGAATCAAATGTTTAGGAATTTTAGCAAAAGTTTGACACAGATAAAAGCTATCGATGTTCCAATGTCTACCCATTGAAAAATATTCCCTTATCATATCTTGCTTATCACATGCAACATCATCGAAGATAAAAATTAAATTTGACATAGCATCATTGGGTTCAATGACATCATTATTATTGCAAAACGTGAAGTAACCAATATCCTCAATTGGTTCTAAGATTTTCTTAAGATATTGATACTTAGGCTGCTGTAATGACTTTGAATAGACGTAAACATTTTCGAACCGTACACCATTTGGACTTTCAATGAGGCTTGTTAATACATTTGTTTTACCACAATTCGAAGGACCTGAAATAATCGCACGTATTGTAATAGGTTACAGCACACCATGGCGATTAAATTTCCCTACAGTGCTCAACTCTTCCCCAAACATTGCTTTTTTATTACACACGCGTATTGACAATGGGTGTTTAATGAAACGCATTATGACTCATTTGAAAAACTAACGTTTCATTTCTTTATAAAACATTTGAGAACTATTTAGAGTAAGATTTGTTGAAAAGTGGAAGGAGTAAATAGAGATGGTACTCTTCATGTTTCAAATTTTCGTTACCACCCTGACAATCACATTCTTTTTATCATCAGTGTGACACGGATGCAACACTTTGTTTGCATAATCCCGTCGACTCATTAATCTGAGAGATTTTTTACCTCTTCCCCCGCCCGCTGTGAGTAGTGGATTTTATTTACCACGGTTGAAATTGCACAAACAACTTTGTAATACATGTTATTTTATTGTTTGAAACTCATTAGTGCAATCATTTGTCACGACATACATTGACCACGTCTTTGATAAACTTTGATTCCACATCCGTCGCAGCGTTTGATCAAATTTGATTCCCCCCCTTGCATGCGCTGAGTGATAAATTTTTATCTTCATCGGTAACATTGTGAACTCACTTTGTATTACATTTTATTCATATGCTTGGATAACTGCGAAAAAAATGCATCTGCCTCTTCGGCACAGACATTTTTTTCATTATATATATTATACGCACACCCCATAAACTTTAATCCCTCATACGTGATTTTGGAAAGACTAGTGGTTGGTATCACTTATTCGGAAAGATTAGGTGATGCCACACGTACAGACATAGTGGATCAATGAAGCCATAGTCCCCAGTGTGATACCCTCGCCCAAGTACACCTCTTAAGCAGTGTACGTGTGCGCTCACGTGCAGACGTGTGAGTATATTGTACTGCCTGATCCAAATTCTTTAGTATAAAATCCCACCCCACCTAAAGATACTTTAATCTATTGCACATGATTTTTCACGCTACTGGTTGTTATCACTTTTTGAAAAGATGATGGGGGTGGCTTACGTATTGCACTGATATTTCACCGTGTGGTACCCTCCTCCAAAATACATCGCATACCCCACCCTTGCCCCCTCACTCACAATGACCTGAACCATATTCCTTGGTACCCTCCCCCACCTAGGGGTAAACTCACTTGTCGTACCCCACCCTAACCCTCACAATGACCTGGTCTATATGCCCTCGTACCCTCCCCCACATTGGGGTACACACACCTTCCGTACCCCCCCCCCCAAATGTATACGCCTCTTTACCGAGGGGTACACAGCTCTTTCACTTGTCGTACCCTTAAATATATACGCCTCTTTAACAACCCGTACCCCACCCCACCCGACCATACCCTTCTCCCTCATAATGACCTGGTCCATATTCCCTCGCACCCTCCCCACATTGGGGTACATGCCCCCTTCCACTTGTATTGCTCCACCCCTCTCGATATGTACACGCCCCTCACCTGTGGTACCAGGGCCCCCCGCCCCGGCCGGAGCCTGAGCCAGAAACCCCCTTGTTTAGCTACTGGGACGTAATACTACATATCTGGTCGTGACGACCACGGCAGGGAGCTCGGAAAAAAATATGCGACTACACATTTCTGGCCGTAACGACCAGCGAACGGCCCCCGGATCGGTCGATATGACTAATAAGTTTTAGTCGTAACGACCCACGAGCGGACTGCGATGTTTCTTCATACGACCAAAAAATTACGGTCGACAAGACGACCATTTACGACCGAAACTGTTTACGACCCTAAATTTAGGGTCGACGAATCTGCTAGGGAAAGAGCGAACTTCCTATGAAATTTGATATCAAGTTGATATGAAATTTTATTGAAGCTCGAACTTATTCGGGTATCCGGATATCCGGATTATCCGGGTTCCACGGATACATCGTTTGATATCCGGATACCCAGGTAACCCGAAATTATCCGGGTAATAACGGATACCTTTACTAGGTGGATAACGGGTAATATCGGGTAATTCCGGGTGATATCGGTTAATGTCGGGTAATATCGGGTAATTTCGGGTAATATCGGGTAATGTCGGATGATATCAGGTAATATCGGGTAATATCGGGTAGTATCGGTTAATATCGGGTAATAACGAGTAGTACCGGATAATATCGGATAACAGCGAATAACATCGTGTGAGAATGGGATTTTGCGATTTTTCTGGTAGTCGAGTGAAATATTTGTTAAAAACTTAACGAAATGACTTTACACTTAAACTAAAATCGATTGAAGCTTTGTTCAGTGTTATCCGTTAGACATTAAAGTGAAAGCAGTGTGATAAAAAATCTCAAATTCAATATGGCGCATCCAATATGGCGGTCCAACATCTAAAAATTACTTGATGCCGGTGAAACTCCGTACTCGGAATTTGTAGCAGCCCCTGATTACAGATCTGAAGTTGAAATTCCGAAATTCAAAATAGCGCCTCAAATATGGTGGCCCAAAATGCCAAAATTATTTAAAAATTATTTATCCGTATGAGACTTAGTACTCGGGGGTACTCAGATATTTTGATATACGGGAACATTAATTTTCAACGTTCACACTTTTCATTTTAATCTACAAATATTGGATTTAAGTTGGACTTGTTAATTTGCCAATCTATTAATTTCGATTTATTATACATATTATTGAAATTTAATATTCTTTTGTATATAAAATTTGAAGACATTTTTTACAGTGATTGATTGTGATTTTAGGAAATACCTGTATTGAATTGCAATAATGTGCACTGTGAAAAATTTCTGTTCAGCCTTCATAAACGAATATTAAGTTTTCGTGCATATGAGTCATTCCTTGTCAAATCGACCACTTTTGAAGCTGACCCCTCTCGATTTGGCTGCAATTTTTTTTTCTTTTCTTCCCAATTAAAAACTGCATTTATCAGGAAATTTTCAAATGGTCTTACCCAACTCGAGAAAAGTCTTTTTTTCAAATAGTTATAACTAAAAACTAACTATAATAGCTATAACTTCTTCAAAAATTGACTAGTTGGGATGTTTTTTCGAAATTTTTGTCTTGAAATGTACTTTCCTAAATAAATACAAAAAAAATGTTCTATTAAAATCTATGAAATTTCTCACTTTCTCGAAAAAAGTCATCTTTTTCTCGAAGTTCGCCATTTTCAATTCCTTTTTTTCATAAAAAAAAACTTTGCTCAATTCCGGAAGAAATGCCTCCCACCATGGTGTGGGCCGACTTTTCCTTGTATTCGTTTTTTTCACTTTTTTGAAAATAATCATTTTTTTTCGAGGATTATCATTAAAAAAAATTTTTTTTCAATTTTTTCAAACTCTGAGGTCCTTTATAAATCTTCAAAAATTTCCAGAGTTGTTTTTTGTGAAATAAGCCCACCTGGGAATTTTTTTTAATAATCGATAAAGAAAAATCGAAGGAAATGTCGGCCCACTCCATTGTAGGTGACATTTTTTCCGAAATGGATAAAAAAAAATTTTAGTGAAAAAAAATTAAAATAAAAAATGAAAAGATTATTTCTCTCAAAAAAGTAAAAAATTTCATAGATTTTGATATGTCACTTTTTTTTTGCATTTTTTGCGAAAAGTACATTTAAAAACGAAAATTTTGAAAATTTCCTGAGAAAAGTTTTTAATGGGGTAGAAGAGGAAAAAAATTTCAGCTATAATCGAAAGGGGTTTAAAAGTGGTTGATTTGACATGGAATGCTCGATTTACAGTATATTATATTTCATGTACATGTGTGCGGTAATATTCCAATATAAATCTTAACTTTCAGAGTTTATTCTCTTAACTTGTATGTACAAATATTGAATCTGAGTTAATATTGTTAATTTTCTAATCGATTTATTTTAATTTTGATTTCGTATATTTGTTATTGGAATTTAATAAAAAAAAGTATATGAAATTTCAATAAAAAGTATAATAAATTTAATAACATTTTTTACAGTGTGTCTAAAAATTGCGAAAAAATATATAAAAACCATTTTTATATACGGGGATATTGATTCTCAACGGTTACTCTTATAATTTTAATATACAAATATTAAATATAAGTTGAAATTCTTAATTTTCCAATACGATGTCTATATTAATTTGCATTTCGTATACATATTATTAAAATTTAATATTCTTTTGTATATTACATTTGAAGACATTTTTTACAATGAATTCCTACGATTTACGAACAAGAGACCGAGATCGCGGCAGAGGTCGCGAATTCGCGACTCGCGACCAAATGCAAAAACAGTATTCGCTGTGTTGATCGTACAGAGGTTCCCCCTTCCTTGTCCCCCCTCACACTTTTCACCTTTATTTGGCTGAAAAGAGTGTAGCTGAGGAAAAATCATCACTAGTCGTGAACGAGGATCAGTAAGGACCGCAATGCCACGTCCGTTAACGAGTTGGGTATGGGGACATTTCATACGGTCTGGAGATGGCGTTGCAGCGACTTGCAAACTTTGCAATGAAATATTGCAAGTGAGAAATTCAACATCATCGCTAAATGAACACCTCATTCTTCGACACGGCTTCATGATGTCGCATCAAAAAGATGTTGACATTCCTTCAAAACGCAGGTACGGTTACATTATAAAGTACTTGAGAAACCACGGATCCAATTTTTTTTTTCACGAACTCAGAGATATTTATTATGGTTTACTATATTGTATTGCTAGTTTCCCTCTGTGAATTATAGTAAATAATAAAATTCAAATATTTATTGGAGACTTTATTTATAAAAATTGAGTTTATTGTGAAAAATATATAACCCTGAATATATCTTCATCAGACTAAATTCCATCTTTGGACAGACATATTTCCCGTGTTTTTTTGTATCGTACACATTTTGCTGAGGTTTATTGAGGTACGATTTTTGTATCGTACACATTTTGCTGAGGCGTCGTTTTCTTTGTTTTGGAGTTTTTTAGGTGCTACATTTTTTCATTTTTTCGTTTTCGCAATTTTATAGTGTACGCAAAAAACAAATTTTTAGACAACTAGCGTGTTTTCTAACATACAGGTTTGCTCAGGCGTTATTTTCTTTGTTTCGTATTCTTATCATCCACACTTCGCTCAGCCGTCGTGTCTGCGTTTTTAAATTCTTTAAGTGCACTATTTTTTTATTCTTTCATTTTTGCCATCGTTTAGGCAGTATGAAGGAAATACATTTTTGAAAAGCTACAACTACCATGTGTCTCGTCGTTCGGCCTTGTCTTAAGCATTATTTTGTTCCTTGTCAAATTTTCTACAGGCACAATTTCTTCCTTTCCCTTCCAATATGAAAAATTATTGTTCCAATTTTAATGGGTGTTCAGGTTTTTATGACTTTTTTAGTTTTTGCAAGAATAGCGTGAACGCTCTAACTTCTGCAATTTTCAAGATATTGCACTGAAACTTTGTACCGAATTCATGTAGCTATTAAGGTTGTTTTTTTTTTTTAGTTTTTGCAAGAATAGCGTGAACGCTCTAACTTCTGCAATTTTCAAGATATTGCACTGAAACTTTGTACGGAATTCATGTAGCTATTAAGGTTGTTTGGTATTGAAATTGGCAAAAACCGATCGAAGAATTAGAATTTTATGAAATTTTGAATTTGATTCAAAATAGCGTAAACGCTGTAACTTTTTCAATTATTAAATATTGCGCTAAAACTTTGTGCAGAGCTAGTATAGCTATCAATGTTATTCCCTATTGAATTTGGCAAAAATTGATCAAAGGATTAAAATTGTATGAAAAATTGTATGTTTTGAAAAATAGCGCAAGCGCTCTAACACAATTATCAAGATATTACACTGAAACTTTCTACAGAACTAGTATAGCTATCGAGGTTGTTCGCTATTGAATTTGGCAAGAATCGCACAAAGATTTGGGTCATTCCATGTCAAATTGACCAAGAGTTGGAATCGACCTCTCTCAATTTCGATGAAATTTGGTCAAAAGTTTTCGTTTTCAATAAAACGAAGTTCAACGAAAGGGAAATATTAAATTTTTTTTTTCAAAAGTTATTCAATATTTAAAATTTCACAATTTTTCGAATCTTTGAAGTTTATTTTTCAAATATCTCGAGAACTATTATACACTCAGTCAAAAAATTAAAGGAACAGCAAAATTTTCGAGATTTTTCAGCGATTTTCCAAAGGCTGTAACTTTGTTAATTTTGGTCGTACAAAATTTTCAAAAAAAGCATTTTCAAGCTTGAATCTTCTACTTTTGAAATCTTCAGTCAAAATTTTTTTATGGGCATCACCCTCGACTCAGTCGAAAGAAATATCACGGTAAAAATTTTCTCGAAATTTTTGCTTTTTTCAAAACAGTCGATGGGCTTCAAAAAATTTTTCCGAACTTAACCAATCTATGGATCGTTTAGCTGAATTCTTTGGCTTCAATTTGCTTTTTTTATTTTTGTTCTACCACCATTTTTCGCTGAGATATCGGCGATTGAACAAAAATTCGTCTTTTTTTTTAAATCTTCGATATCTCTGGAACTAATGATCGTACAGTGAGTAAACGGTGGGTTTCGGAAACTTGAATCTACCCTCTATAAGTGCCTGTTATTGTCATAAACGAAAAAAAATTGTTTCCATGCTCAATTTTGACTTGAAAAAGTCCAAAAAATTAGCTTTTTTTCTTGTTTTATAAAATCTACCACAACTTTGCAGATATTGCGAAAAATACCAATGTTTTAAGGTCCTTTTTTAGCTCAATAGATACCTAAAAACCATGCCAATTTTCAAAACCATCGGTCGAACCGTTTTTTGTGACCGAGTCATCAAACTTTTAGAAAAATTGAAGGAACACGTTTATTGATCCTTAATGACCAATTAATTAATGGTGTTAAAAATGAATTTAAAAGTTTTTCTTTCTTTTCTCTCAAATTTGCATTTAATGAGCGTGAAAACTAAGAAAAAAAATTCACATTTCAAAAAGAAAAAAATTTTTTTTTGCAAAATTAAATTTTTTTTTATTTTTTAAATTTGAATAAAAAAATTTATTAGCATTTTTTTCAAAATTTTATTTCGATATTTATTACATATTGAATGCAAAATTGTAAAAAAAATGCCAATACAATTTTTTTTCAAATTAAAAAATAAAACAAAATCGAAATTTCGAAAAAAAAATTTTGTTTTCGAAATTTGGATTTTTTCTAGCTTTCCCCGCTCGTTACATGCAAATTTGAGGGGGAAAAAAAGAAAACTTTTTTCAAAAATTTTTAACAACATTAATTGGTCATTAAGGATCAATAAACGTGTTCCTTCAATTTTTCTAAAAGTTTGATGACTCGGTCACAAAAAACGGTTCGACCGATTGTTTTGAAAATTGGCATGGTTTTTAGGTATGTATTGAGCTAAAAAAGGACCTTAAAACATTGGTATTTTTCGCAATATCTGCAAAGTTGTGGTAGATTTTCTAAAACAAGAAAAAAAGTTAATTTTTTGCACTTTTTCAAGTTAAAATTAAGAATAGAAACAATTTTTTTCGTTTCTGACAATAACAGGCACTTATAGAGGGTAGATTCAAGTTTCCGAAACTCACCGTTTACTCGCTGTACGATCATTAGTTCCAGATATATCGAAGATTTAAAAAAAAAGACGAATTTTTGTTCAATCACCGATATTTCAGCGGACAATGGTCGTAGAACAAAAATAAAAAAAGCAAATTGAAGCCAAAGAATTCAGCTAAACGATCCATAGATTGGTTAAGTTCGGAAAAATTTTTTGAAGCCCATCGACTGTTTTGAAAAAAGCAAAAATTTCGAGAAAATTTTTACCGTGATATTTCTTTCGACTGCGTCGAGGGTGATGCCCATAAAAAATTTTTGACTTAAGATTCCAAAAGTAGAAGATTCAAGCTTCAAAATGCTTTTTTTGAAAAATTTTTACGACCAAAATTAACAAAGTTACAGCCTTTGGAAAATCGCTGAAAAATCTCGAAAATTTTACTGTTCCTTTAATTTTTTGACTGAGTGTAGTTACAAAAAATAATTCTAAATTCGTTTTGAAGATTAGGTATACTTGAGGCCGCAAACAAAAAAAATATTTCGAAAAAAAATTTGAAAAATTATGAATTTGGAGTATTTCGAATTCTCAAAAAATTTTGGTTCAAGTTTTTTTATATAATACCTTGTACTGATCTTACAGAGATCCTTAAATTTTCAGAGAAGCGTTTTTTTTATTTCAAAAATGTTCATTTTTGAATTTTTAAATATCGTACAAATCCACGATCGACATTAAATGTTTGGTTAATTTTTTTTTATATAATAGCTTGTACTGATCTTAAAGGATCCTAAAATTTTCAGGATGGTGTGTTTTTGTTTAAAAAATAAAACTTTTTGAATTTCGGTAAAAAAAAATTTGTTGTTTTTCTCTAAGTGAAGTAAAGTTGAGCAATCATGTAATTCGGTAATTTTGAGCAGTACAAATTTCAATCGATGACAAGTAAAAATTTTTTTACCAAAATTCAAAAATTTACATTTTTGGAACAAAAACACACCATTCTGAGAATTTCAGAATCTTTTCGGATCAGTACGAAGTATTATATTTAAAAAATTGAACAAAAAATTAAATGTTGATTGTGGATTTGGACGATTTGAAAAAAATCAAAAATGTATGTTTTTGAAACAAAAAAAATACCTCTGAAAATGTCAGGATCTTTTAACGTCAGTAGAAGGTATTATAGAAAGAGAATTGAACCAAAAATAAAATATAGAACTTGGATTTTCACCATTTTTTAACTTTTAAAATTCTCAAAATTCATCATTTGAAAAAAAAAATTTCGGAAATTTTTTTTTTTGTAGCCCTGAGTATACTCTTTAAAACGAACTGACTACGATTTTTTGAACGATGAAAAACGTCGTAGTTATGGCTTATCGAAAATTTCTTTTCAGCGTAAGGATGGTAAAAATGAAAAAGTGAAAAATTGCGCACCTAGAAAATTCGAAAACGAATAAAATGACACGTGATCGATGTCCGTACGATAATAAATAGGGAAGTTGTGGCTTTCCTAAAATTCTTTTTCCTCGTACCCCCTCAAGGATGACGAAAATGAAGAAAGGGAAGAATCACGCACCTAAAGAATTTGAAAACAAAGAAAATGCCGCCTGAGCGAAGTCTGTGCGATTAAAAACACGGTAGCTATTAGTTGTCCTAAGATGAATTTTTTTTTGATACAGATATCTTGAGGGTCATACAAATATAGTTGGGTCATTCCATGTCAAATCGACCAAGAGTTGGAATCGTCCCTTTTCAATTTCGATAAAAATTGGCTAGGAGTTTTCATTTTCAATAAAACGAAGTTCTACCAAAGGAAAAAAATTAAGAAATTTTTTTCGAAAGTTATGCGCAATTCAAAATTTTACAATTTTTAAAATCTTTCAAGTTTATTTTTTAAATATCTCAAAAACTATTATAGTTACGATAAAATCGTTTTGAGTTCGTCTTGAAGAGTATAATTGTGGTTACGAAAAAAAAAAAAAATGTTCCGATAACAAATGTTGAAAAATGATTAATTTAAAGAAGTTTAAATTTTTGGAAATCGTGCAAATCCACAATAAACATTAAATTTTAAACCGCTTTAGCAAATAATAAAAAAACGGGAATTCAATTATGTATTTGTTTTTACATTCTTGTAAAATGTAAAATCAGTAAAAGAATTGAATTTGCGTTTTTTTTATTATTTGTTGAAGTGTCGTTGAAGTGTTGTTAAAGTAAATACAAATTTTGGAATTTTTGTAAAAAAAAAATTTTTTTTTACCCTCAAGTTAAGTAAAGTTGATCAATCATGAACGTCTGTAATTTTGAGCAGTAAAAATTTTCAATTAATGACATAAGAAGACAACGCTTTACCGAATAAATAAAAATGCAAATTCAATTACATTTCTGTTTGTATCTTCTGATGTCATTAATTGAAATTTTAACTGCTCAAAATTACTGAAGTACACGATTGATCAACTTTACTTGACTTAAAGGTAAAACAAATTTTTTTTTTTACAAAAATTCCAAAATTCAGATTTAAAAACAAAAACACCATTCTAAAAATTCCAGGATCTTTCAAGAACAGTACAAGGTATTATGTAAAAAAAATTTAACTAAAAATTTAATAATGATAGTGTCTACACCATTTTTAAAAATTCATATTTCTGGAAAAACAAAAAACATCTTTCTGAAAATTTCAGGATCTTTTAAGATTAGTATAAGGTATTATATACAAAAACTTGACCCAAAAATTTAATGCTGATCGTGGATTTGCACGATTTTAAAAAATTCAAAATTTTTCAAATTCATCATTTTTCAAAAAATGTTATTGGAAATTTTTTTTTGTAGGCACAAGTATACCCTTTAAAATAAACCCAGAACGATTTTTTCGTAACGATAATAGTTTTCGAGATATTTGAAAAATAAACTTGAAAGATTTAAAAAAGTGTGAAATTTTGAATTTTGCATAACTTGATTTTTTTTTGTAGAACTTCGTTTCATCAACAACGAAAACTTCTGACCAAATTTCATCGAAATTGAAAGGGGTTGATTCCAACTCTTGGTCAATTTGACACGGAATGACCCAGTTATATAAAATTGTAAATTCTTATCGTTTTTTTAAATACTTATCTTGAATCTGGAGTGGTTTTCGCTTGTAACGTATTTCGTATATTCGCATGCACTTTTTATTTCTATGTTTATTGAATAAATATTGTTGTTGTAATCGTGGCAGGCACATTGACTTTCATGATGACGATGGTGATGCGATGGAAATTGGAATTCCCGATGATTCAAACGAAAGAACGATGAGTTCAATGTTTTCAACTGCCGTTTGCCATCAAACACATACACTGCTTAGCATCGAGAAGCCAACGGTAAATGAAAATATGGATTCGACGTTTGCAATTAATATCCCGCCCTCGACATCT
This sequence comes from Alloplasta piceator, assembly GCA_946863875.1. Classification (NCBI taxonomy): domain Eukaryota; kingdom Metazoa; phylum Arthropoda; class Insecta; order Hymenoptera; family Ichneumonidae; genus Alloplasta; species Alloplasta piceator. Next base: position 28,300,448 of record OX333078.1, read on the forward strand.
CGGGATGCTATGCACTCACACACAAACGTAGATCCTTTGGGATTTAATGCTACTGGCGAGCGTGAAAGTTCGGTCACATTGATTCGTCCATTAAGAGTGGCGAATGCTCGAGGAAGGGTTAGATCTGCTGCAAGCGGAAATCGAATGGATCGTCCGTGCAATAGAGATCGAATGGAATCAATAAACCAGGCGCTCACAAAAATGATTATCGGCGACATGCTCCCACTTTCCTTCGTTACAAGTATCGGATTTCGCCAGTATATGGGAGTGCTCGAACCCAACTTTCGAGTCCCATGTGTGAAGACTATCGAAAATCGACTCAACTTTGTCTATGAACAAGTTATGAAGAAGATGACTGCCGAATTATCAGCCGTCTCGTTTGTTTCATGGATATGGGACTGTTGGTCGTCTCGTAGTCAAGACTCATATATCTCGGTAACAGCTCACTTTATAAATGCGAATTGGTTACCGAAAAATTATACGCTAGCGACCGAAGAATTGTCTGGACGACATACTGCTGAAAATTTTACGATAAAGCTTCAGCATTTCCGGCAGCTCTGGAAGTTAGAAGAGAAGCTTGTCACTATTGTGACAGAAAACGCAAGCAATGCGAAAAATCGGTACGAGACTTCGATGGTCTTCATACTGTTACGTCCCGCGACTTTCGGGATTTCTCATTGTCCACGGGTTTACCTATATCGGGTAATTCTCGAGGAAAAATGCGCATGAGAGGGAAACACGGTCGAGGCGAGGATCTATCCTTACGTTGGTCATATTCCCACCAATTCTCGAACTACAGGCCATAGCGACAGCGTCGACGGCTCACGCATCAATTCATACTATCGCGATCGAGGAGAATTTCGAGCGAAGTAATTATTGATGCCGAAAGGAAAAACAGTCTATCGTCGACGCAAAAACATCCGCGGAGATACGGACTCCAAAAAAATAGCGATAGGGCCTTTGTCGGGCCAAGCGACGCGGGCATTAAAATATTTGAATGCGCGTGGCACACACACAAGGCCGAGAATAAATTCGCGGAGAAGGTCTCATTCTCCGTTATTTCAAATGCCGTGCTGCTCAAACTCCATGGTCAAATTCCGTGTGTATCAAACTCCGTTCTTCATTTTCCGGCGTTTCCCTCTTCTCCCTAATAATCCGAAAGGGTCGCCACTCACTCCGAGCTCGACCCTCGCACCTTTTTTTTAAATCGCCCGTGTACCTGCTTTGTCTATACCCCATTACTAATAATACGGTTCGTGGCAACGACGAACTGGACGGCCACGTGGTTCAGTTAACATCTCACGAAATGTCATCGCGCCGCACTGCCTCAGTGATTCTCAACACTTCAAGTCGTAGCCGTTTTTTCCAATTTTATAGATTAATATGTGAAATAATATTATGATATTAATTAATCACAGATAATAATCGCTCGCTCGGATGTATTCATACACGGAATGATTCACGGTAGATTCTCTAAACTGAATTCTCGTAGTATATTTTGTACCGCATGAAATAATCCCTCCGTGGCTATTAACATTCATGTTCTTGTAAAGAGAATAGAATGAAAGACGCTCTGTTTTTGCACATATATCACTGTTATGATTCTATCAGACCATACCATACTAACCGATATTCATATTATATGAGGGGCATTCCACGCCAAATCAACCACTTTAGAATCCAACCCCTTTCGATTTGGCTAAAACATTTTTATTTTTTTCCACCCTTTGGAAAACCTTTTACAGAATTTTTTCAAATTTTTTCACCCAACCGGTAAAAAATTATGAACTTTTCAGGAAAAATAAGCTTTTTATTTTTCAAATATCTATAACTTTTTTAAAAATTGACATATCTGGATGTTTTTTTTTATGTGTGTTTCTCTATGTACTTTTGAGAAACGAAATAGAAACAAATATTCGGGCCGATCTTCAACGTTTTTTTTTTGCGAATTTCCAGAAAAAAAAATTTCTCGATTATAATCATTTTTAATTTTTCTTATCTTTTTTTTGATAGAAACTTTTCCATTTTCTGCAAATTCACTGAAATTTTCAGAGTAGGATTTTTTCGTTTTCTATTTCTTTTTTCAATTCAAAATTTTTTTTCTCACTCAGCTTATTTCTTATAATACCACTCTGGGGATTTTTAAGGATGTCGGAAGAACCTCAAATTTTGAAAAGAAAAAAATAATAAATGCAATCAAAAGTGGTATCCATCGAAAAGAAAATTTATTTTTCAAATATCTATAACTTTTTTGAAAATTGACTTTTCATGACGTTGTTTTTTTGAAAATTCATGTTTATCAATGTACTTTTCAGAAAAAAAACAGAAAAAAATATTCGGGCCGATCTTCAACGTTTGTTTTGCGAATTTTCCAAAGAAAATCTAAGATTTCTCGATTATTGTCATTTTTAATTTTCCTTATCGTTTTTTTTATAAAAACTTTGCTATTTTCTGCAAAATCACTGGAATTTTCGGAGTAAGTTTTTTTTTTCAATTCAAAAATTGTTTTCTTAACTCAGCTTATTTCTTATATTATCACTTTGAGAATTTTTGAGGATGTTGAGAGAATAACGAAGTTCGAAGAAAAAATAATGATAAATGAAATTGAAAGTGGTAATCATCGGAAAAATTTCAATGTTTTTTGAAAAAGTAGGACAAAAAATGGAAGATAGTTCTGAATAATTTTTTTATTCAGAACTATTCAGACTTTTCAAAAGCCTCCACTTTATCATTGCACAATGATTTTCATCATCCTTAATTTGGCATTGCAATTTTTGTAATTATTGAGGGGTTATGAGCAAAAGAAATATTGAAAAATCAATAACTACGGTGGTTCACGGTATTCAGAATTTTCAAAAGCGTCCACTTTATCAATGCACAATGATTTTCATCGTCCTCAATTTAGCATTGCGATTTTTGCAATTATTAAGGGGTTATGGGCAAAAGAAATATTGACAAATCAATAACTACCGTGATTCACGGTATTCAGACTTTTCAAAAGCGTCCACTTTATCATTGCACAATGATTTTCATCGTCCGTAATTTGGCATTGCGATTTTCACAATTATTAAGGGGTTATGGGCAAAAGGAATTTTGAAAAAACGATAACTATCGTGTTTTACAGTATTCAGACTTTTCAAAAGCGTTCACTTTATCATTGCACAATGATTCTAATCGTCCTTAATTTGGCATTGCGATTTTCGCAATAATCAAGGGGTTATGAGCAAAAGGAATATTCAAAAATCAATAACTTCCGTGGTTCACGGTATTCAGACTTTTCAAAAGCGTCCACTTTATCATTGCACAAAGGTTTTCATCGTCCTTAATTTGGCATTGCAATTTTCACAATTATTAAGGGGTTATGGGCAAAAGAAATATTGAAAAAACAATAACTACCGTGTTTTACGGTATTCAGACTTTTCAAAAGCGTCCACTTTATCATTGCACAATGATTTTCACCGTCTTTAACTTGGCATTACGATTTTTGCAATCATTAAAGGGTTATGGGGAAAAGAAATATTGAAAAATCAACAACTACCGTAGTTTACGGTATTCAGACTTTCCAAAAGCGTCCACTTTATCAATGCACAATGATTTTTAACGTCCTTAATTTGGCATTGCGATTTTCGCAATTATCAAAGGGTGATGAGCAAAAGAAATATTGGAAAATCGATAACTACGGTGGTTCACGGTATTCAGACTTTTCAAAAGCGTCCACCCTATCAATGCACAATGATTGTCATCGTCCTTACTTTGGCATTGCAATTTTCGCAACTATTAAGGGGTTATGAGTAAAAGGAATATCGAAAAATCAATAACTACCGTGGTTTACGGTATTCAGACTTTTCAAAAGCGTCCACTTTATCATTGCACAATGATTCTCATCGTCCTCAATTTGACATTGCAATTTTCACGATTTTAAAGGGGTTATGGGCAAAAGGAATATTGAAAAAAACAATAACTATCGTGTTTTACGGTATGCAGACTTTTCAAAAAAGTCCACTTTATCATTGCACAATGATTTTCATCGTCCTCAATTTGGCATTGCGGTTTTTGCAATTATTAAGGGGTTATGGGCAAAAGAAATATTGAAAAAACAATAACTATCGTGTTTCACGGTATTCAGACTTTTCAAAAGCGTCCACTTTAACAATGCACAATGATTTTCATCGTCGTTAATTTAGCATTGCGATTTTTACAATTATTAAGGGGTTATGAGCAAAAGGAATATTGAAAAATCAATAACTACCGTGGTTCACGGTATTCGGACTTTTCAAAAGCGTCCACTTCATCATTGCACAATGATTTTCATCGTCCTTAATTTGACATTGCGATTTTCACAATTATTAAGGAGTTATGAGCAAAAAAACTATTGAAAAAACAATAACTATCGTGTTTATCGGGATTCAGACTTTCCAAAAGCGTCCACTTCATCATTGTGCAATGATATTCATCATCCATATTTTCGTATTGCGATTTTTCCAATCCATGAGGGGTTATCGACGAAATAAATATTAAAAAATTGATATTGAATGAGCAGCAAGAGGTCGTAGAATATTAAAATTTCATGAAAATGATGAATAAATCGTGGAAATTGGAAATTTGCCCATAGCTTTCTCATTTGTTTTCGTCTATCGTCAGGCCTCCTCTATGAGGTCCTTCTTGACCACCTTTATTTCATGTATGTTTATTTTCATGGCTTCCTCACAAAGGAAGCTTGACGATAGACGAAAACAAATGAATTTCATCATTTTAATGAAATTTTAATATTCTACGATCTCTTGCTGCTTATTTAATATCAATTTATTCATCACCTTATGTCTTGTGCGAAGTTTCATCTAGACACTTGCAAATTTACGAAAGCTGAAACGCTAATAATAATTTTTTGAAAATTTCAAAATTTTTTTTCAGCCAAGCCCTTTATGCATTTTTTCCGGAATTCTATATTGTTTTTCCTTAGTATTTAATGTGTCAGCATAAAACGATTCACCTCGATAGATGTGAAATTACAAGAGCTACAGAGCTTACACTTTTTTTGCGAAAAATAATAATTTTTTTTAAACCAAACGTCTTGAGCAAAGTTTCCCAAATTCGATTCAAATAGTTCTTATCCTAAAGAGTATCTACACATAAAATTTCAGGATGCCAACTGCAAAACAGCTGCTTAATTACGAAAGTGTTCACAAGCATTTTTCTGGAATTGTCTAAATTTTTTTTAGAACAAACCTTTGTAGGGTTTTTCACCAAATTTGACCCTAACAATTCTTATTATCTAGTGTATTTGTGCAAAAAATTTCAGCCCGATACTTGCAAAAATGTGAATGTAGGAGTATTGTAAGCAAATTGTAATTGTAATTGTAAACAAAATTTGTTTGAAAAATTTAATTTTTTTTTCTCAATGAACCTCTTGAGCAATTTTTCTGAAATTCTGTAGTATTTTTCGTTTCCATTGAATGTATCATCACAAAAAAAATCAGCTCAATACATGCAAAATTGCAAAAGTTAGAGAACTTAAAATTTTCTTGCGAAAAATTAACATTTTTTTTTAAGCCGAACCTTTTGGGCAATTTTTCCCAAATTCAATCCCAGCCGGCCCTATTATAAAGTGTATCTACACAAAAAAATTCAGAGCGATAACTTCAAAATTACGGAAGTTAAACGACGAACGGAAAATACGAAGTCTCGCCAAATCGACAATTATTTTACAATTTTGCACTGAGTAGAGGGACATAGATGATCTACTCGCGTACTAAATTTCACCTCGATAACTTAGACCGTTCTCTAGATATATTCATTTTAATAAAAGCACAAACCGTACACACACACACACACACACACACACACACACATACATACACACACACATACACACATACATACGTCCAGACATTTTTTCTAAATGTGATTTTTCGACGTTTTGGGACATTTTGACCATACTGACATGAAAAGCTTCCTACATGAGGAAGCGAAAAATCAATAACTAAAGTCTTCATCAGAATTCAGACTTTTCAAAAGCGTCCACTTTAGAATTGCACAATGATTGTCATCGTCCTTAATTTGACATTGCGATTTTCGCAACTATTAAGGGGTTATGAGCGAAAAAAATATTGACGAATCAATAACCACCGTGATGTACGGTATTCAGACTTTTGAAAGCGTCCACTTCATCATTGCACAATGATTCTTATCGTTTTTAATTTGGCATTGCGATTTTTGCAATTATTAAGGGGTTATGGGCAAAAGAGATATTGAAAAATCAATAACTATCGTGGTTCACGGTATTCGGACTTTTCAAAAGCGTCCACTTCTTAACTGCATGATGATTTTCATCATCCTTAATCTGGCATTGCGATTTTCGAAATTATTAAGGGGTTATGGGCAAAAGAAATATTGAAAAATCAATAACTACTATGGTTCAGGGTATTCAGACTTTTTGAAAGCTCCCACTTTATCATTGCACAATGTTTCCAGTCATCCGTAATTTGGCATTGTGATTTTTGCAATTACAAAGGTGTTATCGACGAAATAAATATTGAAAAATCAATAACTACCGTGTCTATCGATATCCAGACTTTTTAAAAGCGTCCACTTAATAATTTACAATGATGTTCATCATCAATATGTTTTAAAATGACTGAATCCCGATAAACACGGTAATTATTGATTTTTCAATATTTTTTTTGTCCATAACCCTTTAATCATTGCGAAAATCGCAATGCCAAATTAGGAATGATGAAAATCATTATGCAATGATAAAGTGGACGCTTTTGAAAAGTCTAAATACTGTAAACCACGGTAGTTATTGATTTTTCAATATTTCTTTTGCCCATAACCCCTTAATAATTGCGAAAATCGCAATCCCGAATTAAGGACGATGACAATCATTGTGCAATGATAAAGTCGACGCTTTTAAAATGTCTGAATACCGTAAAACACGATAGTTATTGTTTTTTCAATATTTCTTTTGCCCATTACCCCTTAATAATGACAAAAATCGCGATGTCAAATTGAGAACAATAAGAATCATTGTGCAATGATGAAGTGGACGCTTTTGAAAAGTCTGAATACCGTGAATCACAGTGGTTATTGATTTTTTAATATTTCTTTTGCTCATAACCCCTCAGATATCGCAAAAATCGCAATGCCAAATTGAGATAAATGAAAAGCGTTAAGCATTGATAAAGTGGACGCTTTTGAAAAGTCTGAATACCGTGAACCACAGTAGTTATTGATTTTTCAACATTTCTTTTGCCTATAACCCCTTAATAATTGCAAAAATCGCAATGCCAAATCAAGAACAATGAAGACCATTGTGCATTGATAAAGTAGACGCTTTTGAAAAGTCTAAATACCGTGAACCTTAGTAGTTATTGATTTTTCAATATTTCTTTTGCTCATAATTGATAATTGCGAAAATCGCGATGCCAAATTAAGGACGATAAAAATCATTGTGCAATGATAAAGTCGACGCTTTTGAAAAGTCTGGATACCGTAGAACTTGATAGTTATTGTTTTTTCAATATTTCTTTTGCCCATAAGCCCTTAATAATTGTGAAAATCGCAATGCCAAATTGAGAACGATAAGAATAATTGTGCGATGATAAAGTGGACTCTTTGAAAATGTCTAAATACCGTAAATCACGGTAGTTATTGATTTTTCGATATTTTTTTTGCTCATAACCCCTTAATCATTGCAAAAATCACAATGCCAAATTAAAAACGATGCAAGTCATCATGCATTGATAAAGTAAACGCTTCTGAAAAGTTTGAATACCGTGAACCACGTAGTAATTGATTTTTCAATATTCCTTTTGACCATAACCCCTTAATAATTGCAAAAAGCGCAATGCCAAATCAAAGACGATGAAAATCATTGTGCATTGATAAAGTCGACGTTTTTGAAAAGTCTGAATACCGTGAACCACGGTAGTTATCGATTTTTCAATATTTCTTCTGCCCATAACCTCTTAATAATTGCAAAAATCGAAATGCCAAATTAAGGACGATGAAAATCATTGTGCAATGATGAAGTGGACGCTTTTAAATAGTCTGGATACCGTGAACCACGGTAGTTGATGATTTTTCAATATTCCTTTTGCTCATAACCCGTTAATAATTGCGAAAGTCGCAATGCCAAATTAGGAATGATGAAAATCATTGTGCTACGATGAAGTGGACGCTTTTGAAAAGTCTGAATACCGTAAAACACGATAGTTATTGTTTTTTAATATTTCATTTGCCCATAATCCCTCAATAATTGTGGAAATCGCAATCTCAAATTAGGGACGATAAAAATCATTGTGCAATGATAAAGTGGACGCTTTTGAAAAGTCTAAATACCGTGAATCACGGTAGTTATTGACTTTTCAATATTTCTTTTGCCCATGACCCCTTAATAATTGCAAGAATCGCAACGCCAAATTAAGAACGAGGAAAATCACTGTGCATTGATAAAGTAGACGCTTTTGAAAAGTCTGAATACCGTAAACCACGGTAGTTATTGATTTTCGAATATTTCTTTTGCCCATAACCCCTTAATAATTGCAAAAATCGCAATGCCAAATTGGAGACGATGAAAATCATTGTGCATTGATAAAGTAAACGCTTTCAGAAAGTCTGAATACCGTGAACCGAGGTAGTTATCGATTTTTCAATATTTCTTTTGCTCATAACCTCTTAATGATTGCGAAAATCCCAATGCTAAATTAAGAAAAATGAGAATCTTTGTGCAATGACAAAGTAGATGCTTTTGAAAAGTCTAAATACCGTGAACCACGGTAGTTATTGAATTTTGAATATTCCTTTTGCTCATAACTCCTCGATTATTGCGAAAATCGCAATGCCAAATTAGAGACGATAAAAATCATTGTGCAATAATAAAGTCGACGCTTTTAAAAAGTCTGAATACCGTGAAACACGATAGTCATCGCTTTTTCAATATTTCTTTTGCCCATAACCCCTTTATAATTTTAAATATCGCAATGCCGAATGAAGGGAGATGAAAATCGATGTGCAATGATAAAGTGGACTTTTTTGAAAAGTTTAAATACCGTAAATCACGGTTGTTATTGATTTTTTAATTCTTCATGAGCTCATAACCCATTAATGATTGCAAAAATCGCAATGCCAAATTAAGGACGATGAGAATCATCGTGCATTAATAAAGTGGACGCTTTTGAAAAGTCTAAATACCGTGAATCACGGTAGTTATTGATTTTTCAATATTCCTTTTGCCCATAACCCCTTGATAATTGCAAAAATCGCAATGCCGAATCAAAGACGATAAGAATCATTGTGCATTGATAAAGTAGACGTTTTTGAAAAGACTGAATACCGTGAACCACGGTAGTTATCGATTTTTCAATATTTCTTCTGCCCATAACCTCTTAATAATTGTGTTACGTCTCGCGACTTTCGGGATTTCCTCGTCGTTCTTGAGTTTCCCATATCGGAAGATTCTCGAGAAAATTACGCATGGAAAAGGGACACGGTCGAGTCAAGGGTCCATTCTTTCGGTGTGGCCATATTTCCACCAATTTTCAACCACTCAAATTACGGAGCCATGAGGAAAACGTCAACGCCTGGTTAGTCACGTATCGATTCAGACCACCGAGGAGAGTCTTAAGCGTGTTATTATTACGCTTAAATAAAACAATCTCAATCATCGGTTCGAGAAAACATCCGCCGGAGTAACAAAACTCCACGATAAATATCGATAGGCCTTTGTGGAGCCGGGCGACACCGAGCGTTGAAATCTTAGAGAGCGCGTGGCACACACACTAGCCTAGCGTAGCGTTGAGACCCTCACGCACACCGAGTGCAGCTACACCGACGTCGTCGTAAATGAGGCACCGAAAAATTATATTAGTACGTACGGCCAGTGGTTCTTCCTTTTCATTTTATTGGCATAATCAGCCTGAGATCCCGAAAGATCGCAAAACCGGACAGTAAAAGTAAATTCAAAATTAGTATCGAGCATGAAAATTACATAGCTTGGGTCAGGTCATTCGAAATAGAAAATAAAATTATTTTAAGACGCAATAATGCGAAGGAAAAATTTCTCTTGAGAGTTTACAGACGACAGTTGAGTTTTTGGAAAAAAAAGGATATTGCAAAGATTTATTAGGGTAGAAAAGAGAGGAAAAAAATAAAAAGGGACATGTATTGAAAATGATGAAGGAAAAGAACACCACTGTCTCTGGGAAAGGTCATACACGTGGCCCATAGCAAAATTAGTCACGCCTTGCAGAGAAAGGAATTACCCAAAGATAAAGCACACCTCAGTGCAACCCGATATGTATGTATAAAAAAAAAATCCTTTCAACGCTCTATCTCAAGATATTAAACGAAGAAATGCTATCGACATATTGCAAACATCCGAAGCTAGTAAATCTGTCAACTTTAAAAAAATACAAGACCGTTCGAGAAAGAATTGAGAGGACGCTGGAAAAGAGTCTTTGTCCAAGGGTCCGAGAAAATTCCCTCGCGCCCCGCGGACGGCACGAGGCCCGCAACCCTCATGCGTCGTTTCGCTCTCTCTCGCACAATGAGTCGCCACGGGGGACACGCCAAATTTGGGCATAGATAATATTCATAAAAAGCATTGTTAAAAGTTGCAAGTTAAAATTATAAGGCAGTTATGAAACTCAAGAGGAATTTCGCCTTAAAAGTAGGCGTGCGATTTAAGTTAATTATAAGAAACGTGCGTATGAATGAATGACTAATTTCAGGTAAAAAGATCAGGTAAACTTCTGAGAAATAGAATTTGAATTACCCAAAAATAAGAGAAAAATATAAAACAAATTATTACATTTTACAAAAGTCTAAAAACATTTTTAAACATTTTCAATAATCAGTTCTTTGAAAAATACAAATTCTATTTCGTCAAAATCATAATAACAAGAAATTCAAATTAACAAAAGTAATTATTTAATAGAATTATTATGAAATTGAATTATTTAATTATAAACAAAACCAAAAATAGTTTCAGAAAAATGCACAAACAAAAATTTATATTTCATTTAAAATAAATAAACAATTTACGCTCAGGAAAATTATTTCGGAAATGACAATAAAATAATTACCAAAAACAATCAGGAATAAAAATTTGAAAATTAAAAACTTATCAATTAAAACATTTTTCAAATTAACAACCGTTCAAAAATTAAAACAATTAATTTATCAATTCAGTTTAAAATTCATTATTCGAAACCGTTTGAACAAATTAAAAATCTCAAATTAAAGCTCACAAAATATAAAATATAAAAAAATATTACAATTACAATTATTCAAAAATATATATATTCATCAATAGAAATTATTTAAAAGAATTTAACAAATGCGTTCAAACGAATTATCCATTCGAGACTCTTTCTCATTCCCTTATAAGGAAATGATGGGAGGAGCTTTATAAAGCATAGGAAATATAGTGCAGTAGAACAGAGAAGGAATGGAAAATATGAAAATTGTCACAGGAAAGAGAGAGAAGTAACCATAGTCAAAAATCGAACCAATCAGAAGAGCTTTAGATCGAGAGAGTATGAGAAGGCATGCAAGAGTGAAAGAGAACGAGAGGGATGGTCAAAGCCTCGGCGGTGGGGCCTAAGCGTAGCGAGAGCCCAAACGAGGGCGGGAGTAAGTGAGAAGGAGAATGAAAGAAAGAGACCCCTCGACTCTCTGTACACGCGAAATATACGTAAAAATTGGAATTTAAAATTGCAAATTGTTTTCAGATAATGCAGAATGTACAAGAATGGAAGTATGAGTGAAATTTAGGTTAAAGTTAAGTTTAATTATCATTTAATCAATGCGAAATCAAGATGACCGGTGAGGTGGAGGGGAGCTCTAAGACGTGCAATGTCTTAGGAACCAAGGGACAAATTGCCCCTTCCCCAAAACTAAGCTTGTCCAAAGAGTATAAAAGCGCGAGTCGCACCAAGTAATTAAGACATTGATTTCGAAAATTTGGCACGGTCAACATCGTCCACGACATTCATCTCCGCGATTTCAAATTTCATTTATTTTCTTTGATTAAGCTGTCAACTCGTGACTTCGGTTAAAGCTTTAATTTTATATTCCCTTCGTTTTAATCATTTTAATCATTTTTAGACATTATATAGACTTTAGTGCGTGCTCAAATTAATCATTATCAACATTATTTTTACGTTATCCCGGCTACGGTTAAGAAAGACTCATCGGTGAAACGTCGTTTAATTCCAATTGTGAATTGTGCGAAATTAATTTGTGTTTAAATATATTTATAATTAACATTCTGTGGAACTGTGACTGTTCATTGTGTGTGCATATCGTCGCTTCCGATCCCTTTGATCCATTAATCGATCGTTTTGGGTTCGTGTTTCCATCGCCTCAACGACATTTTCAACTTTCGTTGTCTTCATCGCTGGGATTGATTGATTCTTGGATCTCATCATCTATCATCTTCATTCGTCACCAAGTTCGAGTTCGTCTTCCATTTCTCAATCCCCAAAAGAGAACAGCAAGAGTAAGTACAATTACAATGTGGTCATCGTTAGAAATTAACCCTCGAGAGAACATACTCTCGACTCCCATCGAGGACGGGTCCGCAATGGATTTCTGTCCCTCTAGGGCAATCCTTTGAGTTTGATAATTAAATTTTGTCGAAATTAAATTCAACCCCTTTCGCGTTTTATCGGAAGTTTTCATTAAAATTCTGACACCCGTTATGTTTCTGTCGCGGTCCACCTTGCACACAATACACGGGGTGTCTATATTCATTCAAACTTCCTTCAATGTATGAATCCGATATTTTTCAATTAAAAATTGCTCTTTTGCTTCTGGTTATATTTTTCATCATTAACTTGATCTTAACTGGGTTTTTAGCATTTAAAGTCGAGTCGTTAGTAAAAATCTGGCGCGTCTAGAATCTTTTCCTAAGTTTAAATACATTTTTACAAAATGACCAAACTCGAGGAAATAGCTGTTTGGGTAGGCATGGTCACGATAATTGTTTTGGCAGTCGCGATTTTCGTTATGGGATACATTCTTATCACCGGTAAATTCCCGCGCTCAGAGACAAGCGATGGACAATCCCGCGTTTACTTTCTTCGTGATGATTCCACCGAAGTTTAAATTCATGTAATTATTTTCTCACTCAATCAATCACTCAGACAATCAATCATTCAATTGATGAGACTTTGAATGAAACTTGCGAGAACAATCTCTTCCCCCTTCGTTTTCAATCTCAACATGAAATTCCATAATTAAAAGTAATTTGTTTCGAATCTCCGTTTCTGGAAAATTCCCCTTTTTACAATCATTCGTGATCTTAATTCCCCTTTAACATTCACGTTTTAAATCTTCAAAAGCCTTTGTTTTAAAAATCAAATTCTTATCCTTCTTTACTTTCTTGCAAAATAAGTTATTAAATCATTGAGACATGTGGTTTCTAAACGAATCGCGAATAATCACCCTGACAACAATTAGTATTTTATTCATAATTACGGTTCTTGTTTGCCTGATTTCCTTCCGAAAAGACCGAAAATTCATCCCTATAAAAATCGTTTCACAGGTTAAATTCACCCCTTCCGAAACCAATCATTCCAAACAATCACGCGTAATGACAACCGCTGTTTAAATTCTATAATCCTCCAATCGATAAGACAATCAATTCAATCTGCTATTATTTTAACTCATTTGCATTCAGAAATTTCACATTCTTGATTCACTTCTCCCCACCATGTCCAATCAATTCACGCCTATTATGTTTATTCCGGATCCAATCCCCGTAATCGTCGTATCAATCGCGTCTTCATTGAGAAATAATATCCAACCCTTCGAAGTACCATTTAATACCTGCAGGGTAGTCTGTCAGCCCCAATACATAGTAATATATTGCCTTGATAATTAACTCCCAATCGAGAAATTTCCAATAATAGTTAAATTCAACCAATACAATACTTGAAATACACTCTCCAGGCCATCCTGAGCAAATTTCCGCGAGGTTAGGCTCGAAACGGCCACTTGTCCAACATAACGCAGTTATTCCGAATAACGTGTAAAGAAAGGTTTTACCCTTCTTGACCGAGATGGAATACTAGCCGGTTGAGACGTAACAATTGCAAAAATCGCACTCCCAAATTAAGGACGATGAAAATCATTGTGCAATGATAAAGTGGACGCTTTTGATGAGTCTGAATACCGTGAAACACGATAGTTATTGGTTTTCAATACTTCTTCTGCCCATAACCGCTTAATAATTGTGAAAATCGCAATGCCAAATTAAGGACGATGAAATCATTGTGCAATGATGAAGTAGACGCTTTTGAAAAGTCTAGATACCGTGAACCACGGTAGTTATTGATATTTCAATATTCCTTTTGCTCATAACCCCTCGATAAATGCGAAAGTCGCAATGTCAAATGAAGGACGACGAAAATCATTGTGCAATGATAAAGTGGACGCTTTTGAAAATTCTGAATACCGTAAAACACGATAGTTATTGTTTTTCAATATTTCTTTTGCCCATAACCTCTTGATCATTGTGGAAATCGCAATGTTAAATTAGAGACGATGAAAATCATTGTGCAACGATAAAGTGGACGCTTTTGAAAAGTCTGAATACCGTGAATCACGGTAGTTATTGATTTTTCAATATTTCTTCTGCCCATAACCCCTGAATAATTGCAAAAATCGCAACGCCAAATTAAGGACAAGGAAAATCATTGTGCATTGATAAAGTGGACGCTTTCAAACAGTCTAAATACCGTGAATCATGGTAGTTATCGATTTTTAAATATTTCTTCTGCCCATAACCTGTTAATAATTGCAAAAATCGCACTGCCAAATTAGGGACGATAAAAATCATTGTGCAATGATAGAGTGGACGCTTTTGGAAAGTCTGAATACCGTAAAACACAATAGTTATCGATTTTTCAATATTTCTTCTGCCCATAACCTCTTAATAATAGCAAAAATCGCAATGCTAAATTCAGGACGATAAAAATCATTGTGCAATGATAAAGTGGACGCTTTACAAAAGTCTGAATACCGTGAAACACGATAGTTATTGTTCTTTCAATAATTCTTTTGCCCATAACCCCTTAATAATTGTGAAAATCGCAATGCCGAATTGAGGACGACAAGAATCATTGTGCAATGATAAAGTGGACGCTTTTGAAAAGTCTGGATACCGTGAACCACGGTAGTTGATGATTTTTTAATATTTCTTTTGCTCATAACCCCTTAATAATTGCGAAAAACGCAATGCCAAATTAAGGATGATGAAAATCATTGTGCTATGGTGAAGTAGGAGCTTTCGAAAAGTCTGAGTACCGTAAAACACGATAGTTATTGTTTTTTAATATTTCTTTCGCCCATAACCCCTTAATAATTGTGGAAATCGCAATGTCAAATTAGGGACGAAGAAAATCATTGTGCAATGATAAAGTGGACGCTTTTGAAAAGTCTGAATACCGTGAATCAACGTAGTTATTGATTTTTCAATATTTCTTTTGCCCATAACCCCTTAATAATTGCAAAAATTGCAACGTCGAATAAAGGACGAGGTGAATCATTTTGCATTGATAAAGTGGACGCTTTTGAAAAGTCTAAATACCGTAAACCACGGTAGTTATTGATTTTTGAATATTTTTTTCGCCCATAACCCCTTAATAATTGCAAAAATCGCAATGCCGAATTGAGGACGATGAAAATCATTGTGCATTGATAAAGTAAACGCTTTTGGAAAGTCTAAAAAACGTGAACCACGGTAGTTATCGATTTTTTTATATTTCTTTTGCTTATAACCCCTTAATGATTGCGAAAATCCCAATGCCAAATTGAGAAAAATGAGAATCATTGTGCATTGATAAAGTGGACGCTTTCGAAAAGTCTGAATACCGCAAAACACGACAGTTATTGTTTTTTCAATAATTCTTTTGCCCATAACCCCTTTATAATTTTGAATATCGCAATGCCAAATTAAGAGAGATAAAAATCGATGTGCAATGATAAAGTCGACTTTTTTGAAAAGTCTAAATACCGTAAATCACGGTAGTTATTGATTTTTCAATATTTATTGAGCTCCCAACCCCTCAATAATTGCAAAAATCGCAATGCCAAATTAAGGACGATGGGAATCATCGTGCATTGATAAAGTGGACGCTTTTGAAAAGTCTGAACACCGTGAACCACGGTAGTGATTGATTCTTCAATATTCCTTCTGCCCATAACCCCTTGATAATTGCAAAAATCGCAATGCCAAATTAAAGACGATGAAAATCATTGTGCATTGATAAGGTAGACGTTTTTGAAAAGACTGAATACCGTGAACCACAGTAGTTATCGATTTTTCAATATTTCTTCTGCCCATAACCTCTCAATAATTGCAAAAATTGCACTGCCAAATTAAGGACGATGAAAGTCATTGTGTAATGATAAAGTGGACGCTTTTGAAAAGTCTTCATACCGTAAAACACGATAGTTATCATTTTTTCAACACTTCTTTTGCCTATAACCCCTTGATAATTGTGACAATCGCAATGCCAAATTAAGGACGATGGAAATCGTTGTGCAATGATGAAGTGAACGCTTTTGAAAAGTCTGGATACCGTGAACCACGGTAGTTATTGATTTTTCAATATTCCTTCCGCTCATAACCCTTTGATAATTGCGGAAGTCGCAATGTCAAATTAAGAACGATGAACATCATTGTGCAATGATAAAGTGGACGCTTTTGAAAATTCTGAATACCGTAAAACACGATAGTTATTGTTTTTTAATATTTCTTTTGCCCATTACCCCTTAATAATTGTAAAAATCGCAATGTCAAATTGAGGACGATGAAAATCATTGTGCAATGATAAAGTGGACGCTTTCGAAAAGTCTGAATACCGTGAATCACGGTAGTTATTGATTTTTCAATATTTCTTTTGCTCATAACCCCTTAATAATTGCAAAAATCGCAACGCGAAATTAGGGACGAGGAAAATCATTGTGCATTGATGAAGTGGACGCTTTTGAAAAGTCTAAATACCGTAAATGATGGTAGTTATTGATTTTTGAATATTTCTTTTGCCCATAACCCCTTAATAATTGCAAAAATCCCAATGCGAGATTGGGAACAATGAGAATCATTGTGCAATGATAAAGTGGACGCTCTTGAAAAGTCTGAATACCGTAGAACACGCTAATTATTGATTTATCAATATTTATTTTGCCCATGACCCCTTAATAATTGCAAAAATCACAATGCCAAATTAAGGACGATAAAAATCATTGTGCAATGATAAGGTGGAGGCTTTCGAAAAGTCTGAATACCGTAAGAGACGATAGTTATTGTTTTTTTAATATTTCTTTTGCCCATAACCCCTTAATAATTGTGAAAATCACAATGCAAAATTGAGGACGATGAAAATCATTGTGCAATGATAAAGTGGACGCTCCTGAAAAGTCTAAATACCGTGAATCACGGTAGTTTTTGATTTTTCAATATTTCTTTTGCTCATAACCCCTTTATTATTGCAAAAATCGCAATGCCAAATTGAGGACGATGAGAATTATTGTGCATTGATAAAGTAGACTCTTTCAAAAAGTCTGAATACCGTGAACCACAGTAGTTATTGATTTTTCAATATTCCTTTTGCCTATGACCCCTCAATAATTGCGAAAATCGCGACGTCAAATTAAGGACGATGAAAATCATTGTGCAATGATATAGTATACGCTTTTGCAAAGTCTGAAAACCGTGAAACACGATAGTTATTGTTCTTTTAATATTTCTTTTGCACATCACCCCTTAATTATTGTGAAAATCGCAATGCCAAATTGAGGACGATGGAAATCATTGTGCAATGATGAAGTGGACTTTTTTTTCAAAGTCTGAATACCGTGAACCACGGTGGTTATTGATTTTTCAATATTCCTTCTGCTCATAACCCCTCAATAATTGCAAGAATCGCAATGCCAAATTGAGGACGATGAAAATCATTGTGCAATGATAAAGTAGACACTTTCGAAAAGTCTGAATACCGTAAAACGCGATAGTTATTGTTCTTTCAAATCTTTTTTCGCCCATAAGCCCTAGATAATTGTGAAAGTCGCAATGTCAAATTAGGGACGATGAAAATCATTGTGCAATGATAAAGTAGACGCTTTTAAAAGTCTAAGTACCGTGAATCAGGGTAGTTATTGATTTTTCAATATTTCTTTTGCCCATAACCCCTTAATAATTGCAAAAATCACAATGCTAAATTAAGGACGATGTAAATCATTGTGCAGAGATAAAGTGAACGCTTTTGAAAAGTCTGAATACCGTAAACCACGGTAGTATCTGATTTTTGAGTATTTCTTTTGCCCAGAACCCTTTAATAATTGCAAGAATCGCAATGTTAAATTGAGATCGATAAAAATCATTATGCAATGATAAAGTGGACGCTTTTAAAAAGTCTGAATCCTGTAAACCACGGTAGTTATTGATTTTTTAATATTTCTTCTGCCGATAACCCCTTGGAAATTGCGAAAATCGCAATCTCAAATTGAGGACGATGAAAATCATTGTGCAATGATAAAGTGGATGCTTTTGAAAAGTCTGAATACCGTAAAACACGACAGTTATTGTTTTTTCAATATTTCATTTGCCCATAACCCCTTAATAATAACGAAAATCGCAATGTCAAATTAGGAACGATGAAAATTATTGTGCAATGATAAAGTGGACGCTTTTGAAAAGTCTTAATACCGTGAATCACAGTAGTTATCGATTTTTCAATATTTCTTTTGCTCATAACCCTTTAATTATTGCGAAAATTGCAATGATAATCTAAGGACGATGAGAATCGTTGTGCATTGATAAAATGGACGCTTTTAAAAAATCTGAATACCGTGAACCACGGTAGTTATTTATTTTTTAATATTTCTTTTTCCCATAACCCCTTGATAATTGCAAAAATCGCAATGCCAAATTAAGGACGATGAGAATCATTGTGCATTGATTAAGTGGACGCTTTTGAAAAGTCTCATAACCGTGAACCACGGTAGTTATCGATTTTTCAATATTCCTTTTGCTCATAACCCCTTAATAATTGCGAAAATTGCAATGTTGAAATTGAGGACGATGATAATCATCGTGCAATGATAAAGTCGACGCTTTTGAAGAGTCTGAATACCGTAAAACACGATAGTTATTGTTTTTTTAATATTTCTTTTACCCATAACCCCTTAATAATTGTGAAAAACGCAATGTCAAATTAAGGACGATGAAAATCATTGTGCAATGATAGAGTGGACTTTTTGAAAAGTCTAAATACCGTAAATCACAGAAGTTATTGATTTTTCAATATTTCTTTTGCTCATAACCCCTTAATAATTGCAAAAATTGCAATGCCAAATTAGGGACGATGAAGATCATCGTGCATTGATAAAGTGAACGCTTTTAAAAAAGTCTGAATACCGTGAACCACGGTAGTGATTGATTTTTCAATATTCCTTTTGCCCATAACCCCTTAATTATTGTGAAAATTGCAATGTCAAATAGAGGACGATGAGAATCATTGTGCGATGATAAAGTGGACGCTTTTAAAAAGTCTGAATACCGTGAATCACGGTAGTTGTTGATTTTTCAATATTTCTTTTGCCTATAACCCCTTAATAATTGCGAAAATTGCAACGCAAAATTGAGGACGAGGAGAATCATTGTGCATTGATAAAGTCGACGATTTTGAAAAGTCTGAATACCGTGAACCACGGTAGTTATCGATTTTTGAATATCTCTTTTGCCCATAACCCCTTAATAATTGCAAAAATCACGATGCCAAATTGAGGCTGATGAAAATCATTGTGCAGTGATAAAGTGGACGTTTTTGAAAAGTCTGAATACCGTGAACCACGGTACTTTTCGATTTTTCAATATTTCTTTTGCTCATAACCCCTTAATAATTGCGAAAATCCCAATGCCAAATTGAAAACGTCGAGAATCATTGTGCAATGATAAAGTGGACGCTTTTGAAAAGTCTGAATACCGTGAACCACGGTAGTTATTGATTTTTCAATATTTCTTTTGCCCATAACCCCTTAATAATTGCAAAGATCGCAATGCCAAATTCAGGACGATAAAAATCATTGTGCAATGATGAAGTGGACGCTTTTGAAAAGTCTGAATACCGTCAGACACGATAGTTATTGTTTTTTTTATATTCCTTTCGCCCATAACCCCTTAGTAATTGTGAAAATTGCAATGCCAAATTGAGGACGATCAAAATCATTGTGCAATAATAAAGTGGACGCCTTTGAAAAGTCTGAATACCGTGACTCACGGTAGTTATTGATTTCTTAATATTTCTTTTTCCCATAACCCTTTAATAATTGCAAAAATCGCAGAGCAAAATTAAGGACAATGAAAATTATTGTGCATTGATCTAGTAGACGCTTTTGAAAATCCTGAATACCGTGAAACACGGTAGTTGTTGATTTTCCAATATTTCTTTTGTTGATAACCCCTTAATAATTGCAAAAATCGCAACGCCAAATTAAGAACGAGGAGAATCATTGTGCATCGATAAAGTGGACGCTGTCGAAAGGTCTGAATACCGTGAACCACGGTAGTTATGGATTTTTGAATATCTTTTTTGCCCATAACCCCTTAATAATTGCAAAAATCGCGATGCCAAATTGAGGATGATGAAAATCATTGTGCACTGATAAAGTGGACGCTTTTGAAAAGCCTGAATACCGTGAACCACGGTAGTTTTCGATTTTTCAATATTTCTTCTGCTCATAACCTCTCAATAATTGCGAAAATCTCAATGCAAAATTAAGGACAATGAAAATCATTGTGCATTGATAAAGTGGACGCTTTTGAAAAGTCTAAATACCGTGAACCACGGTAGATATTGATTTTTTGATATTTTTTTTGCCCATAACCCCTTAATAATTGCAAAAATCGCAACGTCAAATTAGGGCCGATAAAAATCATTGTGTAATGATAAAGTGGACGCTTTTGCAAAGTCTGAATACCGTAAAACACGATAGTTATTGTTCTTTCAATTTTTTTTTGCACATCACTCCTTAATAATTGTGAAAATCGCAATGCCAAATTAAGGACGATGAAAATCATTGTGCAATGCTGAAATGGACTTTTTTGAAAAGTCTGAATACCGTGAACGACGGTAGTTATTGATTTTTCAATATTCCTTTTGCTCATGACCCCTCAATAATTGCGAGAATCGCAATGCCAAATTGAGGACGATGAAAATCATTGTGCAATGATAAAGTGGACGCTTTTGAAAAGTCTGAATACCGTAAAACACGATAGTTCTTGTTTTTTGAATTCTTCTCTTGCCTATTACCCCTCAATAATTCTGAAAATCGCAATGTCAAATCGAGGACGATGAAAATCATTGTGCAATGATAATGTGGACGCTTTTGAAAAGTCTTCATACCGTAAAACACGATAGTTATCGTTTTTTCAACACTTCTTTTGCCCATAACCCCTTAATAATTGTGAACATCGCAATGCCAAATTAAGGACGATGGAAATCATTGTGCAATGATAAAGTGAACTTTTTTGAAAAGTCTGGATACCGTGAACCACGGTAGTTATTGATTTTTCAATATTCCTTCCGCTCATAACCCTTTGATAATTGCGGAAGTCGCAATGTCAAATTAAGAACGATATAAATCATTGTGCAATGATAAAGTGGACGCTTTTGAAAATTCTGAATACCTTAAAACACGATAGTTATTGTTTTTTAATATTTCTTTTGCCCATTACCCCTGAATAATTGTAAAAATCGCAATGTCAAATTGAGGACGATGAAAATCATTGTGCAATGATAAAGTGGACGCTTTCGAAAAGTCTGAATACCGTGAATCACGGTAGTTATTGATTTTTCAATATTTCTTTTGCTCATGACCCCTTAATAATTGCAAAAATCGCAACGCCAAATTAGGGACAAGGAAAATCATTGTGCATTGATGAAGTGGACGCTTTTGAAAAGTCTAAATACCGTAAATGATGGTAGTTATTGATTTTTGAATATTTTTTTTGCCCATAACCCCTTAATCATTGCAAAAATCGCAATGCCAAATTAAGGACGATGAAAATCATTGTGCATTGATAAAGTGGACGCTTTTGGAAAGTTTGAAAACCGTGAACCACGGTAGTTATCGGCTTTTCAATATTTCTTTTGCTCATAACCCCTTAATAATTGCAAAAATCCCAATGCGAGATTGAGAACAATGAGAAGCATTGTGCAATGATAAAGTGGACGCTCTTGAAAAGTCTGAATACCGTAGAACACGCTAATTATTGATTTATCAATATTTATTTTGCCCATGACCCCTTAATAATTGCAAAAATCACAATGCCAAATTAAGGACGATAAAAATCATTGTGCAATGATAAGGTAGAGGCTTTTGAAAAGTCTGAATACCGTAAGAGACGATAGTTATTGTTTTTTCAATATTTCTTTTGCCCATAACCCCTTAATAATTGTGAAAATCACAATGCAAAATTGAGGACGATGAAAATCATTGTGCAATGATAAAGTGGACGCTCCTGAAAAGTCTGAATACCGTGAATCGAGGTAGTTTTTGATTTTTCAATATTTCTTTTGCTCATAACCCCTTTATTATTGCAAAAATCGCAATGCCAAATTGAGGACGATGAGAATTATTGTGCATTGATAAAGTAGACTCTTTTAAAAAGTCTGAATACCGTGAACCACAGTAGTTATTGATTTTTCAATATTCCTTTTGCCTATAACCCCTCAATGATTGCGAAAATCACGACGTCAAATTAAGGACGATGAAAATCATTGTGCAATGATATAGTATACGCTTTTGCAAAGTCTGAACACCGTGAAACACGATAGTTATTGTTCTTTCAATATTTCTTTTGCACATCACCCCTTAATTATTGTGAAAATCGCAATGCCAAATTGAGGACGATGGAAATCATTGTGCAATGATGAAGTGGACTTTTTTTTAAAGTCTGAATACCGTGAACCACGGTAGTTATTGATTTTTCAATATTCCTTCTGCTCATAACCCCTCAATAATTGCAAGAATCGCAATGCCAAATTAAGGACGATGAAAATCATTGTGCAATGATAAAGTGGACGCTTTCGAAAAGTCTGAATACCGTAAAACACGATAGTTATTGTTTTTTTAAATCTTTTTTCGCCCATAAGCCCTTGATAATTGTGAAAGTCGCAATGTCAAATAAGGGACGATGAAAATCATTGTGCAATGATAAAGTAGACGCTTTGAAAAGTCTGAGTACCGTGAATCAGGGTAGTTATTGATTTTTCAATATTTCTTTTGCCCATAACCCCTCAATAATTGCAAAAATCACAATGCTAAATTGAGGACGATGTAAATCATTGTGCAGAGATAAAGTGAACGCTTTTGAAAAGTCTGAATATCGTAAACCACGGTAGTAATTGATTTTTGAATATTTCTTTTGCCCAGAACCCCTTAATAATTGCAAGAATCGCAATGTCAAATTGAGATCGATAAAAATCATTATGCAATGATAAAGTGGACGCTTTTGAAAAGTCTGAATCCTGTAAACCACGGTAGTTATTGATTTTTTAATATTTCTTTTGCCGATAACCCCTTAATAATTGCGAAAATCGCAATCTCAAATTGAAGACGATGAAAATCATTGTGCAATGATAAAGTGGATGCTTTTGAAAAGTCTGAATACCGTAAAACACGACAGTTATTGTTTTTTCAATATTTCATTTGCTCATAACCCCTTAATAATAACGAAAATCGCAATGTCAAATTAGGAACGATGAAAATTATTGTGCAATGATAAAGTGGACGCTTTTGAAAAGTCTTAATACCGTGAATCACAGTAGTTATCGATTTTTCAATGATTCTTTTGCTCATAACCCTTTAATTATTGCGAAAATTGCAATGATAATCTAAGGACGATGAGAATCGTTGTGCATTGATGAAATGGACGCTTTTAAAAAATCTGAATACCGTGAACCACGGTAGTTATTTATTTTTTAATATTTCATTTTCCCATAACCCCTTGATATTTGCAAAAATCGCAATGTCAAATTTGTTACGTCCTGACGTAACGTCCATAAATGAGATTATTTAACGAAACTTCCACCGAAAACATAATTAAAAACTTAAAGATTTGTGAGAGAAAGGTTTGTCGTTTCCTGCGTTATTCCGTTCAATTCAATAATAAAAATTAGAAATTCACATTACCGACTGAAAATCTCAAGGAAAAGGCCATCGGTAAAATCGGGTAGTAAGGAAGGGAAAACCAGGGTCGAAGATCCCTACAGGAAAAGCCATAGGCTCGTCACACCATCTGGTGGGTCAGGCACACTAACGTCGCTTTCCTAACTGACGTACCCTCTACCGGCCTATCGATCCGAGAGATAGATCATTGGATCCGAAAATGCTCTTACCATTGGGAAAAGAAAAGAAAAAGCACGTAGTATTTTACTCTGCCGTAAAGCCAACGAGGGGCGCTGATTACACCCTCTCGAAGAACTAGCATACAAGGAAACGTTGCATTCCTCTTCTCATACACATACGTGTATGTGTATGAGTATATATGCGTATATTCAAAGCAAGAACGAACGGAATGACGCTAAACAGCGATGGATTTTCCTATCTCAAACCAATATAGAATTTTGAAACAGTAATTAAAATTTATTTGAATAACAACTTTCGGGAGAAATTCGCAATGGAATTGAGGGAAACAAAACGAAATAAATAAATGAAACCAAATAATACTTCAACAAACAGAAGAGACTGAATAATGGTTAACTAAACAAATGAAATAGTTGAAAATATATCTATAACTCTCTTGATCAAAAATAGGTAATAAAGATTATAATTAAGAACAAGATCCAAAATAAATATTAAGTCAACTTAAAACGATGAGTATTGACGAGGGAGAAGATCATGGAAAAACGGAAAGGAAACCACTAGTCGTTCCCAAGAGGGCAATGACCTCACAAGAATACAAGAAGGGAAGCAAGGAAAAGATTTTAAAGAGGCCTATGCGTAGGATCACCGTTTCTTGACCTTCTCTCTCTCTCTCTCTCACTCATGTTGCAAGGCGCGAAAAACCCCGAACCGTCCTTAAGACCCAATTCTGTACACCTCACAAAACAGGTATCGGGGCACGCGTACATATATATATATATATATATGCACTAGAATATACACACTGTCATTTATCTATGTGTGAGTAAGAGTAGGAATATGCGCGTGGAAATACTCTAGGATAAAAAAATACTCATTTAAAGTTATTCCTCTCAAATGGGAAAATCGTTACGCAATGTTAAATAATATTTCGAAGAATTAACAATTTAAAGAAACCTACAATTGCGAAATAAAATTATGCACCGAATTCGGTTAATGCTAAATCCAATAATCAAACTCCGGAAAAAACAAGTTAAAACTTATATTATTTAACTTAAATAACTACAAACTCGAAATATTATTTAACTATGTTAAAATCAAGAAGGAAGTAAAAAGCAAAAACGCCCCGAAGTCCACGAGCAGAAGTAGAGCTCATTTACATAATCCCCTCCCCTCTTTCGACGATCCACGGAGTTTGCGTGGCAAAGCGAGGAGCTCGGCTCTCGTTGCTACCCGGAGACCGTTCGAATGCCTCCCCACTCTCCACCCTCTATTCTAGCCTTACCCTTTTTATCTACCCAATAAATCTCCCGTCTCTCTCTCTCGAAGGAAAAGAGGACGCGAATAAAAGTTGAGTTTTTCCTAGTCATGCGCCGTAGCCCCCTACCTCCCCTTTTTCTCGTGGACTCATGCAAGAAGCCTATGCGACCACACCCCAAAGGAAAAAATATAAAAATATAAAAACTAAGAAAACGATGTTTCAATCGCAGGATTAATTTTTAATCATAAATACTTGAACACTAACAATTCAAAATCCACAAAAAATTATCAACAAAATTATTTATAACAATTTGGATTGTAATTTTAATCTACAAAAATATCGCACAAATATTCAATTTATTTGGATTTATTATTCTGATGTTCAATTCGAAAACAACAATTTTTTTTCATTTTAATAATAATTAAACAAACAATAAGATATAAGTAAGGAAGGTAATTTTAACAAATGCGCAACACGATAAATATAATGGAAAATATAAGAATTCTATCCATGATAAATAAGCAACTAAAAAAATATTTATAATACTAAAACTAAAATTGTTCATAAGAAAGTAATATTATATACAGAATAAGAATATAAGAAGCGTGCGGCATAAGCGTGTACATGTGTGGGGGTACACGTGCCGCGATACAGCCACGCGCGCCGCAATACAGCCACGCGCGCCGCGATGCAGCCACACGCATAGGGCCCACCCTGTGATCTACGCTAGCGCCCTCGCTATGACCCCGATTTTTCAAGGGAAGCTCACGAAATAGAAAAGGAAAATGCATTGCATCAGAAAAATGCATCCTCTGTCTTTATCATCAATCCCCACTTTTATCGAACGGGTTAGCCTGGATCACGGGTATATAAAGGCCGGAAAAAGGGCTCTCGGCAGACTTCTTCGACTTTTTTTCCGACGTGGAAACTACGAAACCCATCGTACTCATCGAATCCATTCTTGGGCTGAACTTGCGAAGTTTTTCGACAGAGACGTTCTTGATTTTGGAATTTTCCAAATCAATTCGTTTTGGACTTAGAATTTCACTCGATTTTCAAAGGAAGATAGTTTTTTTTCGGTTCGGAATCTCAAATCTTGAATTCTGAGTCGAATTGAAATTGCTTCTATTTTAAATTCTCGAGATTTCGGGTTGGCCTCTGAATGTCGGAAGAGACGTTGGACCTCGTTTTATTCTATTTTATTTTCCTTTGTCTAGTTATTATTTTCTGTTTAATAATTTTCGTTTATTTTACTTTGACATCCGCAATCCACGAAATATTGGATAACGTATACATCGCGGTTATTGTTAAATAAATTGCGAAATTTAAGATTGAATCTCTGTTAACCAGTTCTTTCTTTTTACAATAATTCGAATAAAATTTTGGATCTCGAAAATTAAACTCTGTGCATCGACAAATTCTTTGACTTCATCGCCAACCTGCCACGCCCTTGATCTACTGCCGATTCAACTTCACCGTTTCCGTCTGAGTCGCCGGTGCGTCTACAAATGCTGTCACCCTTTCCGTTTGGAGAACGTCTCAGCCAGTAAGTGAAGTTTTATTACAACCTCATCTTCCTCTCGTGAAATTGTGAGGAATAGTTCGGGAAAAATTGAACACAGTGAATATCATAAATTCGGACGGAATTGATCGATTAAATTCAATTAAAAACCGGTTAGTTGATTATTTTTGGAGAATCTCTATTTTTGGAATCTCTATCCAAGTGATCCTAAATTCATAGTACCCCTGCGGCGTTGGTAATTTAATTGTCCATAAAAGGCTTCATTTAAAACAATTTCATTAAAATAATTTAAAAGAAGAAGTTTCAACATTATCCAAGTGAATCTTAAATCTAGATTGTTCTTGCGGCATTACTGAGTCAAGTTTCATAAAACTTTAATTGAACCAATTCTTTGAGATAATTTGAAGGAGGAAAATTCATTCGCGCGAAGTTTAACAAAGGCCTTTCGACCCCTCTTCCCTTTCCATTGCTGAAATCGTGTCATTCGAGAATTGGAGATTCGCGACAAAGGAGAAAAAAAATATAAAATTCAGGGAAGGGTTAGATAACAAATTGATCAAGTTTGAGACTCTCGCGAACCAGTGACCCATCAATAGTCACAGAATGAAGTTTAATTGAGTTTTCCTTTTCGGTATTTCATTAAAGGTTTAAACAATTTAACAAATCCAATCCAAATAATTTTTCCTCTCCAACGATTAAATTTAAAGTAAGAATCCTACCACTCTCTCTCTACTATTCGTTCAACTTATTCGATTCAGTACGGTTGTGTAAATCTGCAACTTCATCCGAGGATTCGTGTTCTTTACTTTACTTTCCCCCCGTGCGAAAAACTTGGTTGGGACTAGAGTTGCGTCAGGTTGCACGCCCACCAACTATTCGTAGTCCTCCCCTCCGTGCGGAAACTTGGTTGGGACTAGAGTTGCGTCAGGTTGCACGCTCACCAAGTATTCGTTTACCTCTCCTTACGCAAAGTTTGGTTGGGACAAGGGTTGCGTAAGGTTGCACGCTCACCAAATTTTTGCACTCCTTCGTTTCCTTGGCGGAAATCTGGTTGGGACTAGAGTTGCGTCAGGTTGCACGCTCACCAAGTATTCGTTTACCTCTCCTTACGCAAAGTTTGGTTGGGACAAGGGTTGCGTAAGGTTGCACGCTCACCAAATTTTTGCACTCCTTCGTTTCCTTGGCGGAAATCTGGTTGGGACTAGGGTTGCGTCAGGTTGCACGCTCACCAGAGATTCACCCTGGATACTCTCCCCTTAAATCCCATGAGAGTCACCCCCCCCGTATCGCGCAAAAAGAAAAGAACACGCAGAGCCGGACGAAGATATCAATTACGTAAACTCGACGCGATACATTCGAATCCGTGGCCAAAAAGGTTAAACCCTGTTCAAAGATCTGAATCAAATTATCACGGAGTACGGGCATTGCCTGCAGACACAGAGATAACTAGAGAGACTCCAAAACCCAAAATTATTTCCACTGAAATCCTTAAACATCCGATAACTATTTACAAACTAATTCTAATTGATCTTCCTCCAATCACCCCTTTGCTCAATAAAAGTAACGACAGTGATCCTCGGGGTAAAGCCAATAGTAAATTATATCGAAACCCCGAGTTCAAATCTCAGTAGATACCTTACGCAATTGAAAATTTAACAGTGATTCCAAGCCCATTTCCCGAGTAATTTTCCGAAAGGTTAGACTCAAAAACAGGGGCAGACGTGTTCGAGATTGATTCCAGGAGTAGTACGGAAATTTAATTCCACGACTAGAGAGTCTCAATCAAATTCAGCACGTCATACGTCAGAAATTATTAATAGTTCGCGAAAACTCCCATTTTTGACGTAACAAATTTTTGGGGGCTCGTCCGGGATCTTTTGGAATCATTGTCAATTTTCCTTGTCAATGTAGTGTGCATAAAAATTCAATTTGAAAAAAAAGGGGTATATATGTTTCCTTTTGAAAAAAATATTAATAATTTGACTCTGAAACATTTAAACCTTACTGGAAACTATTTATATCTTTCGTAAAAAAGACAAAGAGAAACCCGTAATTTCCTGATTTTTCAAAATAAATTGTGTTTTTGGAAGGAGTACGCGAATTAATAAAAAAAAAAAAATATAAAAAAATAACCCATTCAACAGCCCAAAACTCGTAAACGATTAGATCTTTTACTCGCACGGTTTCAGCTCTCTTTCCTTTTCCCCGTTTTCCGAGCGGTCAATGATCCCAATGCCAACGAACCTTCCGTATCGTGCGATCTAGAAAGGTCATTGATCGGGGGAAAACGCCTCCAACATCGATAGATCTTAAAGTAAATTTCTTGTTCCAAAAAAAAAAAGGGGAAAAAAACGAATAATCATTCTTTTATCTTTTGTTTTTTTTTCCCACCAAACTTGAATTTTTTAAAATTATTATTTGGTGATATATCACAGAAAATTCCCCCTCCCAACAACAGAGTAGATAAAATATTTAAAAAAAAGGAGATATATACTCAAAGTTTAAACATTCATGGAAGAACACGACAAATTTTTGGAGGAATTAACTGAAGAACTTTGCCTTCCCGAAACCCCACAGCCTTACAAACTTATTCCGATAGATTTTTCTTTAGATTATCCTGTAAATTGCCGAAGCAACCATCTCGATCCTCGCTATCAATATTACAAAGACTTGGAAAAGACTCAGCAACTACAAGCAATAGCAACACCCCGTTTTTCCGCAGAAACAACATCTAAAAAGGAAAAAGGAAATAGAGGTGGAAAGAAAATTCAAACGCAAAAATTCAAAGCAGCGGCTATCAATTATAACAATTTTAATAATCAAATTAAAGCAAAAAATCAAGAGCCAAGCGGGAAAATCCCAATTTGGAAGTGCCAAATACCCACGTATACCCGCGAAACAATTCAAGAACAAAAATTTCAGACCGCGACGACACCAATTTTTTCACCAAATACGCCAACCTTACAAACAATCACTCCTAATAATCTTTTGAATCGACACTTGATTTCCCCTCCTCAATTTAATACAATTATCATTTCTCAAGTACAAATAATCCAGACGTCAATTTTGCCAGGGTTCCGTCCGAATTGATGATAAGTGATTAATTAAGTTTAAGTTTGAAAAAATATTATAATCATTATCGGTAGATGATTGACGGTTTTTATCTTGGAATTTTACAAATGCCATCAACAAGATCTACGACAAATGTTAAGGATTCTGTGCTCAGTATTTATCCAGAAGAGAGAAAAAGAAAATTAGTAGGAGACCCAATTCAGAATCCCAGTAAAAGACGAGAGACGTCTGAAATCGATAATAAAACAATTGACCAAACGGAAGGACTTTCCCTCCCAGGGTTATCGAAATCTATTTCCGATCTCAATATAGGAGATTTGCCAGAATCAACCTCGTCGTGGTCCCAAAAATCAAGTTCACAAAAGTCAAAAAGCAATAGTGAATCGTCACTCGATAAAATTTCAACCTTGAAAGAATTTCACGACTCATCAAAGGAGTCACAAGAGCCTTCAGAAACCGAAGTTCATAAGACCCTTTACGAGCAAGAGAAAGACGACTTTAACAACGTTTACCCCTATTCTGGGAACGTCAACGAAGAATTTGAAGAGTTAGAGGGAGTTAATACTGACATTTTGCTAAATCTTGAAATAAACGAACATAGCTGTCGCGATCTTTTTCCCAACGTGGTTACAATAATTTCTGATTCAGGAGAAAAAACACCCGATTTACCCGTAATATCAAAAGAGGCTCACTGTCAAACCGCGAAAAATTTACCCAGTGCATGGGACGAGATTATTGCCGCACCTAGCGAATCAGATAATCCCCCCGCTACCAATTCAGGGATAGGTGAAACACCCTTGAGGCCTAAACAGTGTCTAACCTCGATCCTAAAAACCCCGCGTTTTCACGATATTTCTTCTACAACAAGACAGTGGAAAACTCCTTCTAATACGTCTTTCAACCAATCACTCACGTTTTATTCCTGTAGAGAAGAGAAAACACCAGCGCCTCGTAAGCTTTGGAATCTCCTCGAATTTTTTGCGAGGAAGAAAAAAATCAACCCCATAGAAATTTTAAAGAAACAAAAAACGCCTGTACGATCTGTGCACAAAAATATCGCAAGTAGAAAAATAACAGAATCAACCCCTCTAATAACCAAATTGTCTGAGTCACATAACGCACAGAATCTTAATCTTGGTAGGGAATCTAGCGAAAGGAACACAAGTCAGGGCAACGGTCATAGCGAAGAATTTAACAAAGACCGAGAGGCGACAGAAGGCTCAGGCGACAGAGAGAACGATAGAGACAAAGACAGGGATAGAGACGACACACCCAACGGAAATAATAGCCCAAAAATTTTGAGACCTAAAATTCAAAAACCCGAAGAAATAAAAAATCCAAAAATGGCAAGTAGTAATCAACTAGTGTCCCTTAAGGACGCTCTTGCAGTAGTACCTGAATATGATAACACCAAAACCTCCTTGGCCATGTTTATCCAGGGTTGTGAGGAAGCACTCGGAATGCTCGAACCAGAAAGTGAAAAATACCTCGTAAAGGCAGTTCGAGTAAAAATCAAGGGAGAACCCCGACGAACTATACATTTGAAAACATTCGAAAATATGAATCAATTATACGAATTTTTAAAAATGATTTATTCGCCGGCGCGAAATATGCATCAATTACAGGGCGAATTAGGGACAATTTATCAAAAACCGGACGAAACGGTAATAGCTTACGCGAATCGAGTCCGCGACATAGGGATGCAGATAATAGATGCTTATGAAGTTGAAAAAAATCTGACCGCGGACGAAGATTTTGTAGCCAACACCGAAGCAGGCGTACTCTCGTGCTTCCTGCAGGGTTTAAAACCAGAAATCGAACAACGAATGGGTTTTACGCAGGGTATTGAAGAAGCGTCAGAAAGAGCTATAAAAATCGAAAAACAACTAATGGCTCAGGCGGCGCTCCGTAAAGTCAGAGGAGAGCCCGTTGAGAATAAACACTCGAGAAATGAGAATAAAAGATCAGTAAATGTCGTTACTAGCGAAACGATAATTTGCCAAAATTGCGGTAAAAGCGGGCACGTGGCAGGAAATTGCGAGTCGAATAAAAATCGTAATGACGGAAATCTCGGAAGAGACAACGAACGCAAAAATATTCCCACGTGCCAATTTTGCGGAAAAATGGGACATACTGTAGAGAAATGTTTTAAAAAACAGGCCCAACAGGCTACTGGCAACCCAACAAATTTTCCCGCACCCACAATTACGGTGTGTCAGCTTTGCAACAAACGTGGCCATACGGCTGAACGATGTTTCCAACATTTTCCCCCTCTAGTCAAAAATGAGGGAAATACAAATATGACATGTCAATTGTGTAAAGGGCCGAATCACATGGCTTTTAATTGCCCTCAACTACAGAAAAACACTCAAATTCCTAAATTGTTGAACACGGGCCAGGTGCCTCAAACGCTTAGATACCAATCGTCACAGTACACGAGGTGTCAAATTTGTAAAAAGGAGGGACACGGGGCTGATAGATGTTTTTTCAGAGACAATTCGCTCCGAACTAATAATCAAAATTCCCCAACCCCTCCAAAAACATACGGTGCAGCCACGAGCAACCAACAAAACCAAGATAAAACATGTTATTATTGCAAAAATCCTGGTCATTTTGCTCGCGAGTGCCAAATAAAAATGAACGACGAGCAGGGATTTGAAGATTTAAAGGGAAACGCGAGGGGTCTCCCGCCACAGGGTGCATCGCAGGAGGCCCCGCGGAACGCGCACCCAATAAGGACTATTACTATAGCGGGGAGAAGCCTGCATTTAGAGCAATAAAGATATACACGATACATCTAGAGAGAGAACGTTCTGTTCCCACGGTAATGATGAGTGCGAAAGAGCTAAAAAACCCGACCACTCTCATGATCGATACAGGAGCAGGACCAAATCTGCTAAAATTATGTTGCATAGACAAACCCGAATTGATAAATCAAGGAGAAATTTTGCAGTTAAATGGAATTACTAGTTCATCAATCTACACCATTGGTTACGTCACAATCGAAGCTTTTGGACGTTTTACTACATTCCACATAGTGACAGACTATTTTCCTATCGAGGAAGATGGAATTCTCGGTTCGGAATATCTAGACGGAAATCGCGTAAAAATTGATTATGAGAGGCGTCAATTAGAAATGCAAGGAATCGAAATCCCCTTCGCCTCACCGGAAACAATTTTGATTCCTAAAGAATCAACCAAATTATGCTTTATTCGAATAAAAAATTTGGGAATTAGAGAGGGTTATCTACCCCCGTTAGACGCTGGAAAAGGACTCATAGTACAGTGTGGATTTTTGAGAAATGACAATGGAAAGGCGTACGTATATATCACAAATATAAACCCCCACCCCGTACAGGTGCATGTACCGGTGCTGGAATTGAAAAATGAAGCCCAATTCGCGATCTGGGAAAATTCTCAACGTACGGATTTACCAGATAGGGATCTAATTGAAAAAGGTGAGCTTATCAAAGGATTGAACGGAATAAAGGAAACAAAATCATATCAAACGGAGAATAAAAAGGGAAAGGAAAACTTGAGTAAAAATACGGAAAAAGACGAAGTAAATTTGAGTAAAAATACGGAAAAAGATGAAGTAAATTTGAGTAAAAATACGGAAAAAGAAAAGGGAAATCGGAATAAAAATACGGGAAAAAATAAAGTAAATTCGAGTAAAAATATGGAAAAAGAAAAAGTAAATTCAAGTAAAAATACGGAAAAAGATAAGGAAGATTTGAGTAAAAATATGGAAAAAGAAAAAGTAAATTCAAGTAAAAATACGGAAAAAGATAAGGAAGATTTGAGTAAAAATATGGAAAAAGAAAAAGTAAATTTAAGTAAAAATACGGAAAAAGATAAGGAAGATTTGAGTAAAAATATGGAAAAAGAAAAAGTAAATTCAAGTAAAAATACGGAAAAAGATAAGGAAGATTTGAGTAAAAATACGGAAAAAGATAAAGTAAATTTGGGTAAAAATACAGGAAGAGAAAAAGAGAAAGAAAGGGAAAAAGATTTCAGTAAAAATACAGAAGAGGAAAAATTTAGTGTTCATTGTTATTTTAACGCACGGGAAAAGATTTGCAAAGATGAATCTTCCAATTTTTCTCAGACGGAAAATTGTGCAGGATTTATTAATGCAGAAAACTATCCTGATGTAGGGCCAACGAGAGTGTCGGTACCTGCGAGAGACAGGAAAGGCTCCGTTGGAGAGATGCCTAACACGATAAGAGTAAATAGACTCTGCGGGGCTAGCTCTGTGCATGGTGTCGATCTTTGTAACGCTTCTGCAAATTTAGGCTCTTCGGAGGAACTAGATCCGGATGATGGGACAAAGATTAATTTTAGAGTCGACTCAATTAATTATTCTATAAATGGCCAAAATTTAATTAATCAAAATGTATGCAAAGGAATAAAAACAGGGACTGATCATCCTTGTTTAAATTCACGGGTAACACTTCATGCGGACAATCCTCGCGTTTCATTTTCAGAAGATTGCCCAGTATCAATCGATACAACATGTAGCCCCGATTTTTGTTCTATAAAAGAAGTATCAGAAAATAAAATGTCAAAATTAAAAGAAGATAAAAAAACGGAAAAATCAAACTTTGTCAGGAAAATTGATCATTTGGACCCCGAGAGGCAATCAGACGGTACTGCAGACCCAATGGTTGCAAATAACGGGACTAAAATTGTCAATTTTAAATCAGAAATAGTTTTTGGATCCAAAACAAAAGAAATAAATGAAAGACCCTCATCAGAATTTTCATTAGATAAAAACGCAAATTTTGAGTTACAACAATTAGAGGAGAAATGCACCCGAGATTCTCCGAAAAATACAATCTTGAAAATACTTCCTCACAAACGAAAATCTTTCGAGATATTAAATTATGACTTAGTAAAACGCCTCAGTACGCATAAAATTTCACGGGATCTACCGAATTTTCCACGGCAAAGCCGTTGTCATTTAATTAAAGATTCACACATAGAAGAACGCCTTAAAAGGATTAAAGAAGTCCTAAGACTAGATAGTTTAAATCCCAAGGAGAAAGAAAGCATTGAAACTCTTCTAAAGGAAAGTACACAATTATATCATCTGCCCGGGGAACCGCTCAGCTGCACCACCGTTTTACAGCATAGGATTCCCACCACCGATGATTTACCTATTAATACTAGGGGATATCGTTGGCCTGAAGTGACGAAAGACGAAATAACTCGACAAATGGAGGAAATGTTGATTAATGGCATAATAATACCGTCAGTATCTCCTTACAATTGTCCTGTATGGGTCGTGCCCAAAAAAGCTGACTCTAAAGGAAATAAACGATGGCGTGTCGTATTTGACTATCGCTCTCTCAACGAAAAAACAATAGCAGACGCATATCCAATTCCCAATATTATCGAGATCTTGGATCAACTAGGAGGCGCACAATATTTTTCAGTCTTCGATTTAGCATCCGGTTTCCATCAGATAGAAGTCAGTCCGGAGGACCGTCATAAAACTGCATTCACGACGCCCCGAGGGCATTTTGAATTCGTGAGAATGCCTTTCGGGCTACGTAATGCTCCCCCCACCTTCCAACGCGCCATGGATCTCACGCTTGGCGGTATATTGGGAAAGGGTGTTTTTGTGTACCTCGACGATATAGTAATATATGCCAAGAATCTCGAAGATCACAGTAATATTTATAGGGAATTAATAAAACGATTGGAAGCTGCAAATTTAAAACTACAACCCGATAAATGCGAGTTCCTTAAACCCGAAGTCGCATATCTCGGTCACATAATAGGAAAGGACGGGGTTAAACCCGATCCAAAGAAATTGGAAGCCGTTAGAGAATACCCGAGACCCAAAAATCTTAAAAATATTCGACAATTTCTGGGACTCACGGGTTATTATAGGAGATTTATCGAAGGTTACGCAAAAATTACTAAACCCCTGACGTTATTACTCAGAAAAGAAACAGATTTTAATTGGCAACTAGAACAACAAGAATCGTTCGAGATATTAAAAACCAAATTATGTACGGCCCCCGTGCTGAAATACCCTGATTTCTCAAAACCTTTTATTTTAACCACCGACGCGTCGGGTGTCGCGATTGGCGGAATATTATCCCAAGGAGTAATTAATCGCGATCACCCCTGTGCCTATGCATCGAGAGCTCTAAACAAAGCTGAAGAAAAATACGACACATACGAAAAAGAAGCCTTGGCTATTGTATATTGCGTATTACACTACCGCCCCTATTTATACGGGCGACGTTTTACTATAGTAACCGATCATAAGCCTCTTATGTGGTTCCAACGAGCCACGGACGGAAATGCAAGAGTTTTAAGATGGCGATTAAAACTCGCCGAGTACGAATACGATGTGGTATATAAAGCTGGCAAGACTAACGTCAACGCCGATGCTTTATCACGGAATCCGGTGGAAGATACCATTATTTCTGATGAGATAATGATCATTCGAGCAAATCCAGAAACTGGAAAAAGGGAAAAACCGAAGCACACGTTAACTGAGGCAGACATTTTAGCGTTGTTAGAAGAAGAATCTGAAGAAGACGACGTGGAAATGGACGAATTAGATGAATTAATACCACTTGATAATAGCGAACAACACCGTTGGTACCGCGAATATGGCGATAATATTGAAACGAATGATATGAATGATGTGGAGGTCGGCTTTTCCAAAGGGCAGGATGCCCCTTCAGACGAAAACATAGGAGATCTTCATTTGATTTATACACCGAAAGAGACCGAGTTCGAAAAACCTAATTTAGAAACCCCCATCGTAGAACCCACACGAGGCGGAATGGCGACGGAAATCGATACCAATAATGAGATGGATAGTACCGATAAAGGAAATACGGAAAGTAATAAAATTGAGAACGTATTGACGAGAGGACAGCCGGAAACTCATCTCGATGAGATAACAGATAATGAGAATCCGTCGGACACGGAAAACCTCGTAGGCTCGCTTTCGCAATCCTCCGAAGATCACATAAAAAATTTTTTCATGCCTGGCATAGAAGATGCAGTCGCCGAGGAAGATAGGTTAGTGGGCAATCCCGACGATCGGGTTGAAAACAGTCTGGTCGAGGGGAAAAGTCGTAAAAACTCGGAACACGCCAACAGCATTTGGGAAAAACCAGTTAAAAAAAATGGTCCATCGACGAACCAAGAAAAAAATGGTTCCGACAACGAAAGGTGGGACTCCGACGACGAGGGTCCAATAGGCCCCACGCTTGGAAAGAAAAAGAGGCTCCGCCGCCGACGAGTTAGACCCCTTGAGAGTGACCCAGACACCCCAGATGATCTCGAAGAAAATGCGACCGAACACACCGAAAGCGACGAATGCTCTCTCCCCCCGAGTCGACACGTGGACCCTTTACCAGAGCATGGCGCCACAACCTGCCTTAATATCAAACAATCTCGAGATCTATTGCATACTCGTAAAGATAATATGACTTATTTCGTCTCGGTTGAGGGTCAACCATTAGATGTAGGAGCCATTCTACTAAAAGAAAATGATAATTATCTACCCAGTAAAAAACTGAAATTGAATCAAGCCCAAACTATGAAAAAGGGAACGAAATTTTACATAGCATTACCCATTTCCGAAGATAATAAAGAAAGCCCCACGATAATACTTGAAAATATCAAACAAACATTGATATCATGTAAAACATTAACTGAAAAATTGAATTTAAAAACAATTAGTATTGCAAAATCACAATATATATGCAACATTCCGTGGGAAGATATTTTACACCAATTAGAAACCCTGCTAGCGTCAGATGATTTAAAAATAATCGTCTGTAACGGGCTTGTGCGCCAACCACCTTCAGATTTGCAAAATGAAATTATTAAAGAAATGCACACTTCACCTATAGGCGGACATAGAGGAGTGAGTAAGACGTACAATAGAATCAGACACCAGTACTATTGGAAAAATTTAAAATCAGATGTACAACAATATATACAACGATGTTTGCAATGTCAGTTAAAAAAGTTGGTCCGAGTAAAAACAAAACAACCAATGATGATTACTGACACTCCTGCTACAGCTTTTGATAAGATAGCAATGGATATCGTAGGACCAATGTCAAAAACTCAGAAAAACAATGAATATATTTTGACTATACAAGATCAATTGACTAAATTTTCTATGGCAATTCCCATACCCAATTCTACAGCTGTAACGATTGCAGAGGTATTTGTAAAAAGATTTATCTGTAATTTCGGGGCACCTAAAGCCGTTTTAACCGATCAAGGCAGTAATTTCTTAAGCGATTTTTTTAGACAGATCGCGAAATTATTCAAAATCCGCAAAATAAGAACCACAGCATTTCATCCGCAATCAAACGGGTCATTAGAAAGATCCCATCACGCACTTGGCGAATATTTAAAGCACTACACTTGTAAAGAACATAATTGGGATGAATGGATTGAATTAGCCATATTTAATTACAATACAAACGTACATGAAGGAACTAAGCACACTCCTTACGAAATGGTATTCGGGAAAATAGCTAGAACCCCCTCCAATCTACCCATTGGCGATGCAGACAAAATAGCCACATACGACGGGTATTTAATTACGCTCATTACTCAAATTCATGAAATACAACAAAATGGCCGCGACAATTTAATCAAAGCCAAAGAAAAGGCAAAAATTATTCATGACAAAAAAATTAACCCAATCCAATTTAAAGTCGGCGAACCGGTATTTTTGCTTAAGGGACCGAAACCTGGAAAATTGGCAGATCAATATACCGGGCCACATGAGATAGTAGAAATTTTAGCCAATGGTAACGTCAGAATAAGAATTAAAAAGAACACTAACGTAGTGCACCCTAATCGTTTGCGAAAATCGCACATTCCCATAACAATCGGAAAAGAATAGGGGAAAATTTTATTCTTGCCCTCTCTCCTTCCTTAAATTCAGGAGCTAATAAAAAGCAGGAAAATGAAGGTTGGGAAAAAGCACATGGAAAAAAAAAATAATCATAATAATCATACGAACCATGTTTTAAAAAGAAATAGGAAAAAAATATTGGAGAGAGAGGGAATATACACGTATACATATGTCGGAAGGAGGAAGAAATCTTTCTCACCGAAAATTTAATGGACTTTAAACAGGATGTCGGAACACGTGATAGGCCGGCGTAGTGAGGAAGTGAGAATGGCAAGCTTTAAACACTGGGAAAGCCTTGTCGTGAATCCGCGAGAATTGGCTGCTGCAGGATTCTACTATCTCCAAAGGGAAGATTTGGTCAAATGTTTCTCATGCAGCATCGTCATAGGCAAATGGGAAGAAGGAGATCGACCTATGGATGAACATCAAAAATGGAGCGGAGACTGTAATTTCATACGAAATTTACCCTGTGGTAACGTGCCATTGGATGCGGACCCTAAGGATATACCGTTGCCAGAGAATAAAGGGGGAGACGTTTGCGGGATGTACGAGCCGGAATACAGACAAGCTATACCAGGAAAATATCTACTGAAAATGCCACCATCCGAAAAGATAGTATCGAAGGCAGTATCGACCCCTGTGCAATTCGCTTGGATCCCCGAACATCCCAAGTATCAAGATTATAAAAAGAGATATGAAACTTTTAAAACACAAAACTGGCCAAAGCAATTAATAATAAAACCAGAATATTTGGCTAAGGCAGGATTCTTCTATAACGGTAAGGACGACGAAACGATATGTTACCAATGTGGGGGAGGACTGAAAAATTGGGGAGAAGGAGAAAACGCATGGGCCCAACACATCTTGTGGTTCCCGAGATGCGAATTCTTATACGATAGGCTCGACGCATGTACGATAATAAAATATCACGTTCGGTGGTTGCAACTCGAAAAAGCCAACCTCATAAGGCGGACTCCCCAACCAATAATTCCCGTTGGCATGTGTCAAATATGCCGCTCTAAACCGGTGGAGAAATATTTTCAACCATGTGGTCACTCTCTCACTTGCGCATCTTGTACCAACGTCATTTACCGTTGCCCTATCTGTAAGGAGACCATCGAGTCTTCCGTCCAAACCTCCAACTTACGCAAAAATGCAACAGGATGACTGGGAAAATTTCTCTTTCCCTCCATATACATTCACAGGGCCACTGACAAATGATAATGAACTTTCCGGAAATCAAAAAAGCTACCCACAGAGCCGTCAAGAACCGCAACAACCATATTTTATGCCGAAAAACACCGATAATTCGGATCAATTTATTACAACAATCCAAAGAGGAAATAATTTCACCGAAGGTGTGGCAAAATCCTCTCAAGATACGCAAGCTTTTCAATTACCAAAATTCGGAAATAAAAATCCTGAAGACGTTCGCGACGTCTCCGCAACTTACCAAGGCCCGCAAATTTTTCGATTTGAAAACAATCCCGTCAAAAATACATACGAACCTCCACACTACAAAAGCCCTCGTTTCCTACGATCTCTGCCGAAACGCGTCGAGCAACCAAAGACACAACCTATTTATATGGAAATGACCGGTTTTAAATTAACTCCGATAGATGGAACAAACGCAGGTCCATCATCTCGTCCAAAGTCAATGATTGAATCAATCGATAAAAAAGATCAGATTGAGAAAACGTCACCTCTTTATCCGACTTTAGGCAGAATAAGCGAGATGAGAAAAACCGAAGAACCTCGACCCGAAAAACGAACGTCCACTCTTTATACATTCGAAGCAAACCCCGATCAAGGCGAAAGCGTCGTATAAGAAAAGAATTCAAACACTCGATATAAAAAAAAGAGAGAGAGGGAAAAATGGTGTATATAAGCCACAATACAAGAACTTGAACAATAATAATATTTATAGTAATATCAATAACAATAGCGATATCAATAATAAACAAAACGGAGAGAGAAAAAGAGAAAAACAAGATAGAAACATCGCATTATATTACATTGCAAGAAATTTTACTCCAGTTTTAAATAACAACATTAATAATAATAATACATATAAAATACGGTAAATAAGGAAGATAACACCTTAAAAGAATAACAATGGATAAAAGTAAAATAATTACGTTAGATATATAATTCTCATTAAATTTTTGTTAGTTTTGAAACAACAGATTTCCAGAAAATGAGGCACCGAAACACTTTACTAATGGTGATTCTATGGCTCACCGCGAATATACACACTGGAAAGGGACTAACGGGATACGACTGCGAAAAAGCCGAAAACGTCATGAGCATATCACTTTTGGAGGTGGGAACATGCGAAATACCGCAACCAAAGGTCAATATTACACAAACTTATATACAAGTAGTCGAAATTAATCAACTCTCTTTTACCAAAGTGATACAATGCAGAGTCGAGATTCTGCGCGTGATAAAAATTTGTGGTATGTTTTCCCACA
Source organism: Alloplasta piceator (assembly GCA_946863875.1). Taxonomy (NCBI): domain Eukaryota; kingdom Metazoa; phylum Arthropoda; class Insecta; order Hymenoptera; family Ichneumonidae; genus Alloplasta; species Alloplasta piceator. Next base: position 28,342,069 of record OX333078.1, read on the forward strand.
CCATGGATACAACCAACGGACGATATCAATTCTCACCGAATATATCAAGGGATGCGTGTCTTGACATGCATTCCCAAGGGAAAATAAAAATAGGGGACACAGAAATTCATGGGCTAAGGATAAACGAAACCGTCAGTCAACCGATAAGCATTGCTGGATCGATTGGAATCGATGGTACCTGCAACGAAATCTTTTATTCTGATTTTTACGGATCCTGGGAAAAAGCTGTAGTACAGGGAAACGCGAAAATTACATTGCAAGAATATTTTGCCCCGTTAAACATTGAAACGGGAGAAATTCTCTTACGAACAGGGGAAACACGCGAATTAATCACAGGTCAATACGAAGACGTGAACGGGGAATACAGTTATTGGGCTCCCCTACTTAAAAGCACGTGTGAAAAGGGGTCTGTTGGAATTTTATATGCGGGCTAAGCCGAGAGAATGTCCAGTATAATTAACGACGTATCCCGCCGAGCATACATAGTAACAAAGGGAGATATGACTTTCGCGCTTTCCACGGAAGATCGAGTGGAGAAATGCGGATACATGTTTTTTCAAACCGAACATCCTAAAATTCTTATAATGGAAAGCTCAGAAACTCTCTGGTTCAGTCAAAATAATTCCGAACCTAATTCCGTAGCAGATCTATCCAGGCATGTGAATTCTAGATTCATTTATCAAAACACACAAACGAAATTCCAGTTAAAGAAAATTTACACAGAAATTTTGGAAGAGCAATGTAATTTAGAAAAACGAATGTTATCAAACATACTATCGATTGCAAGAAACGATCCCGAAGAATTCGCCTACACAATCATGGGAGCCGAGGGATACACTGGTAGAATAGCAAGCGAAGTAATCCATATTTTAAAATGTACGCCTGTCGAAGCTAAATTTCGGGATACGAATTTATGCTATAACGAAATTCCTGTGACCGTCAACAATAAGGAGCTCTTTCTAAAACCCCGTACACACGTTTTAACCGAAAGTGTATGGGCAATTTATTGCAGCACCCAACACCCTCCAATGTTCAAAGTAGATGGAAAATGGCGAACTTTCAGATCTATAGATACGCAACGATCCGCCCCTAGAATCATTTCCACTCACACAGTAAAAACATGGGAAAAATTAAATAGAAATATCCTGGGAAACGAAAATTTTTTTTATGATTCCCCGAACGTCAAATCACCAGTTTCACAAGATTTTAATATGGAGTAAGATAAAGCGGAGAACACATTTAAAATAATAATAAAAAAAAAGGGGAAAAAAATAATGATAAAAAAAAAAAATAATAATAAAATTAAAAAAAAAAAAAAAAAAAAAAAAAAAAAGGAAAAGGAAAAAAGTCTCAACCAATCAAGATCTTGGAATAAATCGGGATAAGAAACTGAGAAATACTCTTTCTCTCTCTTTTGAAAAAATATTTAGAGGGAAACATATATATATAAATAATTTGAAAAAAATATATATATAATGACGAAATGAAACTAAAATAAAAAAAATAAAAAAATAAAAAAAAAGGGTAGAGATAAATGTACACAACACCGATAAGAGAAGTTGTTGCAATAAGTCATATTTAGATAAACCTTAGGATAAATGATAATTAAAACAAAATAATTAACACTTTCTCTGTTCTTAAGGTAAATTAGGGTATACCTACATGATAGTTCCTACGATAGAAATCAACATGACTCAATGCAGCTGTGGAAGGGACACCGTATCGCCCAGCGTGCTACATCCATCGATACCTGCCATTGCACCGGAAATATTATGGATTAATACTAATACCGGACAACCATTTAACCCCGTACCAGGAACAACTAAAATTTTCTGCTATTGGAAAATTAAACTACACATCGATATTGCGGAAAAAGACATCATACTCTTTGTACCTCCAGAATGGCGAATGATTCAAACAGAAAGGTTAAACGAATGGATGGAAATATTAAGGGAACATCCTTACGAAAACATAATACTTGGAGGAACAAGATACGAATGGATCATCGACATATTGCTTCCAGAAGGACAAGATTTTGCGAGAGTGCCAATACATGGGAGAGATGGATGGCCCGAGCTGGAAGAACCTGTGCCATATTGGAACACCCCTCGGCAAATAAAATCAGACGGGGAATATCTGCGAATAGCACTGAATCGCGATCCCACTTGGGCGACAATAGGATTGGAAAAGGCGGTGTGTTATTGGCCGATCAAATTACCAAAAACTACCGACAACGACATACAACGTACAGTTTGGGTTCCACCAGAATGGCGAAAGCTCGAGGAAACCATCTTAAAACTATGGGCTGAACGTATAGCAGCGCATCACTGCGGATTCATCGGATTCGGTGGGCTATGGTACAAATGGCACAGCGATTGCGTTTTCGCTCCCGTAGAACAATATTTCAGTCGAATCGAATTCATAGGACATGGCCGATACCGACACGTTCAAGTCGAACCTCTCGATCTCCAAGAAACACATACTCTCAGTCCGAGCGGAACATCGCAAACAAACCATACGAGCGAATCAACCACACTACGGGAAGAAACAGACCTTCTCTTAAGCCTTTCACTAGTTCGCAATCAATCTTCCCAAAATGAAAAACACGAATCAATCGGAACAACGGAAAAATCTACCCATCAAAAAAATAGTGAACATAACAAAGATACTGTCAATACCACAAAGACAGACCCAATAAACGAATCAAGCCGGGCTGGGGGACAAAAGACAATACTTCCCACCTTAACAACCAAGAATGAGGAAATCGACACTAATATCGAGGAGGCTGTCGTCGAAATAGCTACAAGCCTAGATTTGAGAATGGCAGAATTAATTGACGCGGTCATTGACAGGTGGGGTACAGAGATCGAATTAACTCAACCAACAGAAACAATTGAAGAAATTGCACGTCGTCTCGAAACGATGTCAGAAAGGGACATCGAATCAGCAGAGGAAATGGACCACGAATAAAAAAAAAAGAGATAAGAAGAGGAAAAAATGGTAATAGAAAAAGAGCAATACAGACAGTCGAACGCAAAGGAATACGGTAAAAATACAAGAGCAAAAAGGTACGGTAAAGAATTTTCCCTGGACAATAATAATATCAATAACGATAATGACAATAATAATAATAATAATAATAATAATAATAATAATAATAATAATAATGATAATGATAGTAATAATACTAACAACAATAATAACAGCAATAATAATAATCATAACATTAATCACAGGAACAACAATAATAATAACAATAACAACAACAAATAACAATGAAAACATTAACAAACTTAAAAAAAAAAATATATACATATATATAAAAAAAAAAAGCAACAAAAAAAAAACAAAAAAAAACAACAAAATAAAAAAAAAGGGGGGACGATAAAGTTAATTCGAGTAAATTTAATTTTCTACACACTACCATAATATAACTAACTTTCTTTCATACTACTACTACTTAATCTAAAATTTTTACTCATGAAAAAAGAAGGGGAAAATAAAACAAAAAAAACAAGGGGTAAATTAATATGTAACAATAACGATTTCTTTTAATCAATTACTTGAACTTTCCTCCTCACTCATAGAAATAATAAAAAAAAAAAGGGGAAGGGGGAACATATACCCTATGGAATTTAATTACATTAAGCACTTTTCAGAACTAACAAAAAGGCCTTAACATTGTGCAAACTTTTACCTATATTATTCTTATCAAATAGGACTGAATGGCCAAAGAGGAAACGATTGAGGAACCATTCGTGTGCCATTTGTCTGGCGTTACTTCCCAGGCAATGCCATAAGAAGCCGGCCCAGGATGACCCATAAGCGAGTACGGAGCCAGCAACATTCAATGGTGCCCGTATCGACACGATGAGACCTTGGAATTTCGACGACGTCTGGTCATATCCACGGACAGACCACTTGGGTTGATTATACACAACAACAACCTCATTCACGTTTCAAGAAGAAACATGTACGTCAAAACAACTAGTTCGCAGAAGACACACTGAAAACAACACGGGAATAGCAACACCATACATCAGGCCAACTCATCGTTATCATCCTCCGTAGTCTAATTAAGGAAAGCAATATTAGATACTTTCGAAAGTACGTATACACGAAAACCAAAGAGCAAAGTTTAATGGCCATCGAAACCAATCGTTTGTTAAAGAACAAAGGCCTAACCACGCAAAGAAAAACTAATGGAAATAAGACACGCGTATATGCACATATATATATATGATCAACTATTTCAAAAGAAAAGACATAAATGTTCGTAATTTCTCATGAAAGTTCACTCTTTCGATTATTGGGTTCCCCAATAATCGTTTTAGGGGGGGAGGTGTTACGTCCTGACGTAACGTCCATAAATGAGATTATTTAACGAAACTTCCACCGAAAACATAATTAAAAACTTAAAGATTTGTGAGAGAAAGGTTTGTCGTTTCCTGCGTTATTCCGTTCAATTCAATAATAAAAATTAGAAATTCACATTACCGACTGAAAATCTCAAGGAAAAGGCCATCGGTAAAATCGGGTAGTAAGGAAGGGAAAACCAGGGTCGAAGATCCCTACAGGAAAAGCCATAGGCTCGTCACACCATCTGGTGGGTCAGGCACACTAACGTCGCTTTCCTAACTGACGTACCCTCTACCGGCCTATCGATCCGAGAGATAGATCATTGGATCCGAAAATGCTCTTACCATTGGGAAAAGAAAAGAAAAAGCACGTAGTATTTTACTCTGCCGTAAAGCCAACGAGGGGCGCTGATTACACCCTCTCGAAGAACTAGCATACAAGGAAACGTTGCATTCCTCTTCTCATACACATACGTGTATGTGTATGAGTATATATGCGTATATTCAAAGCAAGAACGAACGGAATGACGCTAAACAGCGATGGATTTTCCTATCTCAAACCAATATAGAATTTTGAAACAGTAATTAAAATTTATTTGAATAACAACTTTCGGGAGAAATTCGCAATGGAATTGAGGGAAACAAAACGAAATAAATAAATGAAACCAAATAATACTTCAACAAACAGAAGAGACTGAATAATGGTTAACTAAACAAATGAAATAGTTAAAAATATATCTATAACTCTCTTGATCAAAAATAGGTAATAAAGATTATAATTAAGAACAAGATCCAAAATAAATATTAAGTCAACTTAAAACGATGAGTATTGACGAGGGAGAAGATCATGGAAAAACGGAAAGGAAACCACTAGTCGTTCCCAAGAGGGCAATGACCTCACAAGAATACAAGAAGGGAAGCAAGGAAAAGATTTTAAAGAGGCCTATGCGTAGGATCACCGTTTCTTGACCTTCTCTCTCTCTCTCTCACTCATGTTGCAAGGCGCGAAAAACCCCGAACCGTCCTTAAGACCCAATTCTGTACACCTCACAAAACAGGTATCGGGGCACGCGTACATATATATATATATATATATATGCACTAGAATATACACACTGTCATTTATCTATGTGTGAGTAAGAGTAGGAATATGCGCGTGGAAATACTCTAGGATAAAAAAATACTCATTTAAAGTTATTCCTCTCAAATGGGAAAATCGTTACGCAATGTTAAATAATATTTCGAAGAATTAACAATTTAAAGAAACCTACAATTGCGAAATAAAATTATGCACCGAATTCGGTTAATGCTAAATCCAATAATCAAACTCCGGAAAAAACAAGTTAAAACTTATATTATTTAACTTAAATAACTACAAACTCGAAATATTATTTAACTATGTTAAAATCAAGAAGGAAGTAAAAAGCAAAAACGCCCCGAAGTCCACGAGCAGAAGTAGAGCTCATTTACATAATCCCCTCCCCTCTTTCGACGATCCACGGAGTTTGCGTGGCAAAGCGAGGAGCTCGGCTCTCGTTGCTACCCGGAGACCGTTCGAATGCCTCCCCACTCTCCACCCTCTATTCTAGCCTTACCCTTTTTATCTACCCAATAAATCTCCCGTCTCTCTCTCTCGAAGGAAAAGAGGACGCGAATAAAAGTTGAGTTTTTCCTAGTCATGCGCCGTAGCCCCCTACCTCCCCTTTTTCTCGTGGACTCATGCAAGAAGCCTATGCGACCACACCCCAAAGGAAAAAATATAAAAATATAAAAACTAAGAAAACGATGTTTCAATCGCAGGATTAATTTTTAATCATAAATACTTGAACACTAACAATTCAAAATCCACAAAAAATTATCAACAAAATTATTTATAACAATTTGGATTGTAATTTTAATCTACAAAAATATCGCACAAATATTCAATTTATTTGGATTTATTATTCTGATGTTCAATTCGAAAACAACAATTTTTTTTCATTTTAATAATAATTAAACAAACAATAAGATATAAGTAAGGAAGGTAATTTTAACAAATGCGCAACACGATAAATATAATGGAAAATATAAGAATTCTATCCATGATAAATAAGCAACTAAAAAAATATTTATAATACTAAAACTAAAATTGTTCATAAGAAAGTAATATTATATACAGAATAAGAATATAAGAAGCGTGCGGCATAAGCGTGTACATGTGTGGGGGTACACGTGCCGCGATACAGCCACGCGCGCCGCAATACAGCCACGCGCGCCGCGATGCAGCCACACGCATAGGGCCCACCCTGTGATCTACGCTAGCGCCCTCGCTATGACCCCGATTTTTCAAGGGAAGCTCACGAAATAGAAAAGGAAAATGCATTGCATCAGAAAAATGCATCCTCTGTCTTTATCATCAATCCCCACTTTTATCGAACGGGTTAGCCTGGATCACGGGTATATAAAGGCCGGAAAAAGGGCTCTCGGCAGACTTCTTCGACTTTTTTTCCGACGTGGAAACTACGAAACCCATCGTACTCATCGAATCCATTCTTGGGCTGAACTTGCGAAGTTTTTCGACAGAGACGTTCTTGATTTTGGAATTTTCCAAATCAATTCGTTTTGGACTTAGAATTTCACTCGATTTTCAAAGGAAGATAGTTTTTTTTCGGTTCGGAATCTCAAATCTTGAATTCTGAGTCGAATTGAAATTGCTTCTATTTTAAATTCTCGAGATTTCGGGTTGGCCTCTGAATGTCGGAAGAGACGTTGGACCTCGTTTTATTCTATTTTATTTTCCTTTGTCTAGTTATTATTTTCTGTTTAATAATTTTCGTTTATTTTACTTTGACATCCGCAATCCACGAAATATTGGATAACGTATACATCGCGGTTATTGTTAAATAAATTGCGAAATTTAAGATTGAATCTCTGTTAACCAGTTCTTTCTTTTTACAATAATTCGAATAAAATTTTGGATCTCGAAAATTAAACTCTGTGCATCGACAAATTCTTTGACTTCATCGCCAACCTGCCACGCCCTTGATCTACTGCCGATTCAACTTCACCGTTTCCGTCTGAGTCGCCGGTGCGTCTACAAATGCTGTCACCCTTTCCGTTTGGAGAACGTCTCAGCCAGTAAGTGAAGTTTTATTACAACCTCATCTTCCTCTCGTGAAATTGTGAGGAATAGTTCGGGAAAAATTGAACACAGTGAATATCATAAATTCGGACGGAATTGATCGATTAAATTCAATTAAAAACCGGTTAGTTGATTATTTTTGGAGAATCTCTATTTTTGGAATCTCTATCCAAGTGATCCTAAATTCATATTACCCCTGCGGCGTTGGTAATTTAATTGTCCATAAAAGGCTTCATTTAAAACAATTTCATTAAAATAATTTAAAAGAAGAAGTTTCAACATTATCCAAGTGAATCTTAAATCTAGATTGTTCTTGCGGCATTACTGAGTCAAGTTTCATAAAACTTTAATTGAACCAATTCTTTGAGATAATTTGAAGGAGGAAAATTCATTCGCGCGAAGTTTAACAAAGGCCTTTCGACCCCTCTTCCCTTTCCATTGCTGAAATCGTGTCATTCGAGAATTGGAGATTCGCGACAAAGGAGAAAAAAAATATAAAATTCAGGGAAGGGTTAGATAACAAATTGATCAAGTTTGAGACTCTCGCGAACCAGTGACCCATCAATAGTCACAGAATGAAGTTTAATTGAGTTTTCCTTTTCGGTATTTCAATAAAGGTTTAAACAATTTAACAAATCCAATCCAAATAATTTTTCCTCTCCAACGATTAAATTTAAAGTAAGAATCCTACCACTCTCTCTCTACTATTCGTTCAACTTATTCGATTCAGTACGGTTGTGTAAATCTGCAACTTCATCCGAGGATTCGTGTTCTTTACTTTACTTTCCCCCCGTGCGAAAAACTTGGTTGGGACTAGAGTTGCGTCAGGTTGCACGCCCACCAACTATTCGTAGTCCTCCCCTCCGTGCGGAAACTTGGTTGGGACTAGAGTTGCGTCAGGTTGCACGCTCACCAAGTATTCGTTTACCTCTCCTTACGCAAAGTTTGGTTGGGACAAGGGTTGCGTAAGGTTGCACGCTCACCAAATTTTTGCACTCCTTCGTTTCCTTGGCGGAAATCTGGTTGGGACTAGAGTTGCGTCGGGTTGCACGCTCACCAAGTATTCGTTTACCTCTCCTTACGCAAAGTTTGGTTGGGACAAGGGTTGCGTAAGGTTGCACGCTCACCAAATTTTTGCACTCCTTCGTTTCCTTGGCGGAAATCTGGTTGGGACTAGGGTTGCGTCAGGTTGCACGCTCACCAGAGATTCACCCTGGATACTCTCCCCTTAAATCCCATGAGAGTCACCCCCCCCGTATCGCGCAAAAAGAAAAGAACACGCAGAGCCGGACGAAGATATCAATTACGTAAACTCGACGCGATACATTCGAATCCGTGGCCAAAAAGGTTAAACCCTGTTCAAAGATCTGAATCAAATTATCACGGAGTACGGGCATTGCCTGCAGACACAGAGATAACTAGAGAGACTCCAAAACCCAAAATTATTTCCACTGAAATCCTTAAACATCCGATAACTATTTACAAACTAATTCTAATTGATCTTCCTCCAATCACCCCTTTGCTCAATAAAAGTAACGACAGTGATCCTCGGGGTAAAGCCAATAGTAAATTATATCGAAACCCCGAGTTCAAATCTCAGTAGATACCTTACGCAATTGAAAATTTAACAGTGATTCCAAGCCCATTTCCCGAGTAATTTTCCGAAAGGTTAGACTCAAAAACAGGGGCAGACGTGTTCGAGATTGATTCCAGGAGTAGTACGGAAATTTAATTCCACGACTAGAGAGTCTCAATCAAATTCAGCACGTCATACGTCAGAAATTATTAATAGTTCGCGAAAACTCCCATTTTTGACGTAACAAATTTTTGGGGGCTCGTCCGGGATCTTTTGGAATCATTGTCAATTTTCCTTGTCAATGTAGTGTGCATAAAAATTCAATTTGAAAAAAAAGGGGTATATATGTTTCCTTTTGAAAAAAATATTAATAATTTGACTCTGAAACATTTAAACCTTACTGGAAACTATTTATATCTTTCGTAAAAAAGACAAAGAGAAACCCGTAATTTCCTGATTTTTCAAAATAAATTGTGTTTTTGGAAGGAGTACGCGAATTAATAAAAAAAAAAAAATATAAAAAAATAACCCATTCAACAGCCCAAAACTCGTAAACGATTAGATCTTTTACTCGCACGGTTTCAGCTCTCTTTCCTTTTCCCCGTTTTCCGAGCGGTCAATGATCCCAATGCCAACGAACCTTCCGTATCGTGCGATCTAGAAAGGTCATTGATCGGGGGAAAACGCCTCCAACATCGATAGATCTTAAAGTAAATTTCTTGTTCCAAAAAAAAAAAGGGGAAAAAAACGAATAATCATTCTTTTATCTTTTGTTTTTTTTTCCCACCAAACTTGAATTTTTTAAAATTATTATTTGGTGATATATCACAGAAAATTCCCCCTCCCAACAACAGAGTAGATAAAATATTTAAAAAAAAGGAGATATATACTCAAAGTTTAAACATTCATGGAAGAACACGACAAATTTTTGGAGGAATTAACTGAAGAACTTTGCCTTCCCGAAACCCCACAGCCTTACAAACTTATTCCGATAGATTTTTCTTTAGATTATCCTGTAAATTGCCGAAGCAACCATCTCGATCCTCGCTATCAATATTACAAAGACTTGGAAAAGACTCAGCAACTACAAGCAATAGCAACACCCCGTTTTTCCGCAGAAACAACATCTAAAAAGGAAAAAGGAAATAGAGGTGGAAAGAAAATTCAAACGCAAAAATTCAAAGCAGCGGCTATCAATTATAACAATTTTAATAATCAAATTAAAGCAAAAAATCAAGAGCCAAGCGGGAAAATCCCAATTTGGAAGTGCCAAATACCCACGTATACCCGCGAAACAATTCAAGAACAAAAATTTCAGACCGCGACGACACCAATTTTTTCACCAAATACGCCAACCTTACAAACAATCACTCCTAATAATCTTTTGAATCGACACTTGATTTCCCCTCCTCAATTTAATACAATTATCATTTCTCAAGTACAAATAATCCAGACGTCAATTTTGCCAGGGTTCCGTCCGAATTGATGATAAGTGATTAATTAAGTTTAAGTTTGAAAAAATATTATAATCATTATCGGTAGATGATTGACGGTTTTTATCTTGGAATTTTACAAATGCCATCAACAAGATCTACGACAAATGTTAAGGATTCTGTGCTCAGTATTTATCCAGAAGAGAGAAAAAGAAAATTAGTAGGAGACCCAATTCAGAATCCCAGTAAAAGACGAGAGACGTCTGAAATCGATAATAAAACAATTGACCAAACGGAAGGACTTTCCCTCCCAGGGTTATCGAAATCTATTTCCGATCTCAATATAGGAGATTTGCCAGAATCAACCTCGTCGTGGTCCCAAAAATCAAGTTCACAAAAGTCAAAAAGCAATAGTGAATCGTCACTCGATAAAATTTCAACCTTGAAAGAATTTCACGACTCATCAAAGGAGTCACAAGAGCCTTCAGAAACCGAAGTTCATAAGACCCTTTACGAGCAAGAGAAAGACGACTTTAACAACGTTTACCCCTATTCTGGGAACGTCAACGAAGAATTTGAAGAGTTAGAGGGAGTTAATACTGACATTTTGCTAAATCTTGAAATAAACGAACATAGCTGTCGCGATCTTTTTCCCAACGTGGTTACAATAATTTCTGATTCAGGAGAAAAAACACCCGATTTACCCGTAATATCAAAAGAGGCTCACTGTCAAACCGCGAAAAATTTACCCAGTGCATGGGACGAGATTATTGCCGCACCTAGCGAATCAGATAATCCCCCCGCTACCAATTCAGGGATAGGTGAAACACCCTTGAGGCCTAAACAGTGTCTAACCTCGATCCTAAAAACCCCGCGTTTTCACGATATTTCTTCTACAACAAGACAGTGGAAAACTCCTTCTAATACGTCTTTCAACCAATCACTCACGTTTTATTCCTGTAGAGAAGAGAAAACACCAGCGCCTCGTAAGCTTTGGAATCTCCTCGAATTTTTTGCGAGGAAGAAAAAAATCAACCCCATAGAAATTTTAAAGAAACAAAAAACGCCTGTACGATCTGTGCACAAAAATATCGCAAGTAGAAAAATAACAGAATCAACCCCTCTAATAACCAAATTGTCTGAGTCACATAACGCACAGAATCTTAATCTTGGTAGGGAATCTAGCGAAAGGAACACAAGTCAGGGCAACGGTCATAGCGAAGAATTTAACAAAGACCGAGAGGCGACAGAAGGCTCAGGCGACAGAGAGAACGATAGAGACAAAGACAGGGATAGAGACGACACACCCAACGGAAATAATAGCCCAAAAATTTTGAGACCTAAAATTCAAAAACCCGAAGAAATAAAAAATCCAAAAATGGCAAGTAGTAATCAACTAGTGTCCCTTAAGGACGCTCTTGCAGTAGTACCTGAATATGATAACACCAAAACCTCCTTGGCCATGTTTATCCAGGGTTGTGAGGAAGCACTCGGAATGCTCGAACCAGAAAGTGAAAAATACCTCGTAAAGGCAGTTCGAGTAAAAATCAAGGGAGAACCCCGACGAACTATACATTTGAAAACATTCGAAAATATGAATCAATTATACGAATTTTTAAAAATGATTTATTCGCCGGCGCGAAATATGCATCAATTACAGGGCGAATTAGGGACAATTTATCAAAAACCGGACGAAACGGTAATAGCTTACGCGAATCGAGTCCGCGACATAGGGATGCAGATAATAGATGCTTATGAAGTTGAAAAAAATCTGACCGCGGACGAAGATTTTGTAGCCAACACCGAAGCAGGCGTACTCTCGTGCTTCCTGCAGGGTTTAAAACCAGAAATCGAACAACGAATGGGTTTTACGCAGGGTATTGAAGAAGCGTCAGAAAGAGCTATAAAAATCGAAAAACAACTAATGGCTCAGGCGGCGCTCCGTAAAGTCAGAGGAGAGCCCGTTGAGAATAAACACTCGAGAAATGAGAATAAAAGATCAGTAAATGTCGTTACTAGCGAAACGATAATTTGCCAAAATTGCGGTAAAAGCGGGCACGTGGCAGGAAATTGCGAGTCGAATAAAAATCGTAATGACGGAAATCTCGGAAGAGACAACGAACGCAAAAATATTCCCACGTGCCAATTTTGCGGAAAAATGGGACATACTGTAGAGAAATGTTTTAAAAAACAGGCCCAACAGGCTACTGGCAACCCAACAAATTTTCCCGCACCCACAATTACGGTGTGTCAGCTTTGCAACAAACGTGGCCATACGGCTGAACGATGTTTCCAACATTTTCCCCCTCTAGTCAAAAATGAGGGAAATACAAATATGACATGTCAATTGTGTAAAGGGCCGAATCACATGGCTTTTAATTGCCCTCAACTACAGAAAAACACTCAAATTCCTAAATTGTTGAACACGGGCCAGGTGCCTCAAACGCTTAGATACCAATCGTCACAGTACACGAGGTGTCAAATTTGTAAAAAGGAGGGACACGGGGCTGATAGATGTTTTTTCAGAGACAATTCGCTCCGAACTAATAATCAAAATTCCCCAACCCCTCCAAAAACATACGGTGCAGCCACGAGCAACCAACAAAACCAAGATAAAACATGTTATTATTGCAAAAATCCTGGTCATTTTGCTCGCGAGTGCCAAATAAAAATGAACGACGAGCAGGGATTTGAAGATTTAAAGGGAAACGCGAGGGGTCTCCCGCCACAGGGTGCATCGCAGGAGGCCCCGCGGAACGCGCACCCAATAAGGACTATTACTATAGCGGGGAGAAGCCTGCATTTAGAGCAATAAAGATATACACGATACATCTAGAGAGAGAACGTTCTGTTCCCACGGTAATGATGAGTGCGAAAGAGCTAAAAAACCCGACCACTCTCATGATCGATACAGGAGCAGGACCAAATCTGCTAAAATTATGTTGCATAGACAAACCCGAATTGATAAATCAAGGAGAAATTTTGCAGTTAAATGGAATTACTAGTTCATCAATCTACACCATTGGTTACGTCACAATCGAAGCTTTTGGACGTTTTACTACATTCCACATAGTGACAGACTATTTTCCTATCGAGGAAGATGGAATTCTCGGTTCGGAATATCTAGACGGAAATCGCGTAAAAATTGATTATGAGAGGCGTCAATTAGAAATGCAAGGAATCGAAATCCCCTTCGCCTCACCGGAAACAATTTTGATTCCTAAAGAATCAACCAAATTATGCTTTATTCGAATAAAAAATTTGGGAATTAGAGAGGGTTATCTACCCCCGTTAGACGCTGGAAAAGGACTCATAGTACAGTGTGGATTTTTGAGAAATGACAATGGAAAGGCGTACGTATATATCACAAATATAAACCCCCACCCCGTACAGGTGCATGTACCGGTGCTGGAATTGAAAAATGAAGCCCAATTCGCGATCTGGGAAAATTCTCAACGTACGGATTTACCAGATAGGGATCTAATTGAAAAAGGTGAGCTTATCAAAGGATTGAACGGAATAAAGGAAACAAAATCATATCAAACGGAGAATAAAAAGGGAAAGGAAAACTTGAGTAAAAATACGGAAAAAGACGAAGTAAATTTGAGTAAAAATACGGAAAAAGATGAAGTAAATTTGAGTAAAAATACGGAAAAAGAAAAGGGAAATCGGAATAAAAATACGGGAAAAAATAAAGTAAATTCGAGTAAAAATATGGAAAAAGAAAAAGTAAATTCAAGTAAAAATACGGAAAAAGATAAGGAAGATTTGAGTAAAAATATGGAAAAAGAAAAAGTAAATTCAAGTAAAAATACGGAAAAAGATAAGGAAGATTTGAGTAAAAATATGGAAAAAGAAAAAGTAAATTTAAGTAAAAATACGGAAAAAGATAAGGAAGATTTGAGTAAAAATATGGAAAAAGAAAAAGTAAATTCAAGTAAAAATACGGAAAAAGATAAGGAAGATTTGAGTAAAAATACGGAAAAAGATAAAGTAAATTTGGGTAAAAATACAGGAAGAGAAAAAGAGAAAGAAAGGGAAAAAGATTTCAGTAAAAATACAGAAGAGGAAAAATTTAGTGTTCATTGTTATTTTAACGCACGGGAAAAGATTTGCAAAGATGAATCTTCCAATTTTTCTCAGACGGAAAATTGTGCAGGATTTATTAATGCAGAAAACTATCCTGATGTAGGGCCAACGAGAGTGTCGGTACCTGCGAGAGACAGGAAAGGCTCCGTTGGAGAGATGCCTAACACGATAAGAGTAAATAGACTCTGCGGGGCTAGCTCTGTGCATGGTGTCGATCTTTGTAACGCTTCTGCAAATTTAGGCTCTTCGGAGGAACTAGATCCGGATGATGGGACAAAGATTAATTTTAGAGTCGACTCAATTAATTATTCTATAAATGGCCAAAATTTAATTAATCAAAATGTATGCAAAGGAATAAAAACAGGGACTGATCATCCTTGTTTAAATTCACGGGTAACACTTCATGCGGACAATCCTCGCGTTTCATTTTCAGAAGATTGCCCAGTATCAATCGATACAACATGTAGCCCCGATTTTTGTTCTATAAAAGAAGTATCAGAAAATAAAATGTCAAAATTAAAAGAAGATAAAAAAACGGAAAAATCAAACTTTGTCAGGAAAATTGATCATTTGGACCCCGAGAGGCAATCAGACGGTACTGCAGACCCAATGGTTGCAAATAACGGGACTAAAATTGTCAATTTTAAATCAGAAATAGTTTTTGGATCCAAAACAAAAGAAATAAATGAAAGACCCTCATCAGAATTTTCATTAGATAAAAACGCAAATTTTGAGTTACAACAATTAGAGGAGAAATGCACCCGAGATTCTCCGAAAAATACAATCTTGAAAATACTTCCTCACAAACGAAAATCTTTCGAGATATTAAATTATGACTTAGTAAAACGCCTCAGTACGCATAAAATTTCACGGGATCTACCGAATTTTCCACGGCAAAGCCGTTGTCATTTAATTAAAGATTCACACATAGAAGAACGCCTTAAAAGGATTAAAGAAGTCCTAAGACTAGATAGTTTAAATCCCAAGGAGAAAGAAAGCATTGAAACTCTTCTAAAGGAAAGTACACAATTATATCATCTGCCCGGGGAACCGCTCAGCTGCACCACCGTTTTACAGCATAGGATTCCCACCACCGATGATTTACCTATTAATACTAGGGGATATCGTTGGCCTGAAGTGACGAAAGACGAAATAACTCGACAAATGGAGGAAATGTTGATTAATGGCATAATAATACCGTCAGTATCTCCTTACAATTGTCCTGTATGGGTCGTGCCCAAAAAAGCTGACTCTAAAGGAAATAAACGATGGCGTGTCGTATTTGACTATCGCTCTCTCAACGAAAAAACAATAGCAGACGCATATCCAATTCCCAATATTATCGAGATCTTGGATCAATTAGGAGGCGCACAATATTTTTCAGTCTTCGATTTAGCATCCGGTTTCCATCAGATAGAAGTCAGTCCGGAGGACCGTCATAAAACTGCATTCACGACGCCCCGAGGGCATTTTGAATTCGTGAGAATGCCTTTCGGGCTACGTAATGCTCCCCCCACCTTCCAACGCGCCATGGATCTCACGCTTGGCGGTATATTGGGAAAGGGTGTTTTTGTGTACCTCGACGATATAGTAATATATGCCAAGAATCTCGAAGATCACAGTAATATTTATAGGGAATTAATAAAACGATTGGAAGCTGCAAATTTAAAACTACAACCCGATAAATGCGAGTTCCTTAAACCCGAAGTCGCATATCTCGGTCACATAATAGGAAAGGACGGGGTTAAACCCGATCCAAAGAAATTGGAAGCCGTTAGAGAATACCCGAGACCCAAAAATCTTAAAAATATTCGACAATTTCTGGGACTCACGGGTTATTATAGGAGATTTATCGAAGGTTACGCAAAAATTACTAAACCCCTGACGTTATTACTCAGAAAAGAAACAGATTTTAATTGGCAACTAGAACAACAAGAATCGTTCGAGATATTAAAAACCAAATTATGTACGGCCCCCGTGCTGAAATACCCTGATTTCTCAAAACCTTTTATTTTAACCACCGACGCGTCGGGTGTCGCGATTGGCGGAATATTATCCCAAGGAGTAATTAATCGCGATCACCCCTGTGCCTATGCATCGAGAGCTCTAAACAAAGCTGAAGAAAAATACGACACATACGAAAAAGAAGCCTTGGCTATTGTATATTGCGTATTACACTACCGCCCCTATTTATACGGGCGACGTTTTACTATAGTAACCGATCATAAGCCTCTTATGTGGTTCCAACGAGCCACGGACGGAAATGCAAGAGTTTTAAGATGGCGATTAAAACTCGCCGAGTACGAATACGATGTGGTATATAAAGCTGGCAAGACTAACGTCAACGCCGATGCTTTATCACGGAATCCGGTGGAAGATACCATTATTTCTGATGAGATAATGATCATTCGAGCAAATCCAGAAACTGGAAAAAGGGAAAAACCGAAGCACACGTTAACTGAGGCAGACATTTTAGCGTTGTTAGAAGAAGAATCTGAAGAAGACGACGTGGAAATGGACGAATTAGATGAATTAATACCACTTGATAATAGCGAACAACACCGTTGGTACCGCGAATATGGCGATAATATTGAAACGAATGATATGAATGATGTGGAGGTCGGCTTTTCCAAAGGGCAGGATGCCCCTTCAGACGAAAACATAGGAGATCTTCATTTGATTTATACACCGAAAGAGACCGAGTTCGAAAAACCTAATTTAGAAACCCCCATCGTAGAACCCACACGAGGCGGAATGGCGACGGAAATCGATACCAATAATGAGATGGATAGTACCGATAAAGGAAATACGGAAAGTAATAAAATTGAGAACGTATTGACGAGAGGACAGCCGGAAACTCATCTCGATGAGATAACAGATAATGAGAATCCGTCGGACACGGAAAACCTCGTAGGCTCGCTTTCGCAATCCTCCGAAGATCACATAAAAAATTTTTTCATGCCTGGCATAGAAGATGCAGTCGCCGAGGAAGATAGGTTAGTGGGCAATCCCGACGATCGGGTTGAAAACAGTCTGGTCGAGGGGAAAAGTCGTAAAAACTCGGAACACGCCAACAGCATTTGGGAAAAACCAGTTAAAAAAAATGGTCCATCGACGAACCAAGAAAAAAATGGTTCCGACAACGAAAGGTGGGACTCCGACGACGAGGGTCCAATAGGCCCCACGCTTGGAAAGAAAAAGAGGCTCCGCCGCCGACGAGTTAGACCCCTTGAGAGTGACCCAGACACCCCAGATGATCTCGAAGAAAATGCGACCGAACACACCGAAAGCGACGAATGCTCTCTCCCCCCGAGTCGACACGTGGACCCTTTACCAGAGCATGGCGCCACAACCTGCCTTAATATCAAACAATCTCGAGATCTATTGCATACTCGTAAAGATAATATGACTTATTTCGTCTCGGTTGAGGGTCAACCATTAGATGTAGGAGCCATTCTACTAAAAGAAAATGATAATTATCTACCCAGTAAAAAACTGAAATTGAATCAAGCCCAAACTATGAAAAAGGGAACGAAATTTTACATAGCATTACCCATTTCCGAAGATAATAAAGAAAGCCCCACGATAATACTTGAAAATATCAAACAAACATTGATATCATGTAAAACATTAACTGAAAAATTGAATTTAAAAACAATTAGTATTGCAAAATCACAATATATATGCAACATTCCGTGGGAAGATATTTTACACCAATTAGAAACCCTGCTAGCGTCAGATGATTTAAAAATAATCGTCTGTAACGGGCTTGTGCGCCAACCACCTTCAGATTTGCAAAATGAAATTATTAAAGAAATGCACACTTCACCTATAGGCGGACATAGAGGAGTGAGTAAGACGTACAATAGAATCAGACACCAGTACTATTGGAAAAATTTAAAATCAGATGTACAACAATATATACAACGATGTTTGCAATGTCAGTTAAAAAAGTTGGTCCGAGTAAAAACAAAACAACCAATGATGATTACTGACACTCCTGCTACAGCTTTTGATAAGATAGCAATGGATATCGTAGGACCAATGTCAAAAACTCAGAAAAACAATGAATATATTTTGACTATACAAGATCAATTGACTAAATTTTCTATGGCAATTCCCATACCCAATTCTACAGCTGTAACGATTGCAGAGGTATTTGTAAAAAGATTTATCTGTAATTTCGGGGCACCTAAAGCCGTTTTAACCGATCAAGGCAGTAATTTCTTAAGCGATTTTTTTAGACAGATCGCGAAATTATTCAAAATCCGCAAAATAAGAACCACAGCATTTCATCCGCAATCAAACGGGTCATTAGAAAGATCCCATCACGCACTTGGCGAATATTTAAAGCACTACACTTGTAAAGAACATAATTGGGATGAATGGATTGAATTAGCCATATTTAATTACAATACAAACGTACATGAAGGAACTAAGCACACTCCTTACGAAATGGTATTCGGGAAAATAGCTAGAACCCCCTCCAATCTACCCATTGGCGATGCAGACAAAATAGCCACATACGACGGGTATTTAATTACGCTCATTACTCAAATTCATGAAATACAACAAAATGGCCGCGACAATTTAATCAAAGCCAAAGAAAAGGCAAAAATTATTCATGACAAAAAAATTAACCCAATCCAATTTAAAGTCGGCGAACCGGTATTTTTGCTTAAGGGACCGAAACCTGGAAAATTGGCAGATCAATATACCGGGCCACATGAGATAGTAGAAATTTTAGCCAATGGTAACGTCAGAATAAGAATTAAAAAGAACACTAACGTAGTGCACCCTAATCGTTTGCGAAAATCGCACATTCCCATAACAATCGGAAAAGAATAGGGGAAAATTTTATTCTTGCCCTCTCTCCTTCCTTAAATTCAGGAGCTAATAAAAAGCAGGAAAATGAAGGTTGGGAAAAAGCACATGGAAAAAAAAAATAATCATAATAATCATACGAACCATGTTTTAAAAAGAAATAGGAAAAAAATATTGGAGAGAGAGGGAATATACACGTATACATATGTCGGAAGGAGGAAGAAATCTTTCTCACCGAAAATTTAATGGACTTTAAACAGGATGTCGGAACACGTGATAGGCCGGCGTAGTGAGGAAGTGAGAATGGCAAGCTTTAAACACTGGGAAAGCCTTGTCGTGAATCCGCGAGAATTGGCTGCTGCAGGATTCTACTATCTCCAAAGGGAAGATTTGGTCAAATGTTTCTCATGCAGCATCGTCATAGGCAAATGGGAAGAAGGAGATCGACCTATGGATGAACATCAAAAATGGAGCGGAGACTGTAATTTCATACGAAATTTACCCTGTGGTAACGTGCCATTGGATGCGGACCCTAAGGATATACCGTTGCCAGAGAATAAAGGGGGAGACGTTTGCGGGATGTACGAGCCGGAATACAGACAAGCTATACCAGGAAAATATCTACTGAAAATGCCACCATCCGAAAAGATAGTATCGAAGGCAGTATCGACCCCTGTGCAATTCGCTTGGATCCCCGAACATCCCAAGTATCAAGATTATAAAAAGAGATATGAAACTTTTAAAACACAAAACTGGCCAAAGCAATTAATAATAAAACCAGAATATTTGGCTAAGGCAGGATTCTTCTATAACGGTAAGGACGACGAAACGATATGTTACCAATGTGGGGGAGGACTGAAAAATTGGGGAGAAGGAGAAAACGCATGGGCCCAACACATCTTGTGGTTCCCGAGATGCGAATTCTTATACGATAGGCTCGACGCATGTACGATAATAAAATATCACGTTCGGTGGTTGCAACTCGAAAAAGCCAACCTCATAAGGCGGACTCCCCAACCAATAATTCCCGTTGGCATGTGTCAAATATGCCGCTCTAAACCGGTGGAGAAATATTTTCAACCATGTGGTCACTCTCTCACTTGCGCATCTTGTACCAACGTCATTTACCGTTGCCCTATCTGTAAGGAGACCATCGAGTCTTCCGTCCAAACCTCCAACTTACGCAAAAATGCAACAGGATGACTGGGAAAATTTCTCTTTCCCTCCATATACATTCACAGGGCCACTGACAAATGATAATGAACTTTCCGGAAATCAAAAAAGCTACCCACAGAGCCGTCAAGAACCGCAACAACCATATTTTATGCCGAAAAACACCGATAATTCGGATCAATTTATTACAACAATCCAAAGAGGAAATAATTTCACCGAAGGTGTGGCAAAATCCTCTCAAGATACGCAAGCTTTTCAATTACCAAAATTCGGAAATAAAAATCCTGAAGACGTTCGCGACGTCTCCGCAACTTACCAAGGCCCGCAAATTTTTCGATTTGAAAACAATCCCGTCAAAAATACATACGAACCTCCACACTACAAAAGCCCTCGTTTCCTACGATCTCTGCCGAAACGCGTCGAGCAACCAAAGACACAACCTATTTATATGGAAATGACCGGTTTTAAATTAACTCCGATAGATGGAACAAACGCAGGTCCATCATCTCGTCCAAAGTCAATGATTGAATCAATCGATAAAAAAGATCAGATTGAGAAAACGTCACCTCTTTATCCGACTTTAGGCAGAATAAGCGAGATGAGAAAAACCGAAGAACCTCGACCCGAAAAACGAACGTCCACTCTTTATACATTCGAAGCAAACCCCGATCAAGGCGAAAGCGTCGTATAAGAAAAGAATTCAAACACTCGATATAAAAAAAAGAGAGAGAGGGAAAAATGGTGTATATAAGCCACAATACAAGAACTTGAACAATAATAATATTTATAGTAATATCAATAACAATAGCGATATCAATAATAAACAAAACGGAGAGAGAAAAAGAGAAAAACAAGATAGAAACATCGCATTATATTACATTGCAAGAAATTTTACTCCAGTTTTAAATAACAACATTAATAATAATAATACATATAAAATACGGTAAATAAGGAAGATAACACCTTAAAAGAATAACAATGGATAAAAGTAAAATAATTACGTTAGATATATAATTCTCATTAAATTTTTGTTAGTTTTGAAACAACAGATTTCCAGAAAATGAGGCACCGAAACACTTTACTAATGGTGATTCTATGGCTCACCGCGAATATACACACTGGAAAGGGACTAACGGGATACGACTGCGAAAAAGCCGAAAACGTCATGAGCATATCACTTTTGGAGGTGGGAACATGCGAAATACCGCAACCAAAGGTCAATATTACACAAACTTATATACAAGTAGTCGAAATTAATCAACTCTCTTTTACCAAAGTGATACAATGCAGAGTCGAGATTCTGCGCGTGATAAAAATTTGTGGTATGTTTTCCCACACCATGGATACAACCAACGGACGATATCAATTCTCACCGAATATATCAAGGGATGCGTGTCTTGACATGCATTCCCAAGGGAAAATAAAAATAGGGGACACAGAAATTCATGGGCTAAGGATAAACGAAACCGTCAGTCAACCGATAAGCATTGCTGGATCGATTGGAATCGATGGTACCTGCAACGGAATCTTTTATTCTGATTTTTACGGATCCTGGGAAAAAGCTGTAGTACAGGGAAACGCGAAAATTACATTGCAAGAATATTTTGCCCCGTTAAACATTGAAACGGGAGAAATTCTCTTACGAACAGGGGAAACACGCGAATTAATCACAGGTCAATACGAAGACGTGAACGGGGAATACAGTTATTGGGCTCCCCTACTTAAAAGCACGTGTGAAAAGGGGTCTGTTGGAATTTTATATGCGGGCTAAGCCGAGAGAATGTCCAGTATAATTAACGACGTATCCCGCCGAGCATACATAGTAACAAAGGGAGATATGACTTTCGCGCTTTCCACGGAAGATCGAGTGGAGAAATGCGGATACATGTTTTTTCAAACCGAACATCCTAAAATTCTTATAATGGAAAGCTCAGAAACTCTCTGGTTCAGTCAAAATAATTCCGAACCTAATTCCGTAGCAGATCTATCCAGGCATGTGAATTCTAGATTCATTTATCAAAACACACAAACGAAATTCCAGTTAAAGAAAATTTACACAGAAATTTTGGAAGAGCAATGTAATTTAGAAAAACGAATGTTATCAAACATACTATCGATTGCAAGAAACGATCCCGAAGAATTCGCCTACACAATCATGGGAGCCGAGGGATACACTGGTAGAATAGCAAGCGAAGTAATCCATATTTTAAAATGTACGCCTGTCGAAGCTAAATTTCGGGATACGAATTTATGCTATAACGAAATTCCTGTGACCGTCAACAATAAGGAGCTCTTTCTAAAACCCCGTACACACGTTTTAACCGAAAGTGTATGGGCAATTTATTGCAGCACCCAACACCCTCCAATGTTCAAAGTAGATGGAAAATGGCGAACTTTCAGATCTATAGATACGCAACGATCCGCCCCTAGAATCATTTCCACTCACACAGTAAAAACATGGGAAAAATTAAATAGAAATATCCTGGGAAACGAAAATTTTTTTTATGATTCCCCGAACGTCAAATCACCAGTTTCACAAGATTTTAATATGGAGTAAGATAAAGCGGAGAACACATTTAAAATAATAATAAAAAAAAAGGGGAAAAAAATAATGATAAAAAAAAAAAATAATAATAAAATTAAAAAAAAAAAAAAAAAAAAAAAAAAAAAGGAAAAGGAAAAAAGTCTCAACCAATCAAGATCTTGGAATAAATCGGGATAAGAAACTGAGAAATACTCTTTCTCTCTCTTTTGAAAAAATATTTAGAGGGAAACATATATATATAAATAATTTGAAAAAAATATATATATAATGACGAAATGAAACTAAAATAAAAAAAATAAAAAAATAAAAAAAAAGGGTAGAGATAAATGTACACAACACCGATAAGAGAAGTTGTTGCAATAAGTCATATTTAGATAAACCTTAGGATAAATGATAATTAAAACAAAATAATTAACACTTTCTCTGTTCTTAAGGTAAATTAGGGTATACCTACATGATAGTTCCTACGATAGAAATCAACATGACTCAATGCAGCTGTGGAAGGGACACCGTATCGCCCAGCGTGCTACATCCATCGATACCTGCCATTGCACCGGAAATATTATGGATTAATACTAATACCGGACAACCATTTAACCCCGTACCAGGAACAACTAAAATTTTCTGCTATTGGAAAATTAAACTACACATCGATATTGCGGAAAAAGACATCATACTCTTTGTACCTCCAGAATGGCGAATGATTCAAACAGAAAGGTTAAACGAATGGATGGAAATATTAAGGGAACATCCTTACGAAAACATAATACTTGGAGGAACAAGATACGAATGGATCATCGACATATTGCTTCCAGAAGGACAAGATTTTGCGAGAGTGCCAATACATGGGAGAGATGGATGGCCCGAGCTGGAAGAACCTGTGCCATATTGGAACACCCCTCGGCAAATAAAATCAGACGGGGAATATCTGCGAATAGCACTGAATCGCGATCCCACTTGGGCGACAATAGGATTGGAAAAGGCGGTGTGTTATTGGCCGATCAAATTACCAAAAACTACCGACAACGACATACAACGTACAGTTTGGGTTCCACCAGAATGGCGAAAGCTCGAGGAAACCATCTTAAAACTATGGGCTGAACGTATAGCAGCGCATCACTGCGGATTCATCGGATTCGGTGGGCTATGGTACAAATGGCACAGCGATTGCGTTTTCGCTCCCGTAGAACAATATTTCAGTCGAATCGAATTCATAGGACATGGCCGATACCGACACGTTCAAGTCGAACCTCTCGATCTCCAAGAAACACATACTCTCAGTCCGAGCGGAACATCGCAAACAAACCATACGAGCGAATCAACCACACTACGGGAAGAAACAGACCTTCTCTTAAGCCTTTCACTAGTTCGCAATCAATCTTCCCAAAATGAAAAACACGAATCAATCGGAACAACGGAAAAATCTACCCATCAAAAAAATAGTGAACATAACAAAGATACTGTCAATACCACAAAGACAGACCCAATAAACGAATCAAGCCGGGCTGGGGGACAAAAGACAATACTTCCCACCTTAACAACCAAGAATGAGGAAATCGACACTAATATCGAGGAGGCTGTCGTCGAAATAGCTACAAGCCTAGATTTGAGAATGGCAGAATTAATTGACGCGGTCATTGACAGGTGGGGTACAGAGATCGAATTAACTCAACCAACAGAAACAATTGAAGAAATTGCACGTCGTCTCGAAACGATGTCAGAAAGGGACATCGAATCAGCAGAGGAAATGGACCACGAATAAAAAAAAAAGAGATAAGAAGAGGAAAAAATGGTAATAGAAAAAGAGCAATACAGACAGTCGAACGCAAAGGAATACGGTAAAAATACAAGAGCAAAAAGGTACGGTAAAGAATTTTCCCTGGACAATAATAATATCAATAACGATAATGACAATAATAATAATAATAATAATAATAATAATAATAATAATAATAATGATAATGATAGTAATAATACTAACAACAATAATAACAGCAATAATAATAATCATAACATTAATCACAGGAACAACAATAATAATAACAATAACAACAACAAATAACAATAAAAACATTAACAAACTTAAAAAAAAAATATATACATATATATAAAAAAAAAAAGCAACAAAAAAAAAACAAAAAAAAACAACAAAATAAAAAAAAAGGGGGGACGATAAAGTTAATTCGAGTAAATTTAATTTTCTACACACTACCATAATATAACTAACTTTCTTTCATACTACTACTACTTAATCTAAAATTTTTACTCATGAAAAAAGAAGGGGAAAATAAAACAAAAAAAACAAGGGGTAAATTAATATGTAACAATAACGATTTCTTTTAATCAATTACTTGAACTTTCCTCCTCACTCATAGAAATAATAAAAAAAAAAAGGGGAAGGGGGAACATATACCCTATGGAATTTAATTACATTAAGCACTTTTCAGAACTAACAAAAAGGCCTTAACATTGTGCAAACTTTTACCTATATTATTCTTATCAAATAGGACTGAATGGCCAAAGAGGAAACGATTGAGGAACCATTCGTGTGCCATTTGTCTGGCGTTACTTCCCAGGCAATGCCATAAGAAGCCGGCCCAGGATGACCCATAAGCGAGTACGGAGCCAGCAACATTCAATGGTGCCCGTATCGACACGATGAGACCTTGGAATTTCGACGACGTCTGGTCATATCCACGGACAGACCACTTGGGTTGATTATACACAACAACAACCTCATTCACGTTTCAAGAAGAAACATGTACGTCAAAACAACTAGTTCGCAGAAGACACACTGAAAACAACACGGGAATAGCAACACCATACATCAGGCCAACTCATCGTTATCATCCTCCGTAGTCTAATTAAGGAAAGCAATATTAGATACTTTCGAAAGTACGTATACACGAAAACCAAAGAGCAAAGTTTAATGGCCATCGAAACCAATCGTTTGTTAAAGAACAAAGGCCTAACCACGCAAAGAAAAACTAATGGAAATAAGACACGCGTATATGCACATATATATATATGATCAACTATTTCAAAAGAAAAGACATAAATGTTCGTAATTTCTCATGAAAGTTCACTCTTTCGATTATTGGGTTCCCCAATAATCGTTTTAGGGGGGGAGGTGTTACGTCCTGACGTAACGTCCATAAATGAGATTATTTAACGAAACTTCCACCGAAAACATAATTAAAAACTTAAAGATTTGTGAGAGAAAGGTTTGTCGTTTCCTGCGTTATTCCGTTCAATTCAATAATAAAAATTAGAAATTCACATTACCGACTGAAAATCTCAAGGAAAAGGCCATCGGTAAAATCGGGTAGTAAGGAAGGGAAAACCAGGGTCGAAGATCCCTACAGGAAAAGCCATAGGCTCGTCACACCATCTGGTGGGTCAGGCACACTAACGTCGCTTTCCTAACTGACGTACCCTCTACCGGCCTATCGATCCGAGAGATAGATCATTGGATCCGAAAATGCTCTTACCATTGGGAAAAGAAAAGAAAAAGCACGTAGTATTTTACTCTGCCGTAAAGCCAACGAGGGGCGCTGATTACACCCTCTCGAAGAACTAGCATACAAGGAAACGTTGCATTCCTCTTCTCATACACATACGTGTATGTGTATGAGTATATATGCGTATATTCAAAGCAAGAACGAACGGAATGACGCTAAACAGCGATGGATTTTCCTATCTCAAACCAATATAGAATTTTGAAACAGTAATTAAAATTTATTTGAATAACAACTTTCGGGAGAAATTCGCAATGGAATTGAGGGAAACAAAACGAAATAAATAAATGAAACCAAATAATACTTCAACAAACAGAAGAGACTGAATAATGGTTAACTAAACAAATGAAATAGTTAAAAATATATCTATAACTCTCTTGATCAAAAATAGGTAATAAAGATTATAATTAAGAACAAGATCCAAAATAAATATTAAGTCAACTTAAAACGATGAGTATTGACGAGGGAGAAGATCATGGAAAAACGGAAAGGAAACCACTAGTCGTTCCCAAGAGGGCAATGACCTCACAAGAATACAAGAAGGGAAGCAAGGAAAAGATTTTAAAGAGGCCTATGCGTAGGATCACCGTTTCTTGACCTTCTCTCTCTCTCTCTCACTCATGTTGCAAGGCGCGAAAAACCCCGAACCGTCCTTAAGACCCAATTCTGTACACCTCACAAAACAGGTATCGGGGCACGCGTACATATATATATATATATATATGCACTAGAATATACACACTGTCATTTATCTATGTGTGAGTAAGAGTAGGAATATGCGCGTGGAAATACTCTAGGATAAAAAAATACTCATTTAAAGTTATTCCTCTCAAATGGGAAAATCGTTACGCAATGTTAAATAATATTTCGAAGAATTAACAATTTAAAGAAACCTACAATTGCGAAATAAAATTATGCACCGAATTCGGTTAATGCTAAATCCAATAATCAAACTCCGGAAAAAACAAGTTAAAACTTATATTATTTAACTTAAATAACTACAAACTCGAAATATTATTTAACTATGTTAAAATCAAGAAGGAAGTAAAAAGCAAAAACGCCCCGAAGTCCACGAGCAGAAGTAGAGCTCATTTACATAATCCCCTCCCCTCTTTCGACGATCCACGGAGTTTGCGTGGCAAAGCGAGGAGCTCGGCTCTCGTTGCTACCCGGAGACCGTTCGAATGCCTCCCCACTCTCCACCCTCTATTCTAGCCTTACCCTTTTTATCTACCCAATAAATCTCCCGTCTCTCTCTCTCGAAGGAAAAGAGGACGCGAATAAAAGTTGAGTTTTTCCTAGTCATGCGCCGTAGCCCCCTACCTCCCCTTTTTCTCGTGGACTCATGCAAGAAGCCTATGCGACCACACCCCAAAGGAAAAAATATAAAAATATAAAAACTAAGAAAACGATGTTTCAATCGCAGGATTAATTTTTAATCATAAATACTTGAACACTAACAATTCAAAATCCACAAAAAATTATCAACAAAATTATTTATAACAATTTGGATTGTAATTTTAATCTACAAAAATATCGCACAAATATTCAATTTATTTGGATTTATTATTCTGATGTTCAATTCGAAAACAACAATTTTTTTTCATTTTAATAATAATTAAACAAACAATAAGATATAAGTAAGGAAGGTAATTTTAACAAATGCGCAACACGATAAATATAATGGAAAATATAAGAATTCTATCCATGATAAATAAGCAACTAAAAAAATATTTATAATACTAAAACTAAAATTGTTCATAAGAAAGTAATATTATATACAGAATAAGAATATAAGAAGCGTGCGGCATAAGCGTGTACATGTGTGGGGGTACACGTGCCGCGATACAGCCACGCGCGCCGCAATACAGCCACGCGCGCCGCGATGCAGCCACACGCATAGGGCCCACCCTGTGATCTACGCTAGCGCCCTCGCTATGACCCCGATTTTTCAAGGGAAGCTCACGAAATAGAAAAGGAAAATGCATTGCATCAGAAAAATGCATCCTCTGTCTTTATCATCAATCCCCACTTTTATCGAACGGGTTAGCCTGGATCACGGGTATATAAAGGCCGGAAAAAGGGCTCTCGGCAGACTTCTTCGACTTTTTTTCCGACGTGGAAACTACGAAACCCATCGTACTCATCGAATCCATTCTTGGGCTGAACTTGCGAAGTTTTTCGACAGAGACGTTCTTGATTTTGGAATTTTCCAAATCAATTCGTTTTGGACTTAGAATTTCACTCGATTTTCAAAGGAAGATAGTTTTTTTTCGGTTCGGAATCTCAAATCTTGAATTCTGAGTCGAATTGAAATTGCTTCTATTTTAAATTCTCGAGATTTCGGGTTGGCCTCTGAATGTCGGAAGAGACGTTGGACCTCGTTTTATTCTATTTTATTTTCCTTTGTCTAGTTATTATTTTCTGTTTAATAATTTTCGTTTATTTTACTTTGACATCCGCAATCCACGAAATATTGGATAACGTATACATCGCGGTTATTGTTAAATAAATTGCGAAATTTAAGATTGAATCTCTGTTAACCAGTTCTTTCTTTTTACAATAATTCGAATAAAATTTTGGATCTCGAAAATTAAACTCTGTGCATCGACAAATTCTTTGACTTCATCGCCAACCTGCCACGCCCTTGATCTACTGCCGATTCAACTTCACCGTTTCCGTCTGAGTCGCCGGTGCGTCTACAAATGCTGTCACCCTTTCCGTTTGGAGAACGTCTCAGCCAGTAAGTGAAGTTTTATTACAACCTCATCTTCCTCTCGTGAAATTGTGAGGAATAGTTCGGGAAAAATTGAACACAGTGAATATCATAAATTCGGACGGAATTGATCGATTAAATTCAATTAAAAACCGGTTAGTTGATTATTTTTGGAGAATCTCTATTTTTGGAATCTCTATCCAAGTGATCCTAAATTCATAGTACCCCTGCGGCGTTGGTAATTTAATTGTCCATAAAAGGCTTCATTTAAAACAATTTCATTAAAATAATTTAAAAGAAGAAGTTTCAACATTATCCAAGTGAATCTTAAATCTAGATTGTTCTTGCGGCATTACTGAGTCAAGTTTCATAAAACTTTAATTGAACCAATTCTTTGAGATAATTTGAAGGAGGAAAATTCATTCGCGCGAAGTTTAACAAAGGCCTTTCGACCCCTCTTCCCTTTCCATTGCTGAAATCGTGTCATTCGAGAATTGGAGATTCGCGACAAAGGAGAAAAAAAATATAAAATTCAGGGAAGGGTTAGATAACAAATTGATCAAGTTTGAGACTCTCGCGAACCAGTGACCCATCAATAGTCACAGAATGAAGTTTAATTGAGTTTTCCTTTTCGGTATTTCATTAAAGGTTTAAACAATTTAACAAATCCAATCCAAATAATTTTTCCTCTCCAACGATTAAATTTAAAGTAAGAATCCTACCACTCTCTCTCTACTATTCGTTCAACTTATTCGATTCAGTACGGTTGTGTAAATCTGCAACTTCATCCGAGGATTCGTGTTCTTTACTTTACTTTCCCCCCGTGCGAAAAACTTGGTTGGGACTAGAGTTGCGTCAGGTTGCACGCCCACCAACTATTCGTAGTCCTCCCCTCCGTGCGGAAACTTGGTTGGGACTAGAGTTGCGTCAGGTTGCACGCTCACCAAGTATTCGTTTACCTCTCCTTACGCAAAGTTTGGTTGGGACAAGGGTTGCGTAAGGTTGCACGCTCACCAAATTTTTGCACTCCTTCGTTTCCTTGGCGGAAATCTGGTTGGGACTAGAGTTGCGTCAGGTTGCACGCTCACCAAGTATTCGTTTACCTCTCCTTACGCAAAGTTTGGTTGGGACAAGGGTTGCGTAAGGTTGCACGCTCACCAAATTTTTGCACTCCTTCGTTTCCTTGGCGGAAATCTGGTTGGGACTAGGGTTGCGTCAGGTTGCACGCTCACCAGAGATTCACCCTGGATACTCTCCCCTTAAATCCCATGAGAGTCACCCCCCCCGTATCGCGCAAAAAGAAAAGAACACGCAGAGCCGGACGAAGATATCAATTACGTAAACTCGACGCGATACATTCGAATCCGTGGCCAAAAAGGTTAAACCCTGTTCAAAGATCTGAATCAAATTATCACGGAGTACGGGCATTGCCTGCAGACACAGAGATAACTAGAGAGACTCCAAAACCCAAAATTATTTCCACTGAAATCCTTAAACATCCGATAACTATTTACAAACTAATTCTAATTGATCTTCCTCCAATCACCCCTTTGCTCAATAAAAGTAACGACAGTGATCCTCGGGGTAAAGCCAATAGTAAATTATATCGAAACCCCGAGTTCAAATCTCAGTAGATACCTTACGCAATTGAAAATTTAACAGTGATTCCAAGCCCATTTCCCGAGTAATTTTCCGAAAGGTTAGACTCAAAAACAGGGGCAGACGTGTTCGAGATTGATTCCAGGAGTAGTACGGAAATTTAATTCCACGACTAGAGAGTCTCAATCAAATTCAGCACGTCATACGTCAGAAATTATTAATAGTTCGCGAAAACTCCCATTTTTGACGTAACAAATTGAGGACGATGAGAATCATTGTGCATTGATGAAGTGGACGCTTTTGAAAAGTCTCAATACCGTGAACCACGGTAGTTATCGATTTTTCAATATCTCTTTTGCTCATGACCCCTTAATAATTGCGAAAATTGCAATGTTGAAATTGAGGACGATGATAATCATTGTGCAATGATAAAGTCGACGCTTTTGAAAAGTCTGAATACCGTAAAACACGATAGTTATTGTTTTTTTAATATTTCTTTTACCCATAACCCCTTAATAATTGTGAAAATCGCAATGCCAAATTAAGGACGATGAAAATCATTGTGCAATGATAAAGTGGACTTTTTGAAAAGTCCAAATACCGTAAATCACAGAAGTTATTGATTTTTCAATATTTCTTTTGCTCATAACCCCTTAATAATTGCAAAAATTGCAATGCCAAATTAGGGACGATGAAGATCATCGTGCATTGATAATGTGAACGCTTTTAAAAAAGTCTGAATACCGTGAACCACGGTAGTGATTGATTTTTCAATATTCCTTTTGCCCATAACCCCTTAATAATTGTGAAAATTGCAATGTCAAATAGAGGACGATGAGAATCATTGTGCGATGATAAAGTGGACGCTTTTGAAGAGTCAAAATACCGTGAATCACGGTAGTTGTTGATTTTTCAATATTTCTTTTGCCTATAACCCCTTAATAATTGCGAAAATCGCAACGCAAAATTGAGGACGAGGAGAATCATTGTGCATTAATAAAGTCGACGCTTTTGAAAAGTCTGAATACCGTGAACCACGGTAGTTATTGATTTTTGAATATCTTTTTTGCCCATAACCCCTTAATAATTGCAAAAATTGCGATGCCAAATTGAGGCTGATGAAAATAATTGTGCAGTGATAAAGTGGACACTTTTGAAAAGTCTGAATACCGTGAACCACGGTACTTCTCGATTTTTCAATATTTCTTTTGCTCATAACCCCTTAATAATTGCGAAAATCCCAATGCCAAATTGAAAACGTCGAGAATCATTGTGCAATGATGAAGTGGACGCTTTTGAAAAGTCTGAATACCGTGAACCACGGTAGTTATTGATTTTTCAATATTTCTTTTGCCCATAACCCCTTAATAATTGCAAAGATCGCAATGCCAAATTGAGGACGATAAAAATCATTGTGCAATGATAAAGTGGACGCTTTTGAAAAGTCTGAATACCGTCAGAAACGATAGTTATTGTTTTTTTTATATTCCTTTTGCCCATAACCCCTTGGGAATTGTGAAAATCGCAATGCCAAATTGAGGACGATCAAAATCATTGTGCAATAATAACGTGGACGCCTTTGAAAAGTCTGAATACCGTGACTCACGGTAGTTATTGATTCCTCAATATTTCTTTTTCCCATAACCCTTTATTAATTGCAAAAATCGCAATGCAAAATTAAGGACAATGAAAATTATTGTGCATTGATAAAGTAGACGCTTTTGAACATCCTGAATACCGTGAATCACGGTAGTTGTTGATTTTCCAATATTTCTTTTGCCGATAACCCCTTAATAATTGCAAAAATCGCAACGCCAAATTAAGAACGAGGAGAATCATTGTGCATCGATAAAGTGGACGCTTTCGAAAAGTCTGAATACCGTGAACCACGGTAGTTGTGGATTTTTGAATATTTTTTTTGCCCATAACCCCTTAATAATTGCAAAAATCGCAATGCCAAATTAGAGACGATGAGAATTATTGTGCATTGATAAAGTGAACGCTTTTGAAAAGTCTGAATACCGTGAACCACAGTAGTTATCGATTTTTTAATATTTCTTTTGCTCATAACCCCTTAATAATTGCGAAAATCGTCATGTCAAATTGAGGACGATAAAAATCATTGTGCAATGATAAAGTGGACGCTTTCCAAAAGTCTGAATACCGTAAACCACGGTAGTTATTGATTTTTCAATATTTCTTTTGCCCATAACCCCCTAATAATTGCAAAAATCGCAATGCCAAATTAAGGACGATGAAAATCATTGTGCAATGATAAAGTGGACACTTTTGAAAAGTCTGAATACCGTAAAACACGATAGTTATTGTTTTTTCAATAATTTTCTGCCCATAACTCTTTTATAATTGTGAAAATGGCAATGTTAAAATAAGGACGATGAGAATCATTGTGCAATGATGAAGTGGACGCTTTTGAAAAGTCTGAATACCGTGAACCACGGTAGTTATTGATTTTTCAATATTGCTTTTGCTCATCACCCCTTAATAATTGCGAAAATCGCAATGCCAAATTACGGACGATGAAAATCATTGTGTAATGATAAAGCGGACGCTCTTGAAAAGTCTGAATACCGTAAAACACAATAGTTATTTTTTTTTAAATATTTTTTTTGCCCATAACCCCTTAATAATCGCAAAAATCACAATGTCACATTAAGGACGATGACAATCATTATGCAATGATGACGTGGACGCTTTTGAAAAGTCTGAATACCGTAAAACACGATAGTTATTGTTTTTTCAATATTCCTTTTGCCCATAACCCCTTAATAATTGTGAAAATTGCAATGCCAAATTAAGGATGATGAGAATTATTGTGCAATGATAAAGTGGACGCTTTTGAAAAGTCTGAATACCGTGAACCACGGTAGTTATTGATTTTTCAATATTCCTTCTGCTCATAACCCCTCAATAATTGCGAAAATCGCAATGCCAAACTAAGGACGATGAAAATCATTGTGCATTGATAAAGTGGACGCTTTTGAAAAGTCTGAATACCGTGAACCACGCTAGTTATCGATTTTCCAATATTTCGTTTGCTCATCACTCCTTAATAATTGCGAAAATCGCAATTCCAAATCAAGGACGATAAAAATCATTCTGCAATGATGAAGTTGACGCTTTCGAAAAGTCTAAATACCGTGAACTACGGTAGTTGTTGATTTTTCAATATTTTTTTCGCCCATAACCCCTTAATAATTGCAAAAATCGTAATGCCAAATTAAGGACGATGAAAATCATTGTGCAATGATAAAGTGGACTCTTTTGAAAAGTCTGAATACCGTAAAACACGGTAGTTATTGTTTTTTCAATATTTCTTTTGCCCATAACCCCTTAATAATTGTGAAAATTGCAATGCCAAATTAAGGACGATGAAAACCTTTGTGCAATGATAAAGTGGATGCTTTTGAAAAGTCTGAATACCGTGAACCACGGTAGTTATTGATTTTTGAATATTCCTTTTGCTCATAACCTCTTGATTATTGCGAAAATCGCAATGCCAAATTAAGGACGATCAAAATCATTGTGCAATGATAAAGTGGACGCTTTTAAAAAGTCTGAATACCGTAAAACACGATAGTTATTGTTTTTTCAATGTTTCTTTTGCCCATAACCCCTTAATAATTGTGAAAATCGCAATGTCAAATTGAGGACGACGAAAATTATTGTGCAATGATAAAGTGGATGCTTTCGAAAAGTCTGAATAGTTCTGAATAAAAAAATTCTTCAGAACTATCTTCCATTTTTTGTCCGACTTTTTCAAAAAACATTGAAATTTTTTCGACGATTACCACTTTCAATTTCATTTATGATTTTTTTTTTCGAACTTCGACATTCTTTCAACATTCTCAAAAATTCCCAAAGTGATAATATAAGAAATAAGCTGAGTAAAAAAAACAATTTTTGAATTGAAAAAAAATCCTACTCTGAAAATTTCAGTGAATTTGCAGAAATTGGCAAAGTTTCTATAAAAAAAAATGATAAGGAAAATTAAAAATGACAATAATCGAGAAATTTTTGTTTTTTTTTGGAAAATTCGCAAAACAAACGTTGAAGATCAGTCCGAATATTTTTTTGTGTTTTTTTCTGAAAAGTACATTGATAAACATGAATTTTCGAAAAAAGAACGTCACGAAAGGTCAATTTTTAAAAAAGTTATAGATATTTGAAAAATAAGTTTTCTTTTCGATGGATACCACTTTCGATTGCATTTATTATTATTTTTTTTTTTTTATTTTGAGGTTCTTACGACATCCTTAAAAATCCCCAGAGTGGTATTATGAGAAATAAGCTGATTGAAAAAAAAATTTTGAATTGAACAAAGAAATAGAAGACGAAAAAATCCCACTCTGAAAATTTTAGTGAATTTGCAGAAAATGGAAAAGTTTCTATCAAAAAAAAAAAAGAAAAATTAAAAATGATTACAATCGAGAATTTTTTTTTCCTGGAAATTCGCAAAAAAAACGTTGAAGATCGGCCCGAATATTTGTTTCTATTTCGTTTCTCAAAAGTACATAGAGAAACACACATAAAAAAAAAACATCCAGATATGTCAATTTTTGAAAAAGTTATAGATGTTTGAAAAATAAAAAGCTTATTTTTCCTGAAAAGTTCATAATTTTTTACCGGTTGGGTGAAAAAATTTGAAAAATGTCTGTAAAAGTTTTTTGAAAGGGTAGAAAAAAATAAAAATGTTTCAGCCAAATCGAAAGGGGTTGGATTCTAAAGTGGTTGATTTGGCGTGGAATGCCCCTCATATAATATGAATATCTGTTAGTATGGTATGGTCTGATAGAATCATAACAGTGATATATGTACAAAAACAGTGCGTCTTTCATTCTATTCTTTTTACAAGAACATGAATGTTAATAATCACGGAGGGATTATTCCATGCGGTACAAAATATACTACGAGAATTCAGTCTAGAGAATCTACCGTGAATTATTCCGTGTACGAATACATCCGAGCGAGCGATTATTATCTGTGATTAATTAATATCATAATATTATTTCACATATTAATCTATAAAATTGGAAAAAACGGCTGCGACTTAAAGTGTTGAGAATCACTGAGGCAGTGCGGCGCGATGACATTTCGTGAGATGTTAACTGAACCACGTGGCCGTCCATTTCGTCGTTGCCACGAACCGTATTATTAGTAATGGGGTATAGACAAAGCAGTCACACGGGCGATTTAAAAAAAAATGTTCGAGGGTCGAGCTCGGAGCGAGTGGCGACCCTTTCGGATTATTAGGGAGAAGGGGGAAACGCCGGAAAGTGAAGAACGGAGTTTAATACACATGGCATTTGACCACGGAGTTTGAGCAGCACGGCGTTCGAAATAACGGAGAATGAGACCTTCTCAATTCGAGATACTCACGCACACTAGCGTAAACCCACACCGATGCTGTCATAAATGATACGTCGAGTAATGATATTAATACGTGTGATCAGTGGTTCTTCCTTTTTTTTTTTTTTAACGTAATAATTTTGAAATCCCGAAAGTCCGAAAATTAGGACAATAAAGTAAAGTCAATTCTAAATTCAAGATGGAAATTTTGGCCTCGGTCAGGTCAGTCGAAACAGATAATATATCCATTTTTTTGAGGAAAGAAAAAAAAACAAACATAGAAAGCGCAGAGGAAAAATTCCTCTTGAGAATATTGAATTTCGCTGCTTGAAAGTTTCAAGATGGTTGGGTTTTGCGATGATTTATTGGGGCAGAAGAGAGAAAAAAGGGAAAGGAACATGCGGACAGAAAAATGACGAAAGAAAGGAACACCACTGTTTCGTGAAAAGAGCACACATGTGGCTCTTCAAGAATTAGTCACCCTGCGTGGGAAGAGAAAGGAAATCGCTTGCATATAGGTCGCACTTCAGTGCAACCCAATATCTATTCATTTCCGACGTTTATAGTTGAGATTTTCAAGCAGAGGAACATATCAAATATATTAAACATCCGGGCGTAATTAAATTTATCAACCCCAAAGAAAAATAAGTTCGCACGAGAGAGAGTTGAGCAGGCGTGAGTGTTTGTCCCAGGATCCAAGGAAATCTCCTTGCGCCCCGCGGACGACACGAGGCCCACTGCCCCTTTGAACCGCGTCGTTCTCTCTCGCACAACGGGCTGCTACAGAGGATACACGCCATATATGGGCACAAGTAATATTTAAAAGCATTTTTTTTTCGTATGAAAAGACAAATTAGAAATCTCAAGAGAAATTTCGCCTCAAAGACTCCGTGCGAATTATTATGAATTATGAATGCAGGTATGAATGATTTGTTCCAGGCTAATACCAAAATTTATTTATTTCAAATAATAGAATTCACATAAAAATTTTATTTAAAATCATGAAATTCGAATAATACAGATTTTATTTCAGAATGATGATTTCAAGTAGTAAAATTCGAATAAAGGTTAATTAAAATGATAAGCCTTTTATTTTAAATGATAAAATTCAAACAAGAATTTTTTAAATATTTTATCAATTTAATCTTTGGATCCTTTAATCTTTATTGACAGAATTAATGAAAATCAGAAAATTGAAATGTTAAAATATTCATTATAATAATTTTATCAGCGCATTTCTTTTCTCCATAGAAAATCAGTTCAATAAATATGAAAAAATTTTACAATTCCGAGGTTATAAAATCATCAAATTCTCTGGGAATTATAAAACAGTTTATTGAAAGGAATTATTGGAATTATTAAAATATAAAATAATTCATTTAAATAAAAGTGAAATTTATCAATTAAAAGACTCTCCCTCTCTTGCAAGGAAACGATGGGAGGAGTCGAAGAGAAAAAAGGAAATGCAGAGCAGTAGGGCAAAGGAAGAGAAAGAAATATGAATTTGTCATAGGAAAGAGTGTGAGAGAGTCATAGCTGAAAATTAAACCGCGTCGAAGTCGACAATGCAATTTTAACTTTTTCAATTTTTTCTTTTTCCAATATTTTGGCGGTAATTGGCGGACTAATTAGAAAATTTGCCGGTCCGCCATTTCCTTGGAAAATGTAAATCAATTTTGAGCGTGTAGTTAGCCTCAAAATTTCTAATTCTCAATTATTCTGGTCCTACAAGGCGTCAATCGATAGCAAATTTTTTGGCGGTCACGCACATACTCGTTAGAAAATTTGGCGGAGTGTAGATTTAATTATAAAGCGGGTTTTTTCAACCTCGGGTAAGCGTTACCCGGCGGGTATCCTATGCCTTATTTTCAGGATACCTGGCGTGTAACTAGGCAAATTGCCAACGCCTGAAAAACTTACTAGGTGTGCCGTTGCGGCCACGGAGGCTCTGACCATCCCTCTCTTCCTTTCGCTCTCGCACGCGCGCTCGGACTCTCTCACTCATCGATACTTCCAATTTTCTTAATTTTCGGCTATGACTCTCTCACTCTCTTTCCTATGACGAATTCATATTTCTTTCTCTTTCTTTGCTCTACTGCTCTGCATTTCCTCTTTTCCCTTCGACTCCTTCCATCGTTTCCTTGCAAGAGAGGGAGAGTCTTTGAATTA
This sequence comes from Alloplasta piceator, assembly GCA_946863875.1. Lineage (NCBI taxonomy): Eukaryota > Metazoa > Arthropoda > Insecta > Hymenoptera > Ichneumonidae > Alloplasta > Alloplasta piceator. Next base: position 28,380,557 of record OX333078.1, read on the forward strand.
ATAAATTTTTCTTTTATTTAAATGAATTATTTTATATTTTGATGATTCCAATAATTTCTTTCAATGAACTGTTTTATAATTTCCAAAGAATTCGATGATTTTATAATCTCAAAATTGTAAATTTTTCATATTTATTGAACTGATTTTCTATGGAGAGGAAAAAAAATGCGCTGATAAAATTATTATAATGAATATTTTAACATTTCAACTACTTCTGTCAATAAAGATTAAAGGGTCCAAAGATTCAATTGACAGATTATTAGAAAAGATACAAAAATTCTTATTTGAATTTTATCATTCAAAATAAGAATTTTATCATTTCAATTAAACCCTTTATTTGAATTTTTCTACTTGAAATTATCATTTTGAAATAAAATCTGTATTATTGGAATATCATGATTTTTAATCAAATTTTTATGTGAATTCTATCATTTGAAATAAATAAATTTTTGTATTAGCTTGGAACAAATCATTCATACATACATTCATAATTAATAATAGTTCGCACGTATTCTTTGAGGCGAAATTTCTCTTGAGATTTTTAATTTGTCTTTAAAAAAAAAAAAGAAATGCTTTTGAACATTACTTGTGCCCATATATGGCGTGTATCCTCTGTAGCAGCCCGTTGTGCGAGAGAGAACGACGCGATCAAGGGGGCAGCGGGCCTCGTGTCGTCCCACAGTAGGAGAAAAGCCCAAAAACCTGGCCAAAACCTCAAATGACCTTTGACGGGAATGAAAATTGGCTTACAGGGGTTTTCAAGGTCGCTGATTACGAATCTGAAAGCCAAATTATCGTAAACAAAATGGCCGATCCAATATGGCTGACATGAATGTTAAAAAGTTGCCAGATGTCGACAAAAATTGGTATTTAAGGGTTTTCAAGGTCGTTGATTACGAATCCGCAAGCCAAATTATCGTAAAAAAAATAGCCGATCCAATATGGCCGACATGAACGTTAAAAAGTTACCAGATGTTGACAAAAATTGGTATATACGGGTTTTCAAGGTCGCTGATTACCAATCCGATATCTATTGTTTATAACTTGCAACAAAGAGCTTACAGCAAATCGTTATAAACAAAATGGCCGAGTATCCTGCTAAATAGATAAATTGATATATAAAAAAATATCATCATAATAAAATAAACGTGAACAGTGTATTCTACGCAATTATTATTTTTATTTCCAAAATACATACGGAACGTTTCAAAAATAGAAAATTTTATTCTTAATCAAAATCGTAATCGGAGTCGGAGTCGGAGTCAGAATCATTATCCGAGTTTGTATCTATTACAACTCCCGGCACGGCTTCTTTCCTTGTCAGCACCAATTCTTTGTAACCGGATCCTGTAATAAAGACATAAAATTGTAGAAAATTGGTGTTAAAGGGAAAGATAAAATTTTCAATTAATACAATAACTTGAACAATGTACATTATTTTACCAAATAAATAACCGCAATAATTGAAATAATTTTAAAAAAATTAGACAGAAAATATTGACATGGATTTGGTTAAAAGAAAGCTTTGCTTACTATATAATATATATATATTCAAATATTTTATTTGAATGTTATAACATTTCATTCATATTTAAGAAATTTTTATGTGGTTGATTTTAATATGTATATATATATATATGAATGGGTGAAGTAGCATCATAACGGACAAGACGGCTGTTATACGCTTAAAATAAATTATTTTAATATATATGTATGTGTATATATATATATATAAATTTTCTGTGATTTAATTATGATATATACGTATGCATATATATATATATATATATATATATATATATATATTATTACGTCCGGGGTTATTTAGCCACCTATAGTGGCAACCATTTTATTTTCTTCAACATATATTTTAAAAATGTTTAATAATTCATTTCGCCGTTAAATGAACGAATAATGCAAAAAGGTGCTCTGAAGAGCACTTCTCGTTGCAAATCTCATGTGACCGGCTTATCAACGTGCGAGCAAGTAGCCGTTGAAGATCCCACGGTAGAATCGTCTGCGAATTTCGCTGACGAATGGGATCTCACGGTGACCGGCAAGATGCTGCACACCTCGAGGATGTGCAGCGCCCGGCGTAGTATTATCTTTTGTCGCGCCTTGATTTGCCGGAGTGCACAGCACCATTTTTTCTACACAGAAATAGGCAGTTGCGTTCGGAGGTGCGACCTGAGCGGTCGCACCCGAAAAATTAAAAAGAGTTGTCTTCGGCGGTGCGACCTGAGTGGTCGCTCCCGCAAAAATTATGAAGATTTGTCTTCATAAGGGCGACCGGTACGGTCGACCCTCAAGAAGATTCGTTAACAAGATTTCAACTCCGTGGATCAACCCTTCAGGTCGACCACGTAAAACAAGTCTCAGCCTATGAACAAACGTAAATTCAGGACAATTTATTAAGTAACCTCGGCCAGCGTAGTCGAGTCCGGTTCAGTTACAATGTTGTTGGTTCGCAAACCGAACGATCGGTCCACACGTGCGTGTAGAATGGACCTCTGTCCTCGCGTTGATCACGTTCAATTGCACCTCTGATCCAACCACACAGGTACGTCCTGTCTACCTTCGACACGTTTTCTTACGCGTCATCGTTAGTGCGTGCCCAAGTTCGATCGAGTCGTTTTAGGAGTGCGCGAGTAATTTCCGAATTCGCGACAACTTAGTGCGAGGCGTATCGCGATTAAGCACGCCTCCATCGCGAACTGTAAACCAAAAATAACGAACCGTGCCAAAGTTCAACGAAAAGAATTCGAACATTGTAAAACCAAAATTGTGAACTTTAAATCTTCGTGAAACCCATCGACTAAATTAGACGATGGCATTTTTAATAAATTTAGTTTGTTGAGTTTAAGCGGTGTACCTCAGCGAATTATTCATTCTACCAACACAACCCGCTACGCCCATGGCAACGCCATTGCCAATTATTACATCGACTCTAAATCATATAAAATGCACAAACATTTCACCAATCCCACTCTCCTGCTCCGATCCCTGATGGGCGCATTCCCGTCTAAACAACAGGAGCACAACAACTACTCTGTTCTACGCTCACGGTAAGTGTTCGTGCGACAACGACAATAAGTGTCAATAATAAATAATAATACCGGGACGTAACAATATATATATATATATATATATACACATACATACATATTAAAATAATTTATTTCAAGCGTATAACAGCCGTCTTGTCCGTTATGATGCTACTTCACCCATTCTCAGGTAGAGGCGCAGAGGCTGCTCAATAGTGCCGCGTGCACGCTCGGCTACCGCACGATGCGAAAAAAATCATAACGGACAAGACGCACGTTTTCCGCAGGTAACTCTTGTAAATTTCGAAAGCTTATACATTAAACTAAAGGCCGAGACTAGGAGCTTTGCAAAATGTGACAAAATATATAACGTTTCGGACCGTTGAAAATATAAGTTTTCAAAATTATTCAATTTTATTTATGCCGAAGGCTATACTACATTTCAATCATTTATACATAAAGTTTAGATTCAACCGATGTAAGAATATGTTCTACATACCTCCAGAAGTCGTATCTATGTTGCAGAATTGAAATTAAACCCGTCACTTTAAAGTTATGGGTTTTTGAAGTCAGCGTTATTTTCGTCTGTTCAGCGCGTGACACGTACACTCTTCACGAACACTAACTGCCAACTGACGCTGCGGACTTATTTTTCTTTGAGAGTTGATAAATTCAATTACGCCCGGATGTTTAATATATTCGATATGTTCCTCTGCTTGAAAATCTCAACTATAAACATTGGAAATAAATAGATATTGGGTTGCACTGAAGTGCTCTCTATCTCCAAGCGATTTCAGTAATGGTTCTGACTCAAGATCCCTACCCCGACATTTACCGACCTTTTTTAACCGCGACTCGAGCCACTTAGCCGAGACTCGAACCACTTAGCCGAAACACGAACCGCGTCGTGAGTCATGGGCGGCTTGCGGACGGTGGGTGGCTCGCGGGCGGTGGGTGGCTTGCGGGTGGTGGGTGGCAGGTGGGTGGTGGGTGGCAGGTGGGCGGTGGGTGGCGGGGGGGGGGATATCGAAATTTTTTGTCAGCGTGTCTTGCTCGTGTATGCGTGCACGTGCGTGTGCGGCTGTGTTCCGGAGGGGGGGGATCTCAGGATTTTTTGAAGAAAGCGTTGGATGACGGCGTTGTCGATGGTGTTGACCCGCACGCGCTCTCTCTCTCTCTCTCTCTCTCTCTCGCTCTCGTTCACTCGTGCTCTCACGCGCAGAGTGTCGAGTGTCAAATTTATGATGTATACAAATATATACAAACATGGTTCAACTTTTCTCGTTGCGATGCATGCGGATATTATCAGCCCATAGCTGCATAGACGATCATTGGTTCACAATTTTCAAAATATATATATTTTTGTGAAGTGACGGAGTTTATTCTCCAAGTATTAAATATATGGTCCGTCTTACCCTCACGCTCTTTCACTCTGTCTGTTTCTCTCTCTCTCTCTCTCTCTTTCATTTGCGCTCTAGATCTTATGCATCCCTATGTTTGAAACTATGAGATTGTGAGGGCGAGAGGTTGGGATCTATTGACGTTCTTGATTTTTTTTCATTCCGAGTTGATCACGCATTCCGTTGACTTCTCTGTTCTATCTTTCATACATTTTTTTTCGTCTTCAACGTTACGATAAAAAAAATGGACGCGGAAAAGTGTAAAAGAATTTTGGCGACTATGAAAAAGGGATATTCCGCGCACAAGGATAAACCTCCTTCAAATGTCAAAGTGCGGAGGTTTATCGCGTTCAGTGATCGTAATGTGGCTCTATTGCAAAAAACTTTGCAAGCGTGTGATCTAAATGTTGGTGCAAAATTGCGTATTCAAGCAACAATCGCCGCCTTAATATCACTCGCGGAAAATTTAAAAAAGCGTGGTTCGGGATTGTCAGTGCCTAAAGTGAAGTGGACGGATATGGACTCAGCATTTAAATTCAGGATAACCACAGGGCTTGTGATTAATATATCACACAAAAATCTCGGACATTTTTTGGATGATGCGGCAAAACTAATTGTCGAGCGGCTAACTGAGTCATTGCGAATTCATGGCAATTTAAAAGTTAATGTGACGCTAATTTGCATATTTCGCATCGTGAAAAGTGCCGATATTATTGAGGAGGAAAAAGCGTTTCAGACCGCGAACGCTGTAATATTACCAACGACAAATATCGTGGAGTGGCTAGACGATAATGTGAAAAGTATCTTGCCGACAAAAGTTGAAGATTTTGAAGAGAACGAATCTGGTTGGACGCTCCATGAAATTGTGCACCTTCGCGTAAATGTAAATCGCTACATACCATTGCGAGGGGGTATATCAACGTACACAAGTATGCCAAAATTTGTGCAGGAAAAACACGCAGTGGTGAATATTGAGAACAATGATCAATATTGTTTTTTATGGTCAGTAACTGCTGCTATCTCACCACTACCTCCAAGAAATAGGGACCGAACAAGCTCTTATCCGCATTTCCGTGAAGTGCTAAATTGGGAGGGATTTGATTATCCCATGAGCATTGGAAATGTGAGAAAATTTGAGGAATTGAATCATCTAGCCATCAACATCTATGGCGTAAAAAAAGGAGGTAAAGGTCAAAGTGTAATAGTGCCGGTATATTTGAGTGCAAATGTATCGCAAACACCGACAATTCATTTGCTAGTTGTGAAATGTGAGGACGACGACGACGACGACGACGACGACGACAACAACGCTGGCGATGATAAATTTCAACTGCGCTCACCGGTACATCACTTTGCTTGGATTAGAAATCTCTCTTGTCTGATCAGCGCTCAAATATCAAAAGATGATCATCGTACGTGGATATGTAACAGGTGTCTGTGCCACTTCAAAACGAAACTTACCCTCAACAAACATCGCGTCGTCTGTGCCAATATAAATAAAACATGTCGTGTCATATTACCCAGACCGGAACAAGCAATTTTTAAATTTATAAATTTTCGTTATAAAGAGAGGGTGCCATTTGTCATTTATGCTGATCTTAAATGTCTCCTCGAGCCGATTATTGGGCAACAGAATAATCAAAAACGCACACCTCGCACTATCAGTTATCAAAAACACTCGCCTCACAGTATCGGGTATTATTTAAATTGTTCGTTTGATGCTTCAATGGCCGAATATAAGAGCTTTCGTGGTAAAGATTGTATCAAGTGCTTTATGGAAGAATTGGTAAAATTGTCAAGCATCCTCGATGCGCGAATAAAAACTGTCGTACCGATGAAACAATTAAACGCCGAGAATGTTCGTAAATTCCAATCAGCGAAAATTTGTCACATATGTGAAAAACCCTTTGTTGCTGGATGCGTGATCGTTCGCGACCATTGTCATTTTTCGGGGAAATTTCGTGGTGCAGCTCATCAAGATTGTAATTTAAATTACACAAAATCTCACGTAGTTCCCATCGTCTTCCACAATCTTTCCAGTTATGATTCGCATTTTTTGATTCGAGCATTGGCCACAGCATTCGAGGGAAGGGTAGACCTCTTGCCCATGAATAAAGAACAATATATCTCTTTTACAAAAGTCGTCAAGGGTACATGTATACACTATCGATTCATCGACTCATATCGTTTCATGCCGAGTAGTCTGGAAAAATTGGCCTCTTACCTCACAAATGATTGGAAATTGATTATGCGTGAGCGTTATAAAAGTGCAGTGGAGCGGGAATTATTGGCGAGAAAGGGCGTTTTCCCCTATGATTATCTCGATGATTGGTCGAGACTCGACGAGACTGAATTACCGAGTAAAGATAAATTCCACTCTAAACTCTACAACGAGGACATTACGGACGAGGATTATAAAAATGCACGTAACATTTGGACTACATTCAAAATAAAAACCTTGGGTGAATATTCGGACTTGTACCTCGAGACTGATATATTGCTTCTTGCTGATATTTTTCAAAACTTTCGATCCAACTGCTTGACGGTATACAATCTCGATCCACTGCACTATTACACAGCGCCAGGTCTTGCGTTCGATGCTATGCTCAAGTGCACTGGTATTGAACTTCAACTCCTCACAGACATTGATATGTTGTTATTTATCGAGCGGGGTATTCGGGGTGGTGTGGCTCAATGCTCAAATCGATACGCGAAGGCCAATAATCGGTACATGAATTCCGATTTCAACCAAGACGACGATGAGACCTATTTGATGTATTTTGATGTAAACAATTTATACGGTGCTGCAATGAGCAATCCGTTGCCCTATAGTTCTTTCGAGTGGGTAGAGAATTTTGATACGCATACGATTCAATCGCTTCCTAATGACGATGCAATCGGATACATATTCGAGGTCGACTTGGATTATCCCCGAGACATTCACGATCAGCACAAAGATCTTCCATTATGTCCCGAACATTACACACCTCCGGGATTCAAACAATCAAAACTTATGACAACATTATTACCAAAACAGAGATACGTCATGCATTTTCGAAATTTGAAACAAGCTCTAACCCTCGGTCTTCGTATCACGAAAATTCATAGAACTTTAAAATTCCGGCAAAAAGCATGGCTTAAAAAGTATATCGACATAAACACCAAACTGCGTAAAAAAGCGAAAAATGAATTTGAGAAAAACTTTTTCGAACTCATGAATAATGCAGTTTTCGGTAAGACAATGGAAAACGTTAGGCGATATCGGGATGTTAAGCTTGTGACAAAATGGGGTGGACCTTTTGGTGCAAGGGCTTTAATCGCAAGGGCGACATTTGAGAGCTGCACGGTTTTCAATCATGACATGGTCATCATTGAATTGAATCGAGCTAAAGAAAAATTTGACAAACCAATATATGTAGGATTTTCAATTCTCGACATGTCGAAAATCCTCATTTACGACTTTCATTATAATTATATGAAAAAGAAAAATTTCGATCAGCTCAAACTACTTTACACCGATACAGATAGTCTCATTTATCAAATCACAACTCCCGATATATACAGCGACATGAAGAAGGATTTTGACAAATTCGATACATCCGATTATGCGCCAGACAATCCCTACGGTATATTATTAGCTAATAAAAAAGTAGTGGGACTGATGAAGGATGAGAACAAGGGAAAAATAATGGAGGAATTTGTGGGGTTGCGGGCCAAATTATACGCCTTCAAAGTCCCAGATGATGATGTGACGTCCGTCGAATATTCCGAGATGGAATATTCGAGACGTTCGCCCATATCTTTTAAATCAATATTCAAGAATTCTGTCCTTTTTCTTAAGCATTAAAATACATATCCCTGAAAGGACCTACAACAGTTACACAGAAAAAAATGGGAAAACTCCAAAGCGAAAAGGCCCAAGATCTAAGGGACCGTTGGAGAGCAATAAAGCCATTAGGGAGGATAGCGATTACCGACGCATGGAACAGACAAAAATAAGGAAAAACCCAATATTGAGGCATGCCGAGAATAAATATTTTGCATCGCAACGTTGCCACGTCTTTTAATATCTTAAAAATATTTTTCACAACAACAAGAAATAAGCGGAAACTAATGAAATACAGAAAAGATAAATAAACAGTAGGAAATAGTTTTAAATAAAATAGTGAGGAATAAATTTTAAAACCCACACGAAAACGGTACGAAAATTATATGATAGACACGAGATGATAAATATAATAAATAATGTGAAATAATTTAGAAAAGTATAACAATAGAAATAAATATCTATAAATCATTCAAAAGACGAAAATGTAAAATAAATAGTAAAAACATATCTACAAATTGAAGAGATAAAACATAGGAAAAACACGTACGTTAGAATAATATAAAATATTCAATAAATAAAAACACAAATAGAAATTAGATAAAAAAACAATAAAACACAAAAAGAATAATTTCATAAATAATTAATAAGTTATTAATAAGAATATTAATAAGTTTACAAAATAAATAAATTGAATAAAACTTAATAAATAACTGACAAAATAAAAATTATAAAATTGTGGAGGGAGTTGGGCGTCCCGAAACAATTCGGGGGGGGACGGAAAATTCCGCCCACACCCCCAACAAAGAAATTTGCGTTAAGAAAGTCCCTATGCGGAAGAGAGGGGGAAAACTCTGAAGCATCAGGAACCGGGAACTTCGAGGGAAAATTCGGGAAAAAAAGGGCCATACGATTGGTCCCCGAATTTTCCGCCCAAGTCCGGAGGTTACAACCTCCTTTTCTAGTTTATTTAAGCAAAGCACAATGCACTCCTTGGGCAGTTCTCTCCGAAATTTATACGAAGCACGACCGCGCTTCACGGGTGTCGAAATTAAATAGATTCAGTGCAAAATACACGTCCAAGTTCGAGAAAAGAAAAGGATAGGAATATATCCTTGGAAAATAAGAGTTAACATCTTCAAAGAGAGAGAGAGAGAGAATTCAGTACCGAGGAGTCATTGCGCCGCCGTAAGTGAGAGAGAGAATTCAGTACCGAGGAGTCATTGCGCCGCCGTAAGTTATTTTGTATTCACTACATTTTTTTTGTTTTTGCCTATTTCTTTTTGATTATAAATAAATTCTGTTGATTTGTTGTATTTAATGTCTGTGCATTTTTCTTGATCTCTCCCAAACGGGAGCGAGCCGCGACACCATTTCTTAGAATAACTTTAAATAAATTGAAAGTCAATTATAAAAAAAAAAACCCACCTTCTCCTGACGTAACAATTGGGGGCTCGTCCGTCGCGATAATGAATCAAGAAAATGCGCAAGAATTTTAAGTGAATATGCATGCAAATGTCGGGGGAAGAACCATCCACGTCGAATGATAAAAATATACGAAAATTACGAAGTAAAGACGGTGAATTGCTAGGTCCGTACGAAAAACCGAAACGAATTCAAAAGGAAATTGATAATACAATAATCGGTGAATTTAGCGGTGAATCAGATGATGACGGTGATAATACAATAATCGGTGGATTTAGCGGTGAATCAGATGACGACTGTGATAATACAATAATTGGCGAAATAAAAAATAATTCAGAAATTCTTGACTCAAGTTTAACAAATTCGAATCAAATTAATAGAAATATGGCTGAGTCACTGAGCACTAATCAGCTTATTTCACTTAAAGATGCTATTTCATTTATTCCGTTATTCGAGGGAGAGTCAGAAGATTTATTCGATTTCACAAAAAATTGCGAGGCGGCAAAGGAAATGCTACCTGAACTTGCAGAAGAAAATTTGACAAAATTAATACAAAAGAAATGCTTAAGCTCAGCGGTCCAAGAGTCATTGAATGGTAAAACGTTTAAAAAAATTGCCGAATTAATTAAATCTTTGAAAAAAATTTATACGCCCACGAAAACAGAATGGCAACTTCAAGCGGAATTAGGTTCGATGTTTCAAAGAGACAGCGAATCTGTAGTAAAATTTGCAAATAGATTGAGGAAAAAGGGTCAGGAATTAACTGAGTTATTCAAGGTAGACTCCCCAGAGAATACAAGTACAGAGTTAAAGACGTACAAGAATAAAATAGACGAAAATATAAGGAGATGTTTTTTGCAAGGACTTTTGCCAGATTTAGATCAACGCATGCCAAAATGTGAGACAATGCAGGAGGCATATGATAAAGCTATCGAGATAGAGCGGTTATTAACCGCAAGACGCGAATTACGCGAGGGAAAACGGAAAAATACGGAAACGCAAAAAACAGAGAATAAATCGAATGAACATAAACCGGTAACGTTTATTAAGGGAAAACAAGAACAAAATAAAAATTTTTACGGGAGTAAGAAAAATTCGGAACAAAGAATTCAAAACCGCGAACAAAACAAACCAGTTAGCGAAAGAAGTAACAATTTCAAAAATTACAGCGATATAACATGTCAGATTTGTAATAAGCGAGGTCATACAGCAAAAATTTGTTTCAATAGACCGGATAATACTAGGGATAAAAGGGAAGTCTGTCAAATTTGCAATAAAACAAACCATACCGCGAAAACCTGTTTTTATTTAAAAAACGAAAATCGGAACAACGAAAAAAAGTGCCAAATATGTAATTATTCCGGCCACACGGCAGACGAATGTCGAAGAAAAACTAGCGATAAAAATTTAGAAAGAAAGGTTGCTTGTCATTATTGCAAAAAAGAAGGACATTTGATCAAAGATTGTCGAAAACGCGCGTACCAGAATTCGGAAAACCGGAAAGGATCTTTCCCATCGGATGCGGGGCGAGATTCATACAATCAGCGTCCGGTGAGAACAGTTCAAGAAACGGAGCTGACCGACGACTCCGAGTAATCGCGATTAACCTCAGGAAAAATAACGATATACCCTTCATTAAAACAAAAAATGGGAGAAACGGCACGAACTTAATATTAATGCTTGATTCAGGGGCATCGCCAAATTTGATAAAAAAGAAACAAGTTCTCAATGATAAAATTGATAATTCGGAAATAATTGAATTGCACGGAATCTCGGACATTCCGGTATTTACAATGGGGAAGATAGAATTGAACATTTTGGGAAGAATAACAAAATTTCACGTAATACCGGATAGTGTACCAATACCTCATGCAGGGTTACTGGGCTCAAACTTTTTTAAAAACACGGGAGCAAAAATTGACTACGAAAATAAATGCCTTAAAATAAACGGAAGAGAATACTCATTCGAAAAGAAGGAAGATGATGATGAAGAAATAATAAAAATACCAGGCCGCAGTGAAGCTTCATTCTATATAAAAGTCTCTAATAAAAAAATTAAGGAAGGCTATATTCCTCGTTTAAATATTGGAGAAGGAGTTTACGCGGGAGAATGCTTGGTACGAAACTTTAAAGGGCGTGCATATATGCAAATATATAACAGTAACGAATCGGAAATTAGAATAAAGGTACCGACGTTAAAAATTCAGGAATGCGAAAAAATAATAGAAACCGGTAATCAAGGAAATATTCGAGATATTAAACTAAAAGAAAACTCGAGTAACTCAAAAGTCATACAAAAAATTGTTGCCTACATGAATAATGTAGAATGTAAAAACCGGTTCGAAAAAGTTAAAGAATTATTACGTTTAAATCACTTAGACACAAAAGAGAAAAATCATGTAGAAGAAATAATATCGAAATACGCGGATAGATTCCACATTCCGGGAGAACCTTTGAGTTCGACTAAAGTTTACAAGCACAAAATCCCGGTTACGTCAGATATTCCGATATCGTCAAAGCAGTATAGACTGCCACACTCAACAAAAGCGGAAGTAGATAAACAAATAGAAGAACTGCATAGAACAGGAATAATAAAAAATTCTGAGTCACCATACAACAGCCCTGTTTGGGTAGTACCGAAAAAAGCGGATTCGCAGGGTAACAAGAGGTGGCGAGTAGTTATTGATTTCAGGCAGCTAAACGAAAAAACCATTACCGACGCGTACCCCCTCCCAAACATAACGGATATCCTTGATCAACTGGGAGGTTCAATGTACTTTTCAGTGTTCGATTTGGCAAGCGGGTACCATCAAATTGAGATGGACCCAAAAGACAGTGCTAAAACGGCATTTTCGACACCGGGAGGTCATTGGGAATTCAACCGAATGCCCTTTGGGTTGAAAAATGCCCCGGCAACGTTTCAAAGATTAATAAATACTGTATTATCGGGTTTACAAGGAACATCAATGTTCGTATATTTGGACGACATAATAATATTCGCAAAAGACCTTAAAGACCACGAACAAAAAATAGACGAATTAATGAAACGATTAAGAAAAGCAAACTTACAATTGCAGCCAGATAAGTGCGAGCTACTACGACCAGAAGTTAATTATTTAGGACATATTATCAGTAAGGAAGGGCTGAAACCAGATCCAGAAAAATTGAAGGCTGTACGCGAATTTCCTCTTCCTAAAAAGCAAAAAAATGTTCGTTCTTTTCTTGGTCTAACGGGGTATTACAGACGATTTATAAAAAATTTTTCAAAAATAGCAAAACCTTTGACTACGCTCCTTGAAAACGATGTCAAGTTCGAATGGTCTCAAGAAGCACAAAACGCTTTCAAGACACTTAAAGAAACATTATGCACTGCGCCAATACTACAGTACCCTGATTTCTCAAAACCCTTCATAATAACAACAGATGCGTCAGGAATAGCGATAGGAGCAGTCTTATCACAAGGGGAAATAGGTAGAGATAAACCGATCGCATATTTCTCAAGAGTATTGAGAGGGGCAGAGATTAGGTACGATACGTATGAAAAAGAGGCTCTTGCTATTGTACAGGGGGTAAAGAATTTTAGACCCTATATTTACGGGCGAAAATTCACAATAGTAACTGACCATAAACCTTTGGTTTGGTTTAGAACGGCAAAAGAGGCAAATGCTCGAATTTTAAAATGGAGGTTAAAACTTGCCGAATATGACTATGACGTAATATACAAACCAGGAAAAATCAACTTAAACGCGGACGCGTTATCGCGCAATCCGGTAGAATTGGCAAGTGTAGTTACTCGAGCGCAAAAGAACAAAATTGAAGAATATCATGATCCTGAGTTGCAAGAAATTGTTGACATTTTGAATGATAATAAAATCAGGGAAAACGAAAATAAGGGAATAAATAAAAGTTCAAATCGTAAAGAAGTAAATGAAATAAAAAAAACAAATCAAGTTGAAAAACAAAAAGGAAAATCAAGTACAAATTTACAAGAGAAAAAGAGAAGAGGCAGATCACCAAAACGAGCATTAAGCTCCGGTAAGACTGTCGCTAAAAAAGGGACTAATGATGAAAGGATATTAAAAATACCACGTAATGTGAATGATCCAAACTCTGAAGACCCTTTAATTGAGAAAATTAATGATTCAGCCACTAATAGTGAAATTGCAAACAGCGATGAGTCAGATACAGAATCTGAAAAGTCAGAAACAGAGAAGGATAAAACTAGCAAGCAAGAATCAAACATAATAATGACGAAAGAGTTAATTACTTATAGAAAAGACAATATCCTGTACTTTCTTTCAGAGGATGGGGAACCGCTTGATGAGGGAAGTAAGAAATTCAAAACGTTCAATAAATTACCGGCCATAAAAGCTACTAGCTTAGGCGGAGTATTCAAGCATAGAGTCGGAAAAAACTATCATTTTGCATCGATTGTAAAAGGAGAAAAAGGGGAATCAAACCTCAGAATAAAAAAGTACTTTACAGAAAGCTTAAATTATTTAAAAGAAATTTTGAATAAGGAAAATATAAAGACTATCTCACTCGCATACTCAGAATACGTAGATAACATACCATGGAAAGACATATTAATTTTGATTGATGAAATATTCAAAAATGAAAAAATAAAAATAATCATATGCCTCGGAACAATTAAATACGTTGCACCGGAAGAACGGAATAAAATTTTCTATGAAATGCACTACACTCCTATTGGGGGACATAAAGGGGTCTCTAAAACGTACAAGAGAATTAAACAAAATTATTATTGGGAAAACATGAAGTATGACATTCAATGCAGAATTCAGCAGTGTGCTGAATGTCAATTAAAGAAATTAGTCAGGATCAAAACAAAGCAACCGATGATTATTACGGATACGCCGAGTACAGTTTTCGACAAGGTAGCAATGGATATAGTAGGCCCTTTACCAAAGACATCGGATAATAAACAATACATTTTGACAATACAGGACCAATTATCGAAATATTCAGTAGCAATACCGTTGGAAAATCAAACAGCTGAAACAATTGCAGACGCTTTTATCAAACGTTTTATTTGTATTTTTGGATCCCCAAAAGTATGCTTAACAGATCAAGGTCGAAATTTTTTGAGTACTTTCATGAAAAAAATAAATAAAAGATTTAGAATCAAGAAAATCCAAACCACTGCTTTCCACCCACAGTCGAATGGATCGTTAGAGAGATCACATCACATGCTGGGTGAATACCTAAAACAGTACGCTGATAACGATAGTGAATGGGACCAATGGATTGATTTGGCTATATTATCATATAACACTTGTGTTCATGAGGGTACAAAATTCACACCACATGAACTAGTGTTCGGTCGAACAGCACGGCTTCCATCAGCAGAACCGGTCCATGAATTAGACAAATTACCGACTTATGACAATTACGTAAGAAACCTAGTAGAGCAATTAACAAAAACAAGGAAACTAGCGTATGAAAATCTAGTAGCATCAAAAAATAAATCAAAATATTATTATGATAAAAAAATAAACCCTGTGACGTTTAAAGAAGGGGACAATGTATTTTTACTATGTGGATCGAAACCAGGGAAATTGGGAAATCAATACGAAGGTCCATTCAAGGTGCTGGAAACTTTCGAAAACGGGAACGTCAAAATTTTATTTAAAAATAAGCCGAAAATCGTTCACTCAAACCGACTCAAAATGACAAAAATTACGGATATTGAAAAAGAAAAGAAAAATAATACAAAAAGGACAATTAAGAAAAATATCTCTGAAGATTCTGATTCAGATTATATTGGTAAATAAGCTGAACAAATAGGAAATTATTCACTTTTCACTTTGTTTCAATTACAGGAAATGATTCTTGTTAAACTACTAATACTGGCAGTCATATGGAAAGCTGGGTCAGCTATAATAGGATACGACTGTGGAACCAACTCATTGAACCTTACGACAATATCATTACTGGATATTGACGAGTGCGAAATAGAGATAAAAAAAATCGAAACTGCAATAACAAACGTTTTCGTATTGCAGACGAATGAATACACCGAAACAGATTTAATTCAATGTAAAGTCGAAATTAGTCGAATAGTGCACCAGTGCGGCATGTTCTCCCATGTCTCACTGGTTGACAATGCTTATATGGAGTATATACACACCATATCGCGTGAAGCATGCGAAACGGCCCACAATCATGGAACGATACGTATTGGTGATACCATAATAGACGGACTTGAACCTAATACCACTACAACAAGAAGCATTACGCTTGCCGGAAGTGTAACGAATTCGGGAACCTGCTCTGGAACCCAATATTCAGACCCTTTTGGTACCTGGAATTCGGTAGTGGTGATGGGTACAGCTCGGATATCATTAAGATCATCGACTACACGAGTTAAAATAGACGATAACAAAATTTATTTGCCATCAGGCCTCTCTTATCCCTTGACGGCAGGTCATTGTACTGATCCAGAAGGTGGACATAGCTTTTGGAAAATACTGCCTAAGAATAACTGGTGCCATGCGAATTCATTCTCTCTATTATATAGAGGAATGGCTACGAAAATAATATCAAAAAATGAAATTCTATACACAGTAACGTTGAAAACCACCAGTTTTACATTGACAAAACAGGGGATAGAAGAGACCTGCGGACTAAGGTTAATAACAACTGAACATCCGAAACTATTTATAGTAGAATCCGCAGATGAAGATGTTATAAGAAAAAGCAATGCAGTCAAATTAAACATTAATAATATGGATTTATTCTTGTATATAAACACAAAATTTGTATATGTAGAGAGATTTATTAGGAAAGAATTAGAAGGATTATATAAAGATATTCTGCATCATCGTTGTAATTTGGATCGCGAAATCTTACGCAATGGATTGTCAATTGCTTCAATAATGCCAGATGAATTCGCATACCGTTTCATGAGAAGTCCGGGTTATATGGCGGTGTTGGCAGGAGAAGTCATACACCTCATACAATGTGTACCGATAGAGGTCAAGATTAGACAAGTGGATAAATGCTACAACAGGCTTCCAATTCTGCGAGGAGAAGAAGAAGTGTTTCTAACACCACGAACGCACATCATCGTGGACCAAGCAACAGAACATCCGTGTAACCCTCCGCTGATGCAGTACTACCGCCTGGGTAATATGTGGTACAAACTAACTCCGCGTCCGGTTGAAGCCCTACCTCCGATGAATGTCAAACCAAACTCAAAGGAAACATGGGTCTATAACAGTCCGGAGCACCTGGCAAGGAGTGGCATCTATACGGAAGAGGATCTGGATAAAATGCGGGATCGTATCATGTTCCCGATGGAGAATACCGCGGTGTTGAACGAAATCGCGCACAAAATCTCAGGAAAAGGGAAACCAAATGGCTCATCGTCGATATACAATTTGTTCGATGAAAATTCGCTCAACAAATTGGCTGAAAGTGCCTGGGAGAAGACCTGGGGACGCTTTATAAAACTCGGCACAATCAGCGCCGGTGTAATAGGAATCTTCATGATGGTCAGACTCTGCAAGACGGTCATCGATACAGTCATTCACGGGTATACACTCCACTCAGTCTATGGATGGTCCATATACCTGTTGGGAGCTATTTGGGACTCTATGACGAATCTTCTGCTACATTTAGCAAGGATTAATAATGATAAGAAGACCGAGGAAGATCCTGAAGCCGCAGAAGAGAAATCAAGACTCCAAGGAAAAGAACAAGACTCGCTTTATCCAAAATTAAACGAAACCAACGAAATCATAGAAGACCATAAACAACGGGACAATTTTGTATGAGGAAAGAGAAATTGGACTTGGCCACATCAACCAACGTGGACATCAGGAAGCAGCGATCGACATCGGATTAACAATTACGTCGTCCTCGTTCATAACTATCACTCGTACTTCCGTCTAACTGCGGGGGTGTGACGTCCGTCGAATATTCCGAGATGGAATATTCGAGACGTTCGCCCATATCTTTTAAATCAATATTCAAGAATTCTGTCCTTTTTCTTAAGCATTAAAATACATATCCCTGAAAGGACCTACAACAGTTACACAGAAAAAAATGGGAAAACTCCAAAGCGAAAAGGCCCAAGATCTAAGGGACCGTTGGAGAGCAATAAAGCCATTAGGGAGGATAGCGATTACCGACGCATGGAACAGACAAAAATAAGGAAAAACCCAATATTGAGGCATGCCGAGAATAAATATTTTGCATCGCAACGTTGCCACGTCTTTTAATATCTTAAAAATATTTTTCACAACAACAAGAAATAAGCGGAAACTAATGAAATACAGAAAAGATAAATAAACAGTAGGAAATAGTTTTAAATAAAATAGTGAGGAATAAATTTTAAAACCCACACGAAAACGGTACGAAAATTATATGATAGACACGAGATGATAAATATAATAAATAATGTGAAATAATTTAGAAAAGTATAACAATAGAAATAAATATCTATAAATCATTCAAAAGACGAAAATGTAAAATAAATAGTAAAAACATATCTACAAATTGAAGAGATAAAACATAGGAAAAACACGTACGTTAGAATAATATAAAATATTCAATAAATAAAAACACAAATAGAAATTAGATAAAAAAACAATAAAACACAAAAAGAATAATTTCATAAATAATTAATAAGTTATTAATAAGAATATTAATAAGTTTACAAAATAAATAAATTGAATAAAACTTAATAAATAACTGACAAAATAAAAATTATAAAATTGTGGAGGGAGTTGGGCGTCCCGAAACAATTCGGGGGGGGACGGAAAATTCCGCCCACACCCCCAACAAAGAAATTTGCGTTAAGAAAGTCCCTATGCGGAAGAGAGGGGGAAAACTCTGAAGCATCAGGAACCGGGAACTTCGAGGGAAAATTCGGGAAAAAAAGGGCCATACGATTGGTCCCCGAATTTTCCGCCCAAGTCCGGAGGTTACAACCTCCTTTTCTAGTTTATTTAAGCAAAGCACAATGCACTCCTTGGGCAGTTCTCTCCGAAATTTATACGAAGCACGACCGCGCTTCACGGGTGTCGAAATTAAATAGATTCAGTGCAAAATACACGTCCAAGTTCGAGAAAAGAAAAGGATAGGAATATATCCTTGGAAAATAAGAGTTAACATCTTCAAAGAGAGAGAGAGAGAGAATTCAGTACCGAGGAGTCATTGCGCCGCCGTAAGTGAGAGAGAGAATTCAGTACCGAGGAGTCATTGCGCCGCCGTAAGTTATTTTGTATTCACTACATTTTTTTTGTTTTTGCCTATTTCTTTTTGATTATAAATAAATTCTGTTGATTTGTTGTATTTAATGTCTGTGCATTTTTCTTGATCTCTCCCAAACGGGAGCGAGCCGCGACACCATTTCTTAGAATAACTTTAAATAAATTGAAAGTCAATTATAAAAAAAAAAACCCACCTTCTCCTGACGTAACAATGAAAAAGAAATCAAGAAGAAAAAAGCCAAAGGCATTCGAGCGGCAACGTTGAGATCGATTACATTTAACGACTATAAAGAGTGTCTATTCCACCATGCAAACGTAAGCAAAACTCAGCACTTAATTCGCAGTCGGAAACATGTCGTTGAAACTGTTGCGCAGACTAAATTAGCTCTCAGCTGGAATGACAATAAAAGAATTTTGCTTCAGAATTCCACTGATACCCTGCCATGGGGTTATGACGCTATCGAACGTATGGACGAATGATGTCAAAAAACGAAACTCGAAAACAATGAAAATGGATGTAAAAAAGAAGTGTTATTGTAATAATGTTTAAGAATTATTTTTTATGCGTCTGATTTTGAAAAAAAAAAATATATATATATATATATATATATATATATATATATATATGAAAATCTACGAATTCGGGAAAGAGAAAAAAAAAAACTCGAAAAAACATTTAAAAAAGTTGAGAAAAAAAAACTGTAAATGTAATAATGTTTAAGAATTATGTTGAAAATATAATAATATGTATTAACAATTGTATTTGATACGACGTATTATGAAAAATATTTTATAAATCTACGAATTCGGGGGAAAAATTGTATTCTCCTATTTGATCTCCCAACCATGTGTGTTTTTCATTATAAGACAAAGAATTGAGAAGATACGCTTACAAATATATTTACCACATAATTTTTCAATAAAAATCGAAATATAAATGAAAATCATCGATGATAATCATTTCGAAATCCTTCCTATCGCAAAAAAGCGTTCCTCAGAAGCAAAAAAAAAAATAATAATCCAAAGTCTTAATTTCACAAATCAGCTTTATTGATCCATGTGTTGTAGGTATCATCAAATCCCAACCATTTTACAAAAATTTCGTTACCGCGCTTTCGTAGGACTTTTTCAATCAAATAAATATCTGGATATTTGACTTTCAATAATTCTTGTTCGTAAAATCCACCGGCGATGGGCTCGTTCTGATAATCTTCAATATTATACGTCGTGGGATTGGTCTTGTTAACTCGGCTAATGGTAAATATTTCCGTCGTCCGATTTGGGGTATAACCCTTCGCAAAAACATTTTTAAACTTGCTTATTCACACTTTGTCGCCAATTTTGAATTTTTTCCTTCTCAATAGGTCGCAACTCTTTTTCAATACACGCTGAAGTAATTGCTTTTCATTGCCGGCATTAACATTTTTCGGTTTTATGCGAATAGTGTGATGCGTGGAATTATTATAGTCAGTGAGCAAACTATCGAGAATATCGATCAATTTATACTTGCCGCGTAAACTGAATTGCATCCACATTTTATTTTTCAATGTGCGATTGAATCGTTCGCAAATGGATGCCTTTAAATTGCTGTATGTCGAGTACATATGAATATTATATTGCCGCATGAGAGATTCAAAATCTGAATTATAGAATTCTTTGCCGCAATCAACGTGAAGTTTCATTGGCACACGCCCCTCGCTGAGAATAGATTTCATAGCTCTCGTTGTATCTTTGCCGTTCTTGCTTTTCATCGGAACGGCCCATGCATATTTGGAGAATATATCGATGCAGGTGAGGAGGAACTTGTGTCCAGAGTTTTCCCTCGCGTACGCTGTCATATCCACCAAATCGGCTTGCCAGGTTTCATCCAGACCGCGTATATCCACATGGCGACGTGGATAATTTCGTCGAGCGGGTTTATAAAGTTCCCCCACCACTGCTTCTCTCTCCATCTCAGTCATTTTTTCGTCTCCAGAGCGCGTAATCAAGTATCGAATTGCGAGACTAGATGTGTGGTTCGAGTCGCCAAATCTTGTACGGTCTGCACATTCGCATTGAGAGTTTTCGCAATATTTTGTATGCTAGCGTCAAGTCCTTGCACCAGCAATGAATAACTCTCTTTTATCTCTTTACGCAGAAATTTAATGTCGCTGTATGATTTTTTATGCAACGCATTTAACGTGGTGACATCATTTGACGCTTCAGGATCGGCAACGTTGCACAGTCGTTTTCCCTCTAAGTCGTAATCACCGCTGGCGGTAGTCTTAAATCCAATACCCGGTCTGCCAGGAGGACCACGACCGTTTCCAAGCACACTCTTATTCAATTGTCGTCCAAACACGTCAACGCTCATGTTGCGAATGTGCGGAACATTAACACACAACGGATTAATAAATGATTTTTGCCTCACGCAATTCCTCGAT
Organism: Alloplasta piceator; assembly: GCA_946863875.1. NCBI lineage: Eukaryota > Metazoa > Arthropoda > Insecta > Hymenoptera > Ichneumonidae > Alloplasta > Alloplasta piceator. The sequence continues at coordinate 28,401,914 of OX333078.1, forward strand.
TATCGATATAATTTCATTGGAGTGTGATAAATTTCCGGCAGCCTGAGATGATAAAAGTAAACGTAGACGATCAACAAGCTCATTAGGATCATCCCAATAAACATAATCGAATTTTGCCGGTTTTTTTCGCGCAATCTTGTATTTCGGCATACCTTTGCCGCTGTGTACTGAGCGGGCGGATATCTTGGATATGTAATTTTTGAATTTAGTGCTATTATCCACACGTATTGCACCCACGGCTTTGTAATATTTCCGATGAGCATTTGTCTCGGTGATAATTTTTTCATACGTCCGCAAATCATCCGTGGTAAAATCAACAGGCTGTTTTTTGAATAATAGCTCGACTAATCCAACGGTTTTTGCATAATTTTTCGCTCTCACGCGAATTCCGGAGGATGAGGAAAAATCTATCGGCGAATCGCCAATCATTAGCTTGTCATTGGCGAGGTTTCTCACACCATACGTGACATGGAGGCTTGTTTTTCTATTCGAGCGCAACAACGAAAGATACTCATTGATTAATTCATCGGCATTGCTGGACATTGCGTCTCCCTCCGCCGACCGGAAGGATTCATCGAAATCATCCGATTGCTCCTTCATGCTGAGCTCATTTTCTTTATTTGCTACATTTTCATTCTCCTCCTCTTCTTCTTCTTCTTCTTCATCTTTTTTTGTCTCCTTTTCCACCTCCTCCTCCTCTCCATCATCGTTGTCCTCTTCCTGCTCCTCGTCCTCGTCCTCCTCCTCCTTCTCCTCCTCCTCCTCACGTTTCACGCTATTTTCAGTTTTTTCTTGTTTAATTTCCCGCTTGATGGGGAATCTTTTGCGTGATGCATTCACCAGCTTCTCCAATGGCTGCACTATCGGCTGGAAAACATCCTGCATCGCGCGCTCAGCATTGTCTCTGCCCAGCTTTATCATACGATGTTTTCGCCGTATAGCGTCGCTCGCTCGCACAATCTCGCGCAAAACGTCTTTTTCCTCGAGCACTTTCATGTTGTCGGTGCTGGGTCAACGATGATACTGTGCCGCCATCATTATACGATACATTATTTATCACTCTGTGCTGAGAAAATTGTCAAAACCTCGCCTATATCGACCCTCATTAATTTCACTATTCTTGTCAATCATGATAAATGCATACTTGCTGGCGCACCAACATTCCGAGCACAAATTCTTAAATTTCTCATACGGCATGTCAGTATTCACATGATCGCTGTACACATGCCAGAGATTCATTTCATCCTGCTTGAAGAGCACAACGAAATTTGTATTATCTCGTATTAGATGCTTGGGAATACGTGCGTATGTTTGACAAAGATAAAAACAATCGACATTTTGATGACGGCCCATGGCGAAAAAGGCTCGAATATTGTCCTGTTTTTCGCACGCTACATCGTCAAAGATGAATATCGAGTTTGGACGTGCATCATTCGGTGTAATCACTTGTTCGTGCTCGTTGAAGGGAAAATATTCGATATCGGGCACTGGCTTGAGTAAACGTTCGAGCAGCTTGTACTTTGGCTGCTTCAACGACTTTGAGTATACATAAACATTTTCGAATCTCACGCCATTTGGATGAGTAATGAGACTCAATAATGCATTAGTTTTGCCACAATTTGACGGTCCGCAGAATACCGCGCGAATGCTATTCGGCAATAAATGACCGTGACGCTTCGCCCCCTTCTCCTCGCGCTGAGTTAATGCGTCAAAATTCATTATAGGTAATCCCTGTTGCTTGGACACCATCTTGATCACGACTAACTCGCCAATAAGTATAAATAAGCTTTTTATAGATGTCATTTGTCAGTCGGGTAGTTACTCCTGTATGGACATGATCGTGCATACTCGTGGAGAAGGAAAAGAAAAGTGTGGCAATGGTCTGGTAACCAGTATCATCAACAATCTTCCCGTTGAGCTGCATTTTCCCGGTTATCAGTACTGTGGTCCTGGCACAAAATTAGCAAAACGTCTCGCTCGAGGTGATCCGGGCATTAATCCACTAGACGCAGCCTGCAAACAGCACGATATTGCCTATTCGAAGAATCGTGAAAATCTCGAGGCGAGAAGCGAGGCCGATAGAGTATTGGCTGAAAGAGCTTGGAAACGAGTTTTCGCGAAAGACGCGAGTATCGCGGAAAAAGCAAGTGCTTGGAGTGTAGCGACTATCATGAAGGGCAAGAGAAAATTCGGTATGGGTGCGGGGTCGCCGAAGAAAAAGAAGATTTGTAACCTTAAAAGCATTATCGGTGCTGCGAGGAAGACAATGAGTCATAGCAGTGACCCGAAGGTTATAATGACGTCAGCTTTGAAGGGTGCACGTGCTGCTGTAAAGAGGATAGGGGGTAAACGAAAATTGCGTACACCGCGGATTCTTCCGGTGCCGGGAAAAATTGGCGGTTTCTTGCCATTCCTAGTGCCAATATTTGCCGGTCTCAGCGCCGCTGGAGCACTGACGGGTGGTGCAGCGAGTATAGCAAAAGCTGTAAATGCTGCTCAAGCCGCGAAACGTGAATTGGGTGAGAGTAAGCGACATAATAAGACAATGGAATCCATCGCATTGGGCAGGGGTTTGCATCTCAAGCGATACAAGAAGGGTCTCGGTCTTCATATTGGGTCAAAAAACGTAAAATAACGCTACCACGCCAAGCACTCACCGACGCCGATATTCTCAAGTTCGCGAAATCCATGAAAATTCCCCATTTTCGCGGTGTTTTCATGCGAGATCATCTGCCAAAGGGTGGACCATGGAAACGTGAGTCTGCGATTATTAATCTCGATGAGCGTAGTGGACCGGGCACACATTGGGTCGCATACACAAAGATTGGCGGCAAAGTCGTATACTTTGACAGTTTCGGTGATCTTCAACCATCATCCGAACTCATGAGATATCTCGGTGTGCGTAGCGTTAATTACAATTATATACGATATCAGAATTACGACACGATAGTGTGCGGACATTTATGCCTTAAATTTCTCTGCAAAAAGCTTAATCGAAAAGACATTTATAGCCTATATAAATGTGCCTCGTGATGAAATCAGTATCAGTATCGCGCGATCAACATGGCTGATAGTTTCACCCTGACAATATCGGGGACATCTTTTATCCTCGAGGCGCAATAGTTTCCCCCATTTGAACTTGACGCGCACAAAAATTATACTCTCGGACTCGTTGAGCTGCTAACCTTCAATTCTATTCCTAACATAGACGCGGGCAATGATAAATTTTACGTGGGCGATGAGATAGTAACGATACCCACCGGCAGCTACAAAATTGAAGATATTGAGGCATACTTGCAATCGGAGTTGACCAATAAGAATATAAACATTACAATTAAACTCAATAACAATACGCTGCGAAGTGAAATTGTGTGTAATCGCGATGTAAATTTTTCACCCGACGATTCCATTGGATCTCTATTGGGATTTACCCGGCACATCCTCGAAGCCAATTAAAACCACAAATCTGATCTTCCGGTAGCCATTCTGAAACTAAACGCCTTGCGTGTCGAATGTAGCATCACAGCAGGTGCATTTATAAACGAGCAAAAAGTCCACAGAATTCACGAACTTTTCCCACTCACACCGCCGGGCTATAAAATCATTGAAGTTCCCTCACACGTCATTTATCTGCCAATAACGAGCAAGACAATAGATCATATTCAGCTTCGAATAGTAGATCAAGACGGTGATTTAGTCAATTTTCGTGGTGAGGTTATAACCATACGATTGCACATCAAATCCGGATAATGGGTATAGTCTTTAATAGAACAACAACAACGTCAACTGTGAATAATAATAGGATACCATGGGTAAAGGCAATCAGTCGTCGAACTACATTCAGAGGACTAACACCTCAAAACGTGCAACTGTTGAAGAGCCTCGGCCTTTACGTTCGTGGCAAAGGACTGTAAAACATTACTTTTTCTGTGTGCTTTGTATTTGTTGTGCAAGATGGCGGAAGCAATAGTGAATATTCACACACCAATTATCTTTGACGAATCTATCGTACACTCGGAGATTCACGCGCACCAGCCATACGCCTCATCGACGTTCTACAACAGCGATGAAATACGTATTGCTGTTCAGCATCAAGATCTCTGTCTACTACCGAGCAAAAGTTCTCTTCATATATGCGGGAAATTGAGTAAACCCAATGATGCTCCATGCACCACCACTAAACTCGTAAATAATGCAATTTGCCATTTGTTTGAGGAGATACGTTATGAACTCAATGCCATAGAAATCGATGGAAATAAAAATGTTGGGCTCACGAGTCTGATGAAGGGTTACGCGTCGTTGGGCGCTGGTAAGATTTCCATGCTTGAAAATACGGGCTGGCTCGAAGTGGATGAAACGAAACAAATAACCGATGCTGCGGGCTTTTTCGATACATGCATACCGCTGAGCATGCTGCTCGGTTTTGCCGAAGATTATCAAAAAGTTCTCGTCAATGCCAAGCACGAATTAATTCTCTCACGATCCAAGAGCGATGATAATGCAGTTATTCAAACGACTGTGGAAGATAGTGCAGTTAATCGATCGCCTGCGGAAGATTATAAGCTAGTGTTGCAAAAAGTTGAATGGCTCATACCATACGTGACAATTTCCGATCAACGGCGAATACAACTTTTAAAGTTTATTGCCAAAGACGCGCTAATCTCCATGAGTTTTCGCACGTTGGAATTGTATGAATATCCAATGCTTCCGGCTACGTCAAAGCACGTGTGGACTGTCAAAACATCCACTCAGCTTGAAAAACCTCGTTATGTCATTCTCGCCTTTCAGACCGATCGAAAAAATCATGTGAAGAAGAATGCAAGCCATTTCGATCATTGTAATATTGCCGACATTAAGCTTTATTTGAATTCGCAATGTTATCCATATGGAAATTTGAATCTGAATATAGGACAAAACCAGTATGCCATGATCTACGAAATGTACGCAAACTTTCAGAACGCATATTATGGCAAAGAGGCGGAACCATGGCTCGAAAAGACTGAATTTCTCAATTACGCGCCTCTCATCGTCATTGATTGTTCGAAACAGAACGATTCACTCAAGTCCGGACCTGTCGATGTGCGCCTTGAATTTGAAGCAAGAGCTAATTTTCCCGCTCAAACATCCGCATATTGTTTGATCATACATGATCGTATAGTCGAGTATAGTCCGCTGAGCGGTGGCGTGAAAAAATTACTATAAAATCATATTCAGAGCACGAATGCGGGTTAGTCGTTGCCGAGATGGACTTTATCGTAGATCTACAGGGCTTCAAAAGACCCATCAATGAGTTTGTACTGAAGGAAATATCAATAATTGCCGTCAATCGCAACGTGGAGCCCTTGACTCTCCACATCAAACCCGTGACACCGTGGACATCTCTACCAGCAAAGTACAAGGCGATTAACGCGTGGTTAGAACGAAATTATCATGGACTGAAATGGAATTCAGGCGAAATATCGTACAGTGCAGCTGTGCAAAATATTCGAGCGAGCTTGGAAGGTGCTCGCATAATTTACGTCAAAGAACTGGAGAAATCAATCTGGCTGTTGAAAGTAATCGATCCCTCGATGAAGATTATCGACATGAAGACCTTGAACTGTCCATCGCTGTAACAATTACCGAAAATTGCACCAAATACGGGCTGCTCGCTGCATTTGTTCGACTCAAAGTACAATTGTGCTAATGCAAACGTAAAATCGCTGAAAAAGTGGTTGAATGTATACGAGGCCTCGTACAAACGAGCAATTTTTTAAATAAAGAAAAACTTTCATTTCGTCGATAGTAATAGAGCAGAGCGGGTTCGAACTCAGGGATCTCAGGGGGGGTGAAGGGGACGGGGTAGCGCGGGGTCTGTTGCGGGGAAGGGTATGCAGGGAGGGGGGGGCCATGTGTCTGCTGCGCGAAGGGTCGGCAGGGGGGGGGCGTCCATGGATCTTGCGGCGAAGGGTCTGCAGCGGTGAAGGCGGAGGGGGCGGGGGGGGGGGAGACACGGGTCTTAAGAGAAGGGTGTGTGCGCGTGAGAGGGATGGATAGATGGGGGGAATATGTGTGCGTGAGAGGGATGGAGATGGATGGAAAATGCGTGGGAGAGAGAGGGTTGAATGATAGGAATATGTGTGCGTGAGAAAGATGGATATATGGAACAAATTCATGTGTGGGAAAGAGAGGGCTAGATGGAGAGAAATATACGCAATAATAATAATGATAATAAATTTAATTATTTGGTTCTTACAAATGATTGGATCTCGAAATTAGGGGGGGGGATATGATGAGATTAAAGAAAGAGGAATGCAAAGATTTCTGAATTATTTCACAAAATTTCACAATTGAAGAGTTACACTCAAGATGGAAAGATGTGCAAGTATGTACGCAATCCACCCATCGAAAGAACCTTGGACATTAACGAAAAATGAACTGGAATCAGTTCCCAAGGGTTTGCTCATAAGATATTACGGTAAATTTATTACTAAGCTGTGGGATCGTCTACCCGAACATTTGCAGTATGATGACGAATTACAGTCATATTGCAATTGTAGTGATCATCATAATCCACCGTGGGAGCGAACTCATATTGATGGTCCGGGCCCCATGCGCCGAGATTGTCAAAAATGTGTTTTAATGGACAATCTTGTCTACATGTATGCGATTAAACGTGCTAAGAATCCTCGGGAAATGACGACAAAGGAGCTACGAATTATATCACCGACTGTGTTTAAAAAATATTTCATTGAATTCACGGACATTCTCTGGGATCGTTTACCGGAATATTACAAATTGGATAATGGGATAAAATCATACGGAAGATGCAATGAGCATTGGAACACGCCATCGCAGGAAGATCATGCAGATGGTGCACCACCCCGACGTCGAGATTGTCAAAAGTGTTTGGAGGAGAGTGCGTGGAACGTGTTTGGGCCTGTTCAGCGATGCAAGTGTACGGCCACAGCAGGGGGTGCGTGCGTCGAACGTGTTTGAACCTGCTTAGGGATGCAGATGTTCACAGTGGCGGCGGTCAAGTGAAAAAAAAACGCGTCTAGAGATGCTTAGGCGCAAGTGTTTTTGAGGGGGGGGGGCTGCAACGGATATGCTCAACAAGATTGAATCTGTTTGAAACGCGGAAAATGTATGGAGAGGGGATGTTTGTAGGAATTGGTGGAAGGAGGGGGTGGATGGAAAATCTAGAAATAGTCGTAGAATAAAGAGAAGAGCATCAATTCACTGCTTCACGAGCTCCCAGCAAGACGTGATCTTGGACAAGTTTCTCAAAAACCATATTCGTACGGAAAAAATGGCTTTCTCCGGAATCAACGAGATCTGCAAGATGTCCGAGTTTCTGCCAACGAAGAAGTTGAAAGATCTCCAAGTCGAGGGGGAATATTCAATCTCCAACATTCGGCCTGTCACGACAAAATATGGCAAGAGATACGTCGCTGAAGTCGAGAGAGAATTCACCGTAAAAAATCCTCGACGTAAAAAAAAAAAAAGAAAAAAAAAATCTGTATATACGTATGTTCGATATATCTGTGAATTGTAATATTGTAAAGGAGGAGAATGAGGAGAAAAAAAAGTTTTGTATCAATAAAACGCAAACCACATAGATTTAAAAAATGTTTTGTTTATTCAAAGATCCCTCGTTTACATAATGCATGGTATACATATAGCCAGCTTTTCAAAGATTTCACATTCGTCATTGCACAATTGAATCTCGTATCTCTCTCGTGGTGGGAACAATTCGATGGAGTTTTCGGCAATTTCTTCAGCGATGGACAGTCCAGAGTCTCCAAATCGATAATCTCCGTTGGCAAGTCTAAGCTCGTAAGCCATAAAGACTTTTCACTGCCTTTCACAAAGATCCTGCGAGCGCGTTGTAAAATAGCTCGAAGAAGTGCACTCGAAGCGTTGTATGGTATGCTGCCATGATCCCACGGTATTCCATGGAAATTGCGTTCCAACCATTTGTTTGTAATTTTATATTTCGTTGGTAGAGCGTCCCATGAATATGGTGGTTCGAAGAAAAGCGTCAGAGGTTCAGCATTTTTCTCATCCGCTCGAATGATTGAAATTACTGTGAGGATAAATTCGTTGGTGGATCCCTTGAAACCCTGTAGATCGATGACAAACTCCATCTCGACTGATGTCCAGTGCGATCACTTTAGTGAATTTATACCAATTTTTTTACCCCACCACTTATGGGATTGTACTCTACAACATGATCATGTAGAATGAGGCAGAAGGCACATGTTTGTGCCGGTACATTCGTTTTCGTCTCAAATTCGAGACGTACGTCCACGGGTCCGGACTTGAGGGAATCATTTTGCTTTGAACAATCAATCACCACGAGAGGTGCATATTTGAGAAATTCAGTTTTGTTCAACCATGGCTCAGTCTCCTTATTGTAATATGTAGACTGGAAGTTTGTATACATATCGTAGAGTAGTGCATATTGATTTTGTTGTATATTCAAATTCATGTTACCATAAGGATAACATTGGGAGTTCAAGTAAAGTTTCACATTAGTTAAATTACAATGATCGAAATTACTCGCATTCTTCGTTGTAACGTTTCTTCTCCCCGTTTGAAATGCCAGAATAACATATCGTAGTTTTTCCAGCTGCGTTGAAGTTTTGATGGGCCACACGTGTTTAGAGGTGGTAGGCAACAACGGGTATTCATACAATTCCCATGTACGGAAACTCATGGAAATTGGCGTGTCTTTGGCGATAAACTTTAAAAGTTGAATTTTTTGTTGATCCGCCACCGTGACATATGGTACAAGCCATTCGATTTTACGCAATTCAAGCGTGTAGTTTTCAGCAGTTGTTTGGATTAGTGCATTGGCATCACTCCGTGATCTGGTCAGAATTAATTCATGCTTCGCGTTTACAACCATTTTTCGATAATCTTCGGCAAAGCCCAACAGCATACGCAGTGGTACGCACACATCAAAGTTACCCGCTGCATCCACGATTTGTTTGGTCTCTTCTACATCGCGCCAACTTGTATGTTCAAGCATTGCACTCTTGCTCGGTGTGAAAGATGTATATCCTTTAATGAGAGATGTAATACCCACATTCTTATTACGATCAATTTCGATCGCATTAAGTTCATAGCGCACTTCTTCGAATAAATGGCATATAGCATTGTTAACGAGACTCGTTGCAGTTGTCGGCGTACCATCGGGTTTCGTTAGTTTTCCGTAAATGTGCAGGGAACTTTTGCTCGGCAGAATTGATAAATCTTGATGCTGGATTAAGATACGTATTTCATCACTGTTGTTGTATGTTGACGTTGCGTATGGTTGATGAGCATGAACCTCATAATGTGCGATGGATTCATCGAAGATGACGGGTGTCTGAATGTTTACGATTTCTTCCTCCATTGCACGCAGCAGATGCACAACGCACAGAACAAATAATTCCTCACACGCGCACTCCATGAACTTTGAGACCCAAGTTCTTCAAAAGTTGCAGTTTTTGTGGTGTTAGCGCTTTGAGCGTTGATCGACGACTGGTTTCGCGATCCCATAATCGTCTATTAATATTGGGTATTCTATTGTAGACTATGCCCATTGGATTTTATATGCAGCCGTATGGTGATGACTTCGCCACGAAAATTCACCAAATCTCCGTTCTGATCAACAATACGAAGCTGTATGTTGTCAATTATTCGAGTCGTGATCGGTAGATAAATCACGTTTGATGGAACTTCGATAATTTTAAAGCCGGGCGGCACAGATGGAAAAAATTCATGAATTGTGTGAACTTTCTGCCCATTAATGTATGCACCGGTGGTTATATTACACTCGACTCGTATGGCGTTCACTTTAAGAATGGACACTGGTAGATCAGATTCATGTATTTTATTTGCTTGTAATACCTTTGATGCAAAGCCCAACAGAGGACCAATCGTATCAATGGGTGTAAAGAGGAGAGGTTGATCACACTTGATTTCACTGCGTAGTGCATTATTATTTGGCTTGAGTTTAATTTTCACGTTTTTAGGTGATAATTCTGCCTGTAAATACTTTTCAATATCCTCCATTTCGTAACTGTCTGTTGGTATGGTCACCACACCTGTTCCAAAATAAAGTTTGTTGCATCCCTCGTCGATGTTTGGTATTGAGTTGAATGTGAGCAGTTCGACGAGTCCAAGAGCATAAGTCTTGTGTGGAGACAGTTTGATGGGCGGGAAAAAATGCGTCTCAAGGACTGAGGCCGATCCCGATAGCGTCAATGTTATGCTATCATCCATGATGCTTGCAAATTAGACACTAAACCCGAAGCTCTACAATGCACGTTTATATAGTGTATATCTGTCTCGACGATTCAACTGCCCACATAAGAATTTAAGACACAAGTGTCCGCACTCAATCGTATCATATTCTTGATATTTTTTGTAATTATAATTAACGCTACCAACATCAAAATATCTCATCAATTCGGATGGTGGTGGGAGATTGCCGAAACTGTCAAAGTAGACGACTTGTTGTCCAGTCTTTTTGTATGCCACCCAATGTGTACCAGGACCCACATTTTTATCCAAATTCAAAATTGCTGATTCATGCTTGAGAGGTCCACTTGTTGGTAATGTATCACGCCTATAAATCCCACGAAAATGTGGAATTTTCATGATTTTCGCATGCTTCAGCAGATCGATGTCGGTGAGAGCTTGTCGTGGTAGCGTTATTATGCGTTTTTTGGCTTGATATGAAGCCCCAGTCCCTGCTTGTATGGTTTCAAGTGTAAACCTTTTCCCAAAGCAATGCTCTCGACCTTCTCATTATGCCCCTTCCTTTCGTCCAATTCTTTTTGAGCAGCTTGAGCAGCATTTACAGCGTTTGCTATTGCGGCAGCCCCACCGGACAATGCGCCAGCAGCGCTGAGGCCTGCGAAGAGGGGTACGAGAAAAGGCAAGACACCACCAATTTTCCGAGGAACAGGTATAACTCGAGGTGTGCGTACTTTATTGCCCCGCACACTAGCACGCGCGCCTTTCAATGCCGTCGAGACGACTTTACGAGGGTCGTCACTTTGAATCATAGTTTTCCGCACGGCATTAATGACCTTTTTCAAGCAAATACTTTTTTGCCGTTTCATCTTTCTTCCATTCACAGACTGCATCCCCATACCAAATTTCGTTTTTGCCTTCATAATGTTTGTCACAGCCCAAGCACTTGCTCTCTCACCAATATTAGCGTCTTTCGCGGTTACACGTTGCCAGGCTTGCCCAGCCAACACTTTATCAGCCAAATGTCTAGCTTCTAAATTATTACGATTTTTTGAATAAGCAATATCGTGCACTTTGCATGCAGCGTCCAATGGATTTATACCCGGATCACCACGAGCAAGACGCTTGACCAACATTGTACCGGGCTCACAATATTGATAGCCGGGTAGATGTAATTCCACAGGAAGATTATTAATTAGACTATTGATTAAACCTTTGCCGGATTTCTTGTTTTTATGCACAATCATTACCCTTCAAAGGTCAATCCTCGACTGATAATTATCCACATTATAAAGAGATTTTATATGGGTTTTTTCAGTTAGTCGTATTTGAGATGGTGTCGAAGAAACAAGTTTCCGGTGGGCAACTACCCATAATAAATTTCGATAAACTTGTGGAAGGGGGTGGGGAGAAGAAGCAAAGGCGCCATGGAAATATACTTCCCGACAGTATTCGTGCGGTGTTTTGCGGTCCGTCGAATTGTGGAAAAACTAATGCATTATTGACGCTGCTAATACACCCCAATGGGTTGAGATTTGAGAACATTTATCTCTATTCTAAATCGCTAAAACAGCCGAAGTATAAATTACTCGAACAATTACTTGAACCAGTTAATGGTGTTCAATATTATCCGTTTAACGAGCACGAACAAGTCGTGTCACCGAGTGAGGCTCATCCAAACTCGATATTCATCTTTGACGATATAGCGTGTGAAAAACAGGATAATGTCAGATCATTTTTTTCCATGGGAAGACACGAGATTGTCGACAGTTTTTATCTTTGTCAGACATATACTCGTATCCCGAAACATCTCGTAAGAGATAATGCAAATTTTGTGGTGCTATTTAAACAGGATGATATGAATCTCAAACATGTGTATAACGATCACGTGAATACGGATATGACTTACGCATGCTTCAAAAATATGTGTGTGAAATGTTGGAAATCCGACAAGTATGGATTTATTACGATAGATAAAGATAGTGAAATTAATGACGGTAGATACAGAAGAGGTTTTGATTCCTTCTCAACTGTCGATGATAAATAATCGCTCATTCTGTGCAGAGAGACAGTCTGAGGTCCGCCGTATCTGGGTCAACATGAAAAGCACAGAACTCTTGCGGGAAAAGAACATACTGTGTCAACTTGCCAAGGCAAGTGATGCAATACGACGAAAACATCAAATGTTGAAAAGTGGTCGTGATAGTACACAACAAAAAATGCAAGATGTATTTAAACCAATCGTCGGGCCATTGGAGGAGCTCGTTTCATATAAAAAGAACATGAAGCAAGAAATTAAGGATGAAAAAGTGACTATGAAGAAAGAGGAGAAGATGGAGGAGGAAGAGGAGGAGGAGTATCACAATATTGAAGGAATGCAAAATAACACGCTCCAGGACAGTTCATTTGACGGGACTCTTGATGAAACGGTGATAGCTGCAAATAATAGTGTTGATGATGATAATGATGATGATAATAATGATGATGATGATGATGAAATATCGGATGATGCTGATGAAAAATTCACTGGAGATGTCGATCAATTAATACGTGAATATCTCGGACTGCTGCGTGAGAATAAAAAGGCAACCTTAGACGTCTCATATGGGGTGCGAAACCTCGCCGACGATAAATTAATGATGGGTGATTCGCCGATTGATTTCAAACCCGATCATATTTATGTTGGACATCAAAAGTATCCGAAAAATATTGGATTGGTCGAGTTACTCTTTAAAAAAGTGCCAAAGCCTAATTATTTTACATCAAACGATTTAGTCAACTATCAGAAAATTGTTATAGCTACGAATGCACATAGAAAAAATTATAAGCGTTATGCCGCTATTCGGGAAAATACGAGTCATAAATTCCGAAAATTCATTTCTCCAATAATAAGAGAACGCGGCGCGCACAAAGGTGGTAATGTTTCAAAGTATAAGGTGGCTCGAAAAAATGTCTCATATGACTATGTTCACTGGGATGATCCGAATGAGCTAGTTGACCATCTTCGTCTTCTGATCGCATCACAATCAGCTGGCAACTCCTCACATTCCAACGAGATCATTTCCATTATTGAGGAATTACGTGAAGCTGAAATCATTTATTAACTCATACCCGCCGAATTTTCATGCATTCCCAACATGACTATCGATGTGTTTGGACGAAAGTTGAATACAAGTGGTGGCGGTGTGGGCCCTCCAGGTAAACCGGGTGTTGGGTTCAAGACTACAGCAGACGGACATTATAATTTGGAGCAAAAACGACTGTGCAACGTTGGTGATGCAAAAGAATTAGAAGATGCCGTCTCTCTTGGTGTGCTAATGACCCACACGAATGCTCTGTCCGATAAAATAACTAATTCAATGATTGAGAGTTATGAATTAATGGCAAATTCTCTTGAAGGTGGAGTGAAAGCTAAGATCAGCGAACTTCGCGTACAAGTAGAGAGCATGAAAACTATGATCAACCAGCTCAATGCCGCAGTGAAAAATTTGAAAGATACAAAAACTAGTGCGGAGCCCGAAATTGCAAGCAAATTGTTGAAAGCGTTGTGGTAAGAAAAAAAAAACATGAGTGAGAAAAAGCGTGCTTTGGTTGAGGAGTTGCATAAGCCAGCTCGGTGAAACTGTCGTCGCCGATATGTGGATATACGCGGCCTGGATGAAACATGGCAAGCTGATCTCGTTGATATGTCATCATATGCACGCGAAAACTCCAATCATAAATTTCTCCTCACCGTCATCGATATATTCTCCAAATTCGCATGGACCAAACCGTTAAAGAGCAAGAGTGGAAAAGATGTCACCGCTGCAATGGAATCAATACTCGCCAAAGGACGCACACCGAAAAATCTTCACGTCGATCGTGGAAAAGAATTTTATAATTCTGAATTTAAGACGCTTATGAAAAAGTTTGATATTCACATGTATTCTACGTATAGCAATTTGAAAGCATCAATTTGTGAACGCTTTAACCGTACGCTCAAAAATAAAATGTGGATTCAATTTAGTCTTCGTGGTAACTGGAAATGGATTGATATTCTTGATATGTTAATTATGGAGTATAATAACACTGTGCATCATACCATTAAAATGAAGCCGAAAAATGTAAATGCCGCGAATGAAAGAAAAATACTACATGACATTTATAAGAGAACTGAGATAGGAAAAAAACGTGTGAAATTCAAAATTGGCGATCAAGTGCGCATTAGTAAATTTAAAAATGTATTTGAAAAAGGTTACACGCCCAACTGGACAACGGAGATATTTGCAATATATCGAGTGAGAAAAACTAACCCCATAACATATAATATGAAAGATCATCAAAATGAGCCCATTGCGGGTGGTTTCTATGAACAAGAGCTGCTGAGTGTTCAATACCCCGATATATATCTCATTGAAAAAGTGTTAAAGAAACGTGGCAGTCAGCTATATGTGAAATGGTTGGGTTTCGACAATGCACACAATAGTTGGATAAGCAAAGACGATTTGTAACTAATGAAGAAATAATAATATCATGTGAAAACGACTCGTTATTTGTTTTTTTACGACCCCTATCCTGGCAACCATAGCCGACGCTCGATGGCCCAAGCTGAGCAGGTCAACACCATCTCTCTTTCTCTCTCTCTCCCACTCACACTTCCTCCCCCACGCAACCATAACCAACGTTCTCTCTCTCTCTCTCTCTCTCACACACACACACACACACTTTCTCCCCATACAAGCATATACCCAGAGCGATTTCTAAGAGGCTATGGAATGAAAAATGCAACACATGGATTTGGGAAATTTTTTTATTTTTTTATTTTTTTTAAATTTTTTATTATTATTATCATTATTTTTTATTATACAAGAAGTATGCAAACTCTATTTACAATAACATGCACAATACATAATAAAATGAAATATTACGACATTTTTTTTACAAGGGAATTCGATAGTGACCCCATGGCAATGTTTCTACCGTTCCCGGTATGATATACCGCTTATCATCATCTGGACTTAGGGCAGTTTTATCCGTGGAAATTGTATAAACATTATGCAATGTTGACCGAATCGAAAATTGGCGTCGGCCCATTTTGATATTTTTAGTCAAACATTCTGTATAATGTTCGAAGGTGATTGTTTGAGCAACGATGCTGCTTTTGATCCCCTTCGCTTTTTTTACATCTTTGTCTCCCTCGACTCGCGTGGCATACATCTTCGATCTAAGACCCACGAATTCAGTCATAATACCCCCTTTCTTCTCATCTTTCATGAGACCGGGAACTTTTTTGTTCACAAGCGGTATATCATACATATTGTCAATTGGATAGTCGCTCGTGTCGAATTCATTTACATTTTTCTTAATATCTGCATACACATCATCGCATTCGATTTTGTATATCAGACTATCAGTGTCTGTATACAGAACCATACAATTATTCCCATACAACGGTGTCATAAATTCATGGTGAAATGCATATAAGCATGTTTTTGATATGTCCAGAATGGACATACCCACATAAATTGGCTTATTGAATTTTACCTCGAGATTACATAATTCTATGGCAATCAAATTGTCGGCGAAGATACTGCGGCTGTGAAAATTTGGTTTCGCGATCATAGCCTCTGCCCTATATCGCCCAGCCCACTCAGTCAACAATTTGACTTGTACATGATTTCGAACATTTTCCATGGTCTTACCAAAAACTGCATTATTCATTGATTTGAATAGATTTTTTTCAAAATCATTGTTTGCGCATGTTCGAAATTGCGTATTTAAATCAATATATGATGCAAGCCAGGTGGATTGTTTAAATTTCAAAATTCTGTATATCTTGGTGACTTTTAATCCATGACGCAGACATTGCTGTAAAGCGCGATAATGTATTACATAGCGCTTTTTATCCTCGACTGTTGCGAGGAGCTTCTCTTGTTGCTTACCCGGAGGTTTACCGTGCGTTGGGCAAAACGGCAAGTCACTATGTTTATCGTGCAAGTGTTGCGGATATTCTAAATCTACCTCGAGGAGATAGCCATTAGGCGAATCAAGCGCGATAGATTCTACGTTAAAGTCGGATAAATTTTCGACCCATTGAAATTCCGCATAAGGCAATGGTTGACTCATTGCCCACCCATACAGATTATTAATATCAAAATACATCAAGTAGGAGGATGTTTCCGACTTATTGTGCGACTTCATGTATTTGTTGTTCGCACGGGCATATCTATGCGAACATTGGCTTAAGCCACCGCGAACACCTCTCTCCACGAATAACACCATATCGATGTCTGTGAGTAATTCAAATTTGATTTTGGTATACTTCAACATGGCATCCCAGGTATATCCGGGAAGAGTGTGGTAATGTGCGGGGTCAAGGCCATAACTTTGCAAACAAGTATTGCGAAAGTTTTCGAATATATCGGTCAATAACAGCACATCCGTCTTTAAGTATAAATCGCTGTATTCACCGAGCGTTCGAGTGGCAAATCGATCCCAGACATTTTTAGCATGGGCATAATCCGTCTCGGATATTGTCGAACCGGTTAAGGAGCTGTAAAATGCATCTTTTGGTGGAAGCTCCGTTTCATTTAACTTTTCAAAACTGTCAATATACTCATACGGAAACACTCCCTTTCGCGTTAATAAATTGAATTGTTCCGTATTGGGAAATTGAGATTTTAACGTTGTTAGTTTGTCAGGGCTTAAGAATGAAGCTAATTTATCGAGACTTTCATTGAGAAATTTATAAGAGTCGATGAAGCGAAGGGTAATATTTTTTCTAGAATTTTTGGAAGTTTCAACAGTCTTTGAAAAAGAAATGTACTTTTCTTTAGTGATGAGGAGTAAATCGATTCTCCCCTCGAACGCCATGGCTACTTCCTTGATGATAAAATGTGCATCATAACCCGACAAGTTGTGAAAAACTATGGGAATAAAAAAAGAATTTTGATAATTCAAATTACAATCCGAGTGCGCTGGACCTCTGAATTTCCCCGTCAGATGACAGTGATCGCGAACACGTTTTTCCCCCACCACGAATTCTTTTCACAAATATGACGATGTTTTTGCTCGTAAAACTTTTTCCTATCTTGCGGTGACAAATCTTGCATTCGAACATTTCCCGTCAAAATTTTTTCAACATTTAACGCTAGTTCTCGTAGTTGTCGGGCAAACCATTCGACACAGTTTTCACCGCGATGTGAATAATATCCCGATAATAATGAATCGTACGAGCAACTTACGTGGTATCCCACACTGAATACACGATGCTGTTGGTGCTTTATTGTTTTTACTTTTTAATTTTTCTTATTTTTCTTCTCCCTCTCCTCCGCACTGGTTTTCTCTAAAACACACTCGAGGTCTGCATATACGATGAACGGAAGACGTTCCTTTCGATTGGGATTGACAAACTTCAACCATTTGTCACTCTCAGATGGCAATCGGATCGCACAATCATTGATGGCGTCGCAGTCTACCTCGTGTGATTGTAGCTTGGCAGGAGATTGGAAATAATGTAGACAGCTGAAAAATAATAATTTTTCTAAAATTACTCAACGTATATTTAATGATATATATGTATGTATGTATGTGTGTGTGTGTGTATGTATGTATGTGTGCGTGTGTGTGTGTGTGTGTGTGTGTGTGTGTGTGTGTGTGTGTGTGTGTGTATGTGTGCTATATGAGGGATAGAAATTCACTCACCGATTGCATATGAACTTCTTTTTCTTTGATTTGCTCAGTTGCTTGCTGACGAGGCGAGATAAACCCTTAATCACCACGAAATGTCCAATTTTTTCATCTCGAGGATCTTCGATGTACATTAGATTGACGTGCCTCTCCTTTTTATTCTTCGTGATGCGAATCGGAATTATCTTATTGTCATTCTCAGCGTACACATTTATCGAAAGGTTGTTCAATTCTTCGAATTTCTTAATTTGATCCAATTTCATGGGAAAATCTATACCGCGAAGATTGAAGACCGTTGAATAGTGAGGATACGACGATTCGCGGTCACCGTTACGTTTTGCGGGGTATAAACTGGCGACTACTGCCCATGCAAAACATGCTTGGTCATTAGTTTTAATATTCTGGAGGCCTTCTCGAAGCCGGATGTGATCCGGTAATTCATAATGACATCCCGCACGCATTGCATTATATTTATTAATGTTTATTGTCAAATTCAATATTGACACTAACGACCAGCCACTATCACGTTCTTCAAATTCACCAAGTCATGCCAGTGTTGGTTCGACCACTCGCTCATCATACCACTCGCGCAAATTTGACGTTTGGAACAATTCAACGTTGGGTGTATTCATACTTGCGTTTGTACGTTTTTCCCCCGCAGCAAACTCACCATTAAACTCTGTATTCACTTTCACACTGTTGTGATTGGCGATACTGTTTGCCACTTGCGTCCGCACCAATTCAAACGAGTCCAATAGAAATTTACGCGGGTCGATATAATTACGATTAATCACGGCGCCGGTTGTCACACGATTCGCGAACGCAGTGTCAATTTCACGCCATATTAATTCGCGATCGGTTAATCCTTCACCCACATGCACAAATCGTTCACGTATTTGCTCCTTCAATCCTTCTAAACGCAAGATCCGAGAATTCAACGAGTGATGATATCCAATTGATAGTCGTATACGCTTAGCTCGCACTCGCTGCTTCAACGATTCAATGAGCGCATCACACTCTTCTACCCATATAGCATATTCTTCTGCTGATTGAATTAATGCTCCTCGTTCGCGCAATGACTGTTCCAAAACATTGTCATCGGTATGAGACATGGTGATGTAGTTCACGAAATACGCATCGATGTTAACTCGAAGACGACTTTACTCAAAATGTGGTAATTTAAGAAATCGTCCAAACAAAATCGGCATCTTTCCGGGGGATTCTTTTCCCCACAAAATATGCTTTTTTCGCAAGAGGGACTATGGGTGAGTGCATGTATGCATATGCGAGATAGAGATGATTATATTCACATAGGAGTCTACCACGCAGCATTTTTTTTTTTGTTTTTTCATATGGTGATGGATCGAGAAAATGACGTTTTAGATTTACGCCAACTTAGGAAAAAAGGGGAATGTGTGAAGGGCTTGATGACAATTCGACAGCTGCATCGCTTTTTCTCTAGTTGAGAAATAATGGCAGCGAGAATTCTGGTGTAACCATCCATTGTCCCCAGCACGTTGTCATTCAGAAGAAACTGTGAAAAATCTGTTTCCCAAAGTGTTGCATTTCATCCTCAAGATGTGACCCTCGAGGATATATGATGCTCGCCTAAAACAACACACCCTTCCCAGGGGGGCAAGTAGACAACTCTGCACACGTGTGCAGAGTAGTCCATTCCATCATTGTGTCAAGCTTTTAACATAACTGAACCACGATTTTTCGAGATTTTACTCTTTTCACACAGATTCAGCGAAAGTTAACTTCAAGGTGGGGAGGGGGGGGGGTGGAATGTGGACATATGGCAAAAATGCCACCTTTCTCAACCCCTACGATCCCCAAAATGTGCCAAAATTTCTTCAAACGATGAGTCATTCTGCCTTGTGCAAACGTCCTGTAAAGATCGTGCCGCGATATTTTGCGAAAATTCTTTCAAAAAATGGCTTCTCTGCGTAATGGTGATGATAATGTGCGGGAAAATGAGGTGATTTATAATGCGAATGGTGCTAGTGAGGATATAGAGGTGGTGAATCTCGACGACGACGAAGAAATAGAAGTTATGGACGAAGATTTGGAGCGGGCAATGGACTATTACGGTCGGGACATCGACTTTAATGAAATCGAGCCCGAAGAGTCACGAACGGGTGATGAAGGATGGGAAACAGATTACTCCACGGAGGAGGAGCATCTGAGCCGAAAGGTTCCACGTCCGGAAGCAAATGCAACCAATTGGTTCCACCATCGGGGCGAATACCGAACTCTACACGTCCTGCACTGCAGCGAATGTAATAAGAGGCTCTCCTTATTCATCCCGCCTGATCAGGGATGGGCG